>JANAVB010033220.1:8910039-9620039 GCA_029216955.1 Iris pallida
AAATTCTCCCAAACCACTCGATAGTTTTACCTCGAATTTTGTGTGCATGCTGTCAGTGATTTCCCGCACCCTCACACCAAATTTCAGGTGTCGAGGTGCCGTGTCGTGTACTCTAGGACACGCGAGAAGCAGGGCACTGCCCGAAGTCTCGTGCACAGTGTTTCCGTGTCCAAAACTGACACAAATTGTGTCAGAAATCAACTCAGTCAGGTTGGAATTTAAAACACACATATAAATCAACAAATCCATTTAATTACTTTTTAAAAACAACAAACTAAAACCCATTGAGGCATTTTCACAAACACTTAGATCTAGGTTATGATACGTGTCTGATACGGACATGAAATCAATGCAAACTTTCACAAAACTTATACCATAGCTATGGGACACCTAGATCTAGGCTACCATGCAAAGAAATCAAAATTTAAACACAATTTAGAGGGTTTACCTATAGTATGCCAATGACAAGGAAAAGTCCCAAATCGAATAATTCTCCTTGCTAGCTAAAATCTCCAAATTGTCCCAAAACTAAGATTTCTCTCCATGAACAGAAAATAGAGTAGGATTAGACTCTAATACAAGAAACTAGAGTCAAAAAAGAATTAAAATGAAATAGTTATGGATTGGGGAAGAATGCCAATACCTTTCCTTTCAAAAAGTTGCAATGATACAAAAGAGGCAAGAACAATGAAAGAGAGACTTTATAGGGGGGATTCCCAATATGGCCGGCCACTATAAGAAGGAATTAGGGTTAGGTTTTCACTAATGGACTTTGGGCCAAGTTTAAATGGTAAAGGAAATCAATTCATAAGTCACAAGTCCTTAAACCTAATATTTTATTCTCCTATTTAAATCTTGATTCTAAATGACTTAACTTGGGTTGACTTAAGTTAGACTAGGGTCCCACCATGCTAATCAAGTCACCATAGCTAGAGTCAACATCTAGGTTAGTCTCCAAAGTGTCAACTAGCAAAAGTCAAAAATAACAATCATCACTTTAATAAATCAAAATAAATTCAAAATTCACAAAAATGACTAAAATACCCTCAAGCTAAAATGTGGTAGTGACAAATCTACCCACCTTAAAAGAATTTTGTCCTTAAAATTAAAGGCAAAACTAAACTGATGAGAAGGATAGACAATTATACCTCAAGGTCCAAAAAGATATGGGTATCGCTCGCGCATCTCATCCTCCCGCTCCCAGGTAGACTCTCCTGGAGAATGATGCCTCCATGCGACACGAACCAAGGATATCACCTTGTTTCTCAGTACCTTCTCTCGGCGATCCAGAATCTCTACTGGCTGCTCCGGATAACTGAGAGTAGGTCCCACCTCAATCTCCGAATGGTCAAGTACATGGCTAGAATCAGCCACATACCATCTCAACTGTGATACGTAGAATACGTTATGGACACCCACTAGTGCAGGTGGCAAGTCTAGCCTATATGCCACATCATCGACTCTCTCGCTGATCACGAAAGGTCCAGTGAAGCGCGGGCTAAGCTTCCCACCTCCACCAAAATGTATGGTACCACGAGTCGGAGATGTCCTCAGAAAAACTATATCTCCGACCTAACACAAACGATGTCTCAAGTTACAAAATAATCAAACAAGATCAAACAAACACAAACAAACAACCTACTTATAATTCTATCTCTAATCTGTACCTCAAACTCCAAAGGCCTCCAGTGGCTATCGGCCCAATGGCGATGTCTGTCCTGCGCCACGCGAAGTCTGTCCCTGATGAGATTCACCTTCTGGGCTACGTCAACAACTATCTCAGGTCCCAATAAAGCTCGCTCTCTAACATCATCCCAAGACAAGGGTGTACGACATCTACGCCCGTATAGAGCCTCGAAGGGGGACATCTCAATGCTGGCCTAAAAACTGTTGTTGTAAGCAAACTCTACCAAATATAGGTAATCCTCCCAGGATCCTCTAAAATCCAAGACGCACGTCTGCAGCATGTCCACGAGCGTCTGAATAGTCCTCTCTGACTATCCGTCCGTCTGAGGGTGGTACGCAGTACTAAACTTGAGCTGAGTGCCCAAACTAGTCTGCAGACTCCGCCAAAAATGGGAAGTAAAGCGACTATCCCGATCCGAGACGATGCTAACCGGAACTCCATGAATCCTGATAATCTGCCGCATGTACATCTCCGCAAGCCTATCAGTAGACGTACCCACTTTAAATGGCAAAAAGTGGGCTGATTTGGTCAACCTGTCTACGATGACCCAAATTGTGTCTTTCCTTCCTGGTGTACGCGGCAATCCAGAAACAAAATCCATCATGATGTGCTCCTACTTCCACTCTGGAATGGGCAATGGCTGCAACAAACCTCCTGGCCTCTGTCTCTCTGTCTTGACTTGCTGACAGACCAAACATCTGGCTACGAAGCGAGCTACCTCCCGCTTCATCCCATACCACCAGACATGCTCCCTCAGATTCTTGTACATCTTGTTGGCACCAGGATGTATAGAGTACTGAGATTGGTGGGCCTCCTGTATGACCTGCTCCATGAGCTCTCCACTGGGCACACACAGCCAGGAACCGTGCCTCAAAGTGCCATCCTCTGCAAGAGTAAACTCATCATCCACCAGCCCTGCTTGAACCTGCTCTCGGATACACCGCAGTACAACATCCTCAAACTGCATCGACTTGATCCTCTCCATTAAGTCCGACTGAATCTGAAGGCCCCACATCTGCATCTGAACTCCTGGCACAATCATCTCAATCCCCAGGCTCTCCAAATCTGCTAGCAAGTGACAATCCATAATCAAACACATGGCTATCGGATACCTACTCAAGGCATCGACAACCACGTTGGCTTTTCCTGGGTGATACTGTAGTGAAATGTTAAAGTCCTTCATCAACTCCAACCACCTGCGCTGCCTCATGTTGAGCTTCTTCTGTGTAAACACATACTTCAAGCTCTTATGATCTGTGAAGATCTCCACCCTCTCTCCATATAAGTAGTGTTTTCACAACTACAAAGCAAATATCACTGCTGCTAACTCCAAGTCGTGGGTTGGGTAGTTCTCCTCATGGGGACGTAACTGCCTGGAAGCATAAGCAATCACCTTTCCATGCTGCTGCAAGACACAACCCAAACCCTTCCCTGAGGCGTCACTGTAGATGGTGAACCCTCCTGATCCTGATGGCAATGTCAGAATCGGAGCTGTCGTTAGCTGCTTCTTCAACTCATCAAAAGCGACCTGACACTCCTCTGGCCAAACAAACTCTGCATCCTTCCGGGTCAGCCTAGTCAACGGATCTGCAATCTGGGAGAAATCCTGCACGAACCACCTGTAATAGCCTGCTAGTCCCAAGAAGCTCCTGATCTCTGCTACTGAACTCGGTGCCGACCAAGCCTCAACTGCCGTGATATTGTTCGGGTCCACTTAGATCCCATTCCCAGTCACCATATGACCCAAGAAGTCAACTCTGTCCAGAAAGAACTCGTACTTTGAGATCTTGCCATGAAGCTTCTCCCTCCTGAGTGTCTCCAAAACCACTCTCAAGTGCTCCTCATGCTCCTCCCCAGTCTTCGAATACACCAGAATATCATCGATGAACACCACCACGAACTTGTCCAAGTACTGGTGGAACACCTGATGGAAAGTTGTACAGAACCACCCGCGTCCAGTCCCCCAGGGCTAACGGACAGGGTGGGACTCAAAAACCTCCCTCCAACGATCGAGGGCAAGTGCTTTTACTAGCCTTGAATCAGGGAGGAAATATGATACCTACGCACCCGTGTGCTCGGGATACCCGAGTCCATAAATTGGATGCGAAGGTAGATCAGTCCGCTATCGACTTACGAGAGGTGATTACTCACAAACGCAAGAAGAAAGAAGCAACCTTGGCATGTGATAAGCCCTTTTCGGGGCATCGTTACACCCAAGTCATCATCAACTGCTGCTGCAACAAGTCAGCAGCACCTGAAGATCGACAGTCCATTTTCCAACGACTGTACCAGCCAGCACCTGTCCGACAACCACTTATAGAACATGTGCAAATTTTGGGAGACGAGGAATTTCCTTTTACCTCCTGTAATTCAACTCGTAAGGTTCTTCCTGACAAGGGAGGAAAGAAGACAGGCTCTTCCAGCTTGGCAATCTCAGCCAGCACTGCAAGGAAACTCTCATCTGGAGGATTGCTGCTGACAACCGCAGGAGGTGTCTACCTAGGTACTCGATCCAGAAAGAAGCTTCCAACACCTGGGGGTGCACCCTCAGCCTCCCTGGGGGTAGATGAAGCTGGGGGTAGCATTCCCCTCAATATATGCGATAACTCGGTGTTCTAAGAGTATACACAGGGGTAGCGATACACTGGAATTATGCAACAGACGTGGACGTCCCTGAGGGTGACCACCTTCGCCAAGACGATACGGCTTCCTGCACAGGGGGTAGTACCCCTTCCGAGTCTGAGAAAGAGGACATTTCGACGTTCTACGAGGATTTCTCTGTACGAGGGTACGATATGGAGAGCACCTCTTCTACGGTTCCTTCCACGTCTACCCACGTACGAACAGTCTTTATGGCCAGCGATGGTCATGAAGGACCTACTGATCGGCAACATCTAAAAGTACTTGAAGCTATGCTCCTGTCCCTGGTCAAGTCAGCAGACGAAATCAAAGTTGCCTTGCCGACTCAACCGACAAGGACGCCTAGACAAGCAAGCTTGGGACCCGCAGTCAACACGGACTCCAACACGACCGCTCCTCTTTTGGGTGACAATCCTTTAGGAGCATCCGTTCCTTCATCTACAGACAAAGCCAGGTAGGCAAGAAGGAAAGTCCAGGAGCTTCGAGCAATGTTCAACACCCGGGACTCCTCCCGGGACCTCAGAATACGGCAACCATATTCCGTTGCATGGAGAGATATTCCTTTTCTGCCACGGTACAAACCGTTTTATATTGATTCGTATGACGGGAATATCACTGCTAGTCGGTACATGACTTATTTTGAGGTCACAACCGACCACTTGCCGCATAGCGATGCCATCCTCACACGATTATTCATCAGAGCATTGGAGGGGATCGCGTTTGACTGGTACCGCAACCTTTCGGACAACTGCATCCATTCTTTTGAAGGCTTCAAGCACATGTTCCCAGAGAGATTCTACGAAGTGGGGCACGATATGATAATGTCGTCTTTCATGAACGTCGCTCAGGGGGAGAGGGAACTAAGAAGGAACTATATCGAGCGGTTCCGCCAAACTGCAATGAGATTGGCCCAAGGCAACCCCGAAAGCTCCTTGATTAAAATCTGCTAGAAGAAGTTGCTCCCCGTGTCACGACCCGCACCCTAGAGTTAGGGTACGAGAATGTAACAACGCTCAGCCTACGCCGCAGTGTCGGTGGTAGAACGCTGTCCTAGGTCTCAATGCATCTAACAGTATAAGACTAAACAGTTTATACTCTTCGAATGGGGGTGACATAGCAGATACAGTCTCAATCACATCTACGGTAGAGCATGATAAAGATAGATAAAACATGAAATCCAAAATAAATATAGAAGATAGAAGTCTAAGTGTCTAAGATACATAAACCCAGAAATACATCTCAAAACTCAAATACAGTAATCCACAAAGTAAATATAACTCCAGACAAAATGAAATAACTATCTAAACAACCTCTACTGTGTCTCCTCTAGGCTAGCAGACAATCCCAGGCCATCTGTAAAATTTATCAACAGGTCCAATCAGGACAGGAGCGAGCACATTACATCTCAATAGTTCATAGCAGGTTAGAAAATATAATCATGCAGTAAAGTAAGATACAGGTACTGAAAGAAATACTGTATGTAAACAGAGAGAGCTGTAATAAAAATATCTACTATAAATAAAGAGCTACCAGTGACTAGTGATTTAGAGCACAAAGTCGACATGTGAACGGCTTGATTGTACATGGCTATACTAAAGAGACGTACATGGCTATTCTACTTTGGAATTGTTCACATAGCTATTTATACTCCCCCGTACCCCCAATCAATACACAAGGATCCAACCAGGTTATGTTATATAATGCTATGTAACAGCCCCCGAAGGGTGGTAGACCCCGAAGGTGATAAGACCCCGAAGGTGATAGACCCCGAAGGTGATACATAGTAGTCCCATAAATGGGATAAGGATTCTAGGAAGACTTTACGATCATAACAGTATATGTCGTAAGTGATCAAAGAACCAATGAAGCATATGATACGTCATGTAAGTGAAACGCACAGAACATGTAGTACCCGATGCTCCCTAAGGATAACATCTCAAGAAGGGATCCATATAGTACCAATCCGTGTGACCAACATGACAGTATAAGTAAAGTAATCTACTGCAGAAAATAATTCTAAGCAGGATATAAAATGATCAGAGAATGTACTCGCCTCGATAACCTGAACAGCTGATAAGTATAGGGGGTCCAACTGAAGCCACAGAGTCCTATTTAAAGTAACACAGGTTACAAGGTGTCTGGCTCCTAATTAGAACAGCACAAGTCACAACATGTCCAGAAGGGTAATATAAAGTACTACAATGCATTCTACATGAATCTAGGTCAAACTAGGCCAAAGTCAACCCTTGGTCAACTCTGGTCAACTGTACTAGTCAAATTAGGTCAAACTAGGTCATGTCCTAACCCAGTAAGTCTTACTAGGCCTAACCAAGACTATCCTAGCAAGCACACATCAATACAAGGCTATACAAGCCAACATACACCCAACTCTATATAGCATGCAATTATTCAATACTCAAATAGGCAAGAATTCACATTGGATATACACTAGATAATCTATTACTTTAAGCTATATATGTCTACACATATATACACATGCATATATTGGTATTCAACATTAGGTCTATAATTATGGCATTTCAAATGGTTATATAAACTTATATATTACAACACAATATGCTAACATATATATAATATACATACATAGCTAAGTTAACTATATTCATAAATGCTTATTTAAGAGGCTATGTGTGTGTATGTGAACATGGCAAAGGGGCAAGTGAGGGTTAAATGGGCATACATAGTGTATACATATCAAAGAGTGTCAAAGTGTAAGTGAACAATGTGTCAAGTGTGATAGTGTCAACATAGTGTAAGGGGGTACATGAGGTAATATAGGATTTGTGTTAACATAGAACATTACATCTCATTAACTTGTATATTACATACATTAAATCTATTATTACATTACATTCATGCTTGCATTCATTCATCATTTATTATTCTCTTGTACCACTATATGCACCATACATTACATACTATGGAACCTACATATTCATTACAAGCCATACTTATGCATGCTTACATTAGATAGGATACTTACACCTCATACATCATTTATTTAATCATTTACTCATGCTTGTATTCTTTATTTAATTACATAATGTATATATATTAACATGGGTTAAAATCAAATAGAACATTATATTACACACAAGGGTGCACAAAATGCATATGCCGAATAGTAACTCCTACTAATAATCAATACTGTACCATCTCAGCATGAATTAAAATTTAGGATTAAAGTATGTTATAGATCTATGTGTTAGCTTTCCGAAACTTTAAACGGATCGCGTTTTCGTTTCCGGAAACTCCCGAAATCGCGAAAACACCGAGAACGCGTTTGTCTTTCGTACAGCTGACACTCAAATAATTCTCCAGACATTTACAGAAAGAATTAGGCCTATTAATACATGTTTTTGGAAAGCTAACTTCAATACGCTTCTTTTAAAAAAAATGGGAGATTAAACTGAGCTTTGAGCTAGAAGTTATGACATTTCTAAGTTAGGGCTGAAATTAAAAACGTGGATAAAAATCATGACGGATTTAGGTAGTTTGAGACAAAAGAACACAAGTATATAACATAATATATCAAGAACTCACTCTCTACACTAATATGTATATATGAGACACTATAGAACACATTTCCAATTCAAAAATATGAGATTAAACATGTAATAATTCATTCATACATAACAACAACACATAGTGTGTCCAAACTTGGGATTTTCCCACATGGACACAACCACAACACAAAGGACACTCCTATGACCTCCAAATGGACACGAAATGGACACAAATGGAGATACAACTATGGGGTCATTCCTATGGGTTCAAAATAGACCTATATGCATGAGGAAATGAAAAGGAGAAGGGATTTATACCTCCCGGTAGATCGAATCGAAGAAAAGTCTTCCCGGAGCGACACCGACACGTAGAGATTCCAAAAGGACACGAACGAGCTCCGAATCCTCCCAAACTTGGGTAGCTTCCTCCTTGGCTAGAATGGAGAAGGAAAGAAGAAGATTTGGTGGTAAAATGGAATGATTTGGTGGAGAAATTGCTAGGGATTGCTCTCTAGGAATTTGGGGAAGAACAAGAGAGAGAAAAATAGATGGATAATGACAAATGGGAGGCTCAACCCTATCCTTATTGTGGCTGGCCATAAAGGTGGTTTTGTCCTATTAGGAAAAGTCCAAAAGCCCCTTTTCTAGTCTATTTACTAATACATTGGTAAGGGATTAAGTCGGGGGTAGTTTGGTCAATCCTAAAACACTAATCCATATTAATACTAACCAAAATAATTAGTCTAGTCACTAACTAAAATTAATATCATGTGGACTAAAATTAATATTATGTGGGCCATGCCTAACTAGTGTGTGGGCCCGCTAGAGTCAAAACTACCTCGGGTCTCCGATAAAAGTCGGAATGAGTTGAAATTCGAACCCGACTCAAATAACCCCAAAATATTACAATAAATAAATAAATAATTCCAAAATAATTTAAAAATGAAAAATGACAAAAATACTCCTGTTTCTGGAAACTGGGGGTGACAAATCTATCCACCTTAAAAAATTTCGTCATCGAAATTAAAACAAAGCAATCACAGGAAACACATGCAGAAAACAATCTCATTCAAATACTTTTAAAAAAAAATCAGCAATAAAAAAATCTCCTTGAGGCACATCAAACATTTATAAATAAAAACTGATACGTATCCGATACGGACAGAAAACCATCACACCTATCAAAGGTCAAAATTAACAATCACCAACGCAATAAATATCAAAATAATTCAAGGAGGTCTAATACAAAATATCCTTAGGCCAAAAATGACATTAAAATATCCTAATCACATGGTTAGGCTCTAGGTCAAACAGTCTCTAGGGTTTCACTAGCAAAACATCAAAATTACAAGTCAAGATTTTAAATAATTTTAAAATGATTTAAAAATTACCAAAATTATATCATGATTTAAATGTCAAATCAATAAATGATTAAAATTACAAAATTACTCTCATTTTAGAAAATTGGGTGTTACAAGTCTACCCTCCTTAGAAAAATTTCATCCTCGAAATTAAAATGTCCATACTCCCTCTAGGTCAAACCCCCACAAATCAAAGTCCCAGATTAAAACAAATCATGTGATCAAAAGGATGACATACAGGGTCATTGCATACGGTGGTAGTGAAAGTCTCATCTAGGTATACTAGTCATGCTAAACCAAAACGGTCATAGGGTATCAAACACACAAGAAATCTAGAGTGCTAAACTGGAAAAGATACATAAATAACAAATCATCAAAACTGTAAGACAGTCTACCATCCTATGTGAAAGCTGGTACTAAAAAAATGTATAAAAATAAGAAAGGTAACTTCCAATAATCTAAAAGGGTACAGAAAAATCAATTTCAAAGTTAAAGAATTGAAAGTCACTTGCATTGAAATCCAATCACAATATATATATAGAGAGCGTTAGAGAGGGAAAAGCTGGCATTATGTAATGTTATATGGTTTGTGTGTGTATGGGTGTATGTAAATAGGTTAATATGGTAAGATAGTAGGCATATGTGTAGACGAAATATACATAAAATTGTATATGAGAAATTGGGTTTCAAAACAACGGCTATCAAGTTACACTAATCATGGCATATTGGTTAAACAATCTACAATACGCAACTTATTTACTCATAACATGCATGGCTAACATTATACATATATATATAAAGAGGGTGTGTGTGTGTCCTTGTACAGGGTTATAGCCTAGTATTGAAAGGTTAAACCCAGTTTTAGTTCAGCATTTACATGCAAAGTCTGAAAATAAGCTAACATTTAAAACAGTAAAATATTAACATAATACAGTCTCAGATTTTAGGGTTTTGAAACATCGCAACCCATCTCAATGGTCCTAATACATCCTAACATGATAGAAATGAAACCCTAACATACTATCCATACATTTATCTATGCACACAGTTCAATATTACATGTTAAATCTGAAATTTAACTAAACATGGAAATCAATGTAAAAATATTAACATGTAACTAGTTTTCAGTGTTTTGGAGAAATTTGAACATTAAAAACCAACTCAATGTTTATCACAACTAACATGTAAGAATATGAAACATAAATTTATATCCCTACTTCCCACAAGGTATATAGCTCAAATATTACATTTAAGAAATAAAACAGCAATTTGAACTAACATTTGGAATCCCGCATCAAGGGTTAACATGTACACAGTCTCAGATTTTACAAATTTAAACACAAAACTTAACCAAAATTTTGAATTGAAACCCCACGTATAACATACATGTGCAGTGATTTAAACATAACTAATAATATAAAATTTATATTTAAATTACGAATTTAAACATGAAAAAGCAGAGAACCAGAAATATTAGGGTTTTGACAATTTAAACATTAACAACATATTAATATGTATTTAGATAGGTGGAAAAATCAAGTGTAGCATGCATACGTGTTAGGCAAAGTGTATGCTATATATATTCATATACATATTCTCATGTCCTAATATAAAAAAAAATTATTTCTACGTTAAGACTAACATTTAGATTCCTACCAAGATTGCAAGCAGGTGATTGATGTAATCAAGGCAGTTTTATTATTATTATTTAATACAAGAATAATAGCAAGGAAGAAATAACGATAATATCTGTTTTGCTTATCTATTTAAAGAAGAACCATTTTGAAATTCAGAGCTAAATTATCAAATCCAAGATAAAGTCTAGCAAAATTATCGATTCATTGCATTAAGAAGAAACTCATAGCAAGAAGTTACGCAAAGGTTTATAAAAACATGCAAACCTACTCTTAAGTTAAATAATGACAAGCAAACAAAACAAAACAATTAATAATTAAATTTTTTTTTGAAGGACAGAAACAAAAGTAGAGAAAACATGTTTCGAAAACATTTAAGGTACAATCTGATAATCATATGCGTCTGTCCAAAATTATGGTACACTAAATCCTCGTCATACGTAAGCAAGGCTACGATAATCACAGAGTCCTTGACTTATGCACATACCTCTAGAATCGTGGTATTTAACATTTTCGCGGTGCCGCTAGCTTGGCTGCGAAAACCTTAAATTCTTACACCCGAGAAATATATCCAGAGTCAGACTATATGTCCTCACCATGCTGGCTAATGTGACTATAGAAGACTAGATTCCATAACATAGATGACCTAGCCCATATAATTTCATCTTGTCAAAAAAAATTAAATTAAATCAACAATGAATACCCATAAATCAAATCAAATTTATCAACGAACTTCAAAATTCAAAATGAACAAAAATCTATCAAAATACAACTCGGATGCAACATCTATCATCAAGATTCAAAATTCGACAATCATTCATCAAAATTAATGAATACAACTCAAATTCAACCATAATCCATCAAAATCAAATTTAACAATAGTAAGTAAAAATAAATCAAATCAAGAGAAAAAAGAGTTCTCAAATCGAAGTTAAAATAAGATTCTCAAGGGTCGTCCCGGGAATCTCTCAAGGGTCCTAACTGTGATTGAGTACCTTCAAAAATATATTCTATTCCTACTGCAGGCTGTAGTGGTACTCTAGCTCGAATACCACTACACAAACTCGACCTGCATGAGCCACCACTAAAAATGTGTCACGACCCGCACCCTAGAGTTAGGGCACGAGAACGTAACAACGCCCAGCCTGCGCCACAGTGTCGGCGGTAGAACGCTGTCCTAGGTCTCAATGCATCTAACAGTATAAGACTAAACAGTTTATACTCCCCGAATGGGGGTAACATAGCAGATACAGTCTCAATCACATCTACGGTAGAGCATGATAAAGATAGATAAAACATGAAATCTAAAATAAATATAGGAGATAGAAGTCTAAGTGTCTAAGATACATAAACCCAGAAATACATCTCAAAACTCAAATACAGTAATCCACAAAGTAAATACAACTCCAGACAAAATGAAATAACTATCTAAACAACCTCTACTGTGTCTCCTCTAGGCTAGCAGACAATTCCAGGCCATCAGTAAAATTTATCAACAGGTTCAGTCAGGACAGGAGCGAGTACATTACATCTCAATAGTTCATAGCAGGTTAGAAAATATAATCATGCAGTAAAGTAAGATACAGGTACTGAAAGAAATGCTGTATGTAAACAGAGAGAGCTGTAATAGAAATATCTACTATAAATAAAGAGCTACCAGTGACTAGTGATTTAGAGCACAAAGTCGACATGTGAACGGCTTGATTGTACATGGCTATACTAAAGAGGCGTACATGGCTATTCTACTTTGGAATTGTTCACATGGCTATTTATACTCCCCCGTACCCCCAATCAATACACAAGGATCCAACCAGGTTATGTTATATGATGCTATGTAACAGCTCCCGAAGGGTGATAGACCCCGAAGGTAATAAGACCCCGAAGGTGATAGACCCCGAAGGTAATAGACCCCGAAGGTGATACATAGTAGTCCCATAAATGGGATAAGGATTCTAGGAAGACTCTACGATCATAAGAGTATATGTCGTAAGTGATCAAAGAACCGAAGCATATAATACGTCATGTAAGTGAAACGCACAGAACATGTAGTACCCGATGCTCCTTAAGGATAACATCTCAAGAAGGGATCCATATAGTACCAATCCGTGTGACCAACGTGACAGTACAAGTAAAGTAATCTACTGCAGGAAATAATTCTAAGCAGGATATGAAATGATCAGAGAATGTACTCTCCTCGATAACCTGAACAGCTGATAAGTATAGGGGGTCCAACTGAAGCCACAGAGTCCTATTTAAAGCAACACAGGTTACAAGGTGTCTGGCTCCTAATTAGAATAGCACAAGTCACAACATGTCCAGAAGGGTAATATAAATTACTACAATGCATTCTACATGAATCTAGGTCAAACTAGGCCAAAGTCAACCCTTAGTCAACTCTGGTCAACTGCACTAGTCAAATTAGGTCAAACTAGGTCATGTCCTAACCCAGTAAGTCTTACTAGGCCTAACCAAGACTATCCTAGCAAGCACACATCAATACAAGGCTATACAAGCCAACATACACCCAACTCTATATAGCATGCAATTATTCAATACTCAAATAGGCAAGAATTCACATTGGATATACACTAGGTAATCTATTACTTTAAGCTATATATGTCTACACATATATACACATGCATATATTGGTATTCAACATTAGGTCTATAATCATGGCATTTTAAATGGTTATATAAACTTATATATTACAACACAATATGCTAACATATATATAATATACATGCATAGCTAAGTTAACTATATTCATAAATACTTATTTAAGAGGCTATGTGTGTGTATGTGAACATGGCAAAGGGGCAAGTGAGGGTTAAATGGGCATACATAGTGTATACATATCAAAGAGTGTCAAAGTGTAAGTGAACAATGTGTCAAGTGTGATAGTGTCAACATAGTGTAAGGGGGTACATGAGGTAATATAGGATTTGTGTTAACATAGAACATTACATCTCATTAACTTGTATATTGCATACATTACATCTATTATTACATTACATTCATGCTTGCATTCATTCATCATTCATTATTCTCTTGTACCACTATATGCACCATACATTACATACTATGGAACCTACATATTCATTACAAGCCATACTTATGCATGCTTACATTAGATAGGATACTTACACCTCATACATCATTTATTTAATCATTTACTCATGCTTGTATTCTCTATTTAATTACATAATGTATATATATTAATATGGGTTAAAATCAAATAGAATATTATATTACACACAAGGGTGCACAAAATGCATATACCGAATAGTAACTCCTACTAATAATCAATACTATACCATCTCAGCATGAATTAAAATTTAGGATTAAAGTATGTTATAGATCTATGTGTTAGCTTTCCGAAACTTTAAACGGATCGCGTTTTCGTTTCCGGAAACTCCCGGAATCGCGAAAACACCGAGAACGCGTTTGTCTTTCGTACAGCTGACACTCAAATAATTCTCCAGAAATTTACAGAAAGAATTAGGCCTATTAATACATGTTTTTGGAAAGCTAACTTCAATACGCTTCTTTTAAAAAAATGGGAGATTAAACCGAGCTTTGAGCTAGAAGTTATGATATTTCTAAGTTAGGGCTGAAATTAAAAACGTGGATAAAAATCATGACGGATTTAGGTAGTTTGAGACAAAAGAACACAAGTATATAACATAATATATCAAGAACTCACTCTCTACACTAATATGTATATATGAGACACTATAGAACACATCTCCAATACAAAAATATGAGATTAAATATGTAATAATTCATTCATACATAACAACAACACATAGTGTGTCCAAACTTGGGATTTTCCCACATAGACACAACCACAACACAAAGGACACTCCAATGACCTCCAAATGGACACAAAATGGACACAAATGGAGATACAACTATGGGGTCATTCCTATGGATTCAAAATATACCTATATGCATGAGGAAATGAAAAGGAGAAGGGATTTATACCTCCCGGTAGATCGAATCGAAGAAAAGCCTTCCGGAGCGACACCGACACGTAGAGATTCCAAAAGGACACGAACGAGCTCCGAATCCTCCCAAACTTGGGTAGCTTCCTCCTTGGCTAGAATGGAGAAGGAAAGAAGAAGATTTGGTGGTGAAATGGAATGATTTGATGGAGAAATTGCTAGGAATTGCTCTCTAGGAATTTGGGGAAGAACAAGAGAGAGAAAAATAGATGGATAATGACAAATGGGAGGCTCAACCCTATCCTTATTGTGGCTGGCCATAAAGATGATTTTGTCCTATTAGAAAAAGTCCAAAAGCCCCTTTTCTAGTCTATTTACTAATACATTGGTAAGGGGTTAAGTCGGGGGTAGTTTGGTCAATCCTAAAACACTAATCCATATTAATACTAACCAAAATAATTAGTCTAGTCACTAACTAAAATTAATATCATGTGGACTAAAATTAATATTATGTGGGCCATGCCTAACTAGTGCGTGGGCCCGCTAGAGTCAAAACTATCCCGGGTCCCCGATACAAGTCAGAATGAGTTGAAATTCGAACCCGACTCAAATAACCCCAAAATATTACAGTAAATAAATAAATAATTCCAAAATAATTTAAAAATGAAAAATGATAAAAATACCCCTGTTTTTGAAAACTGGAGGTAACACCCCGTAATCATCCTCTGGATGGGCGAAGATCAGTTTAGGGATTGGACGACCTTTATCATAAGTGCTACCAATACGGAGGCGAAGTTAAAGAAGGCTCGCCAGTTGGGATTACACATCCCGGATGGAGAGGACAAAGGCAAACGTCCTGGTACCACCCCCGATAACAACAAAATTGACGGCACCTCCAATAACCGGGACAATAAAGGCAAACATGCCATGGTCGCTGGTACGACCAAGAAGCCTGAACAAAAGCAGACAGAAGCTCAGTGGCCCAAAGTAAATTACTTATTCGAACTTAGTCATGTCAAGCCTATCTTCGACATGCTCTTGCAAGGGGACAGGATCCAACTCCCTCCACCAAGGTGCGAGCCTCTAGCGACGAAGATGGAGGATCCAAAATATTGCCACTTCTACCGCTATGTTCATCATTCCACTCATGACTGCTTTCAATTAAAGCGGTACATCCAGAGTCTTATCGACTCCAAAGCTCTGTCGCTAGATTTTGAAAAGGTTACCGTGGCGGCAAACTTGGTATCAATTCAGTTCGGTGACTTCCCCCAAATAAATACTCAAGACGGGGTAATACCTATCCCCTGGGCAACGATGGAGGTTACTAATCTTCTCCCCCGTCCGGGACCAGACGACTGGCTTGGTACCTCTCACTACGTCGTGATGAGAGGTCATGTGGGTGCACCCGAACTTAGTGCTCAAAGTTACCTAGGCGGTGTCATCTCCACCTAACAAGAAGAAGGGCAGGAAGTTCAGATCCTGCCATACAATTTTAGCCGAAGCTGAGGAGTCGGCGGCTGTTGTTACCCGGTGTGGGGCACAAGTCCAGCCCACTCTGGGTAGTTCAGTCGAAGACCCTCAGCCGGCAATGATACCTGCCACTGATGTTTCGGGGCCATCTCAGCCTCCGTCGATGGACAGGTCCAAGCCGAAGGAAACCCGCTTCGACAGGCCGCTCCGTAAGGATGCACCTCAGGGACTGGAGAGACCTTACAACTTTGACATATTAGCACAACTGGCTAATACGCCGATAAAGTTGTCGTTATACGAGTTCCTAAGGCTCTCCAAGGATCTTCGTGTCGCATTGAGCGAAGCACTCCAGAATGCCGATGCCTACTTAACCCAGGTCAAACCTACAGGAGAAGACTCGTCAGTAGATCCCCAGGGCAGCAATTATAGAGACGCGATGCCCAACATCGTATTCACCCTATAAGACATGTTAATCAAGGCCAACATGCATGATCGCCCCTTGTACTACACTGGATACATAGGCGATATCAAGGTGGATCGAATGCACATCGATCCTGGCTCATCGATAAGCATCGTTCCAAAAAGCTTGCTTCAAGTCCTCGACATCCCTCTGCACCGGCTAGCGGCGACCAACACTGCCATTAGCGATTTCAACTCGAAAAGGAGCTATTCCTTAGGAAAGATCCGATTGAAATGTCAGATCGGAGACCTGAGGACGAAGGTTACCTGCTATGTCATAGACGCAGATACGTCCTACAATATCCTCTTGAGGCGTCCGTGGATACTTGACTATATGATTGTGCCATCCATACTCCACCAGTACTTCAGTAGTCAGTAAGCACGGCTTCGTAAAGTCGAAATTTGCCAATATCGATCCCTTCAAAGGGGTTGAGTCTTATTACTCTTCGAAGGTTTGTCTATATGAAGAATCCAAGAAGCACATAATTGACAAATTGGAGGCCATAACAGGATCAGAGGAACCTTTGAAAATCTACCTCTAGGCCCGTAAACCGGGCAAAACTGCACCCATTGTCGCAACTTTACGTAAAGAGGTGCCCAGTTCTCCTGCCCCAGCTGCACAGTCGGAACCGATGGTCATCCGACTCCCAAGGTCCAGCCAGGAGCCAAGACCCATCATAGGGCCGATGGTAATCCGATTGCCAAAATCCAATCAAAGGCGACCGAAAGATACGAAGCCCTCTGGGGAGCCGATGGTGATCCGATTGCCAAGATCCAGTCGAAAACAATCGGAAGACACGAAGTCCTCTGCCGAGCCGATGGTTATCCATCTTTCTAAGATGAACCGGCAACCAAGTGTTGATCCGAGGCCCCAAGCAAGCCAATGCCACAAGCAGAACCATTGGTGGTCAAGTTGCCCAAGACAGCATCCCAACCTCCGGTCACGCAGAGGGTAGCTGAAGAGGAGCCAGAACTCACAAAGTATCTTGTTGCAAAGGTGGATAGACCCTCTCCTGATGATGTAATCCCTATGGATAGAATTCCTTATTTAATCAATAAGAGGCTGCCGTTGAACTATCCTGAGTGTAATAAGCTTAACCTGATGTATGCTGTGGGGCACAGTCTGGACATTAACCTGCACACACAGGTGACAACTGTCCATACCGCAAACTGACTTACTCCTATTAGAGGTGACTACTTCCTAGTCCCAGACAAAAGAGAAGGGGATCACACGATCATCTTTGGCCGAAAAGAAGGTCCTCAACCTTTCATACCATAAGAGTTTGATCTCGAACCCGATGCTGGAAGGTTACCACTCTACTTATATATTCCTCAAGCCAAGTACGTCATGCAAAAGCAGGGGTACGACATGAAGGCTACCCCAGGTCTGAATTACGACAACGGTCGGTGGTCACCTCTGTAGCTGTCAACTCCGGCTGGGAAACCTCGAAATTATTATGGCAAGTCCAAATGCGGCCTCGGTTATGCTACACCAAGAACAACGCCCGAGAGCTCCGATGAGAAATGCGAGTGGCATTCTCACTTATCCGAATCACCTACATACGATTCTGATGACAACATTGGGGATATTTTCAGGCAGACATTATCTGTAAATATGGCATTCACTGACATTGAAGAGGAAGATGAAGGTCTACTCGAACCACTTGAATTGGAGCCATGGGTCCAACAACTGGATGCACAATGGAAGAAGCGCTTTGAACTACGAGACCCTCCCACTGAAGATGAGGTCATGCAAGTTGGCCTCGGTGATGAGTCCTATCCAAAGCCAATCTTCGTCAGTAAAAGCCTGACGGACGGCAAGCGGGAGTCATTGTTGCAACTCGTCAGATAGTATATCGACATTTCCACTTGGAGCTATGAAGATATGCCAGGGCTAAACCCCGAGATCGCACTTCATAAGCTCAAATATTCATCCGGACGCAAAACTAGTCAAACAGCAGCAACGACGGTTCCGTCCAGACATTATGAACTCCATCGAAGCAGAAGTAAACAAGCTTATAGCTAGCGGTTTCATCCGTGATGAGCAGCACCCAGATTGGATAGCTAATATAGTACCAGTCGTCAAGAAGAACGGAAAGATCCGAATCTGCATCGACTTTCATAATCTGAATATGGCATGTCATAAAGATGAATTCCCTTTTTCCATCACCGGTATAATGATCAATAATACGTGTGGCTTCGAACGCATGTCCTTTATGGATGGCTTTTCAGGATACAATTAAATTAAAATATCTCATGACGATAAAAAGCATACGTCATTCCGAACACCGATCGACATGTATTGTTACACGGTCATGCCCTTCGGCCTGAAGATTGTCGGTGCTACATATCAACGAGCTATGAGCATCATCTTCAGAGATCATTTACGTAAGACGGTGGAGTGTTACGTTGACGACATCGCCATCAAAAGCTGCTCCAAGGATGATCACTTACACGATTTGAGGACAGTGTTTGACCTTATGCGAGCGCACAATCTAAAGATGAATCCTACCAAGTCCTTTCTGGGCATATCCAGCGGGAAGTTCTTGGGCTTTGTCATCACTTCCCAGGATATGCACATAGACCCCGATAAGACAAAAGCAATCTTGGAGATGAGTCCACCGAGGAACCTTCGTGAACTTTGCGACCTCCAGGGAAGACTAGCCTACATCAGTAGATTCATATCTAACCTCTCAGGGCGATGTCAACCCTTCACACAACTCATAAAGAAAGGCATCTCTTTCGTATGGAATGAGGAATGTCAACGCGCCTTTGATGACATTAAGGAATACCTGTCGAATCCGTCGATTCTGTTATCCTCGGTCGTTGGAAAGCCCTTCATGCTCTTTGTACGGGCGATGGAACACTCCCTCGTTGCCTTGTTAGCACAGAACAATGATATGGGACACGAACAAGCCATTTACTATCTCAGCCGGATGATAGTGGGACCAGAACATAGGCACACTATCGTGGAGAAGGAGTGCCTTGCCCTGGTGTTCGCCATTCAGAAAATACCACACTATGTGACAGGGCAGACCATCCATTGTCTCACGAGTTAATCCCCTCAGGGTTCTCATGACCAAGCCAGGCGCACTCAGTTCTTGCCTAGCCACATAAGTGATACTATTATCCTCCTACGACATGGTCTTCATTCCGCAGAAGGCTGTCAAAGGTCAAGCCTTAGCCGACTTTCTAGCAGCCCATCCAGGCTCAGAAACAGCCAAAATCTATAAAGAAATTCCAGACGAAGTCGTTAACTCAAACATGACTTCACATGATGACTTTTGGCGAATGTTCTTTGACGGTGCTTTAAGAACAGGACTACAAGGTGATATCGTCGCTGGAGTTGGAGTAGTATTAATTTCTCCCTCTGGGTTGGTAGTCAACCGGGCATATTCTCTCACAGAACCCTGTTCAAACAATGTAGCCGAATATAATGCTTTGGTCATCGGGCTTCAACTCGCAAATGAAGTGGGAGTCGAATACCTAGAAGCATATGGCAACTCGCAGTTGATTGTTAATCAAATCCGAGGCTCATATGAGGTTCGTACGCGGACCTGATTCCCTATCATCAGACAGCTTTTGCCATCATTGCAACCTTAGAGGGTGTCTTTATAGAGCATGTTCCTAGACTCCAGAATATCGAAGCCGATGCCCTAGCAGGCTTCGTCGCTTCTTTGGCGGTTCTAAATTATGCTCATCATCTAGTCGACGTGATAGGCCATGAGTTGGTCTGTCCCAAAAATAACGTTCAACTGGATACAATTACTCCGCCCAGATAACCAATGATGTGCAAGACTAGAGACTCCCATTCATCGACTTTACAGTCTATGGAATCCTGCCTGAGATTGTGAAAGAAGCGACTTCAATCAGAAGGCGTTCTTCAGATTCTTTTATGACACAGAAATAAAAATGTTATATAGACAATCTTACGACGGGCTACTGTTAAGATGTCTGTCAAATACAGAAGCTAAAGAAGCCTTATGCGAGGCTCACGATGGCCTTTGCGGGGCTTACCAAGCTGGCCCAAAGTTGCAGGACCATCCCGTCGAATGGGTTACTACTGGCCTATGATGGTAGCAGACGCAGTCGATTATGTAAAACAGTATAAGGCTTGTCAGATCCACGAGATTTTATACATCTGCCATCCGAATTCTTACACCCAACAGTGGCCTCTTGGCCATTTGAAGCATGGGGAATGGACATCGTTGGCCCAATCACCCCGCCATCGTCCAAAGGGCACCGGTTTGTACTTGCAATCATCGACTACTTCTCCAAGTGGACGGAAGCTGTTCCGCTGGCAGAGGTAAAGACATCAAACATGATCAGTTTCATAAAACATCACGTCATTTACCATTTTGGACTGCCACGGAGGATCATTCATGACAATGGTCCACAGTTCTCAAGCCATGCCTTCTATCGATTCTGTGACAAGAATTGGATTCAGAATGTAGCTTCAACGGCAAACAATCCATCAGCTAATGGTCTGGCCGAAGCCTTTAACAAGACCATAATCAAGCTTCTCAAGAAGTTCGTATCTTCAAACAAGCACGACTGGAATGAAAAGCTGGGCGAATGCTTATGGGCGTATCGTACTTCAATCCGCACGACTACAGGAAATACACCGTTCTCTCTGGTGTACGGGAGCGAGGCAGTTCTTCCATTGGAGACTCAGATCCCCTCACTTCGTGTGGCCCTTATTTATTGGTTGACGTCGGACGATAACTACCGCCGACGGCTACAAGAATTGGAAGCTTTAGACGAGAAGCGTTTGCAAGCTCAATAAAGCATCGAGCTCTATCAAGCACGCATCTCTCGGGCCTTCAATAAGAAAGTCAAGCAGAGGACATTCCAAATAGGCGATCCCGTCTTCGCCGTTCACAGACCGATGGTCATGACTCACAAAACTGCCGACAAATTCCAGCCCAAGTGGGAGGGTCCATACATCATTTAGACTGTATTCTCCAACGGCGCATACCGACTCGCAAAGAAGAACAGACACTTGCTCATGATGCCCATAAACGACAAATTCCTAAAGAAATACTATGTCTAAGGACATGCTGGTACTTCCTCAAACCACCAAATCTTCCAGGCTATCGAGTTATGTACACCAAGTACCTCTGAACTCACACTCTATTTACTCCGAGTGGGTTCACATCGCATCTCCCTGAGAGACGAGTCATGTATGCTGATACCTCTGAACTTCCACTCTAATGCTTTATCACACAGGAGTCTGCCCAGCTTATCATCATCTCTGAGCAAACTTCCTGATTCTGATTATCGTGTATCACGTCCATATTACCTCTGATACCGATAGTCTCTTGACTTAACACCTGAACCCAACCCGGGATAAAAGACATGGTGTTAAGACCACAAAACTTATCACGTCCATATTACCTCTGTTGGATTTTGTCTCAAAATCTATTACTCGTACCACCAGTGCACAAAAGAGTAATAGGTCCACCAAAGATTATTCCTGATTATCGTGTATCACGTCCATATTACCTCTGATACTGATGGTCTCTTGACTTAACACCTGTACCCAACCTGGGATAAAAGACATGTTGTTAAGACCACAAAACTTATCACGTCCACATTACCTTTATTGGGTTTTGTCTCAAAATCTATTACTCGTACCACCAGTGCACAGAAGAGTAATAGGTCCACCAAAGATTATTCCTGATTATCGTGTATCACGTCTATATTACCTATGATACCGATGGTCTCTTGACTTAACACCTGTACCCAACCCGGGATAAAAGACATGGTGTTAAGACCACAAAACCTATCACGTCCATATTACCACTGTTGGGTTTTGTCTCAAAATCTTTTACTCGCACCACCAGTGCACATAAGAGTAATAGGTCCACCAGAAATTTTGCGATTATCGTGTGTCACGTCCATATTACCTCTGATACCGATGGTCTCTTGACGTAACACCTATACCCAACCCGGGATAAAAGACATGGTGTTAAGACCACAAAACCTATCACATCCATATTACCTCTGTTAGGTTTCGTTTCAAATCTATTACCCGCACCACCAGTGCGCAAAAGGGTAATAGGTCCACAGAAGTTATTCTAATCTATTACTTGCACCATCGGCGCATAAAAAGAGTAATAGGTCCACAAAATATCATTCAAATCTATTGCTCGTATCTCTAGATGCACAAAAGGGCAATAGGTCCACAAAAATTCCTCTAGTGGGATATCCTTTATCAAACACAAAATGCTGTATTAGGCCCTCTAGTACAAGCACCACAAATACCATAAGCAAAGAATGGAGTGAATGTATTCTGTTTATTCAAAATCAGTTGCATTCATAGGATTAAAAAAAGAAGGGGGGAGGAGGAAAGAGCTGAAGAAAAAAATCTACTACTCATCAGCAACACATAATTTGGTGAGAATGTCTTCTAGTTGTGCAGTTGAGCGCTCGATTCTCAGTTTGGCTCAGCGATCAGCTTCCTGGGTTAACCTTTCAGCATTCTCAAGATGTGCATGAGCCTGCCAATTGTCCTCTAACTTCTTCAGTGCACCCTCCAGAGTGGCAGAAGCTCGTGTGACCTCATCGGTCTCCTTACAGATCCTCTCTCTCTCTTGACGAGTGGCTTGGAGCTCAGTCTCTAGAGATGTCAGCTTGGCTTGGAGCTGGAGGAGCTGCTCGTTAGTTTTGGTCATAGCACGAACGGTGGTCTCCTCACGAGTTAAGCAAATCTCTTCCTCTCGGCTCAGCTTGTCGTATTTAAGAGACAGCTTATGGAGGTCCTTCTCCAAGGTGGACTTGGTCGTCTCCTGTACAGCCTTCACTTTTTCTACGACTGTTATAAGAAAGGCATGCTCCTGTTCCATTGCAGCGAGCACGTCAACCTAACGTAATTGTTGCAATTGGGTTAGGCGTCGATCTGCCTCTACCAGTTTATGCTCTAAAAAGGTAGCCATCCCTTCTCCACCTAGGAGCGTCTTCAGTAGTTCAATCTGACCGCATGCACAATAACGAGCTCGACGAATGACGTTCCTTTCCTCAAAGCAGCCTCAACCCCCTATTTCAAATGGCAGTAAAAGCTCTCGACTATGTCCTTAGAGGAATCGTCTAAGTTCTCCGAAGAGGACGACATCGAAGGAATAGCACCTAGAGAAGCCGAAGGTGTCTGGGAAGAAGGTGCAGCAAAGCTTGATGACCCTGTTAAAAGGGAAACAAATTTCGAGCGATGAAATTTTCATGCGACGACAATCTCCTCCTCTGTGGTCCGAATAAGCTGAAAACTGGACAGAGCAGAAAGTTCAACTTCCGAAAAAGAGGCATCTTCAATCGATCTCGCATCCACCAAAGAGGTTGAAGGAGCCGAGACTTCTGTGCTCAATACGGTAGAAGACCCTTCAACTTGAGCTAGAAGGGGGAGGGATACTTCTTGCTTGTACCAGGTCAGCCCCTGGATCCTCTTCTATTTCTTCCTCCACGGTCACATCTACAATCGGTAGTAGAGAAGCAGGCCCTGTAGGTCCAGAACAACCGACAATCAGCTTGACCCAAAGAAGATGGAATTGAAGCAAAAAAATCTCCTTATTGGTAAGAATGTGACATAGCTTACGAGAGGTGCGGGGCAAAGACTGGGGCTCAGTCGGAGTAGTCTCAGCTCCTTCCACCGCCTCTACATCTCCTGTAAGGTCAACAGCGGCGCCCGAACCATCCACGTCTGCCACCTCATCCCCTGTTGCTCCAGGTAGAGACGTAATTATATTAGCACCAGTTTGTGAGGACCCCACAGCTCCAGGGTCAGATCCCAGAGAGGGAACCGCACGGGCATCATCTGGTGATAGAAGGTTTGCTTCCTCCGATGCCTGTAAAGGAGAGCCTTCAGATAACATTCCAAGGACAATATTGGGGCTTGTCGTGAAATAACTTACCCCCATATTGACTTCGGTGTCACTACCCATTTCTTCGATGGTAGACCCACGAAACCTAGCCGTAACTCGCTTCTGGAAACGAGGTCTATCTGTGACAGGGGTTCAGGGCTGCTTCGTTTATGCGGAGGATTCGATACAGGAGAAGGCACGCGCATCGCCAAAGGACTTACAGAGGGCTGGAGATCTTCGAAGTTATCTTCCTCCTTCTCCATGCTGTCGGAGTCAGAATTGAAAGCATTCCTCTTCTCCTTTCCCGTCCTCTTACGGGAGTCCCTCGGTCGCTGCTCCAATTTTGTACCAACAATAAAACTGGTACGGGGATCAAAACCATTAGGAGGCGCATTCACGAACACATGACGAAGGGCCGCCATATATGCGATATGCCCCGAAGTCCCGGCGTCAGGCAGGATGAAGCTGGCCTGGGTATGGATCGCCGAATAATAGTGCCAGGCCCGAATACCATCCAAGTCGCTCCCCTTGAAACCCATGCAAGGATTAGGGTTATTCAAATATAATTAGCTATACCCAAATTACCGGGAGTACCGACTGGGTAAGTATGGCTCCAGGTATACAACATTGCGGTTGCGGTACACCAGATATGAGGGACAGATACTCTGCAACCAGCGAAATAGCTTTTCAGACAGGGCCTGGGGCGCAACAGCACTATCGAGGTGAATGCATCCCGTCTCTTCCTCAGTAAAGGACAAGATCGACACAAAAAAGGAGTATCTGTCCACCCGTGCAAGAGCGGCTCGACAGTCAGAAAAAGTGGTACAGTTCCAGGGCATGACGCGATAGTGATAGATGAAGTCATCGTCACTTGTCACATTATCCTCCGGGCCATGACGCATCAGGGAGGGGCAATGCATCAGCAGCCACTCCATTAAATATTGATACGACAACTCAATTCTGTTGAAGGGTTTCGTAAGTTCACGGGCGATAACTTTTGACGAAAAAATACGAAGACCCCGATGGCTGCTGCATACCATAGCTGGAAGCAGAGCCAACTTGCTTCCAAAGACCAGCTTTACCGCCTGAAGGATTAGGTTGTGGCTGATCCTCTCAATCGAACCAGAGCCCGCCAAGATGACGCAAACCCTCAGCCATATCATTAGGTGTCCGGCCAGGATGGCCTTAGCAGACAGAGGCTGGGTATCATGATAAAAATAGTTAAAAGTGTCGCTCAGACTCCCGAACCTGTCACCAGCAGCTCGGGCCATCTTGGTGCTTTGTACCTGAGGGTCCACTTATTCCAGAGACTAGGGACTCCTAACAGCAACCCGACCGGAGGCGCTAAGGTTAAAAAGATAACCAATCTGAACCTTGGTATGAGGAAGGTTCCCTTCCGAACTGTCGTCCCTTTTTTTGGATATTTGTTGACAGGTGCTATGGTGACATATCACTTCCTAATATACGACAAGGAATCCGGGGAACCGCCGCTCCAATTCCTTCAACTATTCGTTTGTCAGGGTACACTCCTCATAAGCTTCACATCCCCAGGGCAATTTGGACACATCATGCATCTCGTGAAGAGCAAGCCCCATCTCTCCCCCGGGAGTAAAGAAGGTCCCAGTCCGACAGTTGTACATCTCGAGCAATGCCATAAACAACTTCAGGTCCATAAATAGGCCATAGTAGGAGCCCCTAACGGCGTAATGGAGGCCGATCCGTCGTAGGGTGTCCTTATACTCCGCCAAGATCTAAGAGGTCAGATTGACCCATAGAGGGAAACGATGCTGCCAGTTCAGTAACAACAATATCCCTACAGGGTATGACCCTTTGTGAGCAATCCGATTCAAAAAAGTATCAGCCTTGGAGAATCATATGTTGGGCTTCAGTTCATTAATGAGACTGCCAGGAGCCATCCCAATAACGGAGTAGCTCATTGTTTCCCTTACTGCAACCACTGACCGCATGGGATTATTAAAATAGATATGGCCTACGAAGACTCCATGCTGATCCAGAGTTAGAGAACCCCGCATCTTCCTCTCAAGAGGAACCATATTGAAACCTGATAGGGGGAAGTGACGCTCCATTAGGGGTATGTGAATCGCTTCCCCCTGAAAATAGAAGTCCCAGCTCTCAGATGTCTCTATGATACTCGGGTCTGAAATAATCAGGGCATTCCCGAATAGAAACATAGGCTTCAGATGAATGCTATTCAGTTGCCCAGAGTTCATCATGCTAAGTAAGAAGAAGAAGGATTGGATTTTGATCTTCCTCAGTCGGTCTTCAGGTTGACTTCGGGTGATCTGAGTCGACACATCTTGGACTATGTGGTCAAATCTTACACCCAACGCAGATTGGGCATATCCTATCAAGAGCTCCCCCGATGGAGCTATGGGCAAGGTACAAAGGACAAAGAAAAAATGTAGTTAGAAGAAAACAAAGTTCATTCTTCAGCTATGCGTCCTAGCCAAACAGAACCTATGCGGCCTAGTAATGAGGGATGCGCATACAGCTTAAGAACATGAGACGCATGCGGCTCAGTCATGCAGTGCTCATACAGCTCAATCATGAGGCACTTACACAGTTCTGTTATGCAGTGCTCATGCGGCTCAATCGTGAGGCATTTATGCGATCCAAGATATACAGTGCTTATGCGGCTCAGTCATAAGGCACTTATGTGGATCAGTCTTGAGGTACTTATGCGATTTAGTTATGCAGTACTCATGCAGCTCGATCAAGGAATCACTTATACAGTTCAGTTATAAAATACTTATGCGGCTTGGTCAGGGTCAATTTTGTAGCGCTTATGCGGCTCAGTCACAAGGCACCCACGCGGGTCAGTAATGCTTATGTGGCTCAGCCCATGCGGCCTCAGCATATAGAACACATGCGGTCCAATGAGATAGGGCATACATCGATCATGCCTAAAGCACAGAGGAGATACATGACAGGCCTACGCATAAAATATACGATATGACCATTCAAAACAAAGTCATTATTTTTCTATCGTCCTTACCCTTGATAGGGATTGCACGTCGGGATAAATGGAAGGAGAGTCCGCAGCTCTCGACGGAGAGACGAGTCCTTTCCCTTTGGCCGCAGCACCAGTCGACTTGGAAGCTTTTGGAGCCAAGGCTAACTGGGACAGAAAGGATGACAAAGATGACGAAGACAAAGGAGAAGAAGGTGAAAGAGAAAAATCTCTCTCCGAATGACTTATATTTATAAGGTTTTCGAAAGAGCACCGTTTCGATTCTCGAGTCCATTAAAGATAATGATGACGTTTGGGGATTTTATCCTTAGTAGCCATCAGCTTTATCTCAAAAAGAGAACCCAAATCCAAAACTAAATCAAGACATTAAATGTAGCAGTGACAGCTGGCAGTCTGGATGAGATCTCCCTGCGGCTCAAGATTTCTCTGCGGCTTAAAATTTCCCTGTGGCTTAAGGTCTCTCCTGACTCGAAGACTCCCTGCGGCTTGACATATCTCCATACTTCTTATTCAAAGTATTCCAAATTTACAATTTCAAAACTTTGAAGGAGGTCTTGTAGAAGCATGGAAAATATGGGGTTCATGCGGATCACAATTGACCGCATAAGTACTTTGGGCCAAATTGGTCCACATAAAGAAGAGCCACATGACATACTCGACATGCCCCCTTCAGCCCATCTTCACTATCTCAGATTATATATTAAAAGCAACCAGACTGATTTGAGCCGCAGAAGAAAGAGTTACTTATGCAGCCAAGCTGATTATCCTTTCTAATAAAGCTGACAAACTCTGTCAAAACTGACAGCTCTGACACTCTGATAAAAAGAAGATATGACGTGACACAGGGTCCATGTGCCTGGACATAGTCATACGGCCAGAAGGACTGCGACCCGAGCCGCCTGAACCTTATACGGCTCAATCTATGTGCTTCATGCGGCCAAGGGTGACTGCGACCTGAGCCGCATAAGCGTTATGCAGCCCAGAATATAGAATCTATGCGGCTCAAAAGTCCCTAAGCTATATGCGAACTAAGGGAGACTGTGACCTAAGCCGCATGAGTCTTATGTGGCCCAGCATAGCCGAACACTAAAAGACCTATGCGGCTCAAAATGACTCAAGCAGATTGATCCTATCCTACGATAGGACATGTGGCAGGCTGACCAAGTCTCAACCACCCAGATTTGCTGCAACAAAATCTCAAAAAATCACCAGTTGGCGGCCAAAGAGCGCATCTTTGTGTGCTGTTGTAGCCACGTGGTCACATGGCCATCTATACGGCTCAAGATATCTATCACTATAAATAGCAGGGTACCACACCCATGAAAAAGGCTGGCAACCTACGAAGGGTAATTTCTTCAAGAGGAAGGACCGTGTCAGATAGTCCAAGGAGCAAGGCAAAGTTGCTACACTTTCTCGAGCCTCCATCGATGCCCCCCAGAATCAAAACCTAAACAATTGTACTTAGATTGTTTCTTAGGATTTCTTTCTAGGCTTTCTCTTGTATAAGCGGGTTTGCAATCAAGTTCAATTCCTCTGTAATTCTTGTTCTTGATATTTAATGGCAAACAGTTATCAGAGAGACTGCAAAACTATTCATATGCAACATCAGTTAATGCCTCCACGGATACCTTGGTGAGCAGGGCATCGTCTTTAGGAAGATGCTCCGTCATGGACTCGAAGTAATTCAAGAACCGGCGGGATGACGACTTTCTGTCAAAAGCAGATTCCGGGGCTTGTACTTTGGAGGAAACACCACCTTGTTCCATTCTGCGGGATAAGTTCGTATTATCCCTAGCCTCTGTATTCTTTTTCGACTGTTGATGGATTCAAATTGAGCCTACAATTCTTAAATCTCTCTCCGATCAAATTTGGTTGGAGTCGGCGCCGATGGTTGCGACACGGAAGGGACGTTGGACTCATTATTGGGGCTTGCCTCTTGACTTCCTTGTCATAAAGTCGTTGGTGGCGCTATGTTAGCCCTAATGTCCTCCATTGACTGATATATGGGCTGTATTATGGCGTTGAGGGTGGTCATCATGCCTCTAGTTCGTTGATCCATTACATGTCGCTTGTACTGGCATTCTCTTCGTCGTCCATGTAAATTGTCCGACGGTTCAGGGGACTTAGCGAGGGTAAGGCCTAATGGCCCATTGTCATAGTCATACCTGATTTTAATAATCAACATAGACTTTTGTCGATACGCAAATAATATACTACAGGTACAAAAATAGAACGTCTACTTCCAAAAAACTACTACTCGTCGTCTTCGTCATATAAAAACTACAGACGTAGATCAAGAATTGTTTTTACACTTTTATTCTGTATTTTTTTCGTTTATTGAGTCTAAGAAAATGTAAGATTGATCGGATTGGCAACTAGCTTTCTACTAAACCTTATTGTCCAAATAGAGCCTACCTATATACCCCATATTCTATACTACACCTGTACCCCATCCTGTATCAAATACCCATACAAAAAGCCCAACAAATTTTGCAGATATTCATTTGAGAACTCTGCCTGAGTTCGGCCCGAGTTTGGTCCGAACTCTGTCCGAGTTCGGTCAAGTTTTTTCCAGAACGTTTTGGTCCACCTTAATATGTATAACCACTTTTCAAATTATAAAATTTATGGACCCGAACTTATGTCGAGTTCTGCCCCCAAAAAATGCTATAAATAGAGGAGAACTTTCCACTCCAAATCATCCATTCATTCATCTATCCTCTCTCTATATAAAAGCATTCCATAGCTATTCATTTTCATATCTAGCCTTTAACGACTCCTACCCAAGCCAAGTAACATTTATTTTAATCTAAAGTTTGGTTATTTGAGTTCCAAATAAGGCTTTCCGAAAACGTTCTAGTTTTCAATGTTTGCCTAAGTTGAAGTTGCGAGTCCTTCGGAAAAAACTCGTGTTGTAAGGAGCAGCAAGCACTCGGTTAAAGTTTGTGCCATAGTGGATTAACATCAAACATGAGTACTCAAGACTGGACTAGTCCTCTCAGAGGGATACCAATATACATCACAATGTCATGAGTTTGCTTTTTTGATGCTCTTTACTCTCTGTATTTAAATTTTATAGTTTGCTCTATACTTTATACCTATGACACTGCTTATATTTTTTAATTGGTGATTATCTTTTCGCTGCATACACGTACTGTATTCACCCTCCCTCTCAAGGTGATCAACGTTTCAACAATTGGTATAAGAGCAAGTTATATACAAATATAACACACTAGAGAGTACATATGTGGCGGCCGTAAAATATTTATTTACAGGTGAAGGGCAATCCACAAATAGACCCACTATTTGATGGAACAAACTATACCTGTTGAAAAACATGAATGAATTTCCTCTTGAAATTTCTTGACTTCGATCTTTGGTCGATAGTTATGAACGATTATGGAAAACCGGCCAGAATAGTGATTGACGGTAGCCTTGTGGACAAGACACATAATAGATATACGGATTCAGAGAAGACACAAGCTAGTCTTGACGCAAGAGCGATCAATGCACTATTTTGTGTTATTGATAAGACTAGTTCAATAGAGTATCTACATGTGTGTCACCCTCATTTCTCGTATTTTCTGAATTTCGTATTTTACTCGTATCTGGATTTTTGGCATGTATTTTATTTTTCTCAACTTGTGGAATTTTGGTATTTCTCGTATTTTGGTTTTGGCATGGCTCGGTTTTATTGGGGATGGTTCGGTTTGGTTCAGTTTTATGTGTTGGAATACCCTAGCCCTATGCTACACCCTCAACCCACCACAACACCCTCTTTATAACTCTACCAACCTCTTCTCTCTCTTCATAACCACCATTAATTTCTTCTTCTTCTTCTTCCTCCACACAACTCCCCAACCGTTAGGCAAGTGCATCTTGCCACTACATGAGAACCATATTTTCTTAGTCTATTTGCTAGTTTAGGACATGGAGATCAACATTAGTTCTTGGGTTTTTGTGATTTGGAGCCTCTATTGTTGTAGATCTAAGTTCTCCTATTTTTGGATTTTGTATGTTTTGATCCACTTTGGTTGGAGTTCTGTGGGTTTTGATGTTTCTATGTGGAAGAGCTTTCAGTTTTACTCCAGTTGGAGCCTTAGAAATCCGGATTTGGGGTTCGGATGGCCAAGTTATGAACTTTTGAAGTTTTGGTTTCAGCCATGTGTTCTTGCTGTTTGGAGAAGACAGTGAGCAGTATGCAGAGCTGTTTAGCTACGCACACTGAGCTACGTGCGCTCTTTAGCGCTACGTACGCAGGCTTGAGTACGCTTCCTGTTGGAAGCCTGCTCTCTTGAGCGTGCGTGACTTTTCACGCAGCTGCTCTCTTGAGCGTGCGTGACTTTTCACGCAGCTGCTCTCTTGAGCGTGCGTGACTTTTCACGCACACTTCTCCCTTGAGCGTGCATAACTTTTCACGCAGCTGCTCTCTTGAGCGTGCGTGACTTTTCACGCAGCTGCTCTCTTGAGCGTGCGTGACTTTTCACGCAGCTGCTCCCTTGAGCGTGCGTGACTTTTCACACACTGTTCCCTTGAGCGTGCGTGACTTTTCACGCAGCTGCTCCCTTGAGCGTGCGTGACTTTTCACGCACACTGCTCCCTTGAGCGTGCGTGACTTTTCACACACTGTTCCCTTGAGCGTGCGTGACTTTTCACGCACACTGCTCTGTAGCGCGCGTGACTTTCACGAACGTGGCTCTTTCAGCGTGCGGGACTTTTCGTACGCTGCTCCCCTGACCCCTTGCTTAACCCCTTGGCTCTTGGAGTTTTGGTTTTATTTCTTTAAGCTTGGCTTTTCTATGGTCCTGTTTATTGATATTTTATTAGATATTTTACGTCCATTTTATATCCTTACGCCTTTTGTCATGAACTTGATTTTACTGAATATGTTGAAATGACTAAGGTTCATGGCTTGGTATGACAAGGAACTAGCATAACACGATAGTGACCCGTAGTGGTGCACTCCTGACATGACCGACCTGACATGATAGTGGCCCGTCGTGGCGCACTCCTGACAAGTACCCTGACATGATTTTCTTGATAACTTAACTTGACTTGCCTTGACACCGTGGGTGGTTCCTTCTTGCTTGCTTGTTAATCCACTTGTCCAGTCTTGCATCATGTCTAGGATAGGACTCCTGAGTACCACGGTCAGGAGTACCTACTAAAATGGATTAAGGTTAATAACTAGAATAAGTCAGTAGTCATGAAGAGATGACACAGCTACAGGCAATCCCGTTACCTGGGCGCTCTTGGGATCTGTAGCCTGCCGTCGAGTAGGGCACATTTCCAGCGCACCGTCGAGTGTTGCAACCTCTAAGTCACCTAAGGGTACATTTGTCTCCCGGGCGATGTACCCACCTGAATTCAACCCTAATCTTTCGTCCTGGGTAGCCTGGATGGTCTGCAGGGCTTGTGGCTGTGGAGCAATCTCACTGCATCTTGTTAGTAATTAGGCCTGTGATAACCCTAGTTAGTTAAAGTAGTAAGCCGTAGGATCTGCTTGGCCGTGATTGATTGAATGAGGTGTAACCAGCTTAGCCATGTCTTGATCCAGTACAAGATTGCTTCCTGTCTTGATTTCTTGCATTATTATCTTGCCGATAAATGGTGGGAAACCAAGCTCTGTTCAGATGAAGGGCTACAACCCCGGTCCTTGTTTGGTTTACGGGTTGTAACCTGGCTATCGAAATAGTTCCATGGTTATCTCGTCGTATATCATCGTGACATGTTTTCGTAAGATTTACTTTTAATATTAGATTTTCTTGTGCTGATTGCTGGCTTTGTTCTTATTTCGTGGCCCCCTTGTGGCACTTGCTCTTTCTGGGGTTGACCCAGCTGGTTTTGTGTGGCCAGATTTTGGAGCAGCTCCCGAGGATCTACCAAGCTTCCAGCCCAATGGTGGCGACTAGAAGGAACCCGGGCTACGAGTGGGTTTTCTATTTTGTTTCGCTCACTCTATTGTAAATTTATTCTTTTGAGGCGTTTAGCCGACGAGCACCTGTTAGCTCGATGCACTTTTACTTTCTGTCTGCCTACGGGCTGTAAACATGATTAACAAATCCTAGGGTTGATCATGTATGACTTAAACTCTTGCTAGTCCTAATATTTTGTACGACTAGCTTCATGATCAGCTGATATGTAATATTTGGGACACCTTTTATTGTATATTTAATGATCATATATCTTGTAATTATGTTACTTGCTTGAGATTGAGACAATAGGCTTGACCTTAAGAGACTGTTGGCTTGTAGTAAACCCTCATATCTAGACAGCCGTGACCGTATAGTTGAGATGTATTCTATTTCAATATACGTAGCTGGCTATGTCTGCCCCCGTTCTCCAGTTTTCTGGTTCTGGGGCGTGACATGGTTTAAGTGGTGGCCCATATAGGTCTTGTCAATCAAGAAATATGAGGGTTTACCGAATAGATGTCTCAATCAGTATTCGCCCTTGATCTCCGCCCGTATTTTCAAATCCCTGAAATTCTTGTCCTGATTATATGCTTGTATCGTTGATCTTTCCTGGTCCTTCCTTATTGTTTTCCTGTGTCGTCTTCCTCAGCGGCACTGTACCTGACCCTGCCGATTAGCGAGGTGGAGCACCTCCCGTAGACCAGCAGCAACCCGGAGATCAAGCCCAGCATTCCGGGGTAGCCTCCAGAGTGATACCCACTGGAGGAGAGTCACCAGTTCGGCCCGTCCAGCCTGCAGAGCCAGATGATGGTACCTTAGTAGGCCTCATCAGAACCTTGATAGCTTCTCAGGATCGTCGAAGCGACGCCCTGCACCAGACAGTTCAAGATGTTTTGACCCGAGGCGGTCATCCAGGGAACCAGGCGGCGAACAGTTTCAAGCGCTTGAACCCTCCTTTCTTCGACGGTACCGAGGATGCGATTGCCGCGGATGCATGGCTTCAGGATACCGAGGTGGTTCTGGAAGCAGCTAGGACACCCGAGAATGAGAAGGTGGTGGTGGTACGCCTGCAGTTGTTAGATTTAGCTCGCAATTGGTGGGCGGCACAGGCCATGGGATTAGTGGCACCCATTGCTTGGGCAGTATTTAGGGAGAGATTCCAGACGAAGTACTTTGATGCTGTGGCTCGGTACGACCTACAGACCAGATTTACCAACTTGAAGCAAGGAGGCAGAACGGTCGACAGTTATGCATCGGAGTTTTCTAGACTCAGTAGGTTTGCCCCCACCTTGGTGGCGACCGAGTTTGATAGGGCCCAGCGGTTCCAGCAGGGACTGCATTTGGAGATCTTGTTGGCGGTTGAGCAGTTCGAGCACCAGACGTTCGATGCAGTCTTGAGAGCAGCTAGGAGGCATGAGTATACCTCCCAGAGGATCGTAGATAGGACCGGAGGTAGGAAGCGGTCCCACAGTCAGATACACCAGTCATCAGCCCCAGCCCCGGCAGCTAGGGGATTGACCATTGGAACTCCGAGGCGGGCGGCCTCCGTAACGTCGGTTCAGCATTCGACCCCGACGTACCCGCAGCAGCAGAAGCAAAAGCAGACTTCCGCGATGGGATGTTCTCATTACGGGAAGCCAGGGCATGTGGTGGCAGACTGTCGCAGGGCGCAGGGATTGTGCCTGACTTGTGGAGCAGCAGATCATAGGATAGGGGCTTGCTCGAATAGGGGTGGTTCATCAGCATCCAACCTTTCTAGCTCTTCGGTGAGAGGACCGACCCCAGCACCAGTTCAGCAGCAGCAGTATCAGTCTTCGAGGCCCTTGCCGCCTCAGTCTCAGGCATTCCAGCAACAGCACCCCCAGCAGTATGCACAAGCCCAAGCTCAGACTCAGAGTAGGCAGAGAGGTTTCCAGTAGAGGGGACCCGCAGCTAGAGGTCAGGCCATGATGATGGCTATGGAAGAAGAAGTTGCACCAGGTGAGGTTGTGGCAGGTACTATTCTCGTCAACTCCTTTCCAGCTTCGGTATTGTTTGATTCTGGTGCATCGCATTCATTCATGTCTGCACAATTCGCGATACGGATAGGATTGGAGCCCGAGTCATTATCAGTGAGGCTCAAAATACTTACTGGTAATGGTCTTGTGGGAGTAGATCGAGTGTTTTCCTCGTGTCGGATCGTAGTTAGCGGTAGGGAGTTTCCCGCTAGATTCATAGAGTTTCCTATGGCAGACTATGATGTAGTCCTAGGCATGGACTGGTTGAGGAATCAGTATGCTAGGATAGACTGCCATATTGGCAGAGTTGTCTTTAGTATCCCCGGCGAGCCAGAGTTTTCGTTTTCCAGAGGCACAGTGGAGCCATCTTCTCCAGCATTGCGGATCGCAGTAGCAGCAGTGCAGTTACCCCGGATAGTTGAAGAGTTTCCAGATGTCTTTCCAGAGGAGCTTCCAGGGATGCCGCCAGAGCTGGAGATTGAGTTCACTATAGACTTGATTTCCGGGACAGCACCAGTGTCAGAGCGAGTCTACAGGATGGCGCCTTCAGAGTTGGAGATTTTATACAAGATGATTGAAGAACTGAGGACCAAGGGATTCATCCGTGTAAGTGGATCGCCTTGGGGAGCCTCGATGCTTCTTGTGAAAAAGAAGGATGGTACATCCAGGCTATGTGTTGATTATCGTACCTTAAATTCGGTGACAATCAAGAACAGATACCCTCTTCCGAGGATAGATGACTTGTTTGATCAGCTCAGAGGGGCTTCAGTGTTCTCGAAGATCGACTTGCGGTTAGGATACCACCAGATCAGAGTCAGAGAGCAGGACATCCCGAAGACAGCCTTCAGATCGAGGTATGGACATTGGGAGTTCCTTGTTATGCCCTTTGGAGCAACCAATGCGCCGGCCGTATTCATGGACCTCATGAATCGTATTTTCATGCCTTACTTGGATCAATTTGTGATCGTGTTCCTAGATGACATCCTGGTCTACAGTAAGAGTGAAGTAGAGCATGAGCAGCATCTCAGAGTCGTCCTTCAGACGCTTCGGGAGCATCAGTTGTACGCCAAGTTCAGTAAATGCGAGTTCTGGCTCGATCGTATTTCATACTTGGGTCATATCATTACCCGAGGAGGAGTGGAAGTGGATCCCCAGAAGATTGTGGCTATCGAGTCTTGGCCGGTACCCAGCTCAGTGGCAGAGGTTCGCAGCTTCCTTGGATTGGCCGGCTACTACCGGCGGTTCGTTTCAGATTTCGCAAGAATTTCGGCGCCGATGACCCAGTTAACCCGCAAGGATGTGCCGTTTGTTTGGACAGCAGAGTGCCAGAAATCATTTGAGAAGTTGAAGCGAGGTTTGATAACGGCTCCCATTCTCACCCTTCCAGATGGGACCGGAGGATTCACAGTTTATTGCGACGCTTCAGGCAGAGGATTGGGGTGTGTCTTGATGCAGCATGGGAAGGTAATATCTTATGCGTCATGTCAACTTCGTGATCATGAGAAGAATTACCCGACCCACGACTTGGAATTGGCGGCGGTAGTGTTTGCCTTGAAGTTGTGGAGACACTACTTGTACGGAGATAGAGTAGAGATCTTTACTGATCATAAGAGCCTGAAGTATGTTTTCACCCAGAAGGACCTTAATATGCGGCAGAGAAGATGGCTCGAGCTATTGGTGGACTATGATGTGGATTTGCAGTATCATCCAGGAAAGGCCAACGTTGTAGCAGATGCATTGAGCAGGAGAGCCGGAGTTTATTTCCTGGCGGCACAACCAGAATTATTGGCAGATCTTCAGAAGATGGGTATTGAAGTTGTTCTCCCTTCTAGTGTGGCATTGATGGCCAGCCTACAGGTTCAGTCCAGCATAGTTGAGAGGATCCGGATGGCGCAGTCAGCAGATTCCAAGCTACAGCGACTCAGAGCAGAGTGTGAAGCAGGAAGAAGGCCAGAGTTATGTATTCATGAAGACGGTACGCTCCGGCACGGCACTCGTCTTTGTGTACCTAGTAGAGATATCAGACAGGAAGTCATGGCAGAAGTCCACAGTTCACAGTATTCTATTCATCCGGGTGGTACGAAGATGTACCGTGATATTCGTCAGCATTTTTGGTGGAATGGCATGAAGAGGGAGATAGCCCGGTTTGTCTCTCGGTGTTTGGTTTGCCAACAGGTTAAAGCTGAACATCAGAGGCCCGCTGGACTTCTTCAACCCTTACCGATCCCATAATGGAAATAGGAGCATATAACCATGGATTTCGTGACCGGATTGCCCAGATCTCCGGCCGGCAGAGAGGCTATTTGGGTTATAGTTGACCGTCTCACGAAGGTGGCACACTTTCTCCCATTCAGAGTTGGACAGTCGACGGCGCAGCTAGCAGAGATGTACCTCAGGCAGATCGTCAGGCTTCACGGTGTGCCAGTCAGCATCACCTCAGACAGTGATTCAAGATTCACATCACACTTTTGGCACAGCTTGCAGAAGAGTTTGGGGACTCGCCTTCAGTTCAGCTCAGCTTATCACCCGCAGACGGATGGTCAATCAGAGCGCACAATCCAGACCCTTGAAGATATGTTGAGATCCTGTACCCTTGACTTCGGTGGTTCATAGGAGAATCATCTGCACCTGGTGGAATTCTCGTACAACAACAGTTATCAGGCCAGTATCCAGATGGCACCCTTCGAGGCTCTTTATGGCAGGAAGTGCAGATCCCCGCTAGCATGGGACGATGTCGGAGAGAGGCAGATACTTGGACCCGGGCTGATTTCGCAGACGGTTGGAGTGGTCAGGAAGGTCAGAGATCACCTCCGAGTTGCCCAGGACCGCCAGCGCCATTGGGCCGATGCTCATCGACGTCCCTTAGAATTTGCTGTCGACGACCATGTATTCCTTAGGATCTCGCCTAACCGCGGCGTCATTCGCTTCGGCGTGCGGGGAAAGCTTAGTCCTAGGTATATAGGGCCGTTCGATATTCTAGAGCGAGTAGGAGATGTATCCTATCGTCTCGCTCTTCCGCCGTCGCTAAGTGAGGTGCATGATGTATTCCATGTGTTCCAATTACGACGGTATATTCCGGACCCGAGCCACGTCCTAGACCATTCGGAATTGGTTGTTGGTACCAACCTTTCGTATGAGGGGAGGCCCGTGTCTATTTTGGACCGGAGGGAAAAGATACTCAAGAATAAGACTATTAAATTAGTCCGTGTTGCTTGGGGTCATCACTCTCTGGGTGAGTCAACGTGGGAGCGTGAGGACGACATTCGATCGCGATATCCCTACCTGTTTGACTCGTAAGGTATAATGTCTTTCATATGCCTTACATTTTCCCTTCCTTGCTTGCATTGTATGATTGTATGATTGGACTGCTTAGTGTAGCTTGCCTGTGCTTAGTATAGCTTGTCGTGGCAATCTCTAGCTCCTTGATTAAATTCCGAGGACGGAATTCTTTTAAGGTGGGTAGAGTTGTCACCCTCATTTCTCGTATTTCCTGAATTTCGTATTTTACTCGTATATGGATTTTTGGCATGTATTTTATTTTTCTCAACTTGTGGAATTTTGGTATTTCTCGTATTTTGGTTTTGGCATGGCTCGGTTTTATTGGGGATGGTTCGGTTTGGTTCGGTTTTATGTGTTAGAACACCCTAGCCCTATGCTACACCCTCAACCCACCACAACACCCTCTTTATAACTCCACCAACCTCTTCTCTCTCTTCATAACCACCATTAATTTCTTCTTCTTCTTCTTCTTCCTCCACACAACTCCCCAACCGTTAGGCATGTAACACCCAGTTTCTAAAATGAGGGTAATTTTGAATTTTTGTAATTATAATTATTAATTAATGATATTTATTTCATATTAGAATTTTTAGTGATTTTTAATTATTTTTAAACTATTTAAATTTATGACTTGTGATTTTGGTGTTGTGCTAGTGATTAGTAGATACTGCCTACCCTAGAGCCTAGCCATGTGATTAGGGTTTTTTTTTTTGACATTTTAGGGTTATTTGGATTTATTATAATTTATTAGAATTTATGGGAATTTTTAGGATTTATTTTGGATTTATTTGGACTAGTTTGATTTTGGACTAGTTTTGACTAATGTAGACCAAACTAGGAACTAACCATAGTTAGTTGGGCTTGGTTAGGTTAAGTAAACTTGGTTAGACCTAATTTAGTGAGATTTAAGTTATTAGAACTTGTTTGGAGAGTTTTGGAGTTGATTAGGCTAAATGGCTCATGACTTCATAAACCATGATTAATGACTTGAGACTTAAAGCCCATAGGCCCACACCATGTAGCCAAACCTAAACCTAATCAGCCCATGGCAGCCACTATTGATCATTTTCCCCTATTTAATCCCCTCCTAGAAGTTAGGGCTAGCCTCTTCCTTAGGAATTTATTGCAAGAGAAGAAAGAGGTGAGCTCCCATCTTTAGAAATTCATCATAAATCTATTTTTATTCCTTTTTGACCCAAACAAATTGCATTGGGTTCTAAATTCTTCCTACTTTCTGTTGGCTATGAGTATTCTCAGATTTGGAAAGATTTGGAGGAGTTTCACCATTGGGAAGAACCCCACTCTTTGAGCTTTTTGGAAGGATTTGATACATTGAGGTAACTTACCATTCCTACCATGAAACTCTGGTTTAAATGCATGAATAGGGAGCCCTAGACCTAACCTAACTATAGGAATAGGAATCCCTAGGGTTTCGTGTCGTTTCGTGTCCGAACAGGACACGTATCAGTGACTTGTGGTTTGTGTTTGATGAAATGTCTCTGAGAGACCTTCCTTGCTGTTTTCGAATTCTAATTGAATGTAAATTCATATTTTGTTGTCGCTTAATCATTTCTGTAGCTCTGAGGTGGTATCTTGCTTGTGTCGTGTCTCCACGACACTCGTGCACACGCGCGCGCGGGCTACAGTGATCCCCTGCATCACGGGGTTAATTCCGGACACGACACGAATCTTCTTGACACGAAACTTTGGGAGATTGTTGGGGTACCTTCTGTCACCCCTCTCCCCAAATTTGGTGTCAGTTCGTGGTCGGGTTTGGGAGGAATTCCACGCGCACGGGGATTTCACTGATCTGTGCACTGTCACTTGTTAGCCACTGATACGCAGTTGTAACTTTGGACACGACACGTTTCGACACGATGCAGACTCATGAACACGAAGACCTACCCTATGTGCACCCACTGACACAAGCACGAGGCCTGGGTAGGCTTGTGTCGGGTGCACGACACGCGTGCACACCCGCACGACGCTGTCCCCAATTCCTGTGTCCAGTTTGCCCGATTTCAATTTGGGTTGAATTGGACACGTTTGTGTCCACTTGGGTGGACACAAACTTGACACAAAACACGTAGGTAATGTGTAGATACTTTACCAACCACTGTTTTGGTATATTAATTTGGTTTTGATGGTTAAATTTCCATTTCCCCATTTATCATGAAATCGTGTGTATCAGTCCAAATTTCTGACTTTCCAGTTTTGTAAATTTGATTTCTGGCAGCCTTTTGATCTAGTTTAAACTGTTATATTCATAGCTTTTAATCCTTAACATATGCTCCTATGTTTTGTATGTTGATATGTTGAAGTTGGGAAGGTTTGGTAGAGGCTTGGATGAAATCTGAGAATATTTCATTTGAAATGCTTTGGTGAAGTCTGTTTTCAGAAGTTAGTGTTTTTATTCACTGTTTTGATCCACATCAAAAACCTGGGTTTGAGTTGAACTGTCAAAACTGAGTTTCACTTATGAGATTGAATATGTTTGTGTTTAACTGTAATGTTAATATAAAAATCTGAGTTGAAATTGTTTGTAAAACTGTGTGTGTAATACTAAAATCCTGAGAACTATAACTGTTACTTGAATATTACAGTTAAACCTGTTAGTGTAAGGCTTGACATCCTTTTTCCTCTTAATTTGAAATTCTGAGTTGATTTATGTGTTGGTGAACTATAGGTTATATCAAACCTGAGTTTAGGTTGGGTTATGAGTTTGAATCTATTAGATACATGTAATGAAGGATTGAAAGGTTTGGTTCATTGTAGATGAAACCAGGAATTTCACTTAGAGGGTGACCAAATCTGATTTGGTTCCTGTCACTCACACACATAGCCATACACCCACATTTCCCTTTCACCTATCACTCTATGACACTCATCCACTCTATCTTTCACACACACATACACTTTAGCACTTGAATGCCTTTTTATGTTTGTATACCTTTAGGTATATTTATATATGGTAGTATATATGTGTGATTGTATAAGTATCATATATGGTGGCCTATGGATATTAGCCTATAGGAATATAAGGGTATTCATAACTTGCATATGTGATATGGTATGGGTTATATGTGCTATTGGCCTATGGTGTGTCTATTAGTCTAGTTAGACCTAGAAATGACTTGTTAGACCTAGTTTGACTTCTAGGGTTGACCAGAGTTGACCAAGAGTTGACTTTGGTCTAGATTGACCTAGATTCATGTAGAATGCATAGTAGGACTTCATTATATCATTTTAGATTTGTTGTGACTTGTGCTGTTCTGATTAGGAGCCAGACACCACTCCTTGGACGGTACTTTTCATATTGGGCACTCAGATACAGGCGAGTACATTCTCTGATCATTTCATATCCTGTTTAGAATTATTTTCCTGCTTTAAATTACTTTACTTGATACTGTCACGTTGGTCACACGGATTGGTACTATATGGATCTTTTCATGAGATGTTATCCCCCTCGGGAGCATCGGATACTACATGTTTTGTGCGTTTCACGAATCATCACGTATCTCTATGCTTCCTCTGATTCACGAATCGCTTGTGACACATGTACTCTCATGTTCACAGAGCCATCATGAATCACCTTCACGTATCACTCATTTTATGAGCCATGTGAAGTTCACGAATCTTAACATAACTTGAACAGATCTTTGTGTATCGATTGGGGATGGGGGAGTGGAAATAGACATGTGAATATTATCCCAGTAGCTGTAGTCATGAATCACTCTCTTAGCTGTAGTCATGAATCTCCTATGCCATTCACATGTTTATATTTTACTCTGACTTACTAGTCACTATTAGCTCTCTATGTATAGTAGATATTTCTATTACAGTTTCTCTCTCTGATTACATACTGTTTTTCTTCAGTTCATGTATCTTACTTTACTGCATGATTATATTTTCTAACCTGCTATGATCTGTTGAGATGTACTGTACTCGCTCCTGTCCTGACTGGACCTGTTGAAAATATTATAGAGGATGAGGAGGAGGCCCTATGTACCACCTATTACGGAGCAGGATTAGACGACACCTGCGACCTGGTTCCTCTGGAGGACCCAGCTGCAGCACAGGATGCTACTCTCAGAGTCTAGACTAGATAGCTAGGCCTTAGTTTTCTTTCAGCATTGTTATTTGAATTTCAGTTGTTGTTCTGAGATGTTGTTATATTTAGAGACCTGTTTTGAGCTGGATGTTCTTGAGTTGTTATCTTATACACTTAGATTTTCCTCTCTCTTATTTAGCATTACATTGTGTTTCTGATCTCTCTATCTACCTTTTCTATTCTGTATCTGCCTTAGATGTGATTGAGACTGTTCTGTTATGTCACCTCCATTCGGAGTGTATATACTGTACAGGTACCTTTATATTGTTAGATGATTGACCTAGGACAGCGTTCTACCGCCGACACTGCGGCGTAGGCTGGGCGTTGTTACGTTCTCGTACCCTCACAGTGGGTGCGGGTCGTGACAAGGCAAGTGCATCTTACCACTACATGAGAACCATATTTTCTTAGTCTATTTGCTAGTTTAGGACATGGAGATCAACATTAGTTCTTGGGTTTTTGTGATTTGGAGCCTCTATTGTTGTAGATCTAAGTTCTCCTATTTTTGGATTTTGTATGTTTTGATCCACTTTGGTTGGAGTTCTGTGGGTTTTGATGTTTTTATGTGGAAGTGCTTTCAGTTTTACTCCAGTTGGAGCCTTGGAAATCCGAATTTGGGGTTCGGATGGCCAAGTTATGAACTTTTGAAGTTTTGGTTTCAGCCATGTGTTCTTGCTGTTTGGAGAAGACAGTGAGCAGTGTGCAGAGCTGTTTAGCTACGCACACTGAGCTACGCGCGCTCTTTAGCGCTGCGTACGCAGGCTTGAGTACGCTTCCTGTTGGAAGCCTGCTCTCTTGAGCGTGCGTGACTTTTCACGCAGCTGCTCTCTTGAGCGTGCGTGACTTTTCACGCAGCTGCTCTCTTGAGCGTGCGTGACTTTTCATGCACACTGCTCCCTTGAGCGTGCGTGACTTTTCATGCAGCTGCTCTCTTGAGCGTGCGTGACTTTTCACGCAGCTGCTCTCTTGAGCGTGCGTGACTTTTCACGCAGCTGCTCTCTTGAGCGTGCGCGACTTTTCACGCAGTTGCTCCCTTGAGCGTGCGTGACTTTTCACACACTGTTCCCTTGAGCATGCGTGACTTTTCACGCAGCTGCTCCCTTGAGCGTGCGTGACTTTTCACGCACACTGCTCCCTTGAGCGTGCGTGACTTTTCACACACTGTTCCCTTGAGCGTGCGTGACTTTTCACGCACACTGCTCTGTAGCGCGCGTGACTTTCACGAACGCGGCTCTTTCAGCGTGCGGGACTTTTCGTACGCTGCTCCCCTGACCCCTTACTTAATCCCTTGGCTCTTGGAGTTTTGGTTTTATTTCTTTAAGCTTGGCTTTTCTATGGTCCTGTTTATTGATATTTTATTAGATATTTTACGTCCATTTTATATCCTTATGCCTTTTGTCATGAACTTGATTTTACTGAATATGTTGAAATGACTAAGGTACATGGCTTGGTATGACAAGGAACTAGCATAACACGACAGTGACCCGTAGTGGTGCACTCCTGACATGACCGACCTGACATGATAGTGGCCCGTCGTGGCACACTCCTGACAAGTACCCTGACATGATTTTCTTGATAACTTAACTTGACTTGCCTTGACACCGTGGGTGGTTCCTTCTTGCTTGCTTATTAATCCACTTGTCCAGTCTTGCATCATGTCTAGGATAGGACTCCTGAGTACCACGGTCAGGAGTACCTACTAAAATAGATTAAGGTTAATAACTAGAATAACTCAGTAATCATGAAGAGATGACACAGCTACAGGCAATCCCGTTACCTGGGCGCTCTTGGGATCTGTAGCCTGCCGTCGAGTAGGGCACATTTCCAGCGCACCGTCGAGTGTTGCACCCTCTAAGTCACCTAAGGGTACATTTGTCTCCCGGGCGATGTACCCACCTGAATTCAACCCTAATCTTTCGTCCTGGGTAGCCTGGATGGTCTGCAGGGCTTATGGCTGTGGAGCAATCTCACTGCATCTTGTTAGTAATTAGGCCTGTGATAACCCTAGTTAGTTAAAGTAGTAAGCCGTAGGATCTGCTTGGCCGTGATTGATTGAATGAGGTGTAACCAGCTTAGCCATGTCTTGATCCAGTACAAGATTGCTTCCTGTCTTGATTTCTTGCATTATTATCTTGCCGATAAATGGTGGGAAACCAAGTTATGTTCAGATGAAGGGCTACAACCCCGGTCCTTGTTTGGTTTACGGGTTGTAACCTGGCTATCGGAATAGTTCCATGGTTATCTCGTCGTATATCATCCTGACATGTTTTCGTAAGATTTACTTTTAATATTAGATTTTCTTGTGCTGATTGCTGGCTTTGTTCTTATTTCGTGGCCCCCTTGTGGCACTTGCTCTTTCTGGGGTTGATCCAGCTGGTTTTGTGTGGCCAGATTTCGGAGCAGCTCCCAAGGATCTACCAAGCTTCCAGCCCAATGGTGGCGACTAGAAGGAACCCGGGCTACGAGTGGGTTTTCTATTTTGTTTCGCTCACTCTATTGTAAATTTATTCTTTTGAGGCGTTTAGCCGACGAGCACCTGTTAGCTCGATGCACTTTTACTTTCTGTCTGCCTACGGGCTGTAAACATGATTAACAAATCCTAGGGTTGATCATGTATGACTTAAACTCTTGCTAGTCCTAACATTTTGTACGACTAGCTTCATGATCAGCTGATATATAATATTTGGGACGCCTTTTATTGTATATTTAATGATCATACATCTTGTAATTATGTTACTTGCTTGAGATTGAGACAATAGGCTTGACCTTAAGAGACTGTTGGCTTGTAGTAAACCCTCATATCTAGACAGCCGTGACCGTATAGTTGAGATGTATTCTATTTCAATATACGTAGCTGGCTATGTCTGCCCCCGCTCTCCAGTTTTTTGGTTCTGGGGCGTGACAATGTGTCACTTCGCACGAGATCTGGTAACTTCTTGAGGTAACTTATGAACTTCACAAGTGAAGGAATCCAAGACCAGAAGACTAACACAAGAGTATGAGGCTTTCAAGATGAAGTCGAATGAGTCAATCACACAAATGTTCATACGTTTCCTTGATATAACTAATCATTTATCTTCTCTTGGTAAATATTACAGTAACCATGAAAAGATCTGGATGGTGCTCAGGGGACTGACCAAGAATTGGAACCCAAAGGCAACATCAATCACTGAAGGACACGATCTCACCACAATGTCATTAGAGACGCTGATGGTAAACTCATGAGCTTGACCTACAAGAATTTGAAGAGGTAAACACAAAAGAAAAATCTATCACCTTCAAAGTACAAGCTAAAAGATTCTCTAGTGAAGACACTGATGATGAAGAGTCACATGGAGATGAACAAGTTTTACTGGTAAAAAACTTCAAGAAAATTTTGAGGTTTGAGAAATCAAACCAAAAGAAAAAATACGTCCAAGAAAGTAATAAAGAAGAAACTATATGCTATGGATGCAAAAAGATCGTCCATATCAAGAAAGACTGCCCATTAACCCAGAAAAGCAGTCGATACGAATGATCAAGTAGGAAGTCAACAGCTGGTCGCAAGTATACAAATTCCAGCATCTGGCATAAAAGCGAGGCCAGTGAATCATAAGAATAAGAAAGACACAATACTCCTGCAAATGTCTGCTTAATGGCATTTGATCAGGTAACAGACAATCCTCTATATGATGACTTTACATTTGATAAACTCTCTGATGCTTTTAGCGACTTACTTGACGAACACAAAAGTGTATTAGACAAGTATAAGCAATCTCGAAAAGAGATAAAAGCATGCACATCCGAAGTGGCTGGACTGTCTAGTTTATTGTAAGAAATAAAGGAGACATCTACAACAGGTGTACGTAAGAATTAGCTAATATTAAGCTAAGTCTTCGTGAATCTCAATGCACGATTGATCAGAGAGAGAAGGATAATAAAAAAGTGCTTATTCTGTATAATTGTGAGAAGAGATTAAGAATAGACACTGACAAAGTTTGAAAGACATGACTGAAAGCCATGTAACAGCTTGTTCAATCTCTAAAAGGTTAGAGATAAAACTAGGCAAACAGGTTGCTCATGTTACACTGCCTAAAATCTGTCCTAGTACACAGTATAAACCAAATAGGACACTATCAAAGAAAGCATACAAGCCACATGTTTTACACAATTATGCTTTAACTTATAAGTATCCACGGAAGACACAAAAGACTCATGTCAGCACTAAACCAAAGGACACTCACTCTAGAATTATCTGCACATACTATGATCAACATGGGAACATATCACAGAATTGTAGAATTAGAAAGTTAGTAGACATAAATAAATATACCTAGATACCCAAAGCTAACAATGTTGGACCCTTAAATAAATGGGTACCAAAGGTCTCCTCTACTTGTCTTGTATGTGGGCCAACCCTCTAATGCTAGAAGCAAATGGATCCTCGATAGCGGATGTTCATGACACATGACAGGTGATGCATCTTTATTCACGATGCTATCGATAAAAAGAGATGGATATGTCTTCTTCAGAAATAATCTGAGAGGTAACATAATAGGTAATGGTACTATAGGTATATCCCCCTATCCAGAAATAAAAGATGTTTGTCTTATAACAGAATTAAAACATAACCTATTAAGCATTCTTCATCTTGCTGATAATAGTTATGGTATTAGTTTTGTTAAAGATAAATGTTCTATATATGATATGTCCACCGGTAATCCAGTCTATGAAGGAATCATGGAGGACAATATTTATGTTTTCTTTCTAGAAATAACTAACAGCGCACTCTTTAGATGATGTAATCTCTCAGATTAAAATTTTGCATTTAGTTAATAGGAAGTTGTCTTTGAATTACTCTTGTGCGCATTGGAACCCTAGGTATTTCTTAGACAATGCTCTATATATGTTACAAACACAAGTGACAACCACTAGTCTTGCAAATCGATTTGTCCCCCCTCAAGGTGCCTACTTCTTAATTCCAGCAAGGAAGAAAGAGGAGGAACCCATCATCTTCGATCGATTGGAGCATTCTCAGCGGCTGGCTCCTGCAGAACCAGAACCCAATAACTGCAAGATGTAACTATACTGTTACACTACTCAAGGCAAACATCTTATCCAGAAGATGGGCTACAACTTGAACAGTAACAGAGGGCTGAACTATGGCAAAGGCTGACGCGTTCCCTTACGACTTCCTGCTCCAAAGGGATAGTCCCAAAATTACTACCAACGCACTCGCTGGGGGTTGGGTTACGTTACACCCAAAACAATTTCAGAGAGTTCAGAGCCGGAGGTCTTTATGCATTCACACACTTTTGACTCCTCAACCTGGGACTCCGATACCAGTATCGGCCGAGCTTTCAAGAAGATATTATCCATCAATATGGTCTCTGCAGATCCCCAGTCGAGGAGGAAGACCAAATACTTGAATTCTTTGAAGATGAACCCTGGGCTCAACTCTTGGGATCCCAACGGGAATGGTGCTTCGAACAGCGCAAACCTCCCACTGAAGATGAAGTCGTCCAAGTCGAACTAGGAGATGAGGCTTCCCCAAAAGCCATTTTCATCAGCAAAAGCTTGACGGGAGAAGACAAGGAATCTCTGATACAACTTATCCGAGAATACATCGATGTCTTAGTTTGGAGCTATGAGGACATGCTGGGTTTAGACCCGTAAGTTGCCATGTACCGTCTAAACATCCTACCCGACGCTAAGCTGGTCAAATAGCAACAATGTCGTTTTCGCCAAAACGTCATGGATGCTATTGAGAAAGAAGTCGACAAGCTTATAGAGAGTGGCTTTATTCACGAGGAGCAACACCCGGATTGGGTGGCCAATATTGTCACAGTCACTAAGAAGAACGGGAAAATTCGAGTCTGTATAGACTTCAGGGAACTCAACTCGGCCTGTGCAAAAGACGAGTTTTCCCTCCTGATCACCGACGTGATGATCGACAACATGTGTGGCTTTGAGCGCATGTCCTTCATAGATGGATAAAAATGTTCCCCGAAGACGAGAGCATACTTTATTTCGGACTCCAAAAGGGGTATACTGTTACACAGTGATGCCGTTCGGGTTGAAGAATGCGGGGAGCAACATATCAGCAGGCTATGAGCACTATATTCCGCAAGCACCTCCGAAAGATGGTAGAGTGTTACGTTGATGATATTGCCATCAAGAGCAAAAAGAAATCCAGTCACTTGGATGACCTAAGGACGATATTCGACTTAATGCGGACACATCGACTAAAGATGAACCTGACTAAATCTTTTCTAGGAGTCTCCGGTGGCAAGTTCGTAGGCTTTATTGTCACAGCCAAGGGTATTCATATTGACCCTGAGAAGACTAAGACGATATTGGACATGGCTTCCCCGAAGAATTTTTGTGAGCTTTGAGGCCTACAAGAACGCCTGGCATACATCAGAAGATTCATAGCAAATCTCTCTGGTCGATGTCAACCCTTCACCAAACTGATAAAAAAAGGGTTTCTTATATATGGACCGAATGCCAGCGCGCGTTCGACGATATCAAGAAGTACCTCACTAGTTCTCCAGGACAGGTGGCACCGGTCGTGGGGAGGCCTTTCCTGCTATACGTTCGAGCTATGGACCATTTTTTCGATGATTTGCTAGCCCAAAAAAGCAATAAAGGCCACAAACAGGTGATCTACTATCTCAGCATGACTATGATTGGGGCTGCACATTGGTATAATCCTATGGAGGAGTGTCTTATTCTGCTCTTCTCCATCCAGAAGATGCGATATTACGTGGTCGGACAGACAATCCACGTCATTTCTTGAGTTAACCCCCTCAGAATCCTCATGACTAAGCCAGGGACTTTGAACTCGCGATTGGCCACATGGACAATACTTTTGACTCCTTATGACATGGTGTTTGTCCCACAAAAGGCAGTCAAAGGCCAAGAATTAGCAGACTTTTTGGCGGCACACCCTGTGCTAGAGACATCAAAGCTCTACGATGACATTCCCGATGAAGTCCTAGAGTCCAATGCCATCTCAGATAACTCTATTTGGCACATGTTCTTTGACGGTGCTTCAAGAACAGGACCCAAAGGCGAGATCATGGCCAGGGTCGGAGTCGTTCTCATCACCCCCCGATGGCCTGGTTATCCACCGCACATATTCTCTCATGGAGTCTTGCACCAATAACGTTGCTGAGTGTAATGCTCTCATCATTGGACTCCAGCTCGCTAAACAGTTGGGGGGTGATTGCATCGAGGCCTATGGTGACTCGAAACTGATCATTAACCAGGTTCGAAGATAATACGAGGTCCGTCATAAAGATCCGATTCCTTACCACCAGGCAACAATCGATATCATTTCCACCTTCACAGGGTTCTTTATTGAACATGTACCTCGACTACAAAACTTGGAGGCCGACGCACTCGCTAGCCTTGCAGCTTCTCTGGCAGCTCCTGTTGGAACCCAATAAACCATCACGGTAATAGGATGAGAGCTAGTTTGCCCAAATAATAATCTACATACGTGTTTGAGTTACTCAGTACAAACATGCACTAATATTGACGTTCGGGACTAGCGATTCCCGTTTATAGACTACGCGGTCTACGAAATCTAACCTAAATACCCGAAGGATGCTACTTCTGTCAAGAGTCGCTCTCTCCGGTTCTTCTACGACACAGCTACTAAAATGTTGTATCGCCGTTCATACGACGGGCTTCTCCTGTGATGTTTTTCCAAGATAGAAGCACAAGAGACACTCCGGGAGGCGCACGATGGCACCTATGGAGCCCATCAGCCTGGTCCAAAGTTATAGGATCGATTGCTTCACATAGGTTACTACTGGGCTACTATGATGACATAGGCCGTTGATTATATAAAGAAGTGCCGGGTATGTCAATTGCATGTAGACTTCATCCACCAATGAAGGCTATTGAAAGGGTCTACCCCACAGAGGCACAGCTATCCTTGTTCTCTTAACAGGAGGAGGCTCACCCCTAAAGAAACTTTACGCTTTCGCGGGTTACTCAAGAGTACTTCCTCCCCTCTTTCCTTCCATGATGAACTGGAGCTATCGGTGGATCTGCTCTTCGATGATGCAGGCTCCTGGAGATGCTTTGAAGCCAATCGAGGATTCTCGAACTTCGTCCCGTCGAGGAAAATTCGCTCTCGACCGTACTCTGGTGAGAAGTTTTTCGCAGTACAGTAGAAGTTCACAGCGAAATACAAGATATGAGTCTCCTCATGCATAGAGGGGATCGTAAATTTTGCTCTAGTACCACCAATATTATAATAACACCATGCCCTGGCGTCATCCAGAAGAATCCCTTCATAACCAAGACAGGAGCTTGGATTGGCCATCATGGTCTGACTACAGCCAAACTGACGGCGAATCGGCTCGACAAATAAGGCTCCAAGTATACTCGATTCTGGTTTCGATACACCAAATAGAAAGGACGGATAGACTGCAACCAGTGGAAGGCACCGAATGTTAGATCACCATCCACTAACTCATCATCCGCAAGAAAACCCTTGTATGTAGGCGAAACCTTGTTGAACGCATATCCATCTAAACGCCCAATATCCACCAACAGACGGGGACCTCCTGATGGAGCCATTTCTCACAATGATGGTTACGCAGTGTCGCATCCCCTTCTTCGTAACCCTCAAGAGTACTGGGACTATCAAATCAGGGCGGTGTAAAGCCAACCAACCCATCATGTAGTCGAAAGGGAGTCAAACCCAAAAAAACTCAACGTTCCCTCCACGACACTCTATTATCCTCTTAGAGAACTCCCGCAAACCGTGCAGGATGTAACATACCATAGCCGGCAGCAGAGCCAATGAATGTTTGAAGGCCAGCCTCATAGCGGACAGAAAAAGTTCCTTACTAATCCTTTCTGCAGGCCCGAACTACGGCCTTCCGCAACCATAATATCAGAAAAGTGGCTAAAGTTGCTTTCAGACTTAAAACAGTCAGATTCTGACAAAAATAGGGGTAAACAGTAGAGGTAGGCTTTCCCTCAGCATCTACTGAGGGAGCAAAGACACCCGCTTTGGCCATCAAATTGTCCACTTCGTCAGCAGTATACGCCCGACGCGCGGTAAAATGAACCTGCTCCGGTATCGATGGATGGCCTTGATGTATGGAGGAGGCTTCGTCCTATCCAGGCGTGTGCGTACTTGGTGGTGGCAGAGCAATTCTTTATACGCGACCATCATCTCGGTACATTTGTTCTCCAGCACTAGAAACTCCTCCTTCCAAGGGGTGTACTTCTCATATGGCACATCCCCCCACGGTAGCTTCGAAATGGCACGTATCTCATGGAGGGCTAAACCCATCTCTCCACAAGGGGTGAAGGAAGTCCCGGTGTGGTGATTAAATAGTTCCAACAAAGCTATGAACAGAGACCGATTGAGCTCTATACCATGCTCTGCGGCCTTGATGGCCCGACGCAGGCCTGTACCTAGCAAGTCTTTCTTGAACCTGTCCACTGCCTATTGGGTTAGTTCGCACCATTCCACCTTTGGATAAATCCAACCTTCGACTCGGTAGATATCCTTCGGATATGTATAGCCTGTGGACAGAAGTCTATTAGCGAAAAGAGAGGCTCAGAATGGATGCATCTCCATGGTAAAGTCAATGAGCAGACGACCAGAAAGTAAAACCTGCAACATACAGGATGGACTATCACGAACACTCTAAAAAGAATCCATCTGATTGGAGTACCCTTCCACTTGGATATAGTAGGTCATTAAACCCCCACGTTTTGGGGTCAGATCCCATTTCATAAGACGCTTCTCGACCAAGCAAAAGAAAACTGAGAGAGGGATGTGTCGGATGATCGACGGAACGTACAAAGGGAGGCCATCATTCTCAAATTACCAATTTTCATCTCCAAAAGCATCAGCATATCTTCCAGACGAAGCTCCTAAGAGTCGACGCTCATATGCATCAGCGAATCAAGAAATCAATGACAGTCAGACACCTACCAGCAATGGGTGGCCACACATCTCCGTGCACTGAGACTCCTACGACAGGAGCTTGCTCAATGACGACGGCTTCGAAAGCCAACTGCTTTCCTTTGGCCTGTCGAGTGCTCGTTGTGGCCTCTCCAACTTGCCTCGCCGACGACGCTCTAGTCTATCTCACACTCACTACAGCCGGTCTGGGGCTAGCCACAGACCCACTAGCCTTCTTGGAGCTTGCAGCAGGAGCTTTTGGGGTTCTTGATTTCTTGGGGGTCACGGCGGAAAATGTTTGGATTTGAAAGAGGAAGAAGACTCTGATGAAAAGCTTCTGTGAGAAGAAAAAAATGACAGAAAGCTTTTCTTTCTCTTGACAGACCCTACTTATAGGGTACGACCACGTCAGCGAAAGAAGACAAAATGCTTCATGAACGAGAAAACTCTTCGGACGACATGGGAATTAAGAGTAAAGATCAAGATGACCGTTCCCTAGAAATGAGGAGCTATGATCAACTGTTAATAAAGCCACGGCTCAAGGCATTTAATACCGTAGGCTAAGCGTGACGAAAGCGTGCTAGACATTCGCTTGCAAAGGACACGTGTCATGCTTTTGTTCAAAGTATTCCGACCTTGGCTCAAGTTCAAAACACTTTGAAGGGGGTCTTGTAGAAGCATGAAAAAAGTGCAGACATATCAAAAGTGCAGGTGGCGTTCTCACTACACATAGCTTCACAAAAGCGCAGATAGAAAATCAAAGTCACACAGACATACAACAGATGGTTCATAAAGAGTTCTTTATCAAAATCATGTCTACAAGGATCTATTACAGATTTGTCATGATTACATAAAAAGAACTTCTTTATTAAAATCATGTCACAATGATCTATTATAGATTCATCACGAAAAGGACTAAAACATCTAAAAAAGTCTACAAGGGGGTTATTCTTCAGCACGTGCGGAGCCCCCCAAGTGCAGCACTGTCAGAGCGAGCCACTTCTTGAAGCAGCTATTAGCCCAAGCAAGAACTTAGTCCACAGCACAGGGTGTGCCACCACCATTGAGCAGGGCAGAGCACAACCTGTGGCTCTTCGGATTGACAATCAATCCAAACCCGAAAGCTTGGATCCCGAAGACCTCCAAGATGTTGTTTAGGTTCGAACTCCATATGCCAAATGCTCAAGTGCATCTCAAAACTTAGCAATAGTTCTTCTACAAGAACATAGCTTCTTTGAACGAAGGGATCCACAACCAACAATCGACTTGAGCAAGGCCAACGGCCGTTCGAAGCTAAGTCGGGATCGAGCATAACGGTAGGAATGTTAAGAGACAGAAGACACAACCCTTCAGAAAAGCTTCCTTTCATATAGGGTGAGTATGGTCCAACCCACACGCTACGTGGCCGTCGGTCAAAGACTCCCAAATTAATGGGATGAACCTAAGACTCACCATAATGAATCTCATTTAATAGGTTCATTCGACTGAATCCTAGGCCACAGACTTCTTGAATTCCCTAAATATCGGTGGTAATTAAAGAAGAGGATGACTGACTCGTCCATCAAAATAGCAGTCATTAATTGCTCTTATGACTTTGACAGAAACTAGCTCCTTCGATGCAGAAGTGCAGCCAGTTCATTTCCTTCCACTGTTCCCTTACTTCAATTCAGAGGTGCAGCGCCCTCCATTCCATCCAAAAGCGTAGCCCATTCAAAGGCTCCTTCATCTGACACCATTGCCTAAAGCACAAGTCCACTCGTCGTTCTACAAGCGCAGTGACTCCGTTGTCTAAAGCATAAGTCCACCCGTCGCTCTAAAAGCGCAGTGACTCCGTTGCCTAAAGCACAAGTCCACTCATGACAATAAAAGTGCAGTAACTCAGTTGCCTGAAGCACTTGTCCACCCGTCGCTCTAAAAGTGTAGTAACTTTGTTGCCTGAAGCATAAGTCCACTTATTACCCTAAAAGTGCAGTGACTCCGTTACCTAAAGCACAAGTCCACTCGTTGCCTAAAAGTACAGTAACTTCGTCGCCTAAAGCACTTGTCCACTCGTCGTTCTAAAAGTGCAGTGACTCTGTCGCCTGAAGCACAGTCTACTTATCGCCCAGAAGCGCGGTAACCTCAAAGCCTCGCCAGAAGTACAGCTCGCAAGCTCAGTCCTACGGGGTAATGTGGTTTTTATGGCCAGACGGGTGTTTATGTCTTTTGTAGATTATTTTGTTTAAAAACCATCGCTCTTAAGATAGGACATAGTTTGATTCTATTGATAAGAGCAATATCCTATCGATTTGTTTAAAGCACAGATAAGGACATAATTTTTTCTTATAGACGAGTGCCATATCCAATTGGTTTGTTTACACCAACGGCTCTCTAAGATAAGACAAAATCCAACTGCAGGAATAGGAACAGAATTTGCTCAGGTTCATCCGATCAACAATAAATACATGCCACCTATCGTTTATTCGGTCATGTTGATAATTCTCTAAGATCTTGATAAAGGAGAATCCCAACGTCCGCCACATGTTAGCTCAACAGTAGCCCTCTTCGTGCAACTTCGAGATTCATTCATATCTCTACATACAGCGTTCCTGCACAATCCTTATGCACATCGTATATGTGCTTTTCTATAAATAGAAGGAGTTTTCCTTCAATAAAGAGGCTTCAAAATCTTCACAAATTTGGTGTCCTCTTGATTGGCAACCCCAGAGTTCCAATCACAAGCACTAGAATTCCAGAGCAAGTTCAACTCGTCCTCAGATCGTTAACGGAGTAAAGGAGCCGCTGTAGTGCTCGATCTCCACTGTCACACTTGCCCGAAAAACTTTGTACTTAGATCTCCTATTTAGGAATCGTTTGTACTCTTTTTCACGTTTAATATACAAAAAATTCATATAACATTTTGTTATGGCATCCGTCCTATGACAAAAGTGTAGTGCCCTCCGTCCCATCCAAAAGTGCAGCCCGTTCAAAGGCTCCTTCATCTGGCAGTTTGTTGTCCAAAGCACAAGTCTACTCGTTGCCCTCAAGCATAGTGACTCCGTTGCCCAAAGCACAAGTCCACTCGCCGCCCTAAAAGTGCTGTAACTCTATTGCCCAAAGCATAAGTCCACTCTTCGCTCTAAAAGCACAGTAACTCCGTTGCCTGAAGCATTTGTCTACTCGTTGTCCTAAAAGTGCAGTGACTCCGTTGCCTGAAGCACTTGTCAACTCGTAGCTCTAAAAGCGTAGTGACTTCGTTGCCTGTAGCACTTGTCCACCCGTCGCCCTAAAAGTGCAGTGACTCCGTTTCCTGAAGCAGTTGTCCATTCGTCGCTCTAAAAGCGCAGTGACTCCGTTGTCTGAAGCACAGTCTACTTATCGCCCAGAAGCACAGTGACCTCAAAACCTCGTGTCACGATCCGCTCCCGAATAATCGGACACAAATAAGACACGTCCAGCCTTCGTCGTTAGACACGACAAAGTAAGTTGTACCAAGCTAGGAAAATCTAACCAGATAACATGAATAAGTACAAATCACAGCATCTATAAACGAATTCCATAATCAAAGTACATGTCTAAGAATTATTACATTCATCCAGCTAAAATAAAATGAAGTCTGATAGTCTCAAGTACAATAGAATATAAATTGCTAAGGGTAAGATACTAGGCTTCCTCAGCCTCTAAGTCCAGAGCAACTCCAGCTGGCCTACTGCATCTACAGGCTCACGGCCATAGTAAGTGTCACGACCCGATCCCAAATAATTGGGTCGAACCGGATCATGCCCAGCCTGCACCGTTGTTGAGACGGCGACAGTAAGCTGTTCAGTAGCAGGTAACCACAACAACACAAGTACATTTGTCACAGTCGTTCTATTCGGAAATGAAACTTTGTTTAATAAATATTCAGAAATACAACTGGAAGGAAAAATGCTGAAATAAAACTACAAACTCCAAATAAAAGAAAAAAACAGAAAAGGAAACTATCTAGACATCAGGTTCAGCCGTCCCAGGATCAGCGTCCTCCAGAGACGGCTCTGGTACCGTCGCAGGGTAGAGGACCGGGTCATTATAGCCATTATAGAATAGCTCGTCATCCTCAGTGTTACCTAAAATGTTGTCTCCAGTCAGGAGGGAGCAAGAACGAAATATGCATCTCATAATTTAAATAGTAATTGGAAAGTGCAGGGTAAACAGTTTGAAATAATATTTTCAGCAGTTTAAAACAGTTCAGTGTGTTTTGAATATGCAAACGTCTATGACCGGCTTGGGTTGATCAGTAGTATCCTAGCGATACGATATGGCTTATCCCCGTGTGTGAGAGGGGTAAGCTAACACAGTCAGTTCAGTAGGGGCTTTGGTCATAAACGTCTACACTATTCCCCCAGTCCCAGATTCAGTAACAGTAACAATCAGTAGTTGAACCCTAAGGTAGAGTTCCGTGTCAGCAGTGTGGTTTAACATGCAGCTTAACTTTACTAAGGAAATTACAAGAAAACATAATCCGAAACTTGCCTTGTTTTAGATGACTAGAAAGACGGGTCGGTACCGAGGAGGAACATCAGTTGTAACTTCGAGTTCCTACAGTTGAGAACTCGACTTAGATCCTTTGTATAACCAGGCTAAGTGTGCTAGTTGCAATCTCTAGTAGTCCTGTCCTAGTCAGATTTTAAATTGTATTAAACTACAACTAACGATTACGTCGCAACTACGTGCGTTGATTAAACCGGTTAATTGGATTATTTGGAAAATACACGAGAATCAATTAAAATTTGGAAAACTTTGTGTTTTGTAATATATTTTTAAAAATACAGTTTTCTTTTAGTGATAAACCGTGAATTAGTTATTTACTAATATTTTATCCATTTTAATTAGTTCTTAATTAATCAGTAAATCGCGCTCTAATCTACGATTATGCGACTAATCAAAAACCACCCAAATTTCACATCCACCAGAAAAATAAAATAAAACTATGCTACACAATACAATGGCACAGCTAATGGTCCTAGGGTGGGCTTATGCCCTGTACAATTTTCTTTTACATCAAAAAAAAAGAAAATGACTTAATTATTAAATAAAGTGCAGGAATTAAATAACTATAAATAATAGCCTAAATATTAATTAAAATAATTAAAAAAATAGCTAAGAGTCTCAGACACGGTCCATTCCTCAAAATTCGGCTAATACCCCAACGTCCGGTCGGACCGGTGCGTTTGTATTTCGCCGGGGCCCACAGACCGGTACGGTCGTCGCCCGAAAAATCAGTTTAGAAATTCATTTTCGAAAGCCAATTTTGAAATCAATATAAATATAGTTTTTGTAAAAATTTGGGCAGCACTTCCTCTATTTCGGGACAAACCCAAAACTGGGAAATGCGCCACAGAAAACCTGTAAATATTCCATCCCAAATAATAATCCCAAAATATCCACCGAAACTAATTTCCAACACCACTAGAATAATTCCCAAACAACCGAATTTCCCGAAATATCCGAGAATTCCATAATCAATCCAAACCACACCAAACCAGCAGATAAAACACAGGAAAATACGCTAACGCAGCTAATCGAAAAATATTACGCAGCTAACCGGATTTCCCAAAGGGAAACCGGGGACCGATTTTCATCACCGACTCTACGGGAGGGACGAACTACTGTGATTACCAAGAAATTACCAAATTCCGTTGGCGGGGAGCCGCGGGAAAATCTTGGGAAAAACCCGAAACGAAGTTCGACAGCAGGTCGCAGATCTGGACAGCAACGTCGCGAATCCCGAACAGCAAAACTTCACAGATCCAGACTCAACCACGCACCGAAGAGGGACGGAAGAGTCTGTGGGAGAGAGGGGATCCGCGGGAGAGGTCTGGCCGAAGACCGCGAAGGGGCGCGGGCTCGCTGTCGGCCGGGGATCGACGCTGTGGGGCGCCGGACGAACACGGGGAGCCGCGGAGGGGCGCACGCGGGTGAGCGCGGGCGAGCTCGGGGGAGGAGCTCCGCCGGGAGGGTGGCGCTCGGCGCGGGGAGAGCGCGGGGAAGCCGCGCGGTCGGGGAAATCCGTCGGAGATGAGTCGTACGGAGGCGCTGACGGCAGAGAGAGCTCGGGGAAGTCGAGCTCGGCCACGGGTAGGGCTAGGGCTAGGGCTCGGGAGGAAGTTTGGGGAAGTCTCTTCCAGAGAGAAATCAGAGAGGGAGAGAGATGAGGAGTTGAGTGAAAGAGAGAGAGAGTTTTAGAGAAATAACTTCTCTGCTGGAATGTTGGTACGGGAGAACGTGGGGTAGTGGAGGAATAAAAGGAAGGTGGGTGAGCAAATAGAGGGAGATGGAAAGTTGGGAAGTTGATGGGTTGGGAGTTATAAAGTGGAGTGGAGTTGGGGGTTTAGAATAGGAAGGGTGCTGACCAATTCGTGGGGAGTGAATGGCTGGCTTTGAACGAGTGGGTGTGTGCTGGTCCTTTGGGACCAGCTCTCCCAAATATATTATTTTTTTTTATTTTAATAACATTAGCCAAACAGATTTAGGAAAGAAAGAAATGGGATTGGGTTCGGCTCAGGCTCGGGTCTGGGTTCGGGTCTGATCCAAAAATCAAAAAGCCTGTTATTAATATTTTTCGAAATTCTTTCCATCCAAAAATATTTAATAGTAATATTAACAATAATAATAATAATTTTGAAATACTAATAATATCATTATTTAATTATTAAATACAAATTATGGGTTTCACAGTAAGTGTCACACAATGCCTCCATCTCACCTGCAATATATCCTAGTCAGGAGCGGAGCAAAGTACAGTTCTAGGTATTGAACAAGAACATCATGATATGGAAATGAGTACAGGGGAACATAAAATATGAAATATAGGAAATGAACAGGAAAGTACAAGAATGTAAGTATAAGAAATAAAGTACATGAGTGTAACCATGAACCTGAAGTACAAGACATGACATGTGCTCAATGTTTGAAATATAACTAGTCTATGTGGCCGTCTGAGGTGAGTACAGGAACATGTACATGAGTATGTGAATATCGGTACGGCTTAGGACCCGCGTGCATGATACGAGGCCTAAGCTATCTACATGAATATAGTAACCGAGATTTGGTCACATAGCTAGTGTATTTCCCCTCCCAACACAAGTAAGTACAAGAACAGGAAATACAGGGGTACAAGATATCTTGCCATGACGTGTCACAAGAAAATTACAAGATATGTAAATGCACAAGACCATAGAAAAGTACTTGCCTTGCTCCGGGAAAGTACGGGTAATAAATGGAGCTGGATGTCCTCCTATTTTAAATGATTTACAAGTTGATTAATTTCTAATCATTAATATACTGGTTGATTCTAGTCCAATAAATATTAAGAATTAATATCACAAGAATCTAGAGTCTAACCCTTGTATACAAAATTTCTATCCCATAATGGTAAACCAGTTTAATATACCTCTGAAAATAGTGAAGAATAATATCCACTTCCTACTATTACATTATACTTACTAACAGAATTTAATTCAAGCAATACTTATGTATAGGGTAGATATGATTGGGACCCTTGGTATCCTCTCGATCAATTCCTCTACTCACTTGCTAAGGTCTAAATGCCTAAGAGGCACTCAAAGAGATGCTTCAATCATAAAATTATGCAACTAAACATAGAAATTGCTAGGTGGCTTTTGAAACTAGGTTTGGTATACACATAGTTTAAAATTGCCAGATTTTAAGATAAAAAAATGCTTATAGTATCAATCATTATATAGCTTGAACACAAACTTCTTGATATAGCTTCCAATTATTAACCTGAAAACTCAACAGTCAAATACTCAACTGTTCCCTGCTTCTAGTCTGCTATGGTTGCTCATACAGACTACTACCAATCAATCAAAATATCTACTTAAGAACAACCCAAAGCTTCTCCCAACCATTCCTCAACCAATAATCTTATCAGGATTTGCAGTATCAATATGAGGAACATGATTTAGGTCGGGTATTTGAAACATAACCAACCCAAGGACATGCTCAGTCCAGAATATTACAAAGCTCAGCAACAAATTATATACAGTGGTCATACATATACACATATTTACCAAAACCTAAAACTACTACACCAAACTTAATAATTCAACTTCAATGGCTATAACCTCTGTTAGGCGAACAGTCCTCTAACTGCCCAACAAACCTTAGCAATGAACTCCATCGTAGACACGACTCAGCTCCAGACACGAACTAATTGAATCACGAGCCAGACACGAATACTCCGCCAAACCTACAATCGACTGCAACCCCGAGCAGGCTCCATTATTTACTATAAATTAAACAAGAGTACATGAAAAGAACATAAAAGTACCTGAGGGTGATGAGTCAAGATGAAATTAGGACACTCTCACGGAGCAGACACATGCCTAATGTGTTCGGTTCACTGCTGCGTCCCTGACTTGGACATTCCGTCAAATACGTAGCAGTCAGCAACTTCCAAATTAATTCTCAAAACTCCTCTGTTTCTATGATCAAAGAAAAAAAACATAGAATCACTCAGAACTCTCAGATTGATTCATCAATCAAGTATAAAATAAATTCAAGACTGCGAGATTTCGATTGAACTCAGAAAAATTCAAAAGTGTCGAAATAAAAACAATTAACTCACCGAATCTGAGTTTGATGATCGAATTCGTACATGATTTGATCGACTTAAATAGAATGATCAACTCTAGAAAAATATATTCAAGGATCTATGAGAAACGAAGAAAACACAGATTAAATTGACCTAGAATGTCGATAACTCACCGATTGTCTGATCTGGACATGCTCAAGCCAAACACAGAGTCGACGAAGGCTTACTGATACTCTGACTAATAGGGAAGAGGATCAACATTGATCAAAAGAATAAATCAAACGTCAACTCTTCGAAATCCTATGGAAAATCATTCAACATTGAATTGAAGTTCATCAACCTCACCATTTCTCTTCGTCGCCGTCGATCTGTCTCGGAAGAGTAGGAGTCGGAGATCAGCTTGCCACCGACTGGAGAGTAATCATCATTGAAGAAGGAAGCGCATCTTCACTTGTTGATTCAGAGCTCTTGTGCTCCCGCCATGGCCATGTCTTCTTCTTCAGTAGCTCTGGCTCAAGATTCTCAAGAGAAAAAAAATTTGTAACCGAATGAATAGAATGAAGTGGTGCTGATGTTGGTTTATAAAGGCTGTTGGAGAATTTTGAATTGGAAATAATTTTGGAGGGAAAAATGGTGAGAAATTTGTTACTATTTCGAAATTGGAGTGTTCTCCAATTTAGTAACAAATAATAGTTATAAACTCTATGGACTGGGTTGTAACAGCCCAACACTAGGCCCAAAGAATGGCCCAACAAGTTGGCTTGAAAAAAACTGAAATAATTTTCAAGGAAAAATATATCAAGTATTTCTAAAGAAATCTAGAATATAAAATTAATGTATTTACATAATCAATCTCTAGCATAAAATCTTTTAAAATTCTAGAAATATAAGAAGTGGGGTCATACCTCGTCAGAAGCGCATCTCGCATAGAAGCGCAGTCCTACGGGGTGACATGTTTCCACATGGCCAGATGGGTGTTTATGTCTTTTATAGATTGGTTTATTTAAAAACCATCGCTCTTAAGATAGGACAGAGTTTGGTTCCGTTGATAAGGGCAATGTCCTATCGGTTTATTTAAACCACAGGTAAGGAACGAATTTGTTCTTATAGACAAGGTCCATATCCAATTGATTTGTTTAAACCAATGGCCCCCTACGATAAGACAAAATCTAACTTCAGGGATAGGAACAAAATCTATTCAGGTTCATCCGATTAACAATAAACACAGGCCACGTGTCGTTTATTCGGTCATGTTGATAATTTCCCCAAGATCTTGATAAAGGAGAATCCCAGCATCTGCCACGTGTCAGCTCAACAGTAGCCTTCACCATGCAATATTAAGATTCTCTTATATCTCTACGTGCAGCGTTCCTGCACAATCCTTATGCACATCATATATGTGGTTCCCTATAAATAAAAGGAGTTTTCCTTCGATAAAGAGGCTTTGAAATCTTTATAAATTCGGTTTCCTCTTGATTAGCAACCACAGAGTTCTAATCACAAGCCCTAAAAAGCCAGAGCAAGTTCAATTCGTCGTCAGATCGTCAACGGAGTAAAGGAGCCACTGTAGTGCTCGATCTCCACCGTCACACTTCCTCGAAAAACTTTGTACTTAGATGTCTTATTTAGGAATCAATTATACTATTTTTTACGTTTAATATATAAAAATTTGCATAACCTTTTGTCGTGGCAAACAATCCGCTCCACAACACCCCTTTGAGGAGTTCTAGGATAAGAAAGTTCATGCAAAAAACCATTTTTATTGCAAATTTTTTTGAAATCACTATTTTTGAATTTGCCTCCATGATCACTTCGGATGTGAGTAATCATGAAGACCTTTTCATTTTGTAGCTTTTTACAAAAAGTTACAAACTAAAAAATGCTTTATTTTTATTTACAAGAAAGAAAAACCATGTGTATCTAGAGAAATCATCGAAAATGGCATATACATAAGCTTACCACCAAGACTGGCAACCTTGCTCGGTCCGAATAAGTCTATATGCAGAAGTTGAAGTCGTCTATAAGTACTTACAACATTTACTGACTTAAAGAAGGATTTTGTAGCTTTGTTCTTCTCACAGTCAGAACATACCATATCCTTCTTGAAAGAAATATTCGGTAGGCCTCTTACCATTTTTTGTGGAGAGTCTTGTAGTGGTGTCCATATTTGCGTGTCCTAGACGCATATGTCATAGCCAGCTTTCATCCTTGTTGGTGTACAGACATCTTCCTGTATAGTTAGTATCTTTTGACAAATAAAATATATAAATATTATATTCTCTTAAACCTTCAAATATGATATTGTTGGTAGTCCTTTCATATATGGAGCATTTGTATTTTACGAAGTTAATCCCATAACCCTGATCAGCAAGATGACTTATGCTGAGTAGATTATGTTTTAATTATGTAACTAGACAAATGTCTTTGATGATAAGATAGGAAGGAATACCTAAATTATCATTACCAGTGATATATCTTTTAAGGTTGTTACCGAAGAAAATATATCCTTCTTTCTTCATCGATAGCATTGCAAATAGGTTTGAGTCACCGATTATATGTCGTGAGCAGCCGCTATCGAGAATCCACTTGCTGCTAGCATGAGAAGGAGGTTCCACCTACAAAATAAGTTATAGATGTAATCTTTGGTACCCATTTTCTTGCGGCTCATGTTGTGTTAGTTTTTGGTACCCATGCATAAACATTAGTATCTACCAACTTTCTAGTTCTACAGAATCTAGAGATATGTCATTTTCTACCGAAGTAGTAACATATGGCAAAATTATTAGTGATAGGTGCAGTATGATAAGTTTGTTTATGAGAAGTCATGCTCTGTGGTCTATGTGGATATCTATAGTAGAATATATGATTGTGTGGCACGGTGTGTTGTGTTCTGCATGCATAGTGATGTGACTTGATTTGCTGTATTTGCATGCATGAATATGAGATCTATTTTCCTTTCTTTGATAAGTCTTATTGTGCATGCTCACTTGTTTGGCTACGTGTCTCGTGTCATGTTGGATAATAGGTTGTTCAACCATTTTACCCAATCTACTCTCTAATCATTTAAAGGTAGCACATATTTCATTATTCTTAGTAGTTAAGGCATCTACACTAAGAGTAGAAATGGAGTACTTCTTTTTGGATTTGAGTTCCTCATTGAGTTTAGTAATCTCTTAAGATTTCTTGTCAATACAGTCAAGCGCCTCATGATGACTAAGATTAAGTTTGGATATCTCGCCTTGATTAACACAAGAAGACGTATCCTTTACTTCTCTTAGTATAGTTGTAAGTCTTTCAATCTTATTCTGATAAGACTAATCTTTTCTATCATACTTAAATTTATCTCTAAGATGTTTATAATCTTCAAGTAAATCACTGAAAGCATTAGATAGTTCATTAAAAATAAAGTCATCATAGTGAGAGTTATTTGTTACCGGATTATCTACTGCCATGACGCATAGATTTGTCGAGTTTCAAGACTTTTATTCTTCTTCAGAATCACATGCCTCGCTTTTGTGCTAGATGCTTGTGTTAGCTTACTTTCTTGACGAAGTTCTTCTGGATAGACGATCATTGCATTTTTTTCTTTATTATCAGGCTGTCCTTCTTTATTCGACCAGGCTTCTTGCAGTTATTGCACATTGGTTCTTTATCACTATTGTCATTTGACTCCTTCTTCTTTGATCTCTCAACCTTTAGAAATTTCGTAAAGTTTCTAGTGATTAGGGAAATTTTGTCGTCTTGATAATCATCTTCGTCAGAGTTGTAGTTGGAGGCTTTCTTGTGATGATGATGTGCTTTGAGTGCAATTGTCTTCTCCTTTGGTGCGGGACCTTGGAATTCCTTGAGATCTAGCTCATGAGTCATCAGCTTGCCCATGAGCGTCTCGAGGGTCATTACGGTCAGATCATTTCCTTTAATGATTGTTGTGGCCTTTGGATTCAGTTCTTGGTAAGCCCTCTGAGTACTTTTTGAATCTTTTTGTGGTTGCTATACTCCTGGCTAAGAGAGGATAGAGCATTAACGATATTTAGGAACCGTGTGACATCTGATTAACCATCTTGTTCTGTTTCATCTTGAATGATTCATACTTTTGTGTTAGACGGTTGATCTTTGATTCCTTTAATTGTGTGGTTCTTTCATGAATGATTTCAAGAAGCTTCCAAACTTTGTATGAAGTGCAGCAAGTAGAGACCCTGTTCGATTCAGTTTTGTCTAAAGCACAAACTAGAGCATTAATTGCTTTAGCATCAAGACTGGCATGTTTCTTTTCTGTGTATTTATCACGGGGCTTTTTAGTAAGATTCCCATCTATGACTATTCTAGGTGGTTTGTGATAACCATCTACTACAACAGACCACATATCAAAATCAAGTAACTTCAGGTAGAAACTCATACGTGTCTTCCAGTATGTGTAGTTGGTACTGTCAAATAGGGATGGCCTATTTGTTGACTATCCTTCACCATTGTTGGTGTGGATAGATCCAATAGTTACCATAATTCTAGGGATGTTTGTCCGGTAATAAGAGACCGTGCACTTATACCAATTGTAGGACCGTTAGGCAACTATAAAGGAAGGGTAAATAGAGTGTAACGACAGATCTTATCCAATTAAAAATTATTCTATGTAAGGCTGTGACCAACAATATATGAATACATATATTTGTAAATAATACAAGTATTAAAAGAAGCAGAGTTTAGAGAGAAAATACAAACATCGAGATTTTTGTCCTGGTTTTCCTCTGAGAGGACTAGTCCAGGTCCGAGAACTCTTGCTCAGAGTTGAATCCGTTATAGTCACAATAGTGAAACATAAGCTTTTAATTCGAAGTACTTGCAACTCTTTACATCTTATGCTTTTATCCGAAGGCACAACGACTTCTAGAGAGAGAAACTTTTGAGCAAATTTCTATAAAACTCTTTCAGACTTCTAACCGAGACCGAGCTCGACCAGAATTCGGCCATAGTTCATTCTGAATTTGGTGTATAGAAATGGTATGGATTTTGGCTTGTTTTGGAATGATTTTGATTTGAATGGGTTGAGCTTTTTATAGATAGGCTTTGGGCTGTATAAGTGGACTGTTGGGTTTATATTTGAGTGAACTTATGGTACCAAGTGCGACTCAATATACACAAGTCCTAGACTCAATAAAATATAAAATTACATAAAGATGGCCAATACAACCTTCAAGCAACACAGCATTGTTGGATCGTCAGATGAGTCATATTGTGACATATCAAAACATAGTTTAGTTAACTATCAAAATCAAGTTGACTGAGACCGAATAGGCCAACAACATGGAGTTCCTTAGTGTTCTGAGACGTGTGACCGTATGGAGTCTTTACTTATACAGGACATAATATGTGGACATGACCTTCTTCAAGTTGTCAGCCTAAGGGTAAATACTTGTTGTATTTGAGAGATGAAATAGAGCTAAGTGATTGCATTCAAAGAGGGGGTGAGCTTATTGTATTTGAGAGATGAGAGAGACCTAAGGTCATGGAGTTCCTTAGTGTTTCTTTGTAATTCAGCTGCTATATTCAATAAAGATGAGTTTATTTTGTATAAAATTGTGTTGCTTCAACTTTTCTATTTTGGGACTTCTATGCGACTATGTCGCTTTGCTGCTCAATCGATGGTATTTGCCTTACACGAGCGCAAATTAGGCTCATACGACATCATGCCCTAGAGAGGACGATCAGTTGCATAGAACAGGGGTGTGACACCCTGGATATAGGTGGCAGTCGCAATAACTAGTCTCCTATGTTTTTTCTCTCTATCCAAATGAGGCACGAAGAGACTATTCATAGAGAAGGTTGGAAACCCTAACCTTAACCCTGCCACCAACCAAATATGGAAAGATAACTATCAATCAAAACAAAATCCCAAAATATTAGGATCCATTTAAACTAATTTAATACCAATAACCATCCAAATCCCACAATCAGAGGAATATATGTGCGATCTGCTTAAACCACACATGCACACAGCAGCACATGTGCGCATACATGCATACGATATAGTTTTCCAGTCCAAAAATACATAAGACTAGGTAACGTACATGCCAGTCGTATAATAAATATACGTAAACTGTAAATGCAGTATATGGATAGTCATGGCTCACTAAACCTCATCCACAAAAATAATAAAATAAAGATTTAATTAAATCAATTACGAAAGTCATTGAACAAGTTGCTGGGTGGAGACAAATCTACTACCAAGCGATTAGATGAGAAAGAAATAAATAAGAAACAAAAGAATTTTTTAATAGCAGTAGAGGATGATCCAAAGGTAAGACATTTTCAATAAAAAAAGATCACTATTATGGCTAGTATTCCTGCAAAAAGTCATAAACACCCACACCTGGAGAGATCACCAGGTCTGAGGGACATAACAGGATACAAAAAAATATGACATATAAATTGAATATAAATGTCACATAGTCAAAGGTAAAAGTAAAATATTCTGGATCACAACATGGCCAGTATCCCATCATCGAAATAGTGGGCCACCCGTACAACCAAACTAGGACAAGGGGTATCACACCATTTTATGATGAGGTACTATCCCATACCATAATCAGAACGGAGTATAACAAGACATCAAACAAAGGTCAACTAACCATTCTACTGTGAATATACCGTTAAGAACAAACCTTCAACGCATGGACACTCTGGCTGTATGGAATTGGCATAGTCCCCTCCATGGGCACCACAGGCCTCAAAGCATTGAGTTTCTCGAACATCAGAGGCCAGTAGTAACATTAAAGGGGGTAGTCATGCCCGTATCTCCAACGGAGCTTCCGGTACAAAAAGGGTAGTACATACATGGCCCATACATTAATGAACTTACCTTCCCACCCTATGCACCTATTTATGTCGTATCCTTGAAATGGTACCTCTAATAACTGCTAAGTCTTCTAGACTGCATCTATATTAGTAGTTATACCTAATGCACGTCTTATACGTACTAGTGATCAACCAATACATAAGTCTGGAGTCTATACGCTACTCACAACTCACACCCCGTAGCACACCCGTGTCAAGGTTTATGAAAACGTACTAAATAAGAGGTAGTCCGTTAACTCTAGGTCCACATGCACAATTTAAAAAAATATAAGCAATAAAAATATGAATAACACTCTTGCATAATATGTAACTTGAAAACACAATAAAATAAACCATAAATAGTTAATATGGATGCAACATACATACAACTGGATGAACTGGACTAACGCTCTACTAATAACTTGCTCTATAAGGTTTTCGAATCCAACCATGTATAACTGAAGGGTGTCATGTGTCACGCCGCGATCTCGTAGAGTCCTTTCGTCCTCGCTTCAGACTCTTGTGGAACCATTCGTCCTCGCTTGGGCATGATGATGTGCAAGCCTAAGTTGCGCTTGCATAAGGCTAAGACCTGTACAATAACAAAATAGACAAGATTGACAATAGCATAGTGGAACATAATATAGATATTTGAAGCAACAACGGACACATTGCAGGATATGAATTGAACACAATGGTAACATGAAAAAATATATCTCTTTATTGATATTCTTTTGAACAAATTACAAGCTCTCATTTATTCTCTATGATACATGACATATGGCTACAATCTTTCAGAAACTTTACAGAAGTACAATGATCTCGTTCCATACATTACATCCTTTTATATACAAAACCAACTCTTACAACAGATAACCATCTCTTGGCTTATCTTCTGATTTTTGGCTCCTAGGGATGAGGTTCGGTTTATCGCTTTGGACTATCCATCTCAATTCATCTTGCACCTGCGTACAGACTGATGGTGGGTTAGTATATCAACATACTGGTGAATGCGAACAAGGGCTACATCATCTGAAACGATCACTAATTCATTTAGTGAGAAAATATTTCTTGTGATGTGATCTTTATACTTTTACTTATGTTCATTTCATGCATATTCAGTGTCCGATTTCATCTTTTGAAAACACTTTCAAAAAGCCAACATATCATTTCTTTTATTTCAAGCATACGAGAGACTATTCATTTCATGCACGATGACTATTCTTTTCTTTTGAAGTGCGCAGTGTGTTTAATGAGTCATACTTTATTCTCAGGGATAATAGCATTAGCATTTTTTTCTCTTATTCAAGACATTCTCAGAGTCAGGTTATAAGCACAATATCAGATGTTTTCTTCTCATGGGACATAACATATTCCTTGCAACATATTGTTCTTTGATACAAATCATATTCCAAGTGTCATATTTCTTGTTCTGTTACCGGGACATTAGAATTTCATTGGCACAGACTATTCTTTATAGGCATATTCATATTTAGAAACTTAAGCAACACATGTATCACTTTTTTAGTGATTCTTATGATAGCCAATAGCCAATGGTCTATCCCTGTACAAGACAAGGATTAGCATAAATATGATATAACCGACACTGTTCTCTATTCGTCTCTATATTATTAGCGCTTAGCAAAACATTCTTAACACATGCAGACTCGATTGGCAGCTGTGACTCTACGGTTCAGCTCTGCACCAATCAATACTTATCTATATGATGGTTCATGGGTGTCAAGACCTACACCTATTTTTTTATGCGAGTTCGTGTCCAAGCCAGCCTACACCGCAAATAATGTCTAGCCACAATGCTCAAAATTAAATAAAAATGATATTCTTTGCTCATTCATAATAACTAAATTAAATTACAATATTCGGACTTTATATTTGCAGAAATACAATGTCTCACAAGAATTGAAAATAACTAACTGTTTGCAAAAACAAAAGTTCTTTTATTTCACAAACTTTGTAAGAAGATTACAATCAAATTCTGGGAAAGTACAACTATAGGAATCCGATCTGAAGACGATCGCTTTATCCCTTGGACGATGTGAACTTTGAAGACGATAGCCTCTGAAGAATGCAGCAGCACTTGGACGAGAACTCCTGATCTCTGATGATGATAATGATCTGATCTCCTTAATGAAGGACTTGAAACTCTATTTATAGAGTTCTAGAAATAACTACTTTGTAGTTATTCTGGATTGTGCATGATGAACTGCGCTAGCAACAGACTGCACAAACAGCGAACTGCGCTGGCAGTTACTCGATCATGGGCCAACTGTATTAGACGCGTGGCATTATTTGATTGAAATATGCATGGTCGTGCACAGACGGTTGCCACGTGGCGAGCAATTGATGGCATGTATGTCACGTAATAAATGTCAGTTATGTTGATGGACTGTGCCACGTGAAAAGCGTTAGCATCAGACTGCACGGAGACTCAGGCTTAGTCAAACTGCGCTGAAGTTGAACTGTCATACTGCGCTGGCTGTACAGCTGTCCTCGAGCGCTGTGCTGCACAAAAATGAAAGGACTCCTCGTTTATCGGGCTGTCAGCTGTCAGAAGATTGGATTTTTGTCAGGTAATGATGGCACTGCCACGTCAGCGTAGCACGCTTGAGTGGTAGCGCAGTTCAGCTTGCACGTCTGAATGGTAGCGCAATCTGCCTCTTGTGCAGTCCATTTGAAGAGTGCGCAATTTAATTTCCTCTGTTTATTTGATAAATGCAACTTGATTTTTAGGACCTATAAGACCCCCTTCAAAGTTTTCAAAATTTGAAAAGACTTCAAAAATTTCGAAATACTTTGAATATGAAAAGTCAAGAAATGAGACTTGAAGGGCGCCGGTCAATACTTCAACTGTCATAATAATTTTTTTCTCTCGAAACGTTCGAACTCCTTTTCGTCTTCCCAAGTTGTATTGATGATGTTCAGTTTCCCATAGAGAATATGAAGGGTTGATTAATTGTATATATATAAAGAAAAGTTTTTATTCTCACTTCTCATCCTCGTATAGTCATGGCACCGAAGAAAGAGGCTGACAAGGAAAAGGCTCAAAGCTCAAGGCTTGACATAGAGACGGAGGCCGATCAATTGCTATGAGCATACAATTTCCTGGAATGCTTTGGACTGACTCCAGCGATCTTTGTTCGTATAAATGGTGGTCTTTCAACTGCCCATGAAGGACCCGGTGATGCAGAAGCATTCCTCGGTCTGATGCGTCGTTCAGGGATCCACAATGTGCACGAGTTAGGCGCCTCCCTTCGTCAGCCCAACGAAGGAGAGAAGAAGAAATAATGTTTTGTGTAGGGGTGTCATCTATGTATTGTGACACTCAACTTATCTGTAGGGGCCTACTCTCTTTTTATGAAATAAAATCCTGGTGTTGTTTTCACCTTTATTCGTGTGGTGCATTGATATAGGATCATTCTACACTTCTTTTGACTGTTTCTATGTTTGCTCATTCCCAAGAGAAACAAAACAACACGTGACAGCTGTTCTGTGGTCATGAGCGCCTCTTATTAGGATCTTTCCCGAAATAGACTCACACCATCTGCTTCTTTGAACCTTTATAAATGGCTGAGTTAAAGAATTCATTCTCATTCCTTTATTCTTCTTCGTCTCCGAAGATGACTTTTTGCAAGACTCCATTCTCCGACAAGGGATTGATGATGACGATGCTTTTCGATGTCATTCCTCTACACACCGTGTCATCAATCATTGATTCAATAACTCTTAGCGCCGAACCATTTGACCTCGATGGTAAGCCCAACGTGAAACAGTAGCTTTCTGTGTATGATCATCTTTTATCCATTGTTATGCGTCACCTTTCACCGAAATAGGTATTTGATTTATAAAAAAGGGGCAGAATGTGCCCATCTTTGATTGAACTGGGTACACAATCGGCTGCCTTTGAGCTTTTGTTGAAAACAAGCGCCTATCTTTGATAGATAAGGCGCGCCTGCTGAAAACGAGCGCAAATCCTTAATAAATAAGGTGCGCCTGAAAAACGAGCGCAAATTCTCAATAAATAAGGTGCGCCTACAAAACGAGCACAAATTCTCGATAGATAAGGTGCGCCTGTTGAAAACAAGCATTTGTCTTTAACTGAACAAGGTGCGTGAGCATCTGTCTTTGACTGAACAGGGTATGCCCGTCTTTGATGGGTCAATTTGCGCCTGATGATGATGACACTTTTATTGATTAATTTCTTTTTCTGCGTTGTTTTCTGCAGAAGCTTGGTTAAAGAACTTTTCTAGAACTGGCATTGGCGATATAGATGCTGTGGGGAGCATTCTTCTGACACACACATCAGGGAGCTCATGCGCTCTTGACGCGCAAATCAGACAACTCAGAACTCTTCGTAGGATAGAAGGGTCTTCCTCAGATGGTAGGAAGAGCCTTTATACACGAAAAGTTGAATGGTGGAGTCAACTCTGACCCGAGAAGTTGGGTAGTAGAGTTTCTTTCACAGCAGAACTAGGAATCGTATCCCAATGTCGGATACATTCCTAGCTCTTCTGAAGGGCCGTCATCCCTCCACAAGTTGTATTGGCAGTAACACGTCTTTAGGCTGCCATACTCTGGGGTTCTCTTCTCGTCTGAGAGAGAAGACAAGAGTTAATTCCTACTGCTCTTGTTGCCATTGAGGCTCAGACAGCAAGGAATTGCCACCAACAACGAATCTGATGAAGAAGATCCAAAAGATGTAATAGATCTCCATTAGGTCACCATTGTTGTATAGAATGAAAATCCAAGATGTAATAGATTTCCATTATAATTTGTAAGAAAGTCTAAAAAATGTAATAGACTTTTATGATGATAGAATGAGAAATGGAAATGACAATTCTGTAGAAAATACTCCTTTGAGACTTTTTCGATGTTCATGGCATTTTGATAAGCCGAACTTGATCTTAGCGTATGATTCTCAGAAAAGAACTGTTGCTTGTTTTAGTAGATTCGTCAGGGGTAATATAAATGTGACGAAATGACTGTTTTAAGCTGCCTATCTTGAACACATACTGGATGAGCTGGAGGCAACAATTGAGATTTATAAAGATCTTAATCGGGGGAAGGTAAAACCCCTAGTGAATGCCGAGTTTGAAAGAATGACTCGCGAAGCTAAAGTTACAAAAGCTGCTTTCCAGATTTTTTTTTGGACACTTATGCCACAAAGGCATCAGAGTATGATTCCTGGATAGAGGCGTTAGCATCTGCTGCTGGAGAAAAAGAAAGGAAAGTTACTGAGCTGAAAGCAGAGTTTGCTCGTCTTCAAGAAGAGTTGAAAATTGTTCAGCTTGCTCTTGAGGAGGAGACGACACAGCATGAAGCTGCCGTTCAGCAACTTGACAGTCTAACCCACAAAAAAATGAGTTTGTCACTTCCCATCATGATGAAATCACTCGCCGTCTAGTGACTTTGCCATCCTTTGATGATGAATCTGGAATGGCGGAAGCTAGAAGGCGGGTGTTGGATTCGCGTGAAGGACGACTTCAAGCATTGAAGCAACAGATAGCTAGCTTGATGACACCTCCAGCTAAATCAGGAAATCCCTTTCTTTATGATATGTCTTTTTGTAATGCCTTATATTTTGATTAATGAAAAGACATTATTTTTTATGGCTCTATTATTTTTTTGCATACCCTATTAAGGATATAAATAATAGCGATGAAAAATATATTCAGAGGTTCAGGACATGATATATTTCTTAATTTAAAAAATAATTATATTCATTATATCTGCTCAGAGGTAATGTGGACATGGCAGAATATAATCCGTTGAATATCATTATTTCGGTAGACAACTTAATCAGAGGTAACAACGTGACAAGTTGCTGATATGAATGAACAGATGAATCGTCAAAATGTATGAATGAAATAAATTGTTTGAAACGAACGGATGAACCGTCAGATGAATTGAATGAACGGGTGAACCGTCGAATAGATGGAATGAATGGTGAACCGTCAAATAAATGGAGTGAACAGGCAAACCGTCAAATGAATGGAGTGAACGGGTGAATCATCAAATAAACGGGTGAACCGTTAAATGAACGGGTGAACCGTCAAATGAACGGGTGAACCGTCGGATGAATGTAATAAATGTTGCGAAGAACGCGTCGCTTCAATGTTTCATGAATCTCTGCCTATAAATAGAACAAATATTTAGATAGAATGATCACTTTCATTTTTAACAAGAAAATGTCGTCTGAAGATGCATCGAAGAAGGCTGAGATGGCCCCTAAGGTTGAAGCGGTTTCTGAAGAACGTCCAGTTGAGATGACCCAGCCTAAGCAGAAAGAGGCGGGCGAAGGTTCGTCTGTTCCAAAACCACCAAGGGATATCTTGGACTTCCTACTTGAACCAGGAACGACGGACGAGGAAGAAGCCATGAGGATGGCCGCTTGCAAATTTCTGGTGGGTTCGAGCAAGGATGTTCTCGGCTCTTTTGTCGATTACATTTTTGAAAAGGACGGTAGTGGTCCTCGTCCTGTCTTCAAGAAGGACGATAGTGATTCTCGTCCATGATATCTTGTAACACCATTTATGATAAAATAAAATAAAATTTTATTTATAAACTGTTTTGTCGTATTTACAAGAAATTCCTTTTATATTCATACATAGTACTTTTTAAGGAATTTTCCATTGATAGGCATCATTGCAACTCGCCCGTCCAAATCTGTAAGTTGATAGGCTCCATTTGGGAAGACTTTGCTCACAATATATGGACCTTCCCACTTCGCTTCGAATTTGCCTTTGCTCGTATGGGTCATGGTCATAGGACGTCTGACGGTTAGAACCAGTTCTCCTTTCTAAAAAACTCTGACCTTAACTTTACGATTAAAAGCTTTTGAGATTCGGGCTTGATATAACTCAATATGCTGTTGAGCCAATAACCGTTTCTCATCGAACGCTTCTAATTCTTGAAGTCGAAGGAGATCATTGTTCTCTGTAGTAAGCTCGTTGGCAATGGCAATCCGCAGGGATGGGATCTGAAGTTTCAAAGGTAGAACTGCTTCACAACCATACACAAGAGAAAAAGGTGTACAGCTTGTAGGGTTACGGACCGTAGTACGGTAGGCCCATAGACATTCTCCAAGTTTATCACTCCAATTCCGTTTGTTAGAAGATACAAACTTCTTAAGGAGTTTGATAATAGTCTTGTTAAATGCTTCAGCTAAACCATTAGCAGCAGGATTGTAAGCTGTCGAAGCGACATTGTCAATCCGATGATCGTCACAAAACCTGGTAAACTTCTGGCTAATGAACTGTGGCCCATTGTCGTGAATGATCCTTCGAGGTACACCAAATCTATAGATGACATGATATTTGACAAAGTTGATGACGCTACTGGTCTTAACTTCAGCTAGAGATATAGCTTCAGTCCATTTGGAGAAGTAATCGGTTATAGCTAGTATGAACCGATGTCTTTTAGAAGAAGGAGGATTAATAGGACCTATAATATCCATGCCCCAAGCTTCAAAAGGCCAGAAAGCAGTAGTCGGATGAAGGAATTCTGACGGTTGATGAATAAAATTTGCGTGGATTTGACAAGCTCGATATTTTCTTGCATATTCGATGGCATCCGATACCATAGAGGGCCAGTAGTAACCCATGCGTCGGATACGGTCTTGTAGTTTAGGGCCGAGTTGATGTGTTCCGTAAACACCATCATGAGCTTCATGTAACACTTGTTTTGCTTCATCACCAGCAAGACAGCGTAAGAGAAGACCGTCATAAGTCCGTCAGTAGAGAGTCTTAGTAGTCTGATTGTAGTAGAATCGCAGAGACCGTCGACGAATACTCGTAGCCTCCTTGGGATCTTCAGGAAGTATATCATGGACCACGAAGTCGATGAAGGGAGCTCTCCAATCTTCACTGATAACGTTGGCCTCAGTAAAATTACTGAACTCAATATTGCGATTGTTTTTGATGCAAAACAATTCCCGATTAGAGACAACCACCACATGTTGTCTTTTAACAGGTATGGCTAAGACTGCTACAAGATTGGCCAAAGCATCTGCTTCAGTGTTACAAGCTCGTCGAACATATTCAATGAAGAAAGCCTTGAACGATGTAGCCATATGAGTCGCAGCTTCATGATAAGGCACTAGATCTTGATGACAAACTTCATAGGTTCCTCTAACCTGGTTAACAACCAGCTTGGAGTCGCCATAGACTTCAAGATATTCGACGTCTAATTGTTTAGCTAATTGAAGGCCAATGAGAAGAGCGTTGTATTCTCCTACGTTGTTGGAGCAGGGTTTATCTAGGGAATATGCTCTTTGGATAGTTGACCCGTCTGGAGAAACAAGAACAACTCCAACTCCTGCGACAATGGCACCATTCGGCCCGATCCTGGACGCACCGTCAAAGAATAGACGCCAAGTAGGAAATTCTTTGAAGATCATATTTGATTCCAATGTCTCGTCTGGAATTTCATCGTAAAGTTTAGATGTTTCTGGAATAGGATGAGCCGCTAAGAAGTCCGCCAGTGCTTGACTTTTAATAGATTTTTGTGGAACATATACCATGTCATATTGGGCTAGCAGAATGGCCCATGTAGCCAATCGAGAGTTGAGTGTACTTGGCTTCTTCATCAGTACCCGAAGAGGATTAACTCGGGAGATGACATAAATAGTTTGTCCAATGATGTAATGTCTTATCTTTTGAATAGCAAACATAAGAGCTAATCATTCTTTCTCAACCGAACTATAATGGTGTTCAACACCAATCATAGTACGACTAAGATAGTAGATGGCTTATTCATGGCCTTCTTTGTTCTTCTGGGCAAGTAAAGCAACCAATGAATGATCCATAGCATGGACATACATTAAGAATGGTATGCCCGAGATTGGTGGCACCAAGACTGGTGGGTTCATGAGATATTGTTTTATATCGTCAAATGCTCGTTGACATTCTTCAGTCCAAATGAAAGATGCACCCTTCTTCATTAACTGGGTAAATGGTCTGCAGCGTCCAAACATATTTGAAATGAATCTCCTAATGTACGCAAGTCGACCTTGGAATCCTCGTAGCTCTTTTAGGTTGCGTGGAGGACGCATCTCTTGAATGGCTTTGATCTTCTCGGGATCTACGTGTATACCTTTAGAGGTAATGACGAAGCCGAAAAATTTACCACTAGAGACACCCAAGAATGACTTGGTGGGATTTATTTTTAGCTGATGTTGGCACATTAGATTGAAGATAGTTCTTAAATCTTGGATGTGATCTTCCTTTAGACGGCTCTTGACAGCAATATCGTCCGCATAACATTCGACAGTCTTGCACAGATGATCTCGAAAGATGGTACTCATAGCTCGTTGGTAAGTTGCACCAGCGTTCTCGAGACCAAATGGCATCACTGTGTAGCAGTAGACTCCGCAAGGAGTGCGGAAAGAAGTGTGTTTTTCATCTTCAGGATTCATCCGAATCTGATTGTATCCGGAGAATCCATCCATGAAGGATATCCTTTCAAACCCACAAGTGTTATCAATCATGACATCTGTGATAGGGAGAGGAAACTCGTCTTTTCGACAGGCTTCATTAAGATCCCGGAAGTCGATGCAAACTCGAACTTTGCCATTCTTCTTCAAGACTGGGACAACGTTGGCTACCCAATCTAGATGTTGTTCTTCTCGAATAAAGCCACAAGCTATGAGCTTTTTGACTTCATCATCAATTGTATCCATTATTTCTGGCTTGAACCGCCTCTGCTGCTGTTTAACTGATTTTGCATTAGGCAAAATATTCAGTTTATGAGTGACAATTTTGGGATCTAAACCTGGCATGTCTTCATAACTCCAGGCGAAGACATCAATGTATTCTCGAATAAGAAGAATTAATTCTTGCTTATCCGCTTCGGGAAGGTTCTTGCTGATGAATATTGGACGAGGTGACCCATTTTCTCCTATGTCAATTTGGACCAATTGATCTTCGGTAGGAGGTTCTCGTTGTTCGAATCGGAGTTCCCATTGGGTATCCATTCGTTGAGCCCAAGGATCTGTTTCAGGATTTTCTTCGATATCTTCGTCATAACCTTCTGGAAGTTCAGCGGAGACCATGTTAGAAGATACAATCAATCGATGAACTTAACCGATGCTGGTGTCAGAATTCCAAGATCTGGAATCAGAAGAGTTAGAGCGCTCTTCACTATCAGACTCGAAGGCTATTGGAGATAAGACTGGAGGTGACGCATATCCGAGACCTCTTTTTGTCCTGCTTTAGCACATCTCTGATTTTCCTTCCGGAACAACTGTACGGATAGGAGTCCGTCTACCCATTCTTGAAGTCATAACCCATCTTTCGAATGATGTCTTTTGATTGTTGACTATAACGACGGAGTTGGAGATGTCCCATATCGTTATTTTTGCTATCATCCGTATAGCTAAATTTTTGTTCTGGTCCTTTACTAAAAAGTATTGGACTCTCGCCTCTCTTTCGAGAAGGGACAACAAAATATGAATCATCTGGGTGTTCGAGTAAGACCTCTGTTTGAAGAGAATGTACAACTCCCATTATAAATAACTGAAAGCTATCTAACATATCCAAATCGCATTTAGTATGATAAATGACATCAGTATACTGGAAAGGAGATGCTTTTTCATTGATTTGTATATCTGTATTTACAACAAGACCTTTAGCCTTAGCAGGCTTGGTCAGATTGATTACAAGAGGGGGAGAAGAAGAACGTGGAGGAGGCTTGCTACGACGAAGGTCGATAACAAGCGGCTCAGAAGAGGTGAGCTCCCTTTTATCCTTATTACGAGATAAAGCAATAACAAGTGGCTTAGGATAGGTGAGCTGCCTTTTATCCTTGTTACGATGTAGGCCGATAACAAGTGGCTCAGAAGAGGTGAGATCCCCTTGATCTTGACCACCATCGGTTAGTTGCTTCCGGACTGGCAAGTGAATAGTCAGTGGTTTGGAGACTGAGGATGAGAAACATGCCCTTTAACAGGTATGATGAGGGTGTCATTGGGCACTGCTTCTTGTTCTTCTTCAGTATCTAAAGCCAGCACTACCTTCATGAACTCATCTTTATACATACGAGCATCATTACAATATGCTTCGACACCTTTGAAAGGGTAGAGATCCGTAACCTCTTTTTGAACCTCTCCATTGTCATCAATATACTTGAAACATTTATGGAGAGTTGAAGGAACAATGTTGTGTTCATGAAGAAATGGTCTCCCCAAAAGAGCATTGTAAGAGCAACCATGGTTATCTATAATATAGAAGGTCACCTTCGTGCGGAGATTGCCTATTTGGAGTTTTAGGCGAATCTTGCCCAGAGGCTCACTTCTTTCCTGGTTGAACCCCAAGATGGTGGTGATTGTGCTAGAAAGACTATGTATTGGGATCTTCAGCGCGTCTAGCATTGTCCTCGGCATGATACTGAGTGCGGACCCTGGATCTATCAGAATATGATCGACCTTCATCGAGTCGATGTATCCTGTATAGTATAGAGGACGGTCATGCCTATCGTCTTCCATCAGCATATCATCCTATGTGAAGGTAATGTTTGGAATTAACTCCAACACACTGTGACAGTGGAGGCAAGAGACAGGCTCTAATTCTGGCTTCTTTAGAAAAGTTAGATAGGTTTTCGCCTGTATGAGAGCTTCACTCAGAGTTTCTCGAATCTCTTTGGAGAGGCGTAAGAGCTCAAAGATCGACAGCCTAGCCGGTGTATTAGCTAGTTGAGCCAAAATATCAAAATTGTATGGTTTCTTAAGTCCAAAGGGGATGACTTCTTCAAAGGCTTGTCAAAGCGGACTTGTTGTTTGCCTTTGTCGGCTGCTGTCGGCTTAGGAGAAATGGGTTCTACAACCGGTGAAGATACATCAGGTATGCCCTCTGTAGAAGCAGGTTGTACTGGAGCGGACTCAGAAAAAGAAGCAGGGTTTTTTTGAGTTTTGGAAAGTTCCCATAGATAGGCTTTTCCTGACCTGGTACCCAGCAGGATTTCCTCTTCAACTATGGGGTCAAAAGACACCATATTACAGATCTTTGTTTTGCCCTTGGAGCGGTCTTTTTTGCTTAGAAGAAGCCTTGAAGTCTGCAACAAGGTCTGGGTGGATCCACATAATCTCGTCGTTATCAAGAGATAGGGGAACGAGACCTTCACTCCGTGGAGGAGGGAGATTCTCGATCTCAAGGGTGGCCTTGGGGATAGAGATGACACCATGCTGTACCATCTGTGGAAAGAAGTTACCGAACTGTACTGAAACCATATTCGCGGTAACAGTCTTCTCATCTTGTTGAAGAGTGACAACACTAGCATTGACTAACTCCTGAATCTTGCCTTTGAGCAAATAACATGCTCGAGTGGGATAACCAATAAACCTGTGGTAAACACAATATTTGGGATGATCAGTCTTACCAACCTCGTTAGGCTTCTTCGGGTCTGAAAGTTGGAGCTTATTGCTTTTGATCAAGCAATCGAAGATGCTCACGGTGCCGTTCTCGTCAAAGGAGTACTCTACTTTCGGACGAGTTTCCCTTGGTGGAGGGGCAGAAGGAGTAGAAGCAGACGTAGGTGGAGCTACGTTGACAGCCAGAGATTTTTTGTTCTTCAAATTGATGTTTAAAGTTTCTTTACCCTTGAAGTTGTTCTGGCGATTACCGCTACTAGCTGTCGGGTGTTCACCCCGGTCGGGGATAGACATGTGTACCCCCAACTGCTTGAATTTGTCAGCGCTAACTTCAGCTGCTTTAGCATTGACAATGAATGATGGCCAGTCTTGAAATTAAGTTGACCCCGTCTGTAGTGCCCCGCTCCGCGAAGGCACTAGATAGACAGAAAGATCGGATTACTGGCTCTGCAATAGAAGACGATTAATCTTGGTGAGTGGACGAAGTCTCATTTGCTGATTCGCTTACGCCTTAAGAATCTGAGTTTTTGATTAAATGCTTTTGTTAATAACAAGATGGTAAATTATCGAGTATGCTTTAAGAGAATTCACATGTTGCCTTGCTAAGAAATAAATATTGCCTTGATCAAGAGAACCTTGTCATGCTAATAACAAGATGGTAACCAGTATGTATGCTTGTAAGAGATTTCACATGTTGCCATGCTAAGAACAAGAAAAGAGAGAACCTGTATGCTAAAGAAAGAATTAATCTGCATGCTAATAAGAAGACTCGTTGCCTGCTAATAAGAACCGAATTGATACTTGTCATGCTTGATACGATAAGAGAAGACAAATGAATCGAATTGAATGCTTGATCATTGCTTGCTGCTAAGTATTGCTTGAGAATTTTAGACATGTACAGACAAACTTGTACATGTTGACCTGAATAAAAGAAAGGCACGAATTGAACGTGTCGTATATCTGCAAATGTATGAAAAGAACATGTAGTACATCTGATCACAATTCTGTTTCATCTGATAGAATCCTGCTAGAGCATGCATATGGTCTAGGACAACTTGTTAACAAGGAAAATTTGTCTCTCGGGTGGATCTGGGGGCGCATGGACCACTCGGCCTAGGAGAGATTAGGGCCTCCACGTAAAAATGGGAGTCGATCTGAGTCCTTAGCGACGAGCTGAACCCAAGAGAGTCACAGCGGCTAATCATGGGTTTCCTATGGACCATCATATAGATAGGTGTTGGTTGGTGCAGAGCTGAACCGGAGAGTCACAGCTGCCAATCGGCCTGCATGTGTCTATCATATGTTTTGCTAAGAGCTAACGATGCAGAGACGAACAGGGAATGACAATGTTGGTTTTATAATGTTTATGCTAATCCTTGTCTTGTGCAGGGATGGACGGTCGGCTATGGTAAGAATCACTAAAAAGTGATACACATGTATTGCTTGAGTTTGCTATATGAATTGCTTGAAAGATTAATCTGTTACCAAGAAGTGCTATGTTCTACTAAAGAAAAGATATAATATCATGCTTGTAATCTGACCCTAAGAATGTCTTGAACAAGAGAAAGGAATGCTAATGATATTGTCCTAAATGAAATAATATGCTCATGAAATACGCTGCGCACTCCACAATGAATAGTCATCGTGCTAGAATTGAATAGTCCCTTGTATGCTTGAAATGAAATGAACTGTGGCTTTTCAAAGATGTTTTCAAAAGAATGTAAACTGACTCTATATGCATGGAATGAATCTAGGTAAAACTAGTAAGATCACATCACAAGAAATATTTTCTCACTAAATGAACAGTGATCGTTTCAGACAAATGTAGCTCTTTGTTCACAATCACCAGTATGCTGATATACTGACCCACCATCAGTCTGTATGCAGGTGCACTATGTATCGAAAAGGATAGTCCGAAGCGATAGCCCGAGCCTCATCCTCAGGAGCCAAAAATCAGAAGAGATGCCAAGAGATGACATCTGTTGTAAGAGTTTGGTTTTGTATATAAAGGGATGTAATGTTTGGGAACGGGATCATTGTAATCTGTAAAGTTCTGATAGAATGTAATATTGTATCAGAGAGAATCGAGAGCTTGTAATCTGTTCAAATAAAATCAATAAAGAGAATTGTTCCTTGTTACCATTGTGTTCATGCTTGTATTCTGAAATATGTCCGATGCTGCTTCAATTATCTGCGATACGTTCCGCTGCGTATTGTCAACCTTGTCTATCTTGTCTTGCTTCAGGTCTTGGCCTTGTGCAAGCACAATTAGGCTTGCACGGCATCACGCCTTAGCGAGGACGAACGGTCCTGAAAGAGTCCGAAGCGAGGACGAAAGGACTCTGCGGGATCGGGGCGTGACAAAGTGGTATCAGAGCAACACGATCCTCTGGCCAATTTTGATTCAATTGAATTTGTACATGTCTTCTGATCAAAATTCCTTTGCCTATTCGATATCAATAATGAGATGAACGTTCCATACAATAAGTTCGTAAATATTTTTATGATACCGGCAAATATTTTATCCATTTGATTGATTAAGATTGAAATACTTGATTGAACAAGAGTTTTGATATGATCTGAATTGTGATTTCATGGATTGATGATGGCAAAGGATGAGGACTATCGCTGCTAAGGATATCGTAAGTTTTTCATTAAGTTTCGAGGACAAAACTTCTTTTCGGTAGGTAATTATGTAGTGCCCCGCTCCGCGAAGGCACTAGATAGACAGAAAGATCGGATTGCTGGCTCTGCAACAGAAGACGATTAATCTGGGTGAGTGGACGAAGTCTCATTTGCTGATTCGCTTACACCTTAAGAATCTGAGTTTTTGATTGAATGCTTTTGTTAATAACAAGATGGTAAATCATCGAGTATGCTTTAAGAGAATTTACATGTTGCATTGCTAAGAAATGAATGTTGCCTTGATCAAGAGAACCTTGTCATACTAATAACAAGATGGTAACCAGTATGTATGCTTTTAAGAGATTTCACATATTGCCATGCTAAGAACAAGAAAAGAGAGAACCTGTATGCTAAATAAAGAATTAATCTGCATGCTAATAAGAAGACTCGTTGCCTGCTAATAAGAACCGAATTAATGCTTGTCATGCTTGATACGATAAGAGAAGACAAATGAATCAAATTGAATGCTTGATCATTGCTTGCTGCTAAGTATTGCTTGAGAATTTTAGACATGTACAGACGGACTTGTACTTGTTGACCTGAATAAAAGAAAGGCACGAATTGAACGTGTCGTATATCTGCAAAGGCATAAAAAGAACATGTCGTACATCTGATCATAAATCTGTTTCATCTGATAGAATCCTGCTAGAGCAAGCATGTGGTCTAGGACAACTTGTTAACAAGGAAAATTTGTCTCTCGGGTGGATCTGGGGGAGCTTGGACCACTCGACCTAGGAGAGATTAGGGCCTCCATGTGAAAATGGAAGTCGATCTGAGTCCTTAGCGATGAGCTGAACCCAAGAGAGTCACAGCGGCTAATCATGGATTTCCCATGGACCATCATATAGATAGGTGTTGGTTGGTACAGAACTGAACCGGAGAGTCACAGCTGCCAATCGGTCTGCATGTGTCTATCATATGTTTTGCTAAGAGCTAACGATGCAGAGACGAACAGGGAATGACAATGTTGGTTTTATAATGTTTATGCTAATCCTTGTCTTGTGCAGGGATGGACGGTCGGCTATGGTAAGAATTACTGAAAAGTGATACACATGTATTGCTTGAGTTTGCTATATGAATTGCTTAAAAGATTAATCTGTTACCAAGAAGTGCTATGTTCTACTAAAGAAAAGATATAATATCATGCTTGTAATCTGACCCTAAGAATGTCTTAAACAAGAGAAAGGAATGCTAATGATGTTGTCCTAAATGAAATGATATGCTCATGAAACACGCTGCGCACTCCACAATGAATAGTCATCGTGCTAGAATTGAATAGTCCCTTGTATGCTTGAAATGAAATGAACTGTGACTTTTCAAAGATGTTTTCAAAAGAATGTAAACTGACTCTATATGCATGGAATGAATCTAGGTAAAACTAGCAAGATCACATCACAAGAAACGTTTTCTCACTAAATGAACAGTGATCGTTTCAGACAAATATAGCTCTTTGTTCACAATCACCAGTATGCTGATATACTGACCCACCATCAGTCTGCATGCAGGTGCACTATACATCGAAAAGGATAGTCCGAAGCGATAGCCCGAGCCTCATCCTCAGGAGCCAGAAATCAGAAGAGATGCCAAGAGATGACATCTGTTGTAAGAGTTTGGTTTTGTATATAAAGGGATATGATGTATGGGAACGGGATCATTGTAATCTGTAAAGTTCTGAGAGAATGTAATATTGTATCAGAGAGAATCGAGAGCTTGTAATCTGTTCAAATGAAATCAATAAAGAGAATTGTTCCTTGTTACCATTGTGTTCATGCTTGTATTCTGAAATATGTTCGATGCTGCTTCAATTATCTGCGATACGTTCCGCTGCATATTGTGAACCTTATCTATCTTGTCTTACTTCAGTCTTGGCCTTGTGCAAGTACAACTTAGGCTTGTACGGCATCACGCCTTAGCGAGGACGAACGGTCCCGAAAGAGTCTGAAGCGAGGACAAAAGGACTCTGCGGGATCGGGGCGTGACACCGTCCACATGCTGATGATAGACAAAAGATTTGCCTTACAGGTATCTATAGTGACAGCGGCCGGAGTCCCAGAAGGCATCTTTAATGCTTCTCGGCAAAATCTTTCAATAAAACTCTCAGCGGTTTTATTATGTCTTTGTTTGATCTTGTTGAGGGCCGACATGGTCATGTCGTTGATTCCCTCGTAGAATCGCTCCAAGAAGATTTGTTTCAAACCCGAGAAAGAGATAATACAACCATCAGGTAAGCTCCTGTACCAATCGTATGCTACACTGGCTAAACAACTGACGATACCCTAGTAAGAAGAGCGTCATTTGGCTGCAGTTGAACAGTCATTACCTCAAAGTGATTAATGAATTGACTTGGAGAAGTGCTGCCGTCAAACAGCAAAATTGTAGGGATTTTATACTTTGGAGAAAATGGGACTTCCTTCCATTCAACTGGATAGGGTTATTTGATCCCCAATCTATGTAAGTTGTCCTTCTCTTTAAAAGCCTCAAATTGAGTGCGGAAGAGTTTGACAGCTTCATTAGCATCCTCCGATGACGCAGAAGGAGCAGACTGAATTATAGTGTTAGGGGGAGGAACAACGTGGTACGTGCTACCTCCAGCTCCTGACTGACTGGGTGTGGGTTGAATTTGTACAGGGGGTATTTGAGGAGATACTACCCCAAACCTGCATTGATAGGCACCGACGATGCTATAATCTCAGGATTTACAGCAGGTACGGTCGGTGGTACTGTATGTTGGGCCACAATGATAGAATGCATACTTGTGACCATTTCAGCCATGGTCTTCAGCTTGTCTTCAAGTACAGCTATTCGTTGTTCTTGATTTACAGAACTAGAAGTATTTGGGTCTTCAGTGACAACATAAGCTGTCACTTCTCTGGGTACAGTAGAAGACACTGTCTGTTCAGAACTTTTGCTGTATGCATCATAATCAGAGAAGGGATCATCTCTTGAATAGGAAATAGGGAGATGACCAGAGGGATCTTGGAGAAGATTCCTATGCCTCATTGTGTCTCAACTTCGGGATCGGGTGTGTCGAAATACTCCTTCAGAAGATTCTTGGAGTAAATCTAAGTACCGCTGGCTGGGCCTGTGAGGCTTGTCGTATTTGGAGCACTTTCTACCCCCAGTGTCTCGAGAAGCCATGTTGACGGAAGCATACAACACTTCGTCTTCATCTTCTGACATTGGTTCAAACGTTGCAAAATTCAGACGATCGAAAACAGATCATTTTGTTGTCTGGCAACAGCACTTGATGACGACCTTGTGATTACAATGATGTTCAAGTGGTTGAACTGGAGGTGTTAAGATGTTGTCCTATTTTTGCTTGAGGTACTCTCGGAGATCAGGAATAATGACGGGACAAGAAGAAGTCTGAGGGATATGTTCTTTGACCACATTCGGAACATGGTTTCGGTTCTTCAGATGCTTTGTCCTGAGAGTATAGAGAGAAGTACTCACTTCATTAGCAAAGGTGTCAGGATTTTTCATTCTGGAAATTCGCCTCTGATGCAGGTTGATCTTCGGTATTGGCCGCTTACATTTCATAGAAGATGGTTTATTGAGATAAGTCCGTAGATCAGCAAATTCACCCCCAGGGGTTTCTGTCTGAGACACCAGTAATTTTCCCTGTTTTGAGCAGGATATCCGGAGAGTTGGGAGATCTCGAAATTCCGCTACCGGAGTAGGCATAATACCTCTTTGATCAGTACATTTCCCTTTGGCAAGGAGAGAAGAGCTCTTATTTGAGACAGTTCTTGTACTGATTGGTGCCGAGGCACGTTCAGATGGATCTTCTACGGTAAAAATCGGAGAAGACTGAGAAAAGACCAAAGGACATTTTCCCTTGTTTTGTGAAGAAGGGTTGGCTAAAAAGCATTTCCCTCTGTTATCTTCCAAGTCGTAGATCGAGGAAGTTCATGAAAAGACCAACGGGCCTTTTTCTTTGTTCTGAAAAGGTGGAGGAACAGTCAACAGACTACCCCCAGTGTATTACGCTGGAGCAGCAGGGTGCTTGGGAAGAGTAGCAGAGTTTTTTCCCTTGCTGTCAGAAGAAGGAAGATTAGCCAAAGGACTATCCCTATTAGATTGTACTGGAACAGCTTGCGCAGAGGTTGAAGTGGCAGAAGGCGCATTGGTAGCCACAGAAATTGTAGGTTGTGCAGCAGGAGTCCTGGCAATAGGCGCATTGGCTGATTGCGCTTGGGAAGCTTTGACAGATAGCCTTTTGGCCACAGAAACTGTAGTTTACGTAGCATGAGTCCTGTCTTTAGAATGTTTAAGTTGCACTCTGGTTGCAGGAATAGTGGATTGCGCAGGAGGAAAGAAGGTCGCCAACTGTGCCAGGGGGAGAGGAGTCTTGCACTTTGCCAGAGTAGCATAGGAAGTGGGTTGTTCTGTGGCAAGAAGAACAATGTTTTGCACAACAGCAGAAGTTGCTACAGGTTCCTTGTCAGCAGAGACAGCATGTTGCGTAGATGATTGCGCAGAGGACTTTGGAGTCCACACTGAACGAACCTTGCTGTCACGACCCGCACCCACCGTGAGGGTATGAGTACGTAACAGCGCCCAGCCTACGCCGCAGTGTCGGCGGTAGAACGCTGTTCTAGGTCATGAACTTTAACTACATAATATGAATACTCTCCATAAGGAGGCCAACACAGAGGTACAACTCAATCACAATCTAAGGTAGAATGTAGCATGATGGAAATAGATAAGAAATCCTCAACTGAGGTACAGCAGAAAGAAATAACAAAGTCTCAATATCTCTAAAATATACAACTCTGAAAATAAGACAACAGCTAAACATGAAAAGAAAGGACAGTCTAAGCTATCTATACTATACAAGGTATCATCCTGAGCAGCTGCCTGAACCTCCCCAGGGGTCCAGGTCGCGAGTGTCAACTAGGCAAACTTCAAGTAAGGGTGCAGGGTTCCTCATCATCCTCTGTAAAATTTTCAACAGGTCCAGTCAGGACGGGAGCGAGCACAAAACATCTCACGCAGTTCATATCAAGTTAGGAAATATAAAGCATGCAATAGAGTAAGGTACATGAAATGCTGAAAGAAGAATGTATATGAAAAACAGTAGAGATTTGATAATGGGAAATATCTATATATGATAAGTAAGAACTGTAAGCCTACTGTAATTTAGAGTACAATATGGTTATGTAAACGGTCTAGGAAAATGCAATGGTAACTCCATTGTACGTGGGTGTACAATAGACATATACAATAGTTATACAATCTTGTACAATAGGATTTGATTATATAACCAATTCTACTCTCCCTCCCCAATCAATACATAAGGATCCACTCCAGTTACGTTATCTTGCATAATATTGTACAATGTTATACAATGGATGTACAATATTATACAATAGATGTACAATGTTATACAATAGTTGTACAATATTATACAATAGTGTACAATGGTCTATCCCTGGGACTCATGTGATAATGAGAGTACAATATGCACAATGAGTATACAAGGATATGGGTATTCAATAAATACAATATGTAAGTGAAATGCACATCATAATATGTATCTAGTGAATACAAGGGGATAACATCCCAAAAGGAGATCCGTATAGTACCAATCCATGATAACAATCGTGTCAGCATCAAGTACAGTAATCTAGAGCAAAAATGTAAAACCAGACAAGTATGAAACGGTCATAGAATGTACTCGCCTCGTATCTGAATGTCTGAAATAAATGTACCATTCGAGATGAGGTACCTGACTCTTATTTAGAGCAACACAAGTCAAGATGTATACAGAAGATGATAAATATAATCTACAATGCATCTGCATACTGTCTAGGTCAAACTAGACCAAAGTCAACTCTCGGTCAACTCTAGTCAACCACACTAGTCAACTAGGTCAAGTCCTAGCCCAAACAAGTCTCACTAGGCCTAACCAAGCCTAGGCTAGCAGTCACACACCAATCACAAGGCTATACAAGCAAATACAAGTCACACATCAAGATACATCACTATCATGCATATTCAATATTATATATATATATATATATATATATATATATATATATAAAAGAGAAAGGAACTAACATGTAAAGCTATGTGTGTGTGTGAACATGGAGGTGTACATGAAAAGAAAAATCAACATTAGTTATGAGTTTACACTACACATGGCACAAAGCTAACCCATCTACAGCACACATGTATTGTACTTAACATGCATGGCTACAAGTATACATCTATATACATTAGAGTAGAGACTATTTAAGTTATAACTAACATGCATCTATACTTTACATAAATCTATATATATTATAGCAATCATTTAGAGAAGGGTTACATGGCATGGTGGTTGATATAGAGTGGGGTATCCTTGTGCAGAGGGTGAAGTTCATTCTCAGTTTAGTTCCACATTTACATATAAACTAAAGTGAGCTATCCCATAAACTGGTGTAACTAACCACATAAAATGAACCATGTTATCTGAAATCTGCCATTAAGCGAACATCCCATATGCATACAGCTCATGCATTGTCTAATACTGAAATTAACTAACATTTCGAATTAAGGGGTTGAAGGTTAACATTACATTCATAGACATTCCACTATATTGAAAACTAAAATTGGCTTGGCAATAGGAAAAGGAAGGTATATATGCTTACATGGACAATTCAGTGTTCGAACAACCTAAAATGAACTAACATTCAATCTAAATATCAGCTATGCATTGGTTCTATGTCTACATATGAAATCTGATATTGTATTTATAATATTTATACATTATGCATTCATATCCATCATTACATATATACCTTGCATTTATATCTAGCATTCATTATATACTTTCATGCATGCATTGTATATCATTCTTTCATTCATGCATTGCTTACATATATTACATTAATTGCATTCCTACATGCTTACATTCAACCATATATATACATTAATGTAAAGAGGATATATATTATATATATATCATTTCATTCATCTAACATATCATTCATTACATACTCTATATTCATTTAATATTCATACTACATAGCCTCATAGGTTACACAAAATGCATATATCGTATAGTCACTCTTTTACTTAAATCCAATACTGTACCAATTGGGCATTCACTAAATTCTAAGATTAAAGTATGTTCTAGTACTTCATGTTAGCTTTCCGAAACTTCAAACGGATCGCATTTTCGTGTCCGGAAGCTCCCGAAATCGCAAAAGTACCGAAACACGTTCGTCTTTCGTACAGCTGACACTCAAATAATTCTACAAACATTTACATAAAGAATTTGGCTTATTAAAATATATATTTGGAAAGCTAACTTCGATACGGTTCTTTTAAAAAAAATAGAAGATAAATCGGAGTTTTAAGCTAAAAGTTATGACATTTCTAAGTTGCTATTGCTACTAAAAACGTGGATAAAAATTATGACGAATTTGGGTAGTTTGAGACAAAAGAACACAAGTATATAACATAATATATCAAGAACTCACTCTCTACACTAATATATATATATATATGAGACACTATAGAACACATCTCCAATACAAAAATATGAGATTAAACATGTAATAATTCATTCGTACATAACAACAACACATAGTGTGTCCAAATTTGGGGTTTTCCCACATGGACACAACCACAACACAAAGGACACTCCTATGACCTCCAAATGGACACGAAATGGACACAAATGGAGATACAACCATGGGGGTCATTACTATGAATTCAAAATAGACCTATATGCATGAGAAAATGAAAAGGAGAAGGGATTTATACCTCCCGGTAGATCGAATCGAAGAAAAGTCTTCCCGGAACGACACCGACACGTAGAGATTCCAAAAGGATACGAACGAGCTCCGAATTCTCCCAAACTTGGGTAGCTTCCTCCTTGGCTAGAATGGAGAAGGAAAGAAGAAGATTTGGTGGTGAAATGGAAGGATTGGTGGAGAAATTGCTAGGGATTGCTCTCTAGAAATTTGGGGAAGAACAAGAGAGAGAGTGTGGATGAGAATAATGAAATGAACTTGAGCCTATCCTCTCCCAAAGTGGCTGGCCATATGGGGCTATTTGTCCTATTATGGTAAGGTCCAAAATGCCCCCACTAACCTATTCTATTAGTATTAGAAAAGGGATAATTGGTTGGGGCTAAATTAGTCATTCTAAAGTCTCTAATCACACTAACCTTATCCATAATAATTAGTCTAACCTTTAACTAAAATATTTCTATCATGTGGGCCATGGCTAACTAATGTGTGGGTCCACTAAAGTCAACACTACCTCCGGGTCTCCGTTTCAAGTCAGATTGAGCTGAAATTCGAACCCGACTCAAATAACCCCAAAACAATATCATAAATAATAAAATAAATTTCAAAAATATTTCAAACGTACAAAATGACAAAAATACCCCTGTTCCTGAAAACTGGGGATGACAAATTCCTCGAAATTAAAACCAAACAATAGTAAAATGTCAAAATCATAAGTCATAATTTTAAATAGTTTAAAAATGATTAAAAATCACCAAAAATTATAATATAAAATAATTATCAATAAATAATAATTATAATTACAAAATTTCAAAATTATCCTCATCTGGAAAACTGGGTGTTACAATCCTACCCACCTTATAAAAATTTCGTCCTCGAAATTAAGATGATCGCACCCCCTTCTAGGTCAAACATAGTCAAGGGTCAATCACTAGTCAATTTCTCAACATCCAAGTACTTGGTCATCAGCTGGTCAACTTCTTAGGATCTACCTATGCTAGCTACCTAGTATTGGCAACTAGGAATTAGCAAAGAAAACTCTATAATAGACTAGCTCTCAACTTCCAAATCCTATCAAGTCACCCATAACTAATTACCCACAAGCTAAGCACACCAATCCCAAATACCACATATATATATATATATATATATGCTCAAGAACAACAACCCATCACATATATCCTAAGTATATCATCTATATATATAGACCTCTTAGTCTTAGGTGAAACTACAACTATGCTCAAAGGCAGGCTCTGGTCATAGGTGCCTCACTGGAAAAGGTAAGGGAAAGTAGTAATAATCATCAAGGCTGTAAGGCATACTAACATCCTATGTGTAACTGGTTGGTATTATAGATAACAGGAGAATTATCTACAATGGGTTACTATTCTAACACCAACGCTAACTATCACTTCTAGGGTACCGACACTCTACAAGTCATCATACCATTATACTATGAAGGAACTACCTATGAATAAGCTCTACAAAACTAAATATCCCTACTCCTAAGTCATTTATAACAATCAAAAGGGTATGATGTTTAAACCTTCTCAAGATACAATCTGCTAATCATATGCGTCTGCCCAAAATCATGTTATCTAGAGTCTTCATCATGCTAGTGAGCAAGGCTACGATAATCACAGAGTCCTTGACTAAGGTACATACCTTTAGGTTCATGGTATTTAAAATTTTTGCACTGTCGCATGCGACGGCGAAAACCTTAAATTCCCATACCCGAGAATACATCCAAAATCTGACTACATGTCCTCACTATGCCAACTAACATGACTATCTAGGATTCTAGATCCCATAATTTAGGCGACCTAGCCCATATGATTTTCTCAGAAGAAAAACAAACACAACAAAAGAGTAACATCACAAAATTAATCAATCAACAAGGAACAGATGGAATCGGATTTCAAGGTAATTATAAAAGACAATTGCGGAAATAGAATTGAGAAGAACGGAACTTGCAGCAAGATCTCCAACGGTCTGTGCATCCTCGACTGTCCTGACGATAGCTCGCCCTGCGGGTTTCCTCCAGCCTGATGCTGATACTGCACAAATCTCTACTGCTGATGCTGCATGAATCGTTGCTGCTGAGAGAAACCAAAAATGATGGAGAAAAGTCTCTGCACAGACAGAGGGGCACCTCCAATGTAGCAGAAATGCCAACCTGAGTCGACACAACAGAAGCTGCGGTCTCGAGGCCCTGATGAACAGGACGAGAGGTGGCCAGCCTCTCGATAGTATCCCACGAACCAAAGCGATGAGATCGTGTCTTCATAACCATCATGAAGAAAGATCAAAACAAGAAGCAATTACTGAGAATTAAGCGAAAAATCAAGGGAGGACAGTTTATATTCAAGGGAAATCAATAAACAGCAATTGGATAAAAGGAATCTGATTAAGAGTTTTTCCTAATGTGATTGAGTACCCCAAAAATATCCTAATCCTACTGCAGGCTGTAGTGATACTCTAGTTCGAATACCACTACATAAACTCGACCTGCATGGGCCACCACTAAAAACGTGTCACGACCCGCACCCACCGTGAGGGTACGAGTACGTAACAGCGCCCAGCCTACGCCGCAGTATCGGCGGTAGAACGCTGTTCTAGGTCATGAACTATAACTACATAATATGAATACTCTTCATAAGGAGGCCAACACAAAGGTACAACTCAATCACATTCTAAGGTAGAATGTAGCATGATGGAAATAGATAAGAAATCCTCAACTGAGGTACAGCAGAAAGAAATAACAAAGTCTCAACATCTCTAAAATATACAACTCTGGAAATAAGACAACAACTAAACATGAAAAGAAAGGACAGTCTAAGCTATCTACACTATACAAGGTATCATCCTGAGCAGCTACCTGAACCTTCCTAGGGGTCCATGTCACGACCCGCACCCACTGTGAGGGTACGAGAACGTAACAACGCCCAGCCTACGCCTCAGTGTCGGCGGTAGAACGCTGTCCTAGGTCAACATGCATCTAGCAATATAATAATAAGCAGTAAATGAACTCAATCACAACTAAGGAGGAAGAGAACACAATATGATATAGAACTCAAGGAAATACTGAAGATGGAAAAGTCTAAGATAATATCCCAGCAAATATCCAGAGTACATATCTCAGCTTACAGAAGGAAAGAAAATATACAACTCAACGTCTCTGAACAGAAGTAAAGACTAGCTAAACAGACTCAAGACAACATGAAAATAAGATAAGGCCTAACTAAACTAGTCTAGGCAGTGGGGTGAAGTCCTCAGCTAGAGCTATCCGAAGAAGGTATCCTCCCAGGCCTCCTCCTCGTTCTCTGTAATATTTTCAACAGGTCCAGTCAGGACAGGAGCGAGTACAGTACATCTCAACAGTTCATAGCAGGTTAGAAAATATAATCATGCAGTAAAGTAAGATATAGATACTGAAGAAATGCGGTATGTAAACAGAGAGAGAAATCTGTAATGGAAATATCTACTATAAGTAAAGAGCTAATAGTGACTAGTGAGTCAGAGTAAAATATAAACATGTGAATGGCATAGGAGGTTCATGACTACAGCTAAGAGGGTGGTTCATGACTACAGCTACTTGGATAATATTCACATGTCTATTTCTACTCCCCCAACCCCAATCAATACACAAGGATCCGTTGAAGTTATGTTAAGGTTCGTGAAACTACACATGGCTCATAAAATGAGTGGTACGTGAAGGTGATTCATGGGGGCTCTGTGAACATGAGAGTACATGTGTCACAGGCGGTTCGTGAATCAGAGAAAGCATATAGATACGTGATGGTTCGTGAAACGCACAAAACATGCTGTATCCGATGCTCCCGAGGGGGATAACATCTCATGAAAAGATCCATATAGTACCAATCCGTGTGACCAACGTGACTGTATTAAGTAAAGTAATTTAAAGCAGGAAAATAATTCTAAGCAGGATATGAAATGATCAGAGAATGTACTCGCCTCGTATCTGAATGTCTGAAGCAAATGTACTGTCCGAGGAGAGGTGTCTGGCTCCTAATCAGAACAGCACAAGTCACAACAAGTCTAAAATGATATAATAAAGTCCTACTATGCATTCTACATGATTCTAGGTCAATCTAGGCCAAAGTCAACTTTTGGTCAACTCTGGTCAACCCTAGAAGTCAAACTAGTCTAAACTATGTTTAGCAAGACTATTTTAGGCTTTCTAGACTAATCTAGGCAATACCAACTATTCTAGGTTATAATATGACTAACTAGTCAACACCATGACTAATCTACCATAACAATATACAATACCTTAGTCCTAGGGTATTCCATACTCTATGACACATATCACCACCCCACATATCAAGACACCATATCATAAAATACCTATACAAAACACATATTCCCATATATAGGAAACTTATATATAACAACTCAAAATGTAATGTATATACATGAAAGGAGAGGACAACAACAAGTATGTGTGTGTGTACCATGAGTGAATGTGAGTGTAGAGGGTTTGTGATAATGTGTGATACCTGTGTGTGAAATAACAACCCACAACCAAATACAGTTGACAATCCAAAACTCAGATTTTTCATTGAAACCAAAACAGTTTAACAACTTGAGCTATCATTTCAGTTTTACAGTGAAGGTCAAATGTGATGTGAAAGAGGGTAAGACAGTGATCAATACAAGGTTCAAACATTTTCAGGTTACACACATAAATGCCCAGGTTAAACAGTGAACAATGTTATTGAAAACCATTCTTAGTTTACACATAAACACCCAGGTAACAGTCCAATATGATAACAGGTTCTAGAACTAAAACTCAGATTAAACAGTGAACAATGTATATTAAATCCATTCTCAGGTTAATGAAAAACTGGGAACACAAGGTCCCCATCTCAGTTTAACAAAGTGAATGACAGTTTAACAACTTGAATTATCATTTCAGTTTTACAGTTAATCAGGGAACACTAATTCAGTTTAGTTAAAAGCTGGAACTCCTTCCTTTCAACACAAAATTTCCAGGTATGAAACTGAGAACACAATTGCCTCTCAGGTTCTCCTTAACTGGAAGTACCAGAGACTCAAATGTTTAGAGAATTGAACAAACAACAAACCCAAATTCCAGAATCAGTTTTATCCACTTTAGTTAGCAGTTGATAGGAAAAAAATCATTGTAACAGTCTTGATTAAAACTGAGAACAAAGGAAACTGAGAACAAAATCCCACCTTAGCTACACATGGCATCATAGGTTATCAAGAAACTAACTCAAGTTGAAAACAACAAAAACCAGATTCCAATTTCAGTTAACAGGTACAGTTGCACCAATGCAATGCAAATAATTCCCAGGTTTCTATACATGAATCATACATCATTTTTTTAGTTAAATAGCCATCAAGAAATCAGTTTTGAATGAAAAGAAAACAGAGAACACTTTTGCAGTCATGAATGGAGACCATTCCCAGGTTTCCAAAATCTCCATATCACAACCAAAACTTAAAATCGAATGTGAAAGCCTAGCTAACATTAGATATAATATGTGGGGATCAATGCAATTTAAAACATAACAAGGGAATTTAATTGGTTTGAATTAACTGGAACACAACATGCAGTTCAACCACAGTTTGAAACCAAACATAATGCCAAATTCCACAACACATCATACCAACCCAAAACTCGAATGGAAATACTTAGCCAACATATATTATGATATGTGAGTTCAATTTAATTGATAAAACATAACAGAAAAAGGGATTTAAACTGTTTCAAAACAAAACTGGGAAAACAGTATCTTAGAGTATCAGGATTTTATACTACTCTACAACCATCGAACCAAAACACCATTTAAATCCCAAACAATTAAATAGCATGGTGTAACAAAGATTAAACATGATCATTAGGATCTAACTAAGCATTCCACATCATTTAGAAATCATTTAAAACGATTTAACTAACAAAACACACCCAGCACACGCACGCACACAACAGTTGACCCGTGCACACTGAATACCGTGTCCGACACGACACGAGGACTCGTGAAACTCGGCGAGCCTCGTGTCAGTCATTGCCCCTATCCCTATACCAATTTTCTAGTGTCGGTGTCGCGTGTCCAGCGCGTAGTAGCCCCCGAGTAGCAGGGGAGCTACAGTGTCGCGCGCACACACCCGCACACGCGTGTCCCGTATTCCCCACGACACGACGCGACACAAAAACCACAACAAGAGACTAGGAACCTATAAGCAAGACCAAACCTTAATTCCTACTCAAATACAAATCCAAAATACACACGAAATGCCTATTGGGGCATTTCATCAAACACCTAGCAGCACACACTGATACGTGTCCAGAATGGACACGAATCGACACAAAAATTTAGGAAACCCTATTCCTACAGTTAGGCTAGGGTTACGGCAGCCTAGAAATGATTTTTACCAGATTTTAGGAGCTATGGATAGGATTTTACCTATAGGTGTTCAATCTCCCAAAAAGCTCCAAAGGGAAGAATCCTTCAACCCACCAAAGCTCTCCAAATTGTTTGCTCCCTGTCAAAACTTATTTCCAACAGCAAGAACACAATATTTAGAGCCTATTGAAATTTGTTTGAAGGAAAAAGGACTTGAAATGAATTTAATAGGAATTTATGAAGGTGGAACTTACCTCTTTCTAAAAACTTGATAAACCCTAAGAGAGAGGCTAGCCCTAATCCCTAGGAGAGTATTTATAGAAGGGGGGGGGCTGTCATGTGGCTGGCCATAGGGCCCTAGGGCTAGGTTTTGGCTAGTTGGTTGAGTCCTAATTGGTTTAAGTCATGATTATGACTTGTGACTTCACATCCCATTCTTAGACTAAACAAATTCCTAATTTCACCAAATTAATCCCAATGAATTCATCCTCATGAACTTAAGTCAACCTAGGTTCTCAAATCCTAATCTCTTAGTCAAGACCTAGGTTAGCCACTAGGTTAGTCTTCTAGTCAACACTAGTCAACCTTCATCTAAACAATTCCAAAATAAATTCTAAAAATCCTATAAATTCAAATAAATTATAATAAAATCAAATAACCCCCAAAATGTCAAAAATACCCTAATCACATGGCTAGGCTCCAGGGTAGACAGTCTCTACGGTTCACTAGCAAAACACCTAAAATCTCAAGTCATAAATTTAAATAGTTCAAAAATAATTAAAATTTACTAAAAATCATAATATGAAATAATTATCATTAAATAATAATTATAATCACAAAATTTCAAAATTACCATCTTCTGGAAAACTGGGTGTTACAATCCTACCCACCTTATAAAAATTTCGTCCTCGAAACTAAGATGGTAGCAGGCCTTCTAGGTTAAACCCCCAGCAATCATAGTCTCAGAATCTATCTTAATCATACAGTTGAAAAGTGTAACCTATGGGGTCATGGCATGCAATATCAGTCTGGGGTCTCATCTAGGTTACACCAACCACGCTACAGTACTAGACAATCACAAGGTATCAAAACATACAAGCAAGGGATGCATCAAAATTCTCAAAAAGGAATACTAAGGTTAGGTCAAACTCACCTCCAGCTAGGTCTGAGAACCAGAACTCCCTCCTGGGAGCAGGGCCCTGGTTGGGGCAGGTATAGCAGGGCAGTGCTGCATCCAGTGTGCAGCTGAACCACAGATTAGGCACAATCCTAGTCTCTTTCTACAGTTGTTTCACTTGTGTCCAGACTTCTTGCAGTAGGCACAGATAGGCTCCGGCTCAGCTGGCCTCTGCTGGACAGGAGACTGGGCTGGGTATGATGATATAGGCTGGATAAATGGGTACTCCTCAAACTCTGGGTAGGACTGGGTACTGCTCCTCGCCCTCTTGGAGCTAGGCTCTCCTCCTAGAAGCACAAAGTCCCGCAGACGTAGCAACCTCTGGGTTTGCTCCCTCATGGCCTCCTCATGAGCTCTCTGTGACTCCATCAACCTTTCTTAGAAAAATGCAAACACCTGGGCTGCATCAAGTAGCAAACCCCCGGGTGGTACAATAGGGAGTACAGAGGGTAGGGAAGGGCTCTCGGTCTCAGACAAATCCGCAGCTCTCTTCTGAACGACAGGAGATGAAGGAAGACTCTCTGGCGAGGCTACCACCATCTCCTCAATGGCCGGAGGTGCCACCACCCCCTGGTCAGATAGAGGGATAACTATCTCCTAAACAGTAGGAGGTGGGGGCACGCTCTCAGTAGCTGCATCTGCTCTCAGGCGACGGGCTCGGGTCATGGGTGCCATACTGAAAGAAAGAGAAAGGAAATAAAATATAAATCAATCATCAAGGCTGAAAACTAGTAAATATCAACAAAGGAGAACTAGCTACAAGAATTACTATTCAAAGCCAGGCTATACTATCATTCCTAAGACAAGGGCCTAATCACAAGTCATCAAATCATCACACTAAGAAAGAACTACATATACATAAGCTCTATAAAGCTAAGAAGATCTCTACTCCTAAATTATTTAATGATGGAAACAATTTATAATAACTGGAATGAAGATAGAGACAATATATTTAAGAACCTTTCTAAGATACAATATGATAATTATATGCGTCTGTCCAAAAATCATGATACTCAGAGTCCTCGCCACGCTAGTAAGCAAGGCTGCGATAAACGGTAGAGTACATAATAGGGGCATGCACCTCTATAATCATGTCGTCTGGAATTCTCGCTATGCCGACTAGTATAGCTGCGAGGAATTCTAAATCTCATAACCAAGATACGTACATCTGAAGTCAGGTCTCTATGTTTCCGCCACGCCAGCTAATATAGCTGCAATAAACTCTAGGTTCCATAACCAAGTAGACGTTTTACCATCCCTGTATTCCCGTCAATATATGTTATCAGAAAGTATCATAACTCAGGCTATAAAATTCATCTCGATAGAAAAATCAAAATCAACAACGATTCATCAAAATCAAATTCAATAATCAAGGAGTGAGAGCGAACAAACAAGGGGAAGGATTTCAAATTGAAGTTTAAATAAGATTCTCAAGGATCGTCCCAGGAATCTTTCAAGGAATCCTAACCGTGATTGAGTACCCTTAAAAAAAATATATCCTAATCCTACTGCAGGCTGTAGTGATACTCTAGTTCGAATACCACTACATAAACTCGACCTGCATGGGCCACCACTAAAAATGTGTCACGACCCGCACCCACTGTGAGGGTACGAGAATGTAACAACGCCCAGCCTACGCCTCAGTGTCGGCGGTAGAACGCTGTCCTAGGTCAACATGCATCTAGCAATATAATAATAAGCAGTAAATGAACTCAATCACAACTAAGGAGGAAGAGAACACAATATGATATAGAACTCAAGGAAATACTGAAGATAGAAAAGTCTAAGATAATATCCCAGCAAATATCCAGAGTACATATCTTAGCTTACAGAAGGAAAGAAAATATACAACTCAACATCTCTGAACAGAAGTAAAGACTAGCTAAACAGACTCAAGACAACATGAAAATAAGATAAGGCCTAACTAAACTAGTCTAGGCAGTGGGGTAAAGTCCTCAGCTAGAGCTATCCGAAGAAGGTATCCTCCCAGGCCTCCTCCTCGTTCTCTGTAATATTTTCAACAGGTCCAGTCAGGACAGGAGCAAGTACAGTACATCTTAACAGTTCATAGCAGGTTAGAAAATATAATCATGCAGTAAAGTAAGATATAGATACAGAAGAAATACGGTATGTAAACAGAGAGAGAAATCTGTAATGGAAATATCTACTATAAGTAAAGAGCTAATAGTGACTAGTGAGTCAGAGTAAAATATAAACATGTGAATGGCATAGGAGGTTCATGACTACAGCTAAGAGGGTGGTTCATGACTACAGCTACTTGGATAATATTCACATGTCTATTTCTACTCCCCCAACCCCAATCAATACACAAGGATCCGTTCAAGTTATGTTAAGGTTCGTGAAACTTCATATGGCTCATAAAATGAGTGGTACGTAAAGGTGATTCATGGGGGCTCTGTGAACATGAGAGTACATGTGTCACAGGCGGTTCGTGAATCAGAGGAAGCATAGAGATACGTGATGGTTCGTGAAACGCACAAAACATGCTGTATCCGATGCTCCCGAGGGGGATAACATCTTATGAAAAGATCCATATAGTACCAATCCGTGTGACCAACGTGACAGTATCAAGTAAAGTAATTTAAAGTAGAAAAATAATTCTAAGTAGGATATGAAATGATCAAAGAATGTACTCGCCTCGTATCTGAATGTCTGAAGCAAATGTACTGTCCGAGGAGAGGTGTCTGGCTCCTAATCAGAACAGCACAAGTCACAACAAGTCTAAAATGATATAATGAAGTCCTACTATGCATTCTACATGATTCTAGGTCAATCTAGGCCAAAGTCAACTTTTGGTCAACTCTGGTCAACCCTAGAAGTCAAACTAGTCTAAACTATGTTTAGCAAGACTATTCTAGGCTTTCTAGACTAATTTAGGCAATACCAACTATTCTAGGTTATAATATGACTAACTAGTCAACACCATAACTAATCTTCCATAACAATATACAATACCTTAGTCCTAGGGTATTCCATACTCTATGACACATATCACCACCCCACATATCAAGACACCATATCATACAATACCTATACAAAACACATATTCCCATATATAGGAAACTTATATATAACAACTCAAAATGTAATGTATACACATGAAAGGAGAGGACAACAACAAGTATGTGTGTGTGTACCATGAGTGAATGTGAGTGTAGAGGGTTTGTGATAATGTGTGATACCTGTGTGTGAAACAACAACCCACAACCAAATACAGTTGACAATCCAAAACTCAGATTTTTCATTGAAACCAAAAACAGTTTAACAACTTGAGCTATCATTTCAGTTTTACAGTGAAGGTCAAATGTGATGTGAAAGAGGGTAAGACAGTGATCAATACAAGGTTCAAACATTTTCAGGTTACACACATAAATGCCCAGGTTAAACAGTGAACAATGTTATTGAAAACCATTCTTAGTTTACACATAAACACCTAGGTAACAGTCCAATATGATAACAGGTTCTAGAACTAAAACTCAGATTAAACAGTGAACAATGTATATTAAATCCATTCTCAGGTTAATGAAAAACTGGGAACACAAGGTCCCCATCTTAGTTTAACAAAGTGAATGACAGTTTAACAACTTGAATTATCATTTCAGTTTTACAGTTAAACAGGGAACACTAATTCAGTTTAGTTAAAAGCTGGAACTCCTTCCTTTCAACACAAAATTTCCAGGTATGAAACTGAGAACATAATTGCCTCTCAGGTTCTCCTTAACTGGAAGTACCAGAGACTTAAATGTTTAGAGAATTGAACAAACAACAAACCCAAATTCCAGAATCAGTTTTATCCACTTTAGTTAGCAGTTGATAGAAAAAAAATCATTGTAACAGTCTTGATTAAAACTGAGAACAAAGGAAACTGAGAAACAAATCCCACCTTAGCTACACATGGCATCATAGGTTATCAAGGAACTAACTCAAGTTGAAAACAACAAAAACCAGATTCCAATTTCAGTTAACAGGTACAGTTGCACCAATACAATGCAAATAATTCCCAGGTTTCTATACATGAATCATACATCATTTTTTTAGTTAAATAACCATCAAGAAATCAGTTTTGAATGAAAAGAAAATAGAGAACACTTTTGCAGTCATGAATGGAGACCATTCCCAGGTTTCCAAAATCTCTATATCACAACCAAAACTTAAAATCAAATATGAAAGCCTAGCTAACATTAGATGTAATATGTGGGGATCAATGCAATTTAAAACATAACAAGGGAATTTAATTGGTTTGAATTAACTGGAACACAACATGCAGTTCAACCACAGTTTGAAACCAAACATAATGCCAAATTCCACAACACATCATACCAACCCAAAACTCGAATAGAAATACTTAGCCAACATATATTATGATATGTGAGTTCAATTTAATTGATAAAACATAACAGAAAAAGGGATTTAAACTGTTTTAAAACAAAACTGGGAAAACAGTATCTTAGAGTATCAGGATTTTACACTACTCTACAACCATCGAACCAAAACACCATTTAAATCCCAAACAATTAAATAGCATGGTGTAACAGAGATTAAACTTGATCATTATGATCTAACTAAGCATTCCACATCATTTAGAAATCATTTAAAACGATTTAACTAATAAAACACACCCAACACACACACGCACACAACAGTTGACCCGTGCACACTGAATACCGTGTCCGACACGACACGAGGACTCGTGAAACTCGGCGAGCCTCGTGTCAGTCATTGCCCCTATCCCTATACCAATTTTCTAGTATCGACATCGCGTGTCCAGCACACAGTAGCCCCCGAGTAGCAGGGGAGCTACAGTGCCGCGCGCGTACACCCGCACACGCGTGTTCCGTGTTCCCCACGACACGACGCGACACGAAAACCACAACAAGAGACTAGGAACCTATAAGCAAGACCAAAACCTTAATTCCTATTCAAATACAAATCCAAAATACACACGAAATGCCTATTGGGGTATTTCATCAAATACCTAGCAGCACACACTAATACGTGTCCAGAATGGACACGAATCGACACAAAAATTTGGGAAACCCTATTCCTATAGTTAGGCTAGGGTTAGGGTAGCCTAGAAATGATTTTTACCAGATTTTAGGAGCTATGGATAGGATTTTACCTATAGGTGTTCAATCTCCCAAAAAGCTCTAAAGGGAAGAATCCTTCAACCCACCAAAGCTCTCCAAATTGTTTGCTCCCTGTCAAAACTTATTTCCAACAGCAAGAACACAATATTTAGAGCCTATTGGAATTTGTTTGAAGGAAAAAGGACTTGAAATGAATTTAATAGGAATTTATGAAGATGGAACTTACCTCTTTCTAAAAACTTGATAAACCCTAAGAGAGAGGCTAGCCCTAATCCCTAGGAGAGTATTTATAGAAGGGGGGGCTGTCATATGGCTGGCCATAGGGCCCTAGGGCTAGGTTTTGGCTAGTTGGTTGAGTCCTAATTGGTTTAAGTCATGATTATGACTTGTGACTTCACAAGCCATTCTTAGACTAAACAAATTCCTAATTTCACCAAATTAATCCCAATGAATTCATCCTCATGAACTTAAGTCAACCTAGGTTCTCAAATCCTAATCTCTTAGTCAAGACCTAGGTTAGCCACTAGGTTAGTCTTCTAGTCAACACTAGTCAACCTTCATCTAAACAATTCCAAAATAAATTCTAAAAATCCTATAAATTCAAATAAATTATAATAAAATCAAATAACCCCCAAAATGTCAAAAATATCCTAATCACATGGCTAGGCTCCAGGGTAGACAGTCTCTACGGTTCACTAGCAAAACACCTAAAATCTCAAGTCATGAATTTAAATAGTTCAAAAATAATTAAAATTTACTAAAAATCATAATATGAAATAATTATCATTAAATAATAATTATAATCACAAAATTTCAAAATTATCCTCTTCTGGAAAACTGGGTGTTACAGTCCAGGTCGCGAGTGTCAACTAGGCAAACTCCAAGTAAGGGTGTAGGGTTCCTCATCATCCTCTGTAAAATTTTCAATAGGTCCAGTCAGGACGGGAGCGAGCACAAAACATCTCACGCAGTTCATATCAAGTTAGGAAATATAAAGCATGCAATAGAGTAAGGTACATGAAACGCTGAAAGAAGAATGTATATGAAAAACAGTAGAGATTTGATAATGGAAAATATCTATATAAGATAAGTAAGAACTGTAAGCCTACTGTGATTTAGAGTACAATATGGTTATGTAAACGGTCTAGAAAAATGCAATGGTAACTCCATTGTACCTGGGTGTACAATAGACATATACAATAGTTATACAATCTTGTACAATAGGATTTGATTATATAACCAATTCTACTCCCCCTCCCCAATCAATACATAATTCCACTCCAGTTACGTTATCTTGCACAATAGTGTACAAGGTTATACAATGGCTGTACAATATTATACAATAGATGTACAATGTTATACAATAGTTGTATAATATTATACAATAGTGTACAATGGTCTATCCCTGGGACTCATGTGATAATGAGAGTACAATATGCACAATGAGTATACAAGGATATGGGTATTCAATAAATACAATATGTAGGTGAAACGCACATCACAATATGTATCTAGTGAATACAAGAGGATAATATCCCAAAAGGAGATCCGTATAGTTCCAATCCGTGATAATAATCGTGTCAGCATCAAGTACAGTAATTTAGAGCAAGAATGTAAATCCAGACAAGTATAAAACGGTCAGAGAATGTACTCGCCTTGTATCTGAATGTCTGAAATAAATGTACCATCCGAGATGAGGTACCTGACTCCTATTTAGAGCAACACAAGTCAAGATGTATACAGGAGATGATAAATGTAATCTACAATGCATCTGCATACTGTCTAGGTCAAACTAGACCAAAGTCAACTCTCGGTCAACTCTAGTCAACCATACTAGTCAACTAGGTCAAGTCCTAGTCCAAACAAGTCTAATAAGTCTCACTAGGCCTAACCAAGCCTAGGCTAGCAGTCACACACCAATCACAAGGCTATACAAGCCAACACAAGTCACACATCAAGATACATCACTATCATGCATATTCGATATTATATATATATAAATATATATATATATATATATATATATATATATATATATATATATATATAAGAGAAAGGAACTAACATGTAAATCTATGTGTGTGTGTGAACATGGAGGTGTATATGAAAAGAGAAATCAACACTAGTTATGAGTTTACACTACACATGGCACAAAGCTAACCCATCTACATTACACATGTATTATACTTAACATGCATGGCTACAAGTATACATCTATATACATTAGAGTAGAGACTATTTAAGTTATAACTAACATGCATCTATACTTTACATAAATCTATATATATTATAGCAATCATTTAGAGAAGGGTTACATGGCATGGTGGTTGATATAGAGTGGGGTGTCCTTGTGCAGAGGGTAAAGTTCATTCTCAGTTTAGTTCCACATTTACATATAAACTAAAGTGAGCTATCCCATAAACTGGTGTAACTAACCACATAAAATGAACCATGTTATCTGAAATCTGCCATTAAGCCAACATTCCATATGCATACAGCTCATGCATTGTCTAATACTGAAATTAACTATCATTTCGAATTAAGGGGTTGAAGGTTAACATTACATTCATAGACATTCCACTATATTAAAAACTGAAATTGGCTTGGCAATAGGAAAAGGAAGGTATATATGCTTACATGGACAGTTCAGTGTTCGAACAACCTAAAATGAACTAACATTCAATCTAAATATCAGCTATGCATTAGTTCTATGTCTACATATGAAATCTGATATTGCATTTACAATATTTATATATTATGCATTCATATCTATCATTACATATATACCTTGCATTTATATCTAGCATTCATTATATACTTTCATGCATGTATTGTATATCATTCTTTCATTCATGCATTGCTTACATATATTACATTAATTGCATTCCTACATGCTTGCATTCAACCATATATATACATTAATGTAAAGAGGATATATATCATATATATATCATTTCATTCATCTAACATATCATGTATTACATACTCTATATTCATTTAATATCCATACTACATAGGCTCATAGGTTACACAAAATGAATATATCGTATAGTCACTCTTTTACTTAAAACCAATACTGTACCAATTGGGCATTCACTAAATTCTAAGATTAAAGTATGTTGTAGTACTTCATGTTAGCTTTCCGAAACTTTAAACGGATCGCATTTTTGTGACCGGAAGCTCCCGGAATCACAAAAATATCGAAACGCGTTCGTCGTTCGTACAGCTGACACTCAAATAATTTTACAGAAAATTACAAAACGAATTTGGCTTATTAAAATATATATTTGGAAATCTAACTTCGATACGGTTCTTATAAAAAAAATGGAAGATAAATCGGAGTTTTAAGCTAAAAGTTATGACATTTCTAAGTTGCTATTGCTACTAAAAACGTGGATAAAAATTATGACGAATTTGGGTAGTTTGAGACAAAAGAACACAAGTATATAACATAATATATCAAGAACTCACTCTCTACACTAATATATATATATATATGAGACACTATAGAACACATCTCCAATACAAAAATATGAGATTAAACATGTAATAATTCATTCATACATAACAACAACACATAGTGTGTCCAAATTTGGGGTTTTCCCACATGGACACAACCACAACACAAAGGACACTCCTATGACCTCCAAATGGACACGAAATGGACACAAATGGAGGTACAACCATGGGGGTCATTTCTATGAATTCAAAATAGACCTATATGCATGAGAAAATAAAAAGGAGAAGGGATTTATACCTCCCGGTAGATCGAATCGAAGAAAAGTCTTCCTGGAGCGACACCGACACGTAGAGATTCCAAAAGGATACGAACTAGCTCCGAATCCTCCCAAACTTGGGTAGCTTCCTCCTTGGCTAGAATGGAGAAGAAAAGAAGAAGATTTGGTTGCGAAATGGGATTTGGTGGAGAAATTGCTAGGGATTGCTCTCTAGAAATTTGGGGAAGAACAAGAGAGAGAGAGAGTGTGGATGAGAATAATGAAATGAACTTGAGCCTATCCTCTCCCAAAGTGGCTGACCATATGGGGCTATTTGTCCTATTATGGTAAGGTCCAAAATGCCCCCACTAACCTATTCTATTAGTATTAGGAAAGGGCTAATTGGTTGGGGCTAAATTAGTCATTCTAAAGTCTCTAATCACACTAACCTTATCCATAATAATTAGTCTAACCTCTAACTAAAATATTTCTATCATGTGGGCCATGGCTAACTAATATGTGGGTCCACTAAAGTTAACACTACCCCCGGGTCCCCGTTTCAAGTCAGATTGAGCTGAAATTCGAACCCGACTCAAATAACCCCAAAACAATATCATAAATAATAAAATAAATTTCAAAAATATTTCAAACGTACAAAATGACAAAAATACCCCTGTTCCTGAAAACTGGGGGTGACAAATTCCTCGAAATTAAAACCAAACAATAGTAAAATATCAAAATCACAAGTCATAATTTTAAATAGTTTAAAAATGATTAAAAATCACCAAAAATCATAATATAAAATAATTATCAATAAATAATAATTATAATTACAAAATTTCAAAATTACCCTCATCTGGAAAACTGGGTGTTACACTTGCTCTTGGCAGAGGTTGCAGTGTGACGAGTAGTCCTAGAGTTGATCATCACCTCGTAGGCAGTCTGGTTGACCTTCACAACCAGCGTCTTCTGCATCTTTCCGATAGACGCAACGTCACATTGAGTTGTCACTTCCTCGTCGGAGGAGAAAGTCGTCCCCAGCAGAGTCGCCATTTTGTTTGCAAAAATAAAAGTTCTTTTATTTCATAAACCTTGTAAGAAGATTACAATTGAATTTTGGAAAAGTACAACTATAGGAATCCTATCTGAAGACGATCGCTTTATCCCTTGGACGATGTGAACTTTGAAGATGATAGCCTCTGAAGAATACAGCAGCACTTGGACAAGAACTCCTGATCTCTAATGATAATAATGATCTGATCTCCTTAATGAAGGACTTGAAACTCTATTTATAGAGTTCTAGAAATAACTAATTTATAGTTATTCTGGATTGCGCATGATGAACTGCGCTAGCAACAGACTGCATAAACAGCAAACTACGCTGGCAGTTACTCGATCGTGGGCCAACTGTATTAGACGTGTGGTATTATTTGATTGAAATGTGCATGGTCGTGCACAGACGGTTGCCACGTGACGAGCAATTGATGGCATGTATGCCATGTAATAAATGTCAGTTATCTTGATGGACTGCGCCACTTGAAAAGCGCTAGCATCAGACTGCACGGAGACTCAGGCTTGGTATGCGCTGAAGTTGAACTGTCATACTGCGCTGGCTGTACAGCTGTCCTCGAGCGCTGTGCTGCACAAGAAATGAAAGGACTCCTCGTTTATCGGGCTGTCAGCTGTCAGAAGATCGAATTTTTGTCAGGTAATGATGGCACTGCCACGTCAGCATAGTGCGCTTGAGTGGTAGCGCAGTTCAGCTTGCGCGTCTGAATAGTACACAATCTGCCTCTTGCGCAGTCCATTTGAAGAGTGCGTAATTTAATTTCCTCTGTTTATTTGATAAATGCAACTTGATTTTTAGGACCTACACTAACTAAACTTAGTTCGATATAACAAAAGGTTGAACGAATTTTTTGCTTTATTGAACGTATAAGGTATCTGTGTACAAAGAAGGAAGTCATAAACAAGATATTCTAAGTACATGGAGAAGAGGTTTCTGAGAAAGTGTGACAATGGAGATCGAGCACTGCAGTGACTCATTTACTCCGTTGACGATCTGACGACGAATCAACCTTGCTCTGGCTCTCTGGCACCTTTGATGGAACTCTGGAGTCACCGATCAAGAACTTGTCTGGAGGAGAAGATCTCTTGGAGGGGGTTGTTCTTCTGTTGGTTGGTTGGTGGATTGTTCCTTCATAGATGAAGGTTGTCGCTCTTTAGTTGAAGGAGAACTCCATCTATTCATAGAGAACCGGGCACATATGCGATGTCCATTAGGGTTCCTGAGATATGAAAGAATCTATCGTTATTATACGGTACGGGCTTCTGCGGCGCTGACACGTGGCGGACATCGAGATTTTTCTCAATCGAAATCTCTGCCGGTTATCATCATAACCGAAGAAGGTGATACATGGCACGTGTCAATTTGCTTGCTCGAATACAGCCGAGTAAATCTTGGGATTTCATCCTAGATTTGGAGTCTAGTTAATCCTCGTCTAAGATTTAAATAAATCTGATATGATGTCAATCATGATTTAATCCTAATCTTTTCTGCAAGAGGCGGTTTAAACAAACCAATTGGGGTAGACCCATGCTTCATGTGCCTCTGTGAGGGCTAAGTACTACTGTGCTTCTAGAGCGATGAATAGACCGTACTTCTAGAGACGACAGAGCCTCTATGCTTTCAGGCGACGAGTGGACTTGGCTTCGAATGACGATGAGGCTACTGTACATTTAGAGCAATAATGAGGCTATATTTTGGAGCAACAGAGTCATTATGCTGTAGGCGATGATTAGGCTTATGCTTCATATTGGCGAGGTTTTTGTGCTTTTGGAGCGACAGGCTGACTTATATTGGTTGCAGTGGGGGTTCCCAAGTCTCTTGTAGAGAAATGACTTAAGCTTCTGGATCGAAATAGATAATTGTACCGTAGGAATGGAGATGGTGTGAACATATCACCATCCTGCATCTCATGTGGACGTATGTAAGTAGCTGCGCCTCTGAACTTTGAAGGCGTTGGTTTTGGAGGAAAGGGCATAACACCCTTGTGTGTCTAGGGTTGGCGCAAGCAGGTAGCTGCGCCTCTGGGGTAAATACACTAGTTTTTGAAGTAAAGGAAAGGGCGAGGACTACCACCATCTTACTTTTGAGGTTGGCGCAGGAGAGTATATAATGCCCCAGTCCCAAAATACGTAGGACTAGGAACGTAGACATGCCAGCTGTATACATACGAAGTACATGGCCTTGTATGTATACATAAGCTGTAATATGCAGTAGAACCATAACTAATCTCATCCACACAAAATAACTGAATAAAAGATATCATAAAATGAGAATGAATTGTCTTGATACAATATGTTGGGCGGAGACAAATCCACTACCAACAAGTAAAGGAAAAATACATGAGAGAATAAATAATTTTTGGCGAGCGAAGCGAAGACGATCCAAGCGCAATCATCCTCGAAGAAATAGAGAGGATCACGGCTAGAGCTAGAATACCTGCGAAAGACAATAGCACACATCTGGAGAGATAACCAGGTCCTCAGAGGGACGTAACAAGACACATAATATCATGCCATATAAACTGAATAAATATTTCTCAAATAACTAAGTCAATCGAATTAAAACATGGTCCAATACGCACCTATTGAACGAGCGTACCATCCCCCCAACCAAACAAGGACAGGAGATGGTAAACTAATTCACGGTAACGTATCTTTTCATGTTATGAATCCAATATGGTATCTGGACCCCAACAAGGTTCAATACCTTCTCATCGAAGTAGTAAGTCACACCTACAACCAAACAAGGACAAGATGTGATGAACTAATCCGCGACAAGTTATTATTCCAAGCTGCGGTCAGATAGAAGTACCCAAACCAAAAGTACTCATACCTAATGGATAAAGGTACCTAACCGATCTAAGTGATATGTAGTTAAGAACAATCCTTCCTACGTATGGGCCCTGGCTAAATAGGATCGACATAGTCCCCCTTGGACACCAGAGGCCCCATCAGTAAGAGCATGACGTTCCGCAGAATCGTCAGTGGCCGTCAGTAATCATGGGTCATCAACCCCGTATCTCCAGCGGAGAGTCCGGATCACAAGGGAAGTGCATCGAAGCCCATACGCTAAGGAATTGTCCTCCCCGTCCAATGCCTACTATGTTGTATCCATAACATTAACCTCTATAACCGCTAAGTCAAACTAGCATGCAACCTCTATTAGCGGTTATTCCTATCGCACGGCTTGTACGTACTAGTGGCCATCCAATCACGTACTTCCGTGTTCTACATGCAACACACAACTTCGTGTTACAACGTGTCAAGGTCATGAATGCAACACACAAAGGTGGCCCCTTAAATCTAGGTTTAATGTGTAAGAAAAATAATACATAGCAGGAAAAATGAACAGTAAGTTCTAACAGGTTAAGCCATGTATCACAGTTTATTTTGCATAATGAAAATAATACTAATGCATGAAATATGAGCTAAAATAAATAAACAACAAATGGCAAGGTATCTTGCCTGAGGTCCTTGCTGGTGAAATCGACAATTCCGTTGGGTTCAGAATAGTCACAGGGCTACACAAGATGAACTCAGACGATGTGACAAACTTCTAAAATAAAAACCAAAAATAAAATATTCTGAAATTCTTTTAGGAAAAATATATGATATGTATTTTTCTGTCAGTATTTCGAAACTTCAAACGGATCATGATTCTGATTTCTGGTTCTCCCAGAATCTTAAAAACACTAAAACGTGTCAGATTTCGGACCACTGACACTCCACAAATTTTCCAGAAAATTAAGTTCCGAATTTATGAAAATAAAATTTACATTCAGAAAATATACCTCAATACGATTCCAACAAAAAAATTGGAGATCAAAAGGAGTTCGGAGTTGGGAGTTATGGTCATTCGAAGTTGCTACAACCTTTGAAAATTGAGGCTGAATTTTTGACGAAAAAAGAGAGAAATTTTGACAAGGATGGTTTGAAAGATGATTTGTGGTGAAAATAATATGGAGGAGTATCTTCCTATTTATAGGATGTGGGAATTCCCAATTAGATAAGAATTAGGATTCCTTTAAACCAAATTTAGATATTTCCTAATTTAATTTAAAAGCAATCAAATCCAAATCCAAATCCAAATCCAAATCTAATTTAAATCAAATCAAATTCTCTTAGTTTTAAATCAAATCAATTAAATCCAATCTCAATTATAGATATTAATTTAATCTATTTAAATAAATTCAAAAATCAAATCAAGATTCAAATGGCCACAATAATTTTCAAATATATTTTTCAAAATACCAATAATAATAATTTTGAAAATAATAATTATTTTTAAATATCTTTTTGAATAATAAAATATTAATATTAATAAATCTCAAAAATTACATTTTTATTTAAAATAGACTAATAAATAATTACGAAATATATGTATGCACAAATATTCTTTACATAATTATGCTTTTCCTAGTATACAATAAAATATTATTTATGATTAATAACTGCTAAAAACAAGAAAGGCTTTTTATAGCAAGAATAATAATTATATAATATTTTGAAAGTGTATAATAAAATAGAAAAAAATATTTTTCTAAAATATGTACGCTCGTACATATTCGCACTTGACGAGCAACTACGAAAAATAAAATTTCGTGCGCGACGTATAATACGACTATGCGACGTACAATACAAAATTTTAAATCAGTACCAAATTTAATAATAAAGAAAATAGTAGAAAATTTAGGAGTTTTACATCCTACCCAACTTAAAAGAATTTCGTCCTTGAAATTAAAAATTAGGAGGGGGTGAGAAGGCACAACAGTAGATAGGAGGGTTCAAAGAAGTTTATATGGTCGTAGTCTAGGTTGAGGGTATGATTAAGAGACGATTGTAATCACTCTTAAATTCAAGTGATTAGAAAGTCAAGATTGTAAATTTAGTGTCGAGGGAAAGGTCGAGTAGTTCAAGACAAAGATATGGTTACATTGGGTGGTAATGGTCATGGTGATAGGACAATTGGAGGAGTTTTAGTACGACGCTTTCGTCCTTCTAAAATAGGTGAAGGAGAACGCAATATAGAGTTCGAAGGAGGCGTTATCGAATATGAATACGTGGTTCAAAGGCGACCGAATAATTCAAAAGGAGTTGTCAAGGCAGTCGCGGATGGGACTCTAGAGGACAAGTTTAGCTATGTTCCCATCCACGTAGAACGATAGATAAAAGCGAACCAAAGTGCACTTGGTTGATCAGACCATTATGCACCGGTTCTGATTAGACAATATGTTAGTAGGAGCGACCCAAATAACATATGTCTTGAACAAGCTCGATAAAGAATAAGCTTACAAAAACTAGGCTACATTAGCATCATTAGTCAAAATGGTAAATACATATGCACGAGAGATTAAGATTTAAAGAAGGTAGAATGATTCTAAGTCATACAGTCGTCCTATAGTCTTCTTGTCCAAGTCCTTGGTTGGCTAGACGGGTTAGGTCCTCTAGATTCTAGGATCTAAATAAGCTTGCTAATATAGGTCACTAGGTCAAAGGGGTTGCTAGTTCATAAGGTATTCTACCCAACTTAAAGAATTAAATTAATGGTGTTTTGGGACAACTAACTAGTAGGGTCAATCTCTAGCAAGCACGAAGGGAAGATAAGGATAATGATAGAAGGAATCAAGCAAGATGCAATCGATGAGTTGGTCGAATATGGAATTGAGGAAAAAGGTCAAGTATGTGGATGAGATCCTAGACTCCTAATCCTATTCGCAGGCTTACTTGGTACGGTAAAGTAACCAAACAATTTATCTTCACCTGTATGGGCCACCACAAAAACATGTAATGCCCCAGTCCCAACATACGTAGAACTAGGAACGTAGACATGCCAGCTATATACATACGAAGTACATGGCCTTGTATGTATACATAAGCTGTAATATGCAGTAGAACCATAACTAATCTCATCCACACAAAATAACTGAATAAAAGATATCATAAAATGAGAATAAATTGTCTTGATACAATATGTTGGGCGAAGACAAATCCACTACCAACAAGTAAAGGAAAAATACATAAGAGAATAAATGATTTTTGGCGAGCGAAGCGAAGACGATCCAAGCGCAATCATCCTCGAAGAAATAGAGAGGATCACGGCTATAGCTAGAATACCTGCGAAAGATAATAGCACACACCTGGAGAGATAACCAGGTCCTCAGAGGGACGTAACAAGACACATAATATCATGCCATATAAATTGAATAAATATTGCTCAAATAAATAAGTCAATCGAATTATAACATGGTCCAATACGCACCTATTGAACGAGCGCACCATCCCCCCAACCAAACAAGGACAGGAGATGGTAAACTAATTCACGGTGATGTATCTTTTCATGCTATGAATCCAATATGGTATCCGGACCCCAACAAGGTTCAATACCTTCTCATCGAAGTAGTAAGTCATACCTACAACCAAACAAGAACAAGATGTGATGAACTAATCTGCGACAAGTTATTGTTCCAAGCCACGGTCAGATACAAGTACCCAAACCAAAAGTACTCATACCTAACGGATAAAGGTACCTAACCGGTCTAAGTGATATGTAGTTAAGAACAATCCTTCCTACGCATGGGCCCTGGCTAAATAGGATCGGCATAGTCCCCCTTGGGCACCAGAGGCCCCATCAGTAAGAGCATAACGTTTCGCAGAATCGTCAGTGGCCGTCAGTAATCATGGGTCATCAACCCCGTATCTCCAGCGGAGAGTCCGGATCACAAGGAAAGTGCATCGAAGCCCATACGCTAAGGAATTATCCTCCCCGCCTAATGCCTGCTATATTGTATCCACAACATTAACCTCTATAACCGCTAAGTCAAACTAGCATGCAACCTCTATTAGCGATTATTCCTATCGCACGGCTTGTACGTACTGGTGGCCAGCCAATCACGTATTTTCGTGTTCTACATGCGACACACAACTTCGTATTACAACGTGTCAAGGCCATGAATGCAACACACAAAGGTGGTCCCTTAAATCTAGGTTTAATGTGTAAGAAAAATAATACATAGCAGGAAAAATGAATAGTAAATTCTAACAGGTTAAGCCATGTATCACAGTTTATTTTGCATAATGAAAATAATACTAATGCATGAAATATGAGCTAAAATAAATAAACAACAAATGGCAAGGTGTCTTGCCTGAGGTCTTTGCTGGTGAAACCGGCAATTCCGTTGGGTTCAGAATAGTCACAGGGCTACACAAGATGAACTCAGACGATGTGACAAACTTCTAAAATAAAAACCAAAAATAAAATGTTCTGAATTTTTTTAGGAAAAATATATGATATGTATTTTTCTGTCAGTATTCCGAAACTTCAAACGGATCGTGATTCTGATTCCTGGTTCTCCCAGAATCTTAAAAACACTAAAACGTGTCAGATTTCGGACCACTGACACTCCACAAATTTTTCAGAAATTTAAGTTTCGAATTTATGAAAATAAAATTTACATTCAGAAAATATACCTCAATACGATTCCAACAAAAAAATGTGGAGGTCAAAAGGAGTCCGGAGTTGGGAGTTATGGTTATTCGAAGTTGCTACAACCTTTGAAAATTGAGGCTGAATTTATGACGAAAAAAGAGAGAAATTTTTACAAAGATGGTTTGAAAGATGATTTGTGGTGAAAATAATATGGAGGAGTATCTGCCTATTTATAGGATGTGGAAATTCCCAATTAGATAAGAATTAGGATTCCTTTAAACCCAATTTAGATATTTCCTAATTTAATTTAAAAGCAATCAAATCCAAATCCAAATCCAAATCTAATTTAAATCAAATCAAATTCTCTTAGTTTAAAATCAAATCAATTAAATCCAATCTCAATTATAGATATTAATTTAATCTATTTAAATAAATCCAAAAATTAAATCAAGATTCAAATGGCCACAATAACTTCCAAATATATTTTTCAAAATACCAATAATAATAATTTTGAAAATAATAATTATTTTTAAATATCTTTTTGAATAATAAAATATTAATATTAATAAATCTCAAAAATTACATTTTTATTTAAAATAGACTAATAAATAATTACAAAATATATGTATGCACAAATATTCTTTACATAATTATGCTTTTCCTAGTATACAATAAAATATTATTTATGATTAATAACTGCTAAAAACAAAAAGGCTTTTTATAGCAAGAATAATAATTATATAATATTTTGAAAGTGTATAATAAATTAGAAAAAAATATTTTTCTAAAATATGTACGCTCGCACATATTCGCACTTGACGAGCAACTACGAAAAATAAAATTTCGTGCGCGACGTATAATACGACTATGCGACATACAATACAAAATTTTAAATCAGTACCAAATTTAATAATAAAGAAAATAGTAGAAAATTTAGGGGTTTTACAGAGTAGCTGTGCCTCTGGCTTGAAGGCTTTGGCTTCTGGAGTAAAGATCGATAAATACCCGCTCTTTAAGGACTTTCCTCTTAATTGCCACTGTAATATGGAGAATTCGAAGGGTCTAAGACTGACACTCATTGTGCTGAGTCTTAGGTTCATCCCATTAATGCAGGAATTCTGACCGTCGGCCATGTGGCGTGCTCTCTGGGCCATTTTTGGTCCTATAAAAGGGGAAGTTCTCCTCTGAAGAGTCGATGTCTTCTGCTTGGCATCCTTCACTACCATTCGAGATCCAAACTTAACTTCATGGACGATCGGCCTTGTATAAGTTGGTTGCTGGATGAGACTTTTTTCGTTTATAGGAGCCATGTTCTTTTAGAAGAACTTTGTGTAGAAGAAGCTATTGTTGCCTTTAAGAAGTATGTAAATGTCCTCCTTAGGGAGTTCAACTCTGGACGACGTCTAGGTGATCTTCGAGGTCCTGACGACGTAGGCCATGGGTGGATAGCCAACCCGAAGAGCTACAAGTTGTGCTATGTCCTTCCCATTCAGGACTTCGCGACCTACTGTGCTCTTTGAAGGCTCGGGCCAATGACTACTTCAGGAAGCTACTTGCTTTGGCTGAGTGGCTAATATACTTCTGGGAGACTGTGCCCATAGAAAGGTCAAAATATGCCTCGATGGAGGTTAATCTTCTGGCATGAAGAAGCAGGGCTGCGTTTTGACGAAGACCGAATCCTTTGTAGACCCTTCTAGGCTCTATCGAATCTGTACCAGATCCTTTGTAGGTGAACATAATTAGTCCTTTTTGTGTAGTCTCAATGTGTCTATACTAAACTTTGGAAGATGTGACATATAAGGGACTTCTTTCCATATCTTCTGTTTTGTCTTTTTAGCACTTGGGCTGAGCCTTTGTATCATCTGCTCTGTGGTGAAGGGATGTCATCAGCTGGGATTTTTTATGCTTCTACAAGACCCCCTTCAAAGTGTCCCAAACTTGAGTCAATCTTGGGATACTTTGAATAGAAGCATGAACACGTGGCAGGATTATACGAGCTGGGTGATGGCTGGTGTTATGCCTAGCTCTTTAGCATTAATTATCCTGAGTTATCGTTTCAGAGCAAGAGCTCCTGATGACTTCTTAATAATGGAGCCTCTTGAATCTTTACAGGGATTGCAAATCTCTTTGGCAGAGGAGGTCCTAAGTCATGCTCCTTTGGTCACTCGCAGTACTATCATTTGACATGGAGTGGAGCTTTGGCTTAGCTTGTGAGCTTCCTTCTGACCGACATCTAGCTCGTGCTTGGACCACGCGAATAGTCTATATAAAGGACTACCCCTTCCAAGAGAAGACTCAGCTACTTCCACAATGGCCTTGCTTTCCCGACACTCAGCCGCTGACGACCCTGGAGTTTGCTTGAGGCGGCCGTCGGTGGCAAACCTTTTCATCCGAAGAAGCTGTAGTAGAACTACCACTGTATCTCAAAACGTCCCCATGCTCTGTATGTCGTAGGCATCAATGGTGTCTTGGACCTCTGTTCCTGGATTTGGATTACTTATTATTCCGAGGAAGAGGAAGGCCTGCAGCTGTGGTTGCTCCCATGTCCAGCTGGGGAGATAGGGGAGTCCCGTGCTGGTCATCATCCCCAGCTTGGGCCAGTAGCTGCTTCGGGCGGTGGCTTTCTTTTAACCAGGAAGTGATTGGCTCTGTCACCGCCTCGTTCGCGCTATTGAGAACTTATACTGCAATTTGAGCCTTTTTGCTTCTGTGTATGTAACTATGAAGAGTCTGTAATAGGTCTTTGTAGCCACATATTTATATATATAAGCTTTCCTATCCCCTTTGCTTTTGTCTTCAAAATAAAGAGGGATTCTGCACCAGGGATTTGCTTGACCAGAGGTAATATGGACGTGGTAGGCTTAATCTTTGTCGGGATATAGAACAACAATCCAGAGGTAATATGGACGTAAACTATTTTCTAGACCACCGGAATAACCGTAGAGCTGATGCGAGAAGAACGACTACTCAAAGGTAATATGGACATGGTAGCCGCATCTTTCAGGTATGGAGGAGAAATTCAGAGGTAATATGGACGTGAAGTGCTTCATCTACTTAAGAGAATATATAGGAGAGAGAGAGGGAGATCCCTTTACCAGAACTCATAGGCACCCTTTTCAGGGATGTGGGTGCCTATGCTGGTTCTGCCTTCAAACATAATTTTTTTTAGAAATTTGCCGTTGATGGGCATCATTAGCAAGTCACCATTAGGCTTAGCTAGCCAATAACCACCGTTGGAGTATACTATTTCTACGACGAACGGTCCTTCCCACGTGCGCTCGAACTTCCTAGCCATCTTGTGAGTCATTACCATCGGTCTTTGTACTACCAAGACGAGGTCGCCCACTTGGTATAATCTTTCGTAGACCTTTTTGTTAAAGGCCCCAGAGATGCGGGCTTGGTAAAGCTCGATCCTTTGCTGCGCAAGCAAGCGCTTTTCATCCAGCACTTCTAACTCTTGTAACTGCGTACGCAGATTATCTTCAACGGTTAACTGGTTAGTAATGGCTACCCGTAAGGATGGAATTTAAATCTTCAAGGGGAGGACAATCTTGCTCCTATAGACCAAGGAGAATGGTGTGCTGCCTATAGGTGTGCGAACTGTCGTATGGTAGGCCCACAGGCATTCAGCTAACATCTCATTCCAGTCGCATTTATTGGAGGAGACGACCTTTTTGAGGAGTTTGACAATGGTCTTGTTGAATGCCTCGGCTAGTCCATTGGCTGCCGGGTTGTAAGCTGTTGATGCCATATTCTGAATTCGACTTTTCTTATATAAACGATGGAATGCATGGATCACGAACTGAGGGCCATTATCATGAATAATTCTTCTGGGAACTTCGATACGGTAAATGATGTGATGTTTAATGAAACTGATCACGTTGGAGGTCTTCACCTCTACCAATGGTACTGCTTTTGCCCATTTGGAGAAATAATCCATAATGGCGAGGATAAATCGGTATCCTTTGGAGGAGGGCGGGCTGACTGGCCGTACGATATCTATTTCCCATGCTTCAAATGGACAAGAGGCAACCGTGGGGTATAAATATTCTGAGGTTTGATGGATGAAGTATATATGAAACTGGCACACCAGATATTTCTTTGCATATTCAACGGCGTCCGCCATCATAGTGGGCCAGTAATAGCCCATACGCGTAATCGATCTTGTAGTTTCAGGCCGGGTTGATAAGCTCCGCAGGTTCCATCATGCGCTTCTCTGAGTGCTTCTTGTGCCTCTGTACGAGACAAACAACATAAGAGAAGTCTATCGTATGAGCGATGATATAGCATTTTAGTGGTTGTGTCATAAAAGAAACGAAGTGAACGCCTCATGATAGAAGCTGCTTCTCTTGGGTCTTCATACAGGATCCCATAAACTGTATAGTCTATAAATAGGAATTGCCAATCCTGAGTGCCTTCATCAGTACCTACTTGTAATGAGTAGTTTTGACAGTCGTGCAGGGCATTCTTTGGATAGACCAACTCCCGGCCCGTTACTGATTTGGTACGCAGGGATCCAATAGGGGCGGCCAGAGAAGCGGCGAGATCGACTAGTGCGTCAGCTTCCAAGTTCTACAATCGTGGCACATGTTTTGTAAAGAATCCTGTGAAAGTGAAGATAATGTTGATCGTCGCCTAGTAGTAAGGGATCAAGTCCTCATATCGAATATGTACGATTGATAACTAGGCCGTTGGGAGTAACAAGGACGATCCCGACCCTTGCTATGATTTCACCCTTTGGCCCCGTTCTTGAGGCTCCATCGAAGAACATGCGCCATACTGAGGTGTCCGAGACTACGTTGTACTCCAGCACTTTATCAGGGATTTCAGAGTTTTAAAGTTTCTGGCACCGGATGTGCTGCCAGAAAATCTTCCAATGCTTGGCCGTTGACTATCTTCTGTGGGATGAACAGCATATTGTAGGGAGTCAGAAGGATTGCCCATATGGCTAGACGTGAATTTAATTCCCCTGGCTTGGTCATAAGGACTCTGAGGGGGTTGATTTTGGATACGATGTGGATCGTCAGTCCGATCACACAGTGCCGTGTCTTCTGAATGGCGAAAAGAAGGGCGAGACATTCCTTTTCGATAGGGTTGTACCGATTCTCGGCTCCAACCATGGTCCTACTGAGATAATATATCGCCTGTTCATGGACTTTATTATTTTTTTGAGCTAATAAGGCACCAAGAGAATGATCCATGGCTCGGACGTATAGCAGGAAGGGCTTCCCCACAACTGGTGCCACCAACAAATGAGGGCTGGTGAGGTATTTTTTGATGTCCTCGAACGTGCGCTGGCACTCTTCAGTCCATAGAAAGGTGACCCTTTTCTTCTTTAGTCTGGTGAAGGGTTGACATTTACCAGAGAGATTTGCTCTGAACCTCCTGATGTATCCAGAATTGCCTTGGTCTTCTCCGGGTCGATATGAATCCCCTTTGCCGTGATGATGAAGCCTAAGAACTTATCACTGCAAACGCCTAGGAAGGACTTGGTCGAGTTCAGCCTTAGCTGATGTGTTCATATTAGATCGAACATCGTTCGTAGGTTATCCAAGTGGTTGGATTTGTACTTGCTTTTAACGGTGATGTCATCAACATAACACTCCACCGTCCTTCGGATATGCTTCCGAAAAATGGTACTCATAGCCCTTTAATAGGTGGCTCCTGCGTTCTTTAATCCGAAAGGCATCACTGTGTAATATACACCCCTTTTGGAGTCCCAAACGCCGTATGATTTTCGTCTTCAGGGAGCATCTTGATCTGGTTGTAACCGGAGAACCCATCCATGAAGGACATACGCTCGAAACCACAGGTATTGTCAATTATTACGTCGGTGATCGGGAGAGGGAACTCATCTTTAGGGTAGGCCGAATTGAGATCTCTCAAGTCAATGCAAATTCGTATCTTTCCGTTCTTCTTAGTGACCGGGAGGACATTTGCGACCCAATATGGATGCTGCTCTTCACGAATGAAGCTGCTCTCGATGAGTTTGTCAACCTCCTCTTCAATAACATCCATGATGTTGGGCCAGAACCATCGTTACTGCTGCTTGACCAATTTGGCATGGGACAAGATATTGAGGTGATGCATGACCACTTGCGAGTTTAGACCTGGCATATCTTTGTAGCTCCAGGCGAAGACGTCGATATATTCACGGATGAGCTATATCAGAGACTGCTTGTCATCTTCTGTTAGACTTTTGCTGATGAAGATGAGCTTAGGTGAGGCCTCATCTCCTAATTCGACATGGACGACTTCATCTTCTGTAGGGGTTCACGCTGCTCAAAATGCCACTCCCACTAGGATCCTAAGCGCCGAGCCCAGGTTTCGTCTTCGGAATACTCGAATGTTTGGTTTTCGTCCTCGACTGAAGGGTTTAAAGAAACCATGTTGGTGGATAGCGTCTTCTCGAAGTTCTGGCCGGTACTGCTATCAGAGTACATGGTGCGCCCTTGTTCGTCGTTCGACGCTGGTGAAGGGTTGACTACTTCCACTGTCGCCTCTGGGACAAGGATGACATCGTCTTGTGCCTTTGTGACTGGACAACTCTCAGACTGGAGAGTAACCATATTGGCCGTGACGGTCTTCTCCTCATAATCCAACGATATAATGTTGGCGTTGATGAGGTACTGGATTTGCCTTTTCAACACATAGCAATCTCGTATTAAGTGGTGGACGTACTGGTGGTAATGGCAGTACCTAGGATGGTCCACCTTTCCCACTTCATCAGGATGCCTGGGTGCCAGGATGGACTGTTTGCCACTCTTCGTAAGCAACACGAAGAGCTCCAGCGTATCCTCGTCATTGAGGGAGAAGTCTCCCTCGGCCTCTGTGTTTTTGCGGACTTGGGGTTCACGGATGCTGAACCTTTGGAGATATTGACGGTCATGGCCTGCTTGCCTTTTCCGTATTTGGGGTTGCTGCTGGACGAGCGTATCCCTTGTCTTCAAGCACAGGAAAGTATAGCCCCGGGAGCTGGACATCCTGGGCTTTCCTCTGTGCGACTTCGGCCTCTGTAATGAAAGGCATCCACTCCGTGCATGGAGCACTGTGCCATAATTTGATTGCGGGTAGCATGTTCTTGCGGCATGAGTCCATAAGCATATGCTTAGGCATATCAGGCGGTAATCTGAGGGCTGCCTGGCAGAAGCGCTCAATGTATGCACGGATAGGCTCCTACTCCTCTGGACAATCTCCATGAGGGTCAACATCGTCATGTCCATCCCTCCTTCGTAGAATCGGTCTACGAACAGTGTCTTCAGGTCTTCGAATGACGAGATACAATCGTCCGGAAGACTGCAGAACCATTCATACGCTACCCCCTCCAGGGCTCCTATGAATATGTTGGATAGGAGGGCGTCATCCTTTGGCAGGTGCCCAGCTACCGAGGCAAAGTACCTCAAGTATTATCAAGGAGACCCCTTCCTTTCGTAAGGTGTAAGCGTCTGTAGTTTGTATTTGGGAGGGTAGACAAAGTTGTCCCACTCGGCAGGGTATGGCTGCCGGATATCCATCTTTTGGATTGCTGCTTGCTTCTCCTTGGCATCATGATGAGCATACAGCTCCTTGATGGCCTGCTTTATCTCGGTCGACATTGTAGAACCTGTAGCCGATGGTGTAGACGAGGAGGGTCCTGCCTGGTGGGCGGCAGGCAACCTGCTGGATCCGTCATTAGTTGGCCGATCAAGCACAGTTATAGAGGCAGCGGTGGCCATATTGCTCTTAAGGTTGATTAAGACCGAGGACAGAGTCTTCATGGTGTCCGCCTGCATATCTAACTTTGTCTCGAGGGCTTCGATACATCTGAGAGCTTCGTTGTTGTCTTCCTCGTTGCCATCGGCTATGAACACGGACCAAGTGTGAGGATGAGTAGAGGGAGCCGTAGATCTTTCGCTCTCTGGCTCAGACGCCTGAGCCTCGTCGTCTTGATGATACACCGTAAGATTGTGATCTTCTTTGGGCTCAGCACAGTTGCTACCCCAAGTCTGGTGACTGGCTGCACCGATGGAGGCATCATTGTCATATTGCTCCTCCTTATATCGAAACACAGGGTTATCGTGGATGGTAGGAGGCTGGCTACCCCTAGTATTTAGCATGGCACCCAATTCAGATCTGGAATGGGTGCCTTGGAACACACCTGCATCGGGTACCATAGCTTTGCTGCTCTTTAGCCTCCTCTTTGGTTTAGCAACCAACACGGAAGGATTCTGGCAGGGCTTCTTGAGAGATGGAACCCTGTGTCGCATAGCACGTGACGATGCAGGGTTCATCTTCTTTATGGCTCACTAACCTCTTGTTGAGCCTCTGGCGTGGGCTCGACGTAGAGTGAAGTCTCTAGAAGATGGAACGCGGCTCGATGATGACACAGCCGTTTGCTGGCAGCAGCAGTTGATGGTAATCTGGGTGCAAGAGCGCCTTGATTTCGACACGCCTTGTGCCACATATTTTTCTTCTGTTTGGGAGAGTCGGATCTTCCGCTATGGCACCTGAATTATACGTGCAGGGAAGTTGTACGCAAGTACGGTCAGAGCGAGTCTGGCGGGGAAGCCTCTTGTCGCTTCTGTGGGAAAGTTGCTTGCATGGCTCCCTCTCCGTAGTATGTACCCCCTGGCTTGGCTCTCGGAGCCATGGATCCTCTCGTCTGAAGGAAAAGCAATTCTGCCGAAGAAAGATCTTATTACCGGTAATGCTCCCTTCGTGAGGGGTTGAACCGGTGTGCGCTTCCTTTGGCGTCGTAGCTTCGTCAGATCAACCATAGAACCACCGTCTTTCTCGCCATGCTTTTCCAGGACGAGAATAGGGCGAGGGGATAAGGCTGTAGCAGCCGAAATCTTCTCTGTGGCTTCGACGTTGAGGGGGTCCTGAGACGCAGTTCCCGCCATCGTGCTGCTAGCTGCAGCCATCTTAGGCCTCCAAACACGTCGAGTCTTCTTCGGTTGTACGGACCTCTTTGAAGTCTTCGACTTTTCATCAGAGATAAGATCTTCAAAAGCTTGTTGGTCGAAACGTACGACCAGCATATCTTAGGAAGATTCCAGCAAGTTGTCATCAGATTGCGTCACCGTCTTCTCGTTGGAGGAGAAGGTAGTCCCCAGCAGAGTCACCATTTTGTTCGATATAACAAAAGGTTGAATGAACTTTTTACTTTATTGAACGTATAAGGTATCTGTGTACAAACAAAAAAGTCCTAAACAGGATATTCTAAGTACAGAGAGAAGTGGTTTCTGGAAAAGTGTGATGGTGGAGATCGAGCACTACAACGGCTCCTTTACTCTGTTGACGATCTGACGACGAATCAACCTTGCTCTGGCTATCTGGCTGTAGCTTCCCTTCCCGAAATTTTTTGGAATATTTTTTTATTTTATTTATTTGATTAAAATAGTGAATTATGATTTTATAGATAATTAAATAGTTAATTATTACGGTAGATGATTTTAGCCATGGTTGAGATTTGGAGTACAAGGTGACTAGGAATCATGGCACAGATAGCTCAGTAGCGTGCTTTGACTAGTGTTTAGTCATGATAGGGGAAGACCTGCCCATCAGTTGTCCTAACTAGGAAAACCAGGCCGAGTTTCGACTCAACCCGTACCGAAGATTTTATTTATTATTTAATTATATTAATAAGTTTTTGGGAACCCGGTTGTACCGAACCTGTCTAGACTGGACCCGAACCGAGCCCAAGCCCGTGTAGGCTTGTAGTGAGTCCTGAGATGTCCATGTTGATATTTATTTTGAGCTGTATACATATATACAGGAATATATAAATATATGTGTATATGTATATATACATATACGTGGTTGTACATATAAAAATACATATATGTGCGTATATTTTGTTATAAAGGGTATGTAGGTGTATAAATATAAATAAATACGTGTATATATATATAATGGTATATATAACTAAATATGTGTATATATATAATTGTATATATATAAATAGATATATATATACTTAGTTATTTTTCAATACAAAAGAAATAGAATAAGAAATGGGAAAAGAAGAAGGAAATAGAAGGAAAGAGAAGCAGTAGCTTCCCGAGCTAGCCCACCACAGCTCGGCCCAAAACCGAGCTCACCAAAACCCATTTTCCCACAAGTAGCTTCAACCAAGCCTGGGCCCCCTTGAACCCGTAACCCCCAGGTCGGCACAGCAGGAATTCATCCCCAACCCGTGTATATATGTGTTATAAACACATATAGGTACATCGGATAGAACCGAGAGAGGGGAGGAGTTCGAAACACGAAACCCTAACCCGAACCAGTCGCCTGGGCGGCCACCCACTGCCGACGCAACAGCGCGCTACCCTGGGAACCACTGCCGACCGGCCCAAGTTCGCGCGGACAGCGCGCGCGTACAGGCGCTGTGCAGCAATAGCGGCTGCAAAGTCCCCACTTCGCAGCGACTTTTCGTCGCGCACCATGGGTCGTTTCTCCTCCCGTCTTTTCTGGTATACTCACAACATGTACGACTTGTATTCCCTTCATTTACTTTTGATTTATACGAACTAGGTATTCCGGTAAATCGACTCAAAGTCAAGGAAAATCCTGTCCCGAGACAGGACATGAATCCAGTCCCAATGCCCTGTTTGGAAGGCAATTATTTGCCAAACCAATAACAGTCTTAAAAATCCATTAGAACAGATTCAATAACAACCTAACCGAAATGGAAACCCCACTCTTTGTTTAATTTTTAGCTATTTATACAGTAAGAAAATCTAGTTTGAAAACCAAGAAAAATATGTTTTAAAAATAATAAAATCGCTCCACACGACGTGCGTCACGCCAATCCGGACGACGTGGTCGCGAACCGAAAGCATCGAAAGGTGCGTAACGGCTTCGTGGTCGTGTGGGCTTTGGCGGAATTTAAATTGGTCGCGTGTGCGCGATAAATTTGATGCGTATCCGTCGAAATTTACCGTATCGTGCACTTTGCAAATTTCTCAATTACTTTGTGCACGCTCGTCAGATCGAGACGAAACTTGCGCCAACAGAACTGTATCATTTTTCTGGTCCTGTACGCCAAGTTTGGTCCGATTCTGAGGCAGTTGATAAAATCGTCGTTTCGCGGGCCCCACGGTCCGACTCAACGGGTGATTTTGTGCACGGCCCGCCGAAATCCAACTTTGGACATACGGTTGGGTTCGTATCGGAAAACTGGATCCGTAGACATGTAGTTTGACGACTTTAGAGACCATTGACCCTGGCATGCTTTTCGGTACGAAACGGGTCCAACGGCGGACATCATTTTTGCCCAAAATTACCGTTTTGCTCTTGTGTCCAAAATTGGACTTAAGGACAGGCAATCCAAGCTAATTTAACTATTCTGAGAATGTTGGTAACATTTATTTCAGCTTTCGGAGACAGTTGTGATGACTTGGACTTTCTGACTTGTGATTGGCGATACATTGTTGGTTCTTCGTGCAACACCAGGCAAGTATACCTTGCCAACTTGTATAGTATAATTTATATGCATGTTCATCATCTCGATGTGGTTCTTTTCCTTACATTCGTGATTGCTTGATTCCATGTCTAGTACACTCATCCTGTTATGGTTTTACTTTACTTGTTTCTAGTTTCTTGTTCCTTTTCCGTTATAATATTTTTCTACCTGTTACACTGTGTTAGTCTCATACGTGTTGCTTGATAGAGTCATCTAGTCCCACACCACGATTTCCTTAACTTGATTATGACTTGACTTGACATGACTTGAGTGGGACTTGACTTTGACATTCTATAGATTATGAGTACTTACCTTAACTATGGTCTATAGGATTTTATACTAGGATTGGCTACTGTCTTAGTTGTGAGTACTTGCCTTGACTGCGATTGAGACATTATAGATTGTGAGTACTTGCCTAGACTACAGTTTATAGCCAGCCATTTCTAGTATGGCATGCCAGTGTCTTAGGATCCTCGTGTTTAGATCTTGTGTCTTGGTTCATTTTGTCTCGCAGGATACCCTTGATTGTTTCTTGCTCCTTTTTACTGTTACATGTTGGCTTGTATATTATGTATCTTGCTAGTCTTCTGAGGACCTGATGATCTCTTCAGGTTTAGCGACTGCATGGAGTTAGTTAGCAGGGCGAGATGGTAGAGGATTGCGATGTATGATACAAGTATTACTGGTGTTATTTCTTTATTATCCTCTCGTGCTTTACATTCAGTGCTATGATATATTCTGCTTACTTTATGGACTCATATCATTCTTAGAGTCTAATCGGACAATATGCTAATCGGCTGCAGACCATGACCCATAATTGTTTATTCGTGTTTCGTATATTTATTGTGGATTGAGATATAGATTTGTTTGCCATGATTTGGCAGTATACCATGACCTTGACAGCTTATACGTACTCGAGTCGGGCTGGAGTCCGCTCGATACGTAGCTGGCTTGATCACGAGTTCGCGTCCGAAAACCGGGCACGGTTCGTGACAAGTTTTTGTGGTGGCCCATGCAGGTCAGAGCATATCGTATCGGTTACGTAACTGTACCGGTACGAGCCTGCGCAACTGACTAAACCCTTAGAAATCTCAATCCACTCTGCCTTGAAAATTCTTCTAGAAATTCTCTACTTCCTTGAAAACTCCATATTTGCTCTCGATTATACTTCCTTGCTTTCCGTACTGTTGATTCTCGTCCCTTCCTAATTCGGAGTGACGAACAATCGTGCTGTCTAGAATTTATTAGAAATCCTTAAATTATAGTACATATTGCTTGACTATTGAGTGTTTGGTTGTTTATAGATATAAGGGATTATATATGCCATATGCCTAGATATCTATCCAGTAAAATTGTTAGCAACTAGTTAGAAGACCATAAGACTTTAGTGACCGTGTTTTGAGGAGTAGTATGACCAAAGGTGGGTAGAAGTCGTCAAGTACTCGGAGTTATAAAATGACTAAAGAAATTTATGAAATATTTCGAGGAATTAAATTCGAGGAGATTAAGGACTTTGAATTTTTATGGCATAGTTATGAATTAGAATTTCGAGGACGAAATTATTTTTAAGGTGGGTAGATTTGTAGCTTCCCTTCCCGAAAATTTTTAGAATATTTTTTTATTTTATTTATTTGATTAAAATAGTGAATTATGATTTTATAGATAATTAAATAGTTAATTATTACGGTAGATGATTTTAGCCATGGTTGAGATTTGGAGTACAAGGTGACTAGGAATCATGGCACGGATAGCTCAGTGGCGTACTTTGACTAGTGTTTAGTCATGATAGGGGAAGACCTGCCCATCAGTGTGTCCTAACTAGGAAAACCAGGCCGAGTTTCGACTCAACCCGCACCGAAGATTTTATTTATTATTTGATTATATTAATGAGTTTTTGGGAACCCGGTTGTACCGAACCTGTCCAGACTGGACCCGAACCGAGCCCAAGCCCGTGTAGGCTTGTAGTGAGCCCTGAGACGTCCGTGTTGATATTTACTTTGAGGTGTATACATATATACAGGAATATATAAATATATGTGTATATGTTTATATATACATATACGTGGTTGTACATATAAAAATATATATATGTGCGTATATATTGTTGTAAAGGGTATGTAGGTGTATAAATATAAATAAATACGTGTATATATATATAATGGTATATATAACTAAATATGTGTATATATATAATTGTATATATATAAATAGATATATATATACTTAGTTATTTTTTAATACAAAAGAAATAGAATAAGAAATGGGAAAAGAAGAATGAAATAGAAGGAAAGAGAAGCAGTAGCTTCCCGAGATAGCCCACCACAGCTCGGCCCAAAATCGAGCTCACCCAAAACCCATTTTCCTACAAGTAGCTGCAACCGAGCCTGGGCCCCCTTGAACCCGTAACCCCCAGGTCGGCACAGCAGGAATTCATCCCCAACCCGTGTATATATGTGTTATAAACACATATAGGTACATCGGATAGAACCGAGAGAGGGGAGGAGTTCGAAACATGAAACCCTAACCCGAACCAGTCGCCTGGACGGCCACACGCCGCTGACGCAACCGCGCGTCGCCCTGGGAACCACCGTCGGCCGGTCCAAGTTCGCGCGGACAGCGCGCGCGCACAGGCGCTGTGCAGCAATAGCGGCTGCAAAGTCCCCACTTCGCAGCGACTTTTCATCGCGCACCATGGGTCATTTCACCTCCCGTCTTTTCTGGTATACTCACAACATGTACGACTTGTATTCCCTTCATTTACTTTTGATTTATAGGGACTAGGTAGTCCGGTAAATTGACTCAAAGTCAAGGAAAATCCTGTCCCGAGACAGGACATGAATCCAGTCCCAATGCCCTGTTTGGAAGGCGATTATTTGCCAAACCAATAACAGTCTTAAAAATCCATTAGAACAGATTCAATAACAACCTAACCTAGATGGAAACCCCACTCTTTGTTTAATTTTTAGCTATTTATACAGTAAGAAAATCCAGTTTGAAATCCAAGAAAAATATGTTTTAAAAATAATAAAATTGCTCCACACGACGTGCGTCACGCCAATCCGGACGACGTGGTCGCAAACTGAAAGCATCGAAAGGTGCGTAACGGCTTCATAGTCGTGTGGGCTTTGGCGGAATTCAAATTGGTCGCGTGTGCGCGACGAATTTGATGCGTATCCGTCGAAATTCACCGTTATCGTGCACTTTGCAAATTTCTCAATTACTTTGTGCACGCTCGTCAGATCGAGACGAAACTTATGCCAACAGGATCGTATCGTTTTTCTTGTCCTGTACGCCAAGTTTGGTCCGATTCTGAGGCAGTTGATAAAATCGCCGTTTCGCGGGCCCCACGGTCCGACTCAACGGGTGATTTTGTGCACGGCCCGCCGAAATCTAACTTTAGACATACGGTTGGGTTCGTATCGGAAAACTGGATCCGTAGACATGTAGTTTGACGACTTTAGAGACCATTGACCCTGGTACGCTTTTCGGTACGAAATGGGTCCAACGGCGGACATCGTTTTTGTCCAAAATTACCGTTTTGCCCCTATGTCCAGAATTGGACTTAAGGACAGGCAATTTTAGCTAATTTGACTATTCTGAGAATGTTGGTAACGTTTATTTCAGCTTTCGGAGACAGTTGTGATGACTTGGACTTTCTGACTTGTGATTGGCGATACATTGTTGGTTCTTCGTGCAACCCTAGGCAAGTATACCTTGCCAACTTGTATAGTATAATTTATATGCATGTTCATTATCTCGATGTAGTTCTTTTCCTTACATTCGTGATTGCTTGATTCCATGTCTAGTACACTCATCCTGTTATGGTTTTACTTTACATGTTTCTAGTTTCTTGTTCCTTTTCCGTTATGATATTTTTCTACCTGTTACACTGTGTTAGTCTCATACGTGTTGCTTGATAGAGTCGTCTAGTCCCACACCACGATTTCCTCAACTTGATTATGACTTGACTTGACATGACTTGAGTGGGACTTGACTTTGACATTCTATGGATTATGAGTACTTACCTTGACTATGGTCTATAGGATTTTATACTAGGATTGGCTACTGTCTTGGTTGTGAGTACTTGCCTTGACTGCGATTGAGACATTATAGATTGTGAGTACTTGCCTTGACTGCAGTTTATAGCCAGCCATTTCTAGTATGGCATGCCAGTGTCTTAGGATCCTCGTGTTTAGATCTTGTGTCTTGGTTCATTTTGTCTCGCTGGATACCCTTGATTGTTTCTTGCTTCTTTTTACTGTTACATGTTGGCTTGTATATTATGTATCTTGCTAGTCCTCTGAGGATCTGATGATCTCTTCAGGTTTAGCGACTGCATGGAGTTAGTTAGCAGGGCGAGATGGTAGAGGATTGCAATGTATGATACAGGTATTGCTGGTGTTATTTCTTTATTATCCTCTCGTGCTTTACATTCAGTACTATGATATATTCTGCTTACTTTATGGACTCATATCATCTTAGAGTCTAATCGGACAATATGCTAATGGGCTGCAGACCATGACCCATAATTGTTCATTCGTGTTTCGTATATTTATTGTGGATTGAGATATAGATTTGTTTGCCATGATTTGGCAGTATACCATGACCTTGACAGCTTATACGTACTCGAGTCGGGCTGGAGTCCGCTCGATATGTAGCTGGCTTGCTCACGAGCTCGCATCCGAAAACTAGGTGCGGGTCATGACACTGGCACCTTTGATGGAACTCTGGGGTCACCGATCAAGAGGCTGTCTGGAGGAGAAGATCCCATGGAGGGGGTTGTTCTTCTATTGGTTAGTTGGTGGATTATTCATTCTTAGATGAAGGTTGTCGCTCTTTAATTGAAGGAGAACTCCTTCTATTTATAGAGAAACGAGCACATATGCGATGCACATTAGGGTTCCTGAGATATGAAAGAATCTGCCGTCATTGTACGGTAGGGGCTTCTGCGACGCTGACACATGGCGAACATTGAGATTCCCCTCAATCGAGATCTCTGGTGATTATCAACATAACCGAAAGAGGTGACACATGGTGCGTACCGATTTGCTTGCTCGGATATAACCGAGTAAATCTTGGGATTTCATCCTAGATAGTCTAATTGATCCTCGTCTAAGATTTAAATCAATCTGGTATGATATCAATCATGATTTAATCCCAATCTTTTCTGAAAGAGGCAGTTTAAACAACCAATTTCGGCGGACCCATGCTTCATGCGCCTCTGGAGAGGACTAAGTACTGCTGTGCTTTTAAAGCAATGAGTAGACCGTGCTTCTGGAGACGACGAAGCCTTTGTGCTTTCAGACGATGTGTGGACTTGGCTTCGAATGACGACGAGACTTCTGTGTATTTAGAGCAACGATGAAGCCATGTTTTGGAGCAACATAGTCGCTGTGCTGTAGGCGACGAGTAGGCTTGTGCTTTAGGTTGGCGAGGTTACTCTGCTTTTGGAGCGACAGGCTGATTTGCATTGTTGCAGTAGGAGTTCCCAAGTCTCTTATAGAGAAGTGACTTAAGCTTTTGGATCGAAGCAGATGACTGCGTCGTGGGAATGGAGATGGTGTGAACATATCACCATCCTGCGTCTCATGTAGACGCATGTAAGTAGCTGCGCCTTTGAACTTTGAAGGCGTCGGTTTTGGAGGAAAGGGTATAACACCCTTGTGTGTCTAGGGTTGGCACAGGTAGGTAGCTGCGCCTCTGGAGTGAAGACACTAGTTTCTGAAGTAAAGAAAATGGTGGGGCCTACCACCATCTTTCTTCTGAGATTGGCACAAGCGAGTAGCTGTGCCTCTGGCTTGAAGGCTTTGGCTTCTAGAGTAAAGAACGATAAATACCCGCTCTTAAAGGACTTCCCTTTTAATTGCCACCGTAATATAGAGAATTTCAAGAGTCTAAGACTGACACTCATCATGCTAAGTCTTAGGTTTATCCTATTAATACGGGAATTCTGACCATCGGCCATGTGGCGTGCACTCTGGCCATTCTCGGTCCTATAAAAGGGGAAGTTCTCTTCTGAAGGGTCATTTTCTTCTTCTTGGCATCCTCCACTACCATGCTAGATCCAAACTTAACTTCGAGTGGCGATCGGCCGTGTATAAGTTGGCTGCTGGCTGGAGCTTTTCTCGTCCATAGGAGCCATGTTCTTATAGAAGAACTCTGTGTAGAAGAAGCTATTGTTGCCCTTAAGAAGTACGTAAATGTCCTCCTTAGGGAGTTCAACTCTGGGCGACGTCTGGAGGATGTTCGAGGTCCTGACGACCTAGGTCATGGGTAGATAGCCTACCCGAAGAGCCACATGTTGTGCTATGTCCTTACCATTTAGGGCTTTGCGACCTGCTGCGCTCTTTGAAAGCTCAGGCCAATGACTGCTTCAGGAAGCTACTTGCTTTGGCCGATGGCTGATATGCTTTTGGGAGGCTGCGCCCATAGAAAGGTCAGAATACGCCTCGATGGAGGTCAATCTTCTAGCATGAAGAAGCAGGGCTGCGCTTTGACGAAGACCGAATCCCTTGTAGACCCTTCTAGGCTTTGTCTAATCTGTACCAGATCCTTTATAGATGAACAGAATTAGTCATTTTTGTGTAGTCTCGATGTGTCTATACTAGACTTTGGTAGACGTGACACATAAGGAACTTCTTTCTATATCTTCTGTTTTGTCTTTTTAGCACTTGGGCTGAGCCTTTGTATCATCTGCTCTGTGGCAAAAGGATGTTATCAGCTGAGATTTTTCATGCTTCTACAAACTTCATGATCAACTATCTGTCTATTTTATAGGTTTTGGCCTTTAAGCATATACCCATGTCTTTCCAATGCTAATCGTAATCGCGGCTAACCTAAAAAATGTTAGTTTTCAGTCAGGAATGGAACGAGTACAAATTATTGAATGCAGTTCCAAGTATATGTTAACGACTATAAGACAATGGTTAGTCATAAAATATATGATGAGAATATTCATGAAAAGAAACAAGAAACATGAAGAATACCAGGCAAGAAAATATCTGACAGCATGTAACAGGAGAATATAACTATCTATGTGTTTTGAAGTACCTTTCGATATGTGATCAGTCTGGGGACAGTTACACCATAAGGTCTAAGTTAATTACAAGGTCTACTGTGTAGGAAATAAAATATGGGCTAAGGTCTGATCATATATCTATTAGTACATCCCCATCCCGACACCATGTATAAGGCAGGAAACATGACATTAACAAGAAAGATGAGATGATATCGTGTGACGTGCGTGTCAAGATCCAAATATGATTTAACTGAATAGTGTGATATAAGAATTAACAATATTGAAAACAAACAATAAATGTACTTGCCTGGGGTCCTTAGCTAGTGAAACCGATAATCTCGTTGGTTTCGGAGTAGTCCAGTTGGCTGGGATCGGTGTGTAGGAATTCGAAATCGTAAGAAAATGGGAAACCGATTAGTCACGATCAAGGATTGACTATTCTAACCAAAGCAATAAATACTTCAAACATATTTTTATTATCCAAAAATTATATTTTAAAATACTTTTAACAAATTTTTGTACTAAAGGAAAATGTTCATCATTTTTCCAAAACCATTTTTGAATAAAATTCAAAATAATAAACAAACGTCTTCAATAATCTCTATAATATTATTTAGTAAAGTATTTTTATTAAAACAAATTAGCGCTCTAAAATATTTAATCAAGAACTGGTTTTTGATAAAAAAAAATAATCATAATTATCATTAACAAAGTTCAACGAAAATTTTACATTTAACATAAAAAATAAGTTGAAATTTCGGAAAGAGGGGTTACAACGGGTATTCCCATGATTAGCCGTTGTGACTCTTTGGTTCAGCTCGTCGCTAAGGACTTAACACCCCCTGATCGCGAGGTCTCAATTACCTCAGGGTGCCTTAATCTCTCCTAGGCCGAGTGGTTCGAGGCACCCCAAAAATTCCCCCGAGAGACGATACTTGTGCACAAGTTGTCCGAGACCAATGCATATGCTCTAGCATTTCTATCAGATGAAACATATTTTGATCAGATCTTCCAGATATGCGACACATTCATTTCGTGCCTTAGCATATATACGACATGTTCATTTCATGCCTTAGCAGATGTACAACATGTTCATTTCGTGTATTTCTTCTTTCGGATAGCATAGCCAACAGGTCTCTCTTTTCATATTAAACATGGAAAAGAGTCATATCAAAACAAAATCTATCTTTAGAATGGTAACATCACATTTGATTTATCATGGCAACAGTTTATTTCTTATTATCAGGCAAAAATCTTATTCTTAACACGCAAATTATCATTTCTTGTTCTTAGCATAGCAACATGTGAATTCTCTTATAAGCAAACTCAATGGTTACCATCTTGTTATTAGCAATAGTATTCATTCAAAACTCAGATTCTTATTAGGCATAAGCTAATCAGAAAATGTGTCTTCGTCCACTCACCCAGATTAATCATCTTTTGTTGCAGAGCCAGCAATCCGATCTCTCTCTTTATCTAGTGCTTTCGCAGAGTGGAGCACTACATAATTACCTACCGAGAAAAAGTTTCGTCCTCGAAACTTAAGGAGAAACTTAAGATATCCTTAGCAGCGATAGTACTTATCCTTCGCCATCATCAATCGATAAAACACTCAATTCAGATAATATCAAAACTTTTGTTCAATAAAGCATCTCAATCTCAATCAATCAAATCGATAAAACACATGTCGGCATCATAAAATATTTACGGACTTATTGTATGGAGCGTTCATCTCTTTGATGATATCAAGTAGACAAGGAAATTCCTTTCTGGAGAACATCTTCGAATTCAATTGAATCAAAATTGGCCAGAGGATCATGTTGCTCTGATACCACTCTGTCACGCCTGATCACGCAGAGTCCTTTCGTCCTCGCTTCGGACTCTGTGGAACCATTCGTACTCGCTTGGGCGTGATGTCGTACAAGCCTAAGTTGCGCTTGCACAAGACCAAAACCTATACAATGACAAAATATATAAGGTTGACAATAGCGTAGTAAAACATAATGCATATATTTTAAGTAGCATCGGACACAGTACAAAATATGAATTGAACAAAATGGTAACATGAAACAACATATCTCTTTATTGATATTCTTTTGAACAAATTACAGGCTCTCATTTATTCTCTCTGATACATGCCATATGGCTACAATCTCTCAAAAATTTTACAGAAGTACAATAATCCCGTTCCATATATTACATCCTTTTCTATAAACAAAACCAACTCTTGCAACTGATGACCATCTCTTGGCATCTCTTCTGATTTCTGGCTCCTGAGGATGAGGTTCGGGCTATCGCTTTGGACTATCCATCTCAATTTATCTTGCACCTGCGTGCAGACTAATGGTGGGTCAGTATATCAACATACTGGTGATTGTTAACAAGGGCTACATCATCTGAAACGATCACTAATTTATTTAGTGAGAAAACATTTCTTGTGATGTGATCTTGCTACTTATACTTATATTCATTTTATGCATATTCAGAATCCGATTTCATCTTTTGTAAACACTTTCGAAAAGCCAACATATCATTTCTTTCATTGCAAGCATACAAGGGACTATTCATTTCATGCACAATGACTATTCTTTTCTTATGAAGTGCAAGGCATGTTTCATGAGTCATACTTTATTCTTAGGGACAATAGCATTAACATTCTTTTCTCTTATTCAAGATATTCTCGGAGTCAGATTACAAGCACAATATCAGATGTTTTCTTCTCATGGGACGTAACATATTCCTTGCAACATATTGTTCTTTGATACAAATCACATTCCAAGTGTCATACTTCTTGTTCTGTTATCGGGACATTAGCAATTCATTGGCAGTGACTATTCTTTATTAGCATATTTATATTCAGAAACTTAAGCAACACATGTATTACTTTTTCAATGGTTCTAACCATAGCCGCGTAGGAACGAAATAGTAAAGCGTAATACTCTAGAGGGGGGGGTGAATAGAGTTGGCAGCGAAATAATGCTAATTAAAAAAGTTAGCAGCACAATCACAGAATATTAATCACAACTAAAATAATGTAAAGACAGAGTTAAGAGAGCAAACGCAAAGACCGCGATGTATACTGGTATCCCTCTGTTGAGGACTAATCCAGTCGGTAGAACTCTTGCTACCAGTTGAATCCACTATTGGAAAAACCGTAAGTTTTCTTACGAAGTCCTTGCAACTTCTACAACGCGAGCTTTGATACGAAGAACTCGTCCAACTTCAAATGTGAAGAGGTATTCTTTAATCAAGCCTTCTGATTACAATCTCTCAGAAACTTCTAGACCGTACCGCACTGGCAAATCGACTAGAGGATTGTAACTGGCTTGGGATTTGAAAATGAATAGCTCAGAACACTTTGGAAGAAGTAGTAGGCTTATAGAGAAGAGATATGAAAGTGAATGAGTGAGTTGAAATAATCGAAATCCTTCTCTATTTATAGTTTTTCCAAAGGCAGAATTCTAACAGAATTCGGGCAGAATTCGGGCAGAACTCTTTGAGCAAATCTCGGTCAAATCCGCAACTGCAGGAGGACCAAGTTCCAAAGATTCAAAATCACAACGGCCACCAACCGAACTCTGGCCGAACTCTGGCCGAGTTCTGTCAGGGTTAGGTTAGGGTTTTAAAAAATAGGTTTTGGTGATTTTTGAAAACCTTTTTGAAAACCTTTTTGTAAACCTTTTTGATAGGTCATTTTTAAAAACATTTTGATTTATTTTGGGATAGTCTATTTGCCAGTACGACTCGGTGTACAACATATTCCTAGACTCAAATAAAATAGAAATTACATTGCATAGGAAATACAGACTCGAGTAGGCAAACAGATCTTCAGTCTTGAACGGAGTAGATAGCCAATCTTGATCATGTCTAAGAATACGAGATATCCCGACTAGCTTCGTATATCCAGACAGAGTTTGATCAATTATTAAAATCAGGTTGACCATATGACCAATGGGCCAACAAGCCGATGGTCCATCCCTGCACAAGACATGGATTAGCATAAATATGATATAATCAACATTATTTTTTGTCCGTCTATACATTGTTAGCACTTTGTAAAACATTCTTGACACATGTAGACTCGATTGGCAACTGTGACTCTCCGGTTCAGCTCTGCACCAATTAACACTTATCTATATGATGGTCCATGGGTATTCCCATAATTAGCTATTGTGTCTTTTTGGTTCAGCTCTTGCTAAGGACTCAACACCCCCTGATCGTGAGGTCTCATTTATCTCAGGGTGCCTTAATCTCTCCTAGGCCAAGTGGTTCGAGGCGCCCTAAAAATCCACTCGAGAGACGATACTTGTGTACAAGTTCTCCGAGCCCAATGCATATGCTCCAGCATTTCTATCAGATGAAACAGATTTTGATCACATCTTCCAGATATGCGACATGTTCATTTCGTGACTTAGCAGATATACGACACATTCATTTCGTGCCTTAGCAGATGTACGACACGTTCATTTCGTACCTTAGCAGATGTACGATACGTTCATTCCTTGCCTTTTTTTCTTTTTGGATAGCATAGCCAACAGCTCGCTCTTTTCTTATTAAATATGGAAAAGAGTCATATCGAAACAAAATCTATCTTTTGAATGGCAACATCTCATTTGATTTATCATGGCAATAGTTCATTTCTTACTATCAGGCAACAATCTTATTCTTAGCACATAGATTATCATTTCTTGTTCTTAGCATAGCAACATATGAATTCTCTTATATGCATACTCAATGATTACCATCTTGTTATTAGCAATAACATTCATTCAAAACTCAGATTCTTATTAGGCGTAAGCGAATCATAAAATGATTCTTCGTCCACTAGTGCCTTCGCGGAGCGGGGCACTACATCATGATCCAATTTCTATCTTCATCATGGAAATTATCAAGAAAACAAGATTGTATGAATCACAGAGGAGTTTAATAAAAAATCCTTAATAAGTGGAGTAATTCAATTAGGAAGAAAAAATATTGTTAGGTTTAATGATCATGGTAGGTTTTTGGGTCATGAGTGAAGGCTTGTTAATTAACTCACAAAATAAAGATTATTAAGGGTTTAAGTAAATCAAGATAAAACATGAAATAAGGAATATTAAGGAATCAAGTAGGTCAAGATAAAATAAATAGAGATCAAGGGTACATGGTTCCTTAGAGAGAAGATTATATGATAGAAATGATTCTAATCATTCTCAAATTCTAAATGATTATAAGGTCCCGATAATAGATCTAGGGTCGGGTAATTAAAGACGAATTTGTAATCACATGGTTTGGGTCGATGGATAACAACACTCGTGTATATACATTATCATAACTATAGGTGGTATAGAAAACTAAAAAAAATACTCTGTCTAGCTATGAAGTATGAGCGTTGGTGAAGACGAAAAATAATGAGTTCAAGAAAGATGTGATCGATTACAAATACTGGTTTCAAAAGGCAATTCAATAGTTCAAAAGAGAGTTGTTACGTGTAACACCCACTTTTCTAAATAAGGGTAATTTTAAACTTTTGTAATTTTAATCTTTTAATAATAAGATTAATTAAATCATGTTATAATTTTTTGTAATTTTTAATTCTTTTAAAACTTTTTTAATTGGTGATTTGTGATTTTGGTGTTTTGCTAGTGAAATCCTAGATACTACTTGACCTAGAGACTAACCATGACCATGGGGACCTAACCATGTGTTTGGGATGATTTATTTCTATTTTTGCATAGGATATTTTAGTCATTGTGGTTTCTTTGAATTATTTTGTTATTTATTGGATTGGTGTTGTGATTTTTGACTTTTGCTAGTTGAGACCATAGAGACTAGCCTAGAGTTTGACTTTGACTATGGTGACTTAGTTAGCATGGTAGAATGGTGTGGGACCCTAATCTAACTTAAGTTGACTTGGGTTCATGTACAGAATGGGTTTCCTTGGTAGTTGGCCCCGTAAGTTAGAAGGCTTAATCAACTAGCTAGTGCATTAAGCCCATGACCATTTCCCAAGAAACCCTAACCCTAATCTCATGTGGCCGGCCCCCTATAGCAGCCATATGGAGACTCCAACCCCCTATATAATATCTCTCATTAGTCACTTGCCTCTTTTAGAAATCTCCCTTTAGAAACTAGAATAGTTCTTCCCCAAATCATCAAATCTCACATTCCTTCAGCAAATTGATCCCACTCACTTGCATTGGAGGTCATTCTGGAGTAGAGGTTGAAGGGAGCTTGCTTGCTAGGTTTGGAGCTCACTTGGCCATTGGAGGAGGACTTCTCATTTTAGGGTTTTTTGATTGAGATTTCTTCCAATAGGTAAATACCCCAAATCCCATTAAATTTTTGTTTTCTCTTCATGATAGCATGCATCTAGGCACCATGGACCTATAGATGTAGTTTGGTAGGGATTGGTGTCCATTTGATACGTGTTTTGGACACGTATCGGAGTGTTATTGAATGTGTTTGGTGAAATGCCTAAGTGAACTCTTTGTTCTTCTTTTTCAAAACTAACTTCATGAATTAATAGCCCTACATGTATGTTTTCATTTCCACATGCACTGAGCATCAAGTCGTGTCATTTTTGTGTCCCAATTTGGACAGGACATGCCGTACGAGCCCTCGTGCGCGTGTCCTGCTACTCGATTATGATTCTAGACAGGACACAAGATGTGGACACGTGCCACATGGCACATAGGTAGGGGCAACCTCTGACAACACACCCTTGAGTTTCGTGATGCCTCGTGTCGTATCGAGGGAGTTCTCACGCGTGCACTAGTTTTGCACCATACTGTTGCGCACAAAAACTCCCTACTGATACGCATTTCGTGTCGAGACACGACACGACGTGGATACAAAACTAAGTGTCGATCATGTAGCCCTATGCCTGGGCTACACATTGGTGTCAGCACGTAGTATGGGGTGGCCTGTGTCGTGTCTACGAGGACACGAACCCACTGCACGATACTGTGCAGTGTACTCTGTGTCTGTGTGTGTTTGATCTGTGTCTGGACACTTCATGTCTAGTTTGTGGACACGAATCAACCCTCAGAAACACGTAATTACATGTGTATCACTTTGGCACAATTAATTTGACATTTTAATTGGTTTTCGTATATTGATTTGGGTTATCTTTTCGATCTCTGATACTCTGTTTACAGAGTTCATATTTTAGGTTTTCAATTTGTTTAATCCATTTTATTATATGTTAATTTGTTCAATTATAACTGAGATAACATGTTGGGATGTCTGGGATTCATGTTTGGGTCTGTAGGTGTTTGGTTTAGTACATTTCGAGGTCATTTCCTTCATGTATATACATATTTCTTGTATTTACTGTTAATACAATGTAATTTCCTGAAATTATATATATTACACATATGTATATACAATTACCTACTGTACTAGCTATATTTTTGTATCCATGATTCAGTTACCTACTGTTACCACTGCCTGTACATAGACACAATACACTATGTACTCATATACCCCTTCTTGTTATATGTACACTTTGTTGGCCCATTCCATGGTCACACCCGATTTCGATAATCAACATACACTTAAGTCAATACACAAAATATAGAAAATGCTGCTAATCATTTCAGGATACATGAAATCAAATTCAACGGACGATGTACTGCATCAAACAAAGCGTCAACATCATCAAATCTTTAGAAGACTCATTTCTCATTTTATTCTGTATTTTATATTTTATTGAGTCTAGGATTTATGTTGTAAAATCAGTTTTGGTAATACTGGCTTAGGGTTAAAACTGTCCACATTCCAAAAGCCTACCTATTTACCATTCGTATTTCATTTACAAAATATTTCAAAAACATATTTTAAAAATAGCCTTTACAAATGATTTTACAAATAACCAAAAACATATTTTGAAAACTGTTTTTACAAATGATTATCACATATCTCCTGACAGAACTCGTAACCGAGTTCGGCCCGAGTTCGGTCCGAACTCTGACCGAGTTCGGTCGAAAATGATTCAAACTTCTGTTGCCTCCAAATCAGCGAGCAACGTCTCTTTGCGAGATATTTGCATCCGAACTCTGCCCGAGTTCGATTCGAGAAAACACCTATAAATAGAGAAGAACTTTTTATTTCAATTCATTCATTCTTCATTCTCTCTTCTCTACTACTCAAGTATTTTCAAACAATCTAAGACTTTCAAATCATACCTATACATCTCTTAGCCAAAAGCCAGTACTATCAGAGTTGATTTAGAATCTTTTGGTGTTTCAAGAGTTGTAAAGAGGTCGTTCCAAGTTCAACAACTTTTTCTGTAGTGGAGCTGGTCGTGCGCTCGTCACCAAGCACGGTGTGTGTTGTGGAGCTGGTCATGCGCTCGTCACCAAGCACGGTGTTGTAAGAGACTGCAAGCTCTCAGTTAAAGCTTGTGCCATAGTGGATTAACATCGAGCAAGAGTACTCGAGACTGGATTAGTCCTCTCAGAGGGATACCAGTATATATTGCTGTGTCACTGAGTTTGAATTCTCTATCTTTATTTACTGTCTCTTATATCTCTGCCATAGTTTAATTTTTAATTGGTAATTATTTTTTGCTGCACACACACACTCTATTCACCTCCCCTCTAGAGGTGCTCAACGGTCCTACAATTGGTATCAGAGTAGGTTATATTCTTATATAACATACCTTAGAGAGTATATATATATGGCAGCCATGAAATCTATATTCAACGGTGAAGGGCAATCCACAAATAGACCTCCCCTATTTGATGGAACAAATTATACCTACTGGAAAACACGAATGACTTTCTTTCTAAAGTCTCTCGACTTTGATCTTTGGTCAATAGTCATTGATGGTTATAAGAAACCAGCACCAATAGTGGTTGAAGGCCAGCTGGTGGAAAAGACCTATGATAAGTACACTGAAGCTGAAAAGGCTAAAGCTAGCCTAGATGCTCGTGCCATCAATGCACTATTCTGTGCAATTGACAAAATCGAGTTCAACAGAGTTTCAACCTGTAAGACGTCTCACGAAATTTGGAAACTTCTTGAGGTAACCCATGAAGGGACTTTCCAAGTGAAGGAATCCAAAAGTAGTAGACTGACACAGGAGTATGAATCTTTTAAGATGAAACCCGGTGAGTCAATTACACAGATGTTTACTCGTTTTCTTGATATAACTAATCCTTTACAATCTCTTGGTAAGGATTACAGCAAACACGAGAAGATCAGAAAAGTGCTGCGGGCTCTAACAAAGAACTGGAATCCAAAAGCCATAGCAATCATTGAAGGAAACGATCTCACCACTATGACTCTAGAAACATTGATGGGGAAGCTGATGACACATGAACTTGATTTGCAAGAGTTTAAGGAAGCAACACCAAAGGAAAAATCTATTGCCTTCAAAGCTCAAGCAAGAAAATCAACATGCAATGACTCCGATAAAGAATCATCAAGTGGTGATGAACAAGCCCTACTTGTGAAGAACTTCAGGAAGTACCTAAAGTTTACAAGCAGAAAGAAGAAAGATATCCAAAAAAGCAATGAAGATGAAACCATATGCTTTGAATGCAAAAAGTCAGAGCACATGAAGAAGGACTGTCCAACCACCAAGAGAAGCAGTCTATATGACAGATCAAGATCAAGCAGAAAAGCAACAACCGGTCGAAAGTGTGCAAACACAAGTATCTGGCATGAAAGTGATGCCAGTGATACAGAAGAAGAGGATAGACCCTGCAGAAATGCAAATGTCTGTCTTATGGCATTTGATAAGGTATCATCAAACCCTTTATATGATGATTTTACTTTCGATGAGTTAGAAAATGCCTTTAGCGATTTACTTGAAGAACACAAAAATGTGCTTGACAAGTATAAGAAATCTCGAAAAGAGATTAAGGCATACACAACCGAGTTAGCTAGACTGTCCAATCTTATTGAAGATATTAAAGAGACATCTACTACCGGTAACACGGAAGAGATAGCCAAACTCAAGGTAGACTATCATGAGGCTATCCTCAATATTGAAAAGAAAGAAAGAGATTATGTTAAGATGCAAAAGCTGTATGACACAGAGAAGAAGATGCACTTAGTAACAGAACACAAACTCTCAGTTATGACTGCTAAATATGAAGAGTCTATTGCGATTTCTAAAAGTTAGAAATCAAGTTAGGCAAACAGGCAATACTTGTGACACAGCCTAATTTTAGTCCTAATGCTAAGCATACACCTAAGAGGACTAAAAACAAGAAAGCACAGAAGAAACACGAACATCATCATGCTTTCACTTATAGGTTCTCCAAACAAAACAAGCTTGCAAACACAGTTTCTACCACTAAAATAACTTGCACATATTGTGGTACGCACGGACACATATCACAATATTGTCTTGCAAGAAAGCTTGTTGACAATCATACTTTAATCTGGAGACCTAAAGCTAATCAGAATGGACCCTTCAGAAAATGGGTACCAAAGGATTCATCTACTTGTCTTGTAGGTGGACCCTCAACCCTCTCATGCTAGAAGCAAATGGATCCTCGATAGCGGATGTTCGCGACACATGACTGGTGATGCATCTTTATTCGCTACGCTATCGATGAAGAAAGAAGGATACGTCTCCTTCGAAAATAACTTGAGAGGTGATATAATAGGTAATGGTACTGTAGGTATTTCTCCTTATCCAATAATAAAGGATGTTTGTCTAGTAACTGAATTGAAACATAACCTATTGAGCATAAGTCATTTGGCTGATAATGGTTATGGTATCAATTTTGTGAAAGATAAATGTACCATATATGATATGTCATCTGGTGATCCCGTATATAAAGGGATTAGAGAAGACAATATTTATGTTTTTTTTTTGGAGAATACTAATAATGCAGGAAGGTGCCTAGTAGCCAATCAAGATGAAAGCTGGCTATGGCACATGAGACTAGGACATGCAAACATGGATACTATCTCATGTCTAAATACAAAGAAGTTGGTAAGAGGACTCCCTAAAAATTCTATTCAAGAGAGATATGGTATGTGCTGACTGCGAAAAGAACAAAGCACATATGTCTACTTTTAAATCCATCAACACTGTAAGTACTTCGAGACCTTTGCAGTTAATTCATATGGATTTATTTGGTCCTAGTAGAGTTGCTAGTCTTGGCGGTAAGCTCTACGCTTTTGCTATTGTTGATGATTTCTCTCGATTTACTTGGGTTTATTTCTTATCAAACAAAAGTGATGCAATTTTTGAATTTCAGATATTTTGCAAAAAGGTACAAAATGAAAAAGGCTTCATGATTACTCGTATCCGAAGTGATCATGGTGGCGAATTCGAAAATTCTGATTTCAAAAAGTTTTGTGATGATAGTGGATATTACCACGAATTTTCTTGTCCTAGAACTCCCCAACAGAATGGTGTTGTGGAGCAGAAGAATCGTACTCTAAGCGAAATGGCTAGAGTCATACTGAATCAGTATAATCTTCCTAAATATTTTTGGGCAGAAGCTGTTAGTACAGCCTGTCATGTTTTAAATAGGGTATTAATTCGACCAATCTCGAAGAAAACACCATATGAGCTTTGGTTTGGAAGAATTCCAAACATTTCTTATTTCAAAGTTTTTGGTTGTCGCTATTTTATCCTGAACACCAAGGATAACTTGGGAAAGTTCGACTCCAAAGCAGATGACGGGATATTTCTCGGATATGCTGCTAAGAGTAAGGGATATAGAATTTTCAATAAAAGATCTATGATTGTTGAAGAGACTATTAATGTTACCTTTGATGAGTTAAATAGTCACAGATCTAGCGACAGTGATGATGAAGATACACATACAAAGACTAAGAAGAGTTCTGAGAAAGATTTGACCCAAGAGGCAAGGACTGATAAAAGTTCTGAAGATGCAGGAACTGAGAAGAGCCATGTGAAAGATATGGCCCAGAGATTTGAATCATTGAGATTCAAGCCAGATCATCCAGAAACTCTCATTATAGGTGATGTATCCAAAGGTGTAAGTACACGTTCATCTCTTAAAGATTCTGAATTAGCAGCAAATGTAGCATTTATTTCACAAATAGAACCTAAGAATGTAGATGATGCTTTTACTGATGAGTTTTGGATTTCTGCCATGCAAGAGGAACTTAATCAATTTGAGAGAAACCAAGTTTGGGAACTTGTTCCTAAACCAATTGGTCAATCTATAATTGGTACTAAATGGGTGTTCCGAAATAAACTCAGTGAAGATGGACAAGTTCTACGCAACAAAGTACGTCTAGTGGCACAAGGTTATAATCAAGAAGAAGGAATTGATTATGATGAGACCTATGCTCCTGTTGCTAGACTAGAAGCCATCCGCATGTTTTGTGCATTTGCTTGTTTTAATGATTTTAAACTTTTTCAAATGGACGTAAAAAGCGCATTTTTAAATGGATTTTTGAAAGAATAGGTTTTTGTGAAATAACCCCCTGGTTTTGAAGATTTTCAAAAACCTGATCACGTCTTCAAGCTTAAGAAAGCACTTTATGGACTCAAACAAGCACCTCGTGCTTGGTATGAACGCCTAAGCGCCTTCTTACTTGATAATAGATTTTCGAAAGGAAAGATTGATACTACTTTATTTATTAAATCCATGAATGATGATATTCTTCTAGTGCAAATTTATGTAGATGACATTATATTTGGTTCTACTAATGAAAAACTCTGTCAAGATTTTGCCAAGTGTATACAGAGTGAATTTGAGATGAGTATGATGGGAGAGCTAAACTTCTTCCTAGGACTTCAAATCAAACAGCACTCGAACAGAACATTCATCAACCAAGCTAAATACACGAAGGACATACTAAAAAAGTACGACTTCGAGAATGTAAAGCCAATCGGGACGCCTATGGCTACATCTACAAAGCTTGATGTTGATGAAAGTGGCAAACCTGTCGATCAGCGTAAGTATCGAGGTATGATTGGTAGTTTATTATACTTAACTGCTAGTCGCCCTGATATTATGTTTAGCGTTTGTATTTGTGCACGTTATCAAGCAAACCCTAAGGAATCACATCTTAGTGCCGTTAAGCGTATCTTCCAATACCTTAAAGGAACTTCTACAGTTGGCTTATGGTATCCCAAAACCAAATCCTTTGACCTTATAGGTTACTCGGATGCAAATTTTGCTGGATGCAAAGTGGACCGTAAAAGTACCAGTGGCACATGTCATTTCTTAGGAAAGGCCTTAGTCTCTTGGTTTAGCAAGAAACAAAATTCGGTAGCATTATCAACAACTGAGGCTGAGTACATCGCCGCAGGACGTTGTTGTGCTCAGATTTTGTGGATGAAGCAAACCTTAGAGGACTACAATCTGCACTACACAAATGTTCCTATTTATTATGACAACACTAGTGCTATAAATCTGACTAAGAACCCTATTTGTCATTCACACACAAAGCACATAGAAATTAGACATCATTTTCTTCGTGATCATCAATAACACGGGGATATCTGCCTAGAATTTATTGACACTGATCATCAACTAGCAGATATATTCACTAAACCATTGGCTGAAGACCGTTTTAACATTTTGAGGCGTGAGCTCGACATTCTTGAATTCTCAGACTCATAATGTATATGGTAATTAAAATTGAATTTATGACTTGATACTTTATTATTTATTTAACGAAAATTGTTTTTGGGTACAAACTTAAAAAGGGTATGTCTGTCACCACAGCTACGGTCGAAGCGAAGCGGCATTTAAGAGTTCCCCGGTGAACCTCCGTTAACTGGGACAACCCCTACAGTTAACCCAAAAATAACAGTCGTTATTTAATATTACAGTCAAAGTTATTAAATTCTACTTTTAAATCTACCAGAATGCATTGACTGTCTCGGGAATGCAAGTAGCCGAACTCGGCCCGAACTCTGACCGAGTTCGGACCGAATTCGGACCGAGTTCGGTCGGCGCTGTATTAATTCCAGAACCGAACAGCCGGCCCTAGTGCCTATAAAACCCATCTTTTCTTCCACTTTCTCCACAAAATATCTCGTGGAAATCACTCCTCTCTTCCTAGAAGCTTCTCCTCCTTCATCCTAGCAAGGTTCCGAAGAGATCTAGTGGGCGATCATCTTGTTCCTCCTTTCTTTTTTCTTTTCTTCAAAAGGTACTTTCTCTCTACTTTCTCATGGCCCCCAAGCGTCAAAGAGGAACCACTTCCCAAGGTGCCTCCTCTTCTTCTGAATACACCCCTGCGAGTCTATTCATTCCAGCACGACCTAGAGATCCCGATGAATATGACTCTACTTTGTTCCCAGACAAAGATTTTTCGGATCTCTGGTTCGACTCTTTTTCTGGTCGTCGTATTTGTAATGGAGCTTTTGTAAATTTTACTACTTTCTTTGAGTACGCTCCAACTTTTGACCAACTTGGGTACCGAGATTTCTTCGAGGTACAAGAAAATATTTCTGACAACGCCATCCGTATGTTTTACTGCAACTTGCAAGTAAAACCAAACGGAAATTTCTATTCTTGCGTTGCTGGGCAAGAATTGGAATTTAGCGCCACCGACATCAGCGAATTCTTCCATATTCCTGATCTTGGTGATGCCTTGGTTGACATCTATCATATTCAATTCCCTGCTGATGTCACTCTTGCTTCCTTCAGGGAACTAATCTGTCATCCTAACCCTGTTCCCCGTAGAATTTTTGCCAAAAATTTGAACCAAACCTTCTATGAACTTCATCGTATGGTTTTCTCCGTTCTTCTTCCAAAGAAAGGTTCTACTGATGAAGTAACCTTTATGGAACTATCTGCTTTATATCATATTCACTTTGGCATCCCATTCTCTATTCCCAAAACTGTGATGTCCTGGATGCTTAACTGCAGAAATACAGGTAGGAATCTAGTATATCCAATGCACTTAGCTTCTATCTTTCGACGTTTCGAGATTGATCTTGAGACGTGTGCCATCTCCTCCACTCCTGTCGAGCTGACTAGATCTCGTCGATTTTTTGCTCCACCTCTGCCTCCTAGAGCTCATCCTGCTCCAGCTGCTGATGCTGAGGTCCCTCCTGCTGATGCTCCTCCTGCTCCGGCCCCTGTCCCAGGATTTGATCCGACGTTCTATCAGCGCTTTGATGACTTTGTTGCTGTCTCTATGCAACGTCATCAGGATTCGGAGTTCCGACACATTTCTCAGGCCCAGGTGCTGAGAAATAGCATTGCTGACCTCCACTACAACCTGGCTCATGATCCTGTCCATCCAGTCACCATCTTACCTCACCCTACCTTTCCGGGTCCTCGATTTACTGATGAGGCTTCCTTTCAGTATTTCGACCCGACTAAAGCCTACTTTCCTCATGAGACTCCTGGTGCGGACGACCCCACGATGTGACGTGGATTCAGCTATGGGCTAGTGGACATTGATTAGATGATGATCAGTTGATGTAGTTTTTTTTTTATTTTTTATTTTTCATGTCTAAACTGATTAGTTAGACATTTTTAGTTGTACTTTTGGATTATTAGTGGAAATTTTCATGACTGTTTTAGTTTATTATGAGCTGTTTCTTTCTATATTAGTTGTTTCCATATGTCTTATGCTGTGATTATGTCTTTTTTCTTCACTTTGTCTTGTGTTTGTCTATTGTTGGCTTCACATGTTACGGGGGAGCCAAGTCATTTTACTACTTGACAAAGGGGGAGAAAAAGAGTACAATACCAAAAAGCAAAGCCAAAAACAAAATCAAAACATATCATTTTTTTTCAGGTACTTTGTATTTTGTTCTATTTCATATAAATATATTTTGGTATAGACTCAAGTTTGTCAATTATCAAAATGAGGGAGATTGTTGGCCCATTCCATGGTCACACCCGATTTCGATAATCAACATACACTTAAGTCAATACACAAAATATAGAAAATGCTGCTAATCATTTCAGGATACATGAAATCAAATTCAACGGACGATGTACTGCATCAAACAAAGCGTCAACATCATCAAATCTTCAGAAGACTCATTTCTCATTTTATTCTGTATTTTATATTTTATTGAGTCTAGGATTTATGTTGTAAAATCAGTTTTGGAAATACTGGCTTAGGGTTAAAACTGTCCACATTCCAAAAGCCTACCTATTTATCATTCGTATTTCATTTACAAAACATTTCAAAAACATATTTTGAAAATAGCCTTTACAAATGATTTTACATATAACCAAAAACATATTTTGAAAACTGTTTTTACAAATGATTTTCACATATCTCCTGACAGAACTCGTAACCGAGTTCGGCCCGAGTTCGGTCGAAAATGATTCAAACTTCTGTTGCCTCTAAATCAGCGAACAACGTCTCTTTGCGAGATATTTGCATCCGAACTCTGCCCGAGTTCGGTTCGAGAAAACACCTATAAATAGAGAAGAACTTTTCATTTCAATTCATTCATTCTTCATTCTCTCTTCTCTACTACTCAAGTGTTTTCAAACGATCTAAGACATTCAAATCATACCTATACATCTCTTAGCCAAAAGCCAGTACTATCAGAGTTGATTTAGAATCTTTTGGTGTTTCAAGAGTTGTAAAGAGATCGTTCCAAGTTTAACAACTTTTCCTGTTGTGGAGCTGGTCGTGCGCTCGTCACCAAGCACGGTGTGTGTTGTGGAGCTGGTCGTGCGCTCGTCACCAAGCACGATGTGTGTTGTGGAGCTGGTCGTGCGCTCGTCACCAAGCACGGTGTTGTAAGAGACTGCAAGCTCTCAGTTAAAGCTTGTGCCATAGTGGATTAACATCGAGCAAGAGTACTCGAGACTGGATTAGTCCTCTCAGAGGGATACCAGTATATATCGCTGTGTCACTGAGTTTGAATTCTCTATCTTTATTTACTGTCTCTTATATCTCTGCCATAGTTTAATTTTTAATTGGTGATTATTTTTTGCTGCACACACACACTCTATTTACCCCCCTCTAGAGGTGCTCAACGGTCCTACACACTTCTCATCTTACACTATCACAGTTAACAACCTCTATACACTGCAGTATACTTTATACACTAATATACATCGTATTATACACTTTACAACATTGACACATACTTGACACTTTGATCCCATGTTTACATTAACCCCCTATAGTACATGCTACTGCTACGCTACATCATTGACACCTTGATGCCACTAGTTCACATTGACACTTTATACTCTTTTCACTATGTATGTTGCCTCCTTTACAAGTTCACCTTGACACACACACACACACACACACACACAGACACACACAGACACACACACACACACACCAAGTTTTGACCCTATATACATATATTGGTTTTCATGTGACACTCATGACACACTATACATAACTCACCCCTATATATAAAAATATGTGAATATACGATAGTGTGATGATATGTGATAATGAGAATGAATGCATATATGTATATATATCTATTGATACTTGTAGTTAGGCATTAGCCTATAGATGTGAGGTATATTTTAGTATATATATATATATATATATATATATATATATATATATATATATATATATATATATATATATATATACTTGCATGTTACATTTGGCTTTGTGTTTGTAAATGTGTTTGATTACTAGAGTTGACCAAGAGTTGACTTTAGTCTAGAATGACCTACAAATCATGTAGAATGCATTATAATCTTCAGTATTACTTTTCTGGACATGTTGTGACATGTGTTGCTCTAAATAGGACTTATCTACTCTGTTTGGACATCTGTACACATCTGTTGCTCAGGATATCAGGCGAGTATATTCTCTGATCATTTCATACTTGTTAGGATTTATATTATTGCTCTAAATTACTTTACTTGATGTTGTCACGTTGTTAACACGGATTGGTACTATATGGATCTTTACATTGAGATGTTATCCCCCTCGGGAGCATCGGGTACATCATGTCATGTGTATTTCACTTTCATCATGTACTATTGTGCTTTCACTATTCATGTATACTCTTATGATTCATGTACTCTCATGTTCACAGAGCCCTCATGTATAACTTCATGTGCACCCATTTATGGGCTCCCATGTGAAATATTGTACAATAACATAACTTGTTTGGATCCTTGTATATTGATTGGGGTACGAGGGAGTAGAAGCAGTCTTGTGAACAATTCTAAATTAGTATAATCATGTGCAAACTCTTTAGTGTAATCATGTGCAAATTTAAGCCGTTTACATATATATCTTGTACTCTACATCACTAATCACAGATAGTTCTCTACTTATAGTAGCTATTTACATTACAGTTCTATCTCTTTTACTACATGTACTTTCTTTCAGCGTTGCATGTATTTTACTTTATTGTATGCTTTATATTCATGTCTTGATATAAACTGTTGAGATTTTGTGCTCGTTCCTGTCCAGACTGGACCTGTTGAAAATATTATAGAGGATGATGAGGACCTTTGCCCTACCTATTATGGAGCTGCCATAGATGACACCTGCGACTTGGACCTTCAGCAGGATCCATCAGCAGTAGAGGATGTCATCCCTATAGTTTAGGCTAGTTATCTTAGACTTCTATCTTATTTTGATGTGTTGCCTTATTTGGATACATTGATGTATATATTTGGGATCTTGTTGTTATTCTGGATGTTTTGTGGAGATGTTATCTTAGACATTTAGACTTCTTCTCCTGTTTGTATTTTATTTGGTGATCTTCATATCATATCTTATCTATCTTACTGTACTTCTACCTTAGTTGTGATTGAGCTGTACATTTTTGTATTATTCTCTGATTGGAGAGTATACACTATACAGGTACCTTATCATGTTAGATGTATGAGACCTAGGATAGTGTTCTATCGCCGACACTGCGACATAGGCTGGACGTACCCACTTCTCGTGCCTCTACACTGGGTGCGGGTCGTGACACATTTTTAGTGGTGGCCCATGTAGGTCCAGTTTATGTAGTGATATTCGAACTAGAGTATCACTACAGCCTGCAGTAGGATATAGGATATAGTTTTGAAGGTACTCAATCACACCTAGGAAAACTCTTATCTAATTCTTAAGGTAAATTGCCTTCTTTTGAAATGACCGTCCTTCTTTGATTATATCACTTCATTCTCAGTAATTGATTTCTTGTTGATCTGTCTCTAGGATGGTGCAGATACGATCCCATCGCTTCGGCCAGAGGGATACTACTGAGAGGTCTGCCACCTCTCGTTCGGCTCAGCCCGACTAGGCAGTTCATGTGGTACCTTCTCATATCGAAGCTTCTGCTACATTCGCGGGTGCACCTCCACCTGTATAGAGACCTTCTTCCATCATTACTAATTTCTTCCAGCAGCTGCCGCCTTCGGGATCGGTTGACATAGCGCAGTTGTTTGCCTTTTTTCAGAGGATGGTGGAGGTCCAGCAGCAGCAGTCCGCTTATTTTCAGCAGGGCATAGAGAATGCCCATCAGCTTGCCCTGATGACGATGGAGAGAGTCATTATGCAGCCCCAGGCAAGCCAGATATAGCAGTATCAGCCGAGGACACTAGGGATCCAGGAGTTCCAGAAGATGCATTCGTGGGACTTCTGCGGCACAAACGGGATTCTGTATGCGGACGACTAGATAGAGCACATCGAGGAGATCTTTCGGCTGGTAGAGATACCAGCTCGATTGCAGATTGAGACGCAGGTAGTCAGATGCAGGACCTGGCCCGCACATGGTATCAGACGGACCCGAAGGTCGGTACAGAGGGACATACTTGGGCAGCCTTCAAGAAGCTGTTAAAGGAGAAGTTTTCCCTGACACAACTCTTGGCGCCCTGGAGTCGCAGTTTGAGGGCTTAGTTCAGGGTTGTCAGACTGTCGAGGAGTACGTTGGGGAGTTCTGTCGTCTGGGCAATTTTGTTGAGGGTCTCAGTGAGACAGCGAAGGCCAGGAGGTTCCGGAAGGGGTTAGTCAAGGAGGTCAAGTCCTTAACCAAGAGCGACAGGGATGCTACTTTTGTGGAGATTCTAGTGGGTGCCTTAGCCGCAGAGGATGATCTTGAGCTGAAGCTCAAGTGGGGACGCGACGCTTATGGAGCCAGCAGCAGCGAAGGCCAGGCCAAGAGGCCTCACGTACAGATTCAGCAGCAGCAGAGGCCTGTTCAGCAGCAGTTTCAGGGCTGTGGACATACACTTTACCAACAGGCACCCAGGCAGCAGCCCATTAGTGGTAGTTTCTGCAAGAAGCCAGATCATGGATGGAATGACTGCTTGAAGAGACTAGGCAGGCGTTTACTTTATGGTTCAACGGAGCATCAGTGTAGGGAGTGTCCCAAGAACCATACACCATTGACTCAGGCAGCAGTAGGAGCTAGGGCTCCGACAGGGCAACAGAGGGGACCATCATTGCAGACTCAGCAGCAGAGGTTTGTCCAGCATCAGCTGCAGGCCATAGGAGGAGGCCAGCAGGGGCAAGCTTTCGCTATGACAGTTGAGGATGCACATGCAGTAGGAGGGATACTTGCAGGTTCTGTTCTTCTCGATTCCATTCCCATTTTTGCCTTATAAAAACTATCTTGAAATTCAATTTCGATAGTTCTGTCTACCTCATTGCTCGTCGATAAATTTGATTCTTAGTATTCTGTGTTGATTTGATTTTGATTTTTTCCAATATAAGTCGTATGGGCTAGGTCGCCTCAGTTATGGAATCTAGAATCTTCTACAGTCATATTAGCTAGCATAGTAAGGACATATAGTCTGAATTTGGACGTATTTCTCGTGTGTAGGAATTTAAGATTTTCGCGGCCAAGCATGCGACAATGCAAAAATTTTAAATACCATAATTCTAGAGGTATGTACCTTAGTTGGGGACTCTATGATTATCATAGCTTTGCTTACTAGTATGATGAAGATTCTGAGTCTCGTGATTTTGGACAGGCGCATATGATTATAGGATTGTATGATTGGAGACTTTGATTGATTGGGGGTTTGACCTAGAAAGAGTACGACCATCTTAATTTCGAGGACGAAATTCTTCTAAGGAGGGTAGACTTGTAACACCCACTTTTCTAAATGAGAGTAATTTTAAACTTTTGTAATTTTAGTCTTTTAATAATAAGATTTAAATTATGTTATGATTTTTGGTAATTTTTAGTTCTTTTAAAACTATTTTAATTGGTGATTTATGATTTTAGTATTTTGCTAGTAAAACCCTAGATACTACTTGACCTAGAGACTAACCATGACCATGGGGACCTAAACATGTGATTGGGATGATTTATTTCTATTTTGGCATGGGGTATTTTGGTTATTGTGGTTTCTTTGAATTATTTTGTCATTTATTGGATTGGTGTTGTAATTTTTGACTTTTGCTAGTTGAGACCATAGAGACTAGCCTAGAGTTCGAATTTGACTTTGGTGACTTAGTTAGCATGGTAGAATGTGTGGGAACCTAATCTAACTTAAGTTGACTCAAGTTGACTTGGGTTCATGTAGAGAATGAGTCTCCTTGGTAGTTGGCCCCTTTAGTTAGAAGGCTTATTCAACTAGCTAGTACATTAGGCCCATGACCATTTCCTAAGAAACCCTAACCCTAATCTCATGTGGCCGGCCCCCTATAGCAGCCATATAGAGACCCCAGCCCCCCTATATAATATCTCTCATTAGTCACTTGCTTCTTTTAGAAATCCCCATTTAGAAACCCTAGTAGTTCTTCCCCAAATCATCAAATCTCACCATTCCTCCACCAAATTGATCCCACTTACTTGCATTGGAGGTCATTTCTGGAGTAGAGGTTGAAGGGAGCTTGCTTGCTAGGTTTGGAGCTCACTTGGCCATTGGAGGAGGACTTCTTATTTTAGGGCTTTTTGATTGAGATCTCTTCCAATAGGTAAATGCCCCAAATCCCGTTAAATTTCTATTTTCTCTTCATGATAGCATGCATCTAGGCACCATGGACCAGTAGATATAGTTTGGTAGGAATTGGTATCCATTTGATATGTGTATCAGATACGTATCATAGTGTTATTGAATGTGTTTGGTGAAATGCCTAAGTGAACTCTTTTTTTTCTTCTTTTTTAAAACTAATTTCATGAATTGATAGCCCTACATGTATGTTTTTATTACCCCATGCACTGAGCATCATTTCGTGTTGTTTTCGTGCCCCAATTTGGATAGGACACGCCGTAAGAGCCCTCGCGCGCGTGTCCTACTACTCGATTACGATTTCGGATACGACACGTGATGTGGACACGTGCCACTTGGCACAGAGGTAGGGGCAACCTCTGACAACACCCCCCTTGAGTTTCGTGTCGCCTCGTGTCGTATTGAGGGAGTTCTTGTGCGTGCACTGGTTTTACACCACACTGTTGCGCGCAAAAACTCCCTACTGATATGCGTCTCATATCGAGACACGACATGACGTGGACAAAAAAATAAGTGTCGATTATATAGCCCTATGCCTGGGCAACACATGGGTGTTAGCACGTGGCGTGGGGTGGCCTGTTTTGTGTCCACGAGGACACGAACCCACCGCCCGAGACTGTGCAGCACGCTCTGTGTCTGTGTGTTCGATTCGTGTCTGAATACTTCGTGTCCAGTTTATGGACACGAATCAACCCTCAGAGACACGTAATTACGTGTGTATCACTATGGCATAATTAATTTGACATTTTAATTGGTTTTCGTATGTTGATTTGGGTTTTCCTTTCGATCTCTGATATTCTGTTTACAGAGTTTACATTTGGGTTTTCAATTTGTTTAATCTTTTTAATTATATGTTAATTTGTTCAATTATAACTGAGATAACATGTTAGGATGTCTGGGATTCATGTTTGGGTCTGTTGGTGTTTGGTTTAGTACATTTCGAGGTCATTTCCTTCATGTATATACATATTTCTTGTATTTACTGTTAATGCAATGTAATTTCCTGAAATTATATATATTACACATATGTATATACAATTACCTACTGAGCTAGCTATATTTTTGTATCCATGATTCAGTTACCTACAGTTACCACTGCCTGTTCATAGACACAATACACTATGTACTCATATACCCCTTCTTGTTATATGTACACTTCTCATCTTACACTATCACAATTAACAACCTCTATACACTGCAGTATACTTTATACACTAATATACATCACAATATACACTTTACAGCCTTGACACATACTTGACACTTTGGCACCATGTTTACATTAACCCCCCATACTACATGCTACTGCTACACTACATCATTGACACCTTGATGCCACTAGTTCACATTGACACTTTATACTCTTTTCACTATGTATGCTGCCCCCTTTATAAGTTCACCTTGACACTCATAACACACACACACACACACTAAGTTTTGACACTATATGCATATATTGGTTTTTATGTGACACTCGTGACACTATACATAACTCACCCCTATATATATAAATATGTGAATATAAGATAGTGTGAGGTTATGTGATAAAATATATATATATATATATATATATATATATATATATATTGATAATTGTAGTTAGGCATTAGCCTATAGATGTGAGGTATATTTTAGTATCCATATTGTAGCTCCCCTTCCCGAATTTTTTTTGAAATATTTATTTATTTATTTATTTGATTTAAATGGGGATTTTAGAATTTTATAAATATTTATTTAGTTAATTATTACGGTAGATGATTTTAGCCATGGTTGAGTTTTGAAGTACTAGACGACTAGGAGTTGTGGCACGGAAGATGTAGCAGTAAACCCTCTTTAGATAACCCTCTTTAGATCTCAGTAAACCACTTCGATAATCGTAGGATAACCCGTCCGCAATATCGACACGAAGTCGAGTGGAAACGACGCAAAAATATGACATTAGCACAGTCCAGACACTCAACTTGGAAGGCGATTTCTCGCCAATCCATAAACCGAATTTGAAAACCATCTGAACAGACTTTTAGACAACCTAACCGGCATTAAAACCCTATCTTTCTATTGTTTTTATAATCAGTAGGTGCTAAGATAAATCGATGCGAAGATCGAGAAAAATATAAAAAACAGTTTTTGAAAAACTTGAAAAACCATCCACACGACGTGCGTCCCGCCATTTCGGGCGACGTGGTCGCAAACCGAACGCATCGAAAGCTGCGTAACGGCTTCATGGTCGTGTGGGCTTTGAAGGAATTCAAATTGGTCGCGTGTGCGCGACGAATTTGATGCGTATCCGTCAAAATTTACCGTATCGTGCACTTTGCAAATTCTTCAATTACTTTGTGCACGCTCGTCAGATCGAGACTAAACTTACGCCAACAGGACCGTATCATTTTTCTGGTCCTGTATGCCAAGTTTGGTCCGATTCTGAGACAGTTGATTAAAATCACCGTTTTGCGGGCCCCACGGTCCCACTCAACGGGCGATTTTGTGCACGGCCTGCCGGAATCCAACTCTGGACATACGGTTGGGTTCGTATCGGAAAACCAGATCCGTAGACATATAGTTTGACAACTTTAGAGACTGTTGACTCTGGCATGCTTTTCGGTGCAAAGCGGGTCCAACGGTGGACATCGTTTTTGCCCGAAATTACCGTTTTGCCCCTGTGTCCAGAATTGGACTTAAGGACAGGCAATTCTAGCTAATTTGACTATTCTGAAAATGTTGGTACTATTTATTTCAGCATCCGGAGACTTCTGCATGTGTTGACTGATTGTGGCTCTTTGAGTGGTATAGTGTTATTGGTTTCTCCAGCTAAGGACCTCAGGCAAGTGCAATTTCTGATTGTTTTCTGATTCATAGTAGTCTTTTCATTTCATGTCTATACATATATCTTGCTGCTTGTTGACACGCTCGTCACACGGAGTTGTCGGGAGGGGAAATATCTTAGTATACATGTGGACTACCCAGAAATATCCCTAAAATGTCTATTCTTGAACGATAGCCGCTGCACACGACACGTGTAGTGTGTCAGATTTTATCCCCTAGCCGTTCACATGTCGAAAGGATATTTCACACCACCTAGATAGATGTATTTTATTAGTTTTTTCTTATTTTCTTCTCTATCGTGCTATGTCATCAGTTATTTACCAGTTTTGATATCTCATATGTTATTTTCATGTCTTGTTAATTCTATTGTGTTTTCGCATTGTCGTCGGTTTATGTACTTGTTCCATTCCTGACTGGAAACCAACATTTTTTAGATTTAGCCGCGATCACTCTTAACACTGGGGAAGGCTTGGGTATGCTGAAGACAACCTAGAAATAGATAGCAGTGGTTTTATTTTTCATTAAATTGTAAAAGTCTGTTATTTTCTTTAAATATAAATCTTGTAAATGTTGTAATAAACTTAGAAATGTGAATGAGCACCAAATGTTGCATTTTCTTGAGCATTTAATTCTTGCGGGCTTGACAGCGTTCTACCGCCGACTCTGCGGCGTAGGCTGGCTTGGACACGTCTCGTATCTGAAAAGTGGGTGTGGGTCGTGACAAGTTTTTGTGGTAGCCCATGCAGGTCAGAGCATATCGTACCGGTTACGTAACTGTACTGGTACGAGCCTGCGACCTTGACTAGACCTTAGAAATCTCAATCCACTCTGCCTTGAAAATTCTCCTAGAAATTCTCCACGTCCTTGAAAACTCTATATTTGCTCTCAATTATACTTCCTTGCTTCCTGTGCCATTGATTCTCGTCCTTTTTATTTCGGGGTGACGAATGATCGTGCTATCTAGGATTTATCAAAAATTCTTAATTTATAGTATAATATTGCTTGACTATTGAATATTGGTTGTTTATATATATGAGGGATTATAGGTACCATATGTCCTAGGTAGTCTTGGTAGGATTTTTAGTTACTAGTTAGAAGATTATATGATTTTAGTGACCTGTGTTTCAAGGGAGTAGTGTGACCAAAGGTGGGTAGAAGTCCTCAAATATTCTTGGTTATAAAATATTTTTTTGAAATTAAATTTGAGGAGATTAAGGAAATACTAAACTTCGAATTTTAAGAAATAGTTATGAATTAGAATTTCGAGGATGAAATTATTTTTAAGGTTGGTAGATTTGTAGCTCCCCTTCCCGGAATTTTTTTTGAAATATTTATTTATTTATTTATTTATTTGATTTAAATAGGGATTTTAGAATTTTATAAATATTTATTTAGTTAATTATTACGGTAGATGATTTTAGCCATGGTTGAGTTTTGAAGTACTAGACGACTAGGAGTTGTGGCACGGGAGATGTAGCAGTGTGCCTTGACTAGTGTACTAGCCATGCCCGGGGATACCTAGCCATAGGGATGTCCTAACTAGGAAAACCAGGCCAAGTTGTGACATGACCATTATAAATAGTTAATTATTCATTATTAATATTATTTGACGTCTAGGTGACCCGGTCGCACCAAACTAGTCAAACTGAACCCGAACTGAGCCTGAGCCCATGTAGTCATGCGGTACGTCCAATAACATTCGTGTTGATGCATTTTTGGTATAATTGTGTCGTATTCCATTTTAGTGATCTAAGGAATTTTAATATTGTGATTAGTTGATATTCAATAATATTTGTATAAGATAGGCCTTGTACATTTTCTAGGATTATTAGACGGTGCAAAATGGTAATTACACCATTATTGGTTTAACAAATTTCGTTATTATTATTATTATTATTATTATTGTTATTATTATTATGATTGTCATTTAAAATTATTATTTTATTGGTTATATTATTTTATTGTCAAATAAATATAATGAATATGGGTATGTGTATATAAATATATACGAAATACGTGTATATTTGTATGTATACATAAATATATTATATTATATCATATGTATTTGTATGTATATATGAATATATATTAATGTGTATGAGTGTATATATATATAAATATTGTATATGTGTGCAGGTATACATATATGTATATAAATATTATACGCGTGTAAATACGAGTAAATATATAAATATATTATATGTGTGTATTTAATGTATATATAAATAGATTATATAAATGTGCGTATATGTGTATATACATATGAATATGTATATATATATATATGTATATATATATTAGTAATAAAATAGAAGATGCAAACCAGCCCCTAAGGCCCAGTCCAAACTTCCTAAACCGACCCAGCAGGAGAACCCACCAGGCCAGCCCGAGCCCAGCTGGAGCTCAGCCCAAGCCCACAATGGAGCCAGGCCGACCCCCTTCATTATACTGCAGGGCTGCTGAAATGTTCACATATATACGAAAACCCGAAGCCAAGTGAAACTCGACCTTTCTGTTCGACAGAACAGTACAAATACGAAATCGAAAAGAGTAAAAATACGAAACCCTAAACCAAACCCCTGGCGACCTTCCCCATGTCGGCGTGCGCCGCCCCGACGCGCGCCGCCCCGACGCGGCTAGGCCACCGTCGGCCGGCCAGGTTGGCCATAAACCCCCGCGCGCGCGTGCCAAAGCAGGGCAGCCGTAGCAGTTGGTGCAGCAAATCGTCCAACTTTATAAGTGAATTTCTTCTCCTATAGTTCATCGTTTTGCATTTCGTAAATTAGTCCGGAGAGCCTATATAACCCTCTTTAGATCTCAGCAAACCACTTCGATAATCGTAGGATAACCCGTCCGTAATATCGACACGAAGTCGAGTGGAAACGACGCAAAATATGACATTAGCACAGTCCAGACACTCAACTTGGAAGGCGATTTCTCGCCAATCCATAGACCGAATTTGAAAACCATCTGAACAGACTTTTAGACAACCTAACCGGCATTAAAACCCTATCTTTCTATTATTTTTATAATCAGTAGGTGCTAAGATAAATCGATGCGAAGATCGAGAAAAATATGAAAAATAGTTTTTGAAAAACTTGAAAAACCAACCACACGACGTGCGTTCCGCCATTCCGGGCGACGTGGTCACGAACCGAACGCATTGAAAGCTGCATAACGGCTTCGTGGTCGTATGGGCTTTGACGGAATTCAAATTGGTCGCGTGTGTGCGACGAATTTGATGCGTATCCGTCGAAATTCACCGTATCGTGCACTTTGCAAATTCTCCAATTACTTTGTGCTCGCTCGTCAGATCGAGACAAAACTTGCGCCAATAGGACCGTACCGTTTTTCTGGTCCTGTATGCCAAGTTTGGTCCGATTCTGAGACAGTTGATAAAATCACCGTTTTGTGGGCCCCACGGTCCCATTCAACGGGCGATTTTGTGCACGGCCCGTCGGAAGCCAACTCTGGACATACGGTTGGGTTCGTATCGGAAAACCGGATCCGTAGACATGTAGTTTGACGACTTTAGAGACCGTTGACTCAGGCACGCTTTTCGGTGCAAAGTGGGTCCAACGGCGGACATCATTTTTGCCCGAAATTACCGTTTTGCTTCTGTGTCCAGAATTGGACTTAAGGACAGGCAATCCTAGCTAATTTGACTATTCTGAGAACGTTGGTACTGTTTATTTCAGCATCCGGAGACTTCTGCATGTGTTGACTGATTATGGCTCTTTGAGTGGTACAGTGTTATTGGTTTCTCCAGCTAAGGACCTCAGGCAAGTGCACTTTCTGATTGCTTTCCGATTCATAGTAGTCTTTTCATTTCATGTCTATACATATATCTTACTTCTTGTTGACACGCTTGTCACACGGAGTTGTCGGGAGGGGAAATATCTTAGTATACATGTGGACAACCCAGAAATATCTCCAAAATGTCTATTCTTGAACGATAGCCGCTGCGCACGACACGTGCAGTGTGCCAAATTTTACCCCGTAGCCGTTTACATGTCGAAAGGATATTTCACACCACCTAGATAGATGTGTTTTATTAGTTTTTCCTTATTTTCTTCTCTATCATGCTATGTCATCAGTTATTACCAGTTTTGATATCTCATATGTTATTTTCATGTCTTGTTAATTCTATTGTGTTTTTGCATTATCGTCGGTTTGTGTACTTGTTCCATTCCTGACTGGAAACCAACATTTTTTAGGTTTAGCCGCGATCACTCTTAACACTGGGAAAGGCTTGGGTATGCTGAAGACAACCTAGAAATAGATAGCAGTGGTTTCATTTTTCATTAAATTGTAAAAGTCTTGTATTTTCTTTAAATATAAATCTTGTAAATGTTGTAATAAACTTAGAAATGTGAATGAGCAGCAAATGTTGCATTTTTTTGAGCATTTAATTCTTGCGGGCTTGACAGCGTTCTACCGCCGACTCTACGGCGTAGGCTGGCTTGGACACGTCTTGTATCCGAAAAGCGGGTACGGGTCGTGACACACACACACACACACAGATATATATATATATATATATATATATATATATATATATATATATATATATATATATATATATACATATATATTTTAGTATCCATATATATATATATATATGGATACTAAAATATACCTCACATCTATAGGCTAATGCCTAACTACAATTATCAATATATATATATATATATATATATATATATATATATATATATATATATATATATATATATATATATATACATGTGTGTTACATTTGGCTTTGTGTTTGTAAATGTGCTTGATTACTAGTATAGTTTGGTTAGGCCTAGAATGACTTGTTAGACTAGGTTTAGACCTAGAATAGCTTGGTTGACCTAGTTTCACTAGGATTATTGACTAGAGTTGGCCAAGAGTTGACTTCAGTCTATAATGACCTTGAAATCATGTATGATGTATTGTAATCTTCAGTATTACTTTTCTGGACATGTTGTGACCTATGTTGCTCTAAATATGACTCATCTATTCTGTTTGGACATCTGTACACATCTGTTGCTCAGGATATCAGACGAGTACATTCTCTGATCATTTCATACTTGTTAGAATTTATATTCTTGCTCGAAATTACTTTACTTGATTCTATCACGTTGTTAACACGGATTGGTACTATATGGATCTTTACATTGAGATGTTATCTCCCTCGGGAGCATCGAGGACATCATGTCATGTGCGTTTCACTTTTGACATGTACTCCTGTGCTTTCACTATTCATGTATACTCTTTTGATTCATGTACTCTCATGTTCACAGAGCCCTCATGTATAACTTCATGTGCACCCATTTATGGGCCTCCATGTGAAATATTGTACAATAACATAACTTGTTTGGATCCTTGTGTATTGATTGGGGTACGGAAGAGTAGAAGCAGTCATGTGAACAATTCCAAAGTAGTGTAATCATGTGCAAACTCGTTAGTGTAATCATGTACAAATTCAAGCCGTTCACATGTCTATCTTGTACTCTATATCACTAATCACAGATAGTTCTCTACTTATAGTAGCTATTTACATTACAGTTCTATCTTTTCTACTACATGTACTTTTTTTAGAGTTTTATGTATTTTACTCTATTGTATGCTTTATATTCCTGTCTTGATATAAACTGTTGAGATTTTGTGCTCGTTTCTTTCCTGACTGGACCTGTTGAAAATATTATAGAGGATGACGAGGACCTTTGCCCTACCTATTATGGAGCTTCCATATATGGCACTTGCGACTTGGACCTTCAGCAGGATCCATCAATAGTAGAGGATGTCACCCCTATAGTTTAGGCTAGTTAGCTTAGACTTCTATCTTATTTTGATGTCTTGTCTCATTTGGATACGTTGATGTATATATTTGGGATCTTGTTGTTATTCTGGATGTTTTGTGGAGATGTTATCTTAGACACTTTGACTTCTTCTCCTATTTATATTTCATTTGGTGATCTTTATATCATATCTTATTTATCTTACCGTACTTCTACCTTAGTTGTGATTGAGCTGTATTGTCCTCCGATTGGAAAGTATACACTGCACAGGTACCTTATCATGTTAGATATATGAGACCTAGGACAGCGTTCTACCGCCGACACTGCGACGTAGGCTAGATATACCTACTTCTTGTGCCCCTACAATGGGTGCGAGTCGTGACATTATGGCAGTTGCAGATGAGATCCTAGAGGGCAAGTATATTTGTTAACTATATCTCAATCCATGTAGAATAAGTATAAGAAGTGCGAACCAAGTGCACTAAGGTTGATCAGACCATAATATATCGATTCTAAATAGACAATATGTTAGTGGGTGCACCTAATGAAACATATGTCCTGAACAAGCTCAATAAAAGAAATAAGCTTGCAAAAGCAGGCTATAATAGCAGCATCAGTCAAGATAGTAAAAATATAAGTACATGAGATTATGATAAACGAAAGTAGAAATAGTTCAAGTTCCTTAAGAATCTAAGTCTTGTCCGGTGTTTGTGCCTATACAGTCATCCTATTGTCTTCTTGTCTAAGGATTTAGTCGAACAAATGGGGTATGGACCATTAAAACTCTGTAGTCTAGGTAATCTTCTTATTATACTCTTTAATGGGTCATAAGGATAAAAGAAATGCTAGGTCATGAGGCATTCTACCCAACTTACGAGAGTTCAACTAGTAGCACAATTGAACAAGGTAACATATATACCTAGAATGAGTCATCTTCCTAACCTCTATTGTACGAGAAATAAGACTCTCGATAGAAAATGTATCAAGCAAGTTGTAATTCAAGACAGTTAACGAGAGTTCAAAAATGGAATCACGGATGGAGATGTGGATGAGATCCTAAACTCTAATCCTATATGTAGACTTTCTTGGTATAGTCATGTAACCAAAAAAATTATTCATTGACCTGTATGGACCACTACAAAAATATGTAACGTCCCAGTCCCAAAATACGTAGGACTAGGTACGTAAACATGTCAGCCGTATAATAAATATACATAAGCTGTAAATGTAGTGTAATCACGGCCAACTAATCTCATCTAAAAAATAAAAGAATAAAACTTCTTATAAAATATGAAATATCATTTCACTTGTTGCTGGATGGAGACAAATCCACTACCAACATGGAACTATAAAAAAGAAAATAACAAAATTAAGATTACAAGAGACAAGCATGATCCAGGAGCATGTCCTCTTCGATGGAAAGGAGAAGACTACGATCTTGGTTGGATCTCCTGCAGATAGTCAAGAAAATACACACCTAGAGAGATCACCAGGTCCTCAGATAGACGTAAGAAGATACATATAAACATGTCATATAAACTGAATATAAAATATCACAAGTCATTGGTAAAAAGTAAAATGTTCCAAATCATAACTCGGCCAGTATCTAATCACTGAAACAGTGGACCACCCCTACAACCAAATAACGATAAGAGGTGGCACACTATTCTTTGATGTGATACTACCTATGCCATGATTAGAACGGAGTGCGACATGACATCAACTAAGGTTACCTAACCATTCTACTGTGTACATGCAGTTAAGAACAAACCTTCAACGTATAGGCACTCTGGCTATAATGGGATTGGTATAGCCCCCTTTCTGGGCACCAGGGACCTCAAAGCATGACATTCCTCGAACATTAGAGGCCAGTAGGATTAGAAAAGTGGGGTAATCAGGACTGTGTCTCCAACGAAGCTTTCGGAACAAAAGAGAAATGTAAACTCGGCCATACGCTAAGGAACTGTTCTTTCCACCCTATGCACCTATCAAAGTCATATCCATGACCATGTATCTCTACTAACTGCCAAGTCTCCTAACATGCATCTATTAGTAGTTAGACCTAATGCATGAGGATGAAAGATCAGCTAATACGCAAGTACCTCTATATACTACTCATAACTCATACATATCTCGTGGCATAGTCATAACAAAAGTTTATGAAAAATGCACTAACGAATGGTAGTCGCTTAACTCTAAGCCCACATGCATGAATTAAAGACAAGAATAAAAATATGACTAGCATTGGCATCATATATAACTGGAATAATAGTAAAGTAAATCATGTATGGTAACAGGGTTGCAACTGGAGAAACTAAAAATAAATAAACAATAAACGTGCAGTAACTAAATAGTAAGATGCAAATAATATAAGTAGTAAATATGGCAATCTATATTACCTGGTGGTGTTCGACGGTCTGACATGTCCTGATTCGTCCACTAGCTATGGTCGATGTGACGAGGTTTGAATTTGCGAGAAATAGGAGTACACGATTAGTCATGATCAATGCTGGTAATTGAGGAGAATTTATGGAACTAAATACATATAATATTTTTTAAAAATTTATGATACTTAAAAACTATAATTTATTACCCCATAAATATTTTAGATAAATATACACTTGGCCGCGTGCAGGTTGCGGTGGAGGACTATAGGGTTTTATCGGGTGACGGTGGCCAATGAACGGAGGAGGAGGTGATGGTGGTGTTGTCAGCGGTGGTAGTTGTGGTGACGGCGGTGATGACTTGGACGGGGTGGCTATGGCGGAGGAAGGATTACGGCAAGGTGATGGCTGAGTTAGGTTAGGTCTAGGATTAGGGTATGTATCGGGGAACTGTACTCGTGTCCTGGTGTTCAAACACGAAAATTATGGGTCGGGATTGGGTTTTTTTGCCTGTGGAACCGTGTCCGGGGTTGTTGGATACGAAAGCAATATATATATATATATATATATATATATATATATATATATATATATATATATATATATATATATATATATATATGTATATAATAGTGGAAAGTGTCACTACCACATTTCTAGTATGGGGGTATTTTGGTCATTTTTGAATTTTTGGGATTTATTTGGAATTATTGTGAATTATTGAGATTTATTAGAATTTATATGATTTTTGGTATAATTTAATTAGGGGGTTATTCTAGACTTTGACTAGTGTTGACTTTGGAGCCTACCCTAGAAGGTAACCCTAGTTTTAGTGACTTGGTTAGATTATGAAACCCTAGTTTGGTTTAAGTTAATCATATCCTACTCATTAGAACCAAATTGGAAATAGGAATTAGAATAGAGTTTTGATAAATAGCTTATGACTTCATAAGTCATAATTAATGACTTAAGCCCATAGAAGCCCATAGTCCACACCATGTAAACCTAACCCTAATCCTAGCATGGCCGGCCAGCCCACCTAGGGATTCCTACCCTATAAATAATCTCTTCCATTAGGTTAGCCTCCTTTAGAAAGTTCACATTTGGAAAGAGAGGTATGCTCCATCTTTAGAAATTCATAGAAAATCCAATTTAATTTCTTTTTCCCTCAAACTAATTGCAATAGGTTCTAATTTAGGTATTCTTGATGTGTGTGTGATTTATTTTCTGTTTGTTAACAATTTGGGAGAGTTTGGCCATCAAGAGGAACACCCTTCTTTGGAGCTTTTGAGGAGCTTTTGACACCTATAGGTAACTCCTTCAAAACTTATTGAAATTGCTATTATTAGTGCATATTAGCCTAGATCTAAGTGTTCTCTAGCTAACCCTAGATTTCTGTAGGATTTTGTGTCCAATTCGTGTCCTATTTGGACACGTATCAGTCCCTATACCTAGGTGTTCGAGGAAATGCCCCATTGGACATTTCGATTTGGTTTTTGAATTGTTTTTGAATTGTTTTTGAATAGGAATTTAGATCTAGATCTTGTTTGTGGGATTCCACTTGACTGAGTTGATTTTTAGATGTTTTGTGTCGTATTTTGCTCACTGGATACGGCCGCACACGAAGGGTTTTTTCTGTCCTGCTACTCGGGGCCAAATGCTCACTGGATAGGATACGGGGACACGTGATACTTCGAGGACACGTTGGGGGCAGTGTCTGACACGACACTCCCCAAGTGGTATGACCTCTCGTGTCGTGTCGAGGGAACACGAGACACTGTACTGATTTTTACTAGGTTCGATTCAGTCCTTATCGGGTTCTGATACGCACGTTTTGGACACGACTCGGGGACATGTGACCCAAATCAGGGTGACACGTAGGTAGCTGGATCCTAGGCGAACCTAGGATTGTGAGCACGAGGCTTGGTTTGGCCTTTGACACGAGCACGATACGCGTGCACTCGTGCACGAGATAGTGCACTGTGCAGTGTCCAGTTTGTGTTGCTTTAGTTTAGTTTAATACTGTTAATTGCATGTTTTATACCCTAATGTTGTTCTCCTATATGTGTTCTAGTTATATGTCAATTTTGGGGTGGTTTCATTGAGTATTGGTTTCGAAATGGGGATTGAAGTTTTCAACTAAAAACTGAACTGAAATTGGTAATATGAATTAGTTCCCTTCCTTCCTTTCACTGCCACAGTGCACTTGACCCCTCTACTGTCCAGTATTGGACTGTTAACTCTCACTCTTAACACACAGCCACACTTATTCACACACACAAATCTGACATGCCTACACCCTCTATGTGACACCACACACAAACATGTTAGACACATGCCTACACTCTATGGCATTCACCACCCACACACATACCTTCTAATCTAGATTCCTGTCACACACAGGAAATACCTTTTACACACACACTCACACTCTCATACACACACACACACACACACCCATTTACCTTGATTTATGTATTCCCCTTTATGTGTGTATATATATATATATATATATATATATATATATATATATATATGTACATATCATGTGATGTATAAGTATAGGTATATAGATACAATATGGTATTCCTAATGTGTGTATTAGCCTAGGACTATAGCCTATGGATGCAATGTGTGATGTTAGTATAGTCTAGTATAGTTGTGTATTGACCAATATAGACTTGTTAGGACTTAGAATGATTGTTAAACCTAGTTTAACATAACCTAGACTTGTTTAGAGCTGGAATAACTTGTTCGACCTAATTTAGACTTGTTAGACCTAGTTTGACTTCTAGGGTTGACCATAGTTGACCAAGAGTTGACTTTGGCCTAGATTGACCTAAAATAATGTAGAATGCATAGTAGGACTTCATTATATCATTTTAGACTTGTTGTGACTTGTGCTGTTCTGATTAGGAGCCAGACACCTCTCCTCGGACAGTACATTTCATCCGGACAATCAGATACCAGGCGAGTACATTCTCTGATAATTTCATATCATGTTTAGAATTATTCTCCTGCTTTAAATTACTTTACTAGATACTGTCACATTGGTCACACGGATTAGTACTATATGGATCCCTTCTTGAGATGTTATCCCCTCAGGGAGCATCGGATACTACATGTTCTGTGCGTTTCACTTACATGGTGTATCACTATGCTTTATGGTTCATTGATCACTTATGACATGTACTCTCATGATCACAGAGTCTCCTTGAATCTTCCATTTATGGGCATTCCCAGAATCACCCATTTATGGGCCTACCATGTATCACCCCTTGTGGGCCATTGCATGGAATCATAACATAACCTGGCTGGATCCTTGTGTATTGATTGGGGGTATGGGGGAGTAGAAGTAGACACGTGAATAATATCCAAGTCGTGTAGCATCAGAATCTTTTTCGTAGTGTAGTATCAGAATCCCCTATGCCATTCACATGTTTATATTATACTCTGACTCACTAGCCACTGTTAGTTCTCAACTTATAGTAGATATTTCTATTACAGTTCTCTCTCTGTTTACATTCTGTACTTTCTTCAGTTTCTTGTATCTTACTTTACTGTATGATTATATTTTACAACCTGCTATGAACTGTTGAGATGTATTGTGCTCGCTCCGTCCTGATTGGGCACCGTTGAATGTTTACATAGGACGAGGATGAGGCTGGTATTGACACCTTTTATGGGACAGCCCTAGACGACACTTGTGAGCTGGACTCTCAGGAGGACCCAGCTCTAGCTGATGACATTACCGTACTGCCTAGACTAGTTTAGTTAGGCTTTATCTTACTTATGTTGTCTGGGACTAGTCTAGGTTTTACTATGTCTGTCATTTGAGTTCTGGATTGTATATATTCTTTCATATTCAGTAGTTGAGACTTGTATTTCTGGATGTTTGCTGAGATGTTATCTTAGACACTTAAACTCTGCTGATCATCTATATTTCTTTGAGTTCTATATCATATCGTGCTTCTTCTTCCTTAGTTGTGATTAAGTTTACATTCTTCTATGTCACCCCCATTCGGGGAGTATAAACTGCTTAGCATTATATTGTTAGATGTTGTGACCTAGGACATCGTTCTACCGCCGACACTGTGGCGTAGGCTGGACGTACCCATGTCTCGTGCCCTTACCCTAGGGTGCGGGTCGTGACACGTTTTTAGTGGTGGCCCATGCAGGTCTAGACTAGAAGTGTAGTGGTATTCGAACCAGAGTATCACTACAGCCTGTAGTAGGATATAGGACATTAGTTTTCAGGGTACTCACTCACATTAAGGAAAAACTCTACTATTGCCATCTAAATCCTTACTGTCAATTGATTCTTTTGAATTTTAACTGTCCGCCTTTGTTATATCGCTTCTTTCTTAGCAATTGATACTCTTGTTTGGTCTGTCTTCAGGATGGTGGAGAAGCGGTCGTAGCGTACCATTCATAGGGATGATGTAGAGGGGACTGCTACCTCTCATCCAGTTCAGCAGGGTCTGGAGACTGCAGCTCCTACCACCTCTGCTCGTATTGGGACTTCAGCAGCAGCAGCAGGGGGTATGCCTCCACCAGCTCGGAGGCAGGACCCAGTCATCCAAGAGATGTCTTTCCAGCAGCCGCCACCTACAGGATACGTGGACATGGCACAGATGTTCGCCTACTTCCAGCAGTTTATGGAGGTACAGCAGACCCAACAGGCCAGGAGTATGGAGTTGGCCATTATGACGGTCGTAGCTCGACCAGCAGTCCAGCAGCCGAGGACACCTGGGATAGAGCAGTTTCAGAAGATGAGCCCCAGAGGCTTCCTGGTGACGGAGGGGATTCTATATGCTGACGAGTGGATCGAGCATATAGAGGAGATCTTTTGCCTGGCCCGGATACCGACAGATCTCCAGATAGAGGCAGCAGCTACCCGGATGCGAGATCTTGCTCGTACCTGGTATCAGTCAGACCCTAGGGTGGGGGTAGCTGGACAGACCTGGGAGGAGTTCAAGGGCTTCTTCAAGAAGAAGTTCTTTCCAGATTCAACGCTCCGAGCCTTGGAGTTGCAGTTCGAGAGCTTAGTTCAGGGGAGCCTGTCAGTAGAGGAGTACGCTGGGGAGTTCGGTCGCCTCGGCAGATTCGTAGAGGGCTTAAGCGAGACGGCGAAGGCCCAGAGGTTCCGGAAGGATTTGGTCAAGGAAGTCAAGTCCTTGACCAAGGGCAACAGGAATGCCACTTTTGAGGAGATTTTGACGGGAGCCTTATTGGCTGAGGATGATCTTGAGCTTAGGCTCAAGAGGGGGCAAGACCCAGTTGGAGACAGCAGCAGTGGAGGTCAGGCCAAGAGGCCTCACTTTCAGTACCAGCAGTCGAGGCTGTTCCAGCCGCAGCCGTTCCAGCAGAGACATCAACAGCAGCCAAGACAATACCAGTAGGGCCAGAGACAGGTTATCACTTGTGCTTATTGCAAGAAGCCCGGGTATGTCTTCAATGAGTGCCGAAAGAGGCTGGGCCAGTGCCTAGTGTGTGGTTCAGTAGACCACCAGATGAGGGAGTATCGCATGGGATGAGCAGCTCAGGGAGCAGCAGTCAGAGCTCCAGCAGGCCAGCAGAGGGGACCAGCCCTGCCGACACAGCAACAGAGATTTGTTCAACATCAGCAGCAGGCCAGGGGATGCCAGCAGGGGCGAGCTTTCGCCATGGCAGCCGGGGATGCAGAGGTGATAGGAGAGCTGATCGCAGGTTCGGTTCTTCTCGACTCCAGTCCATCTTTTACGTTATTCGATTCCGGTGCTTCGCATAGTTTCATATCAGTATCATTACGATTAGACACGATATCATAGCTGAATCATTGCCTAAGACTTACAAGATCATGACCGAGGGTGGCATTATCCTCGTGAGTGATGTTTGTAAGGGTCGGAGTGTTGTTCTGGGAGGCCGTGAGTTGGAGGTGAGCCTACTCGTAATGCCATTGCCGAACTACGATATAGTACTCGGTATGGATTGGTTGAGCAGGCACCACGCCAGCATTGATTGCAAAGGGGGTAGAGTTTTGTTCAGAGTGTCGGGGGAGCCAGAGTTCGAGTACTCCAGACGTCAGGCGGAGCAGAGCAGTGGGGTTTTCTGCGGAGTCTCAGTTGAGGAGCAGATGATTCCATACCCCTTGATAGCAGAGTATATAGATGTTTTTCTAGAGGAGTTGCCTGGATTGCCACCAGACAGAGACATTGAGTTCTCGATAGACTTGGTTTCAGGAGCGGAACCCATCTCTCAGCATGTCTATCGAGTGAACAACAGTGAGTTGGTGGAGCTGAAGAAGCAGGTGGATGAGCTACAGGACAAGGGCTTCATCCGTTCGAGTTCATCGCCATGGGGCACACCAGTATTGTTTGTACCGAAGAAGGATGGGTCAGTACGGATGTGTATTGACTACAGGGCACTCAACAACCTCACGATCAAGAACAGATACCCACTGCCGCGGATCGATGATCTTTTTGACCAGTTGAGCGAAGCTTTGGTATTTTCTAAGATTGATCTGAGGTCAGGATATCACCAGGTGAAGGTGAAGGGGGAGGATATTCCCAAGACCGCTTTCAGGATGCGGTATGGGCAGTTTGAGTTTTTGGTTATGCCGTTTGGGCTAACCAATGCACCAGTTGTGTTTATGAACCTAATAAACAAGGTGTTCCACCAGTACCTGGATCAGTTTGTGGTGGTGTTCATCGACGACATCTTGGTATATTCCAAGACTGAGGAGGAGCACGAAGAGCATTTGAGGATAGTGCTGGAGACTCTCAGGAATGAGCAGCTTTATGGAAAGCTCTCCAAGTGTGAGTTCTTCTTGGACCGGGTTGACTTTTTGGGGCATGTGGTGACTGGAGATGGGATCTCAATTGACCCAAAAACGATCGCAGCAGTTGAGACATGGGCAGTGCCAACTTCAGTTGCAGAGATCCGCAGTTTCTTGGGGCTGGCAGGATATTATAGGAGATTTGTGCAGGATTTCTCCCGGGTTACAGAGCCGTTGACTCGGTTGACCCGGAAGGATGCTGAGTATGTTTGGTCAGAGGAGTGTCAGGCAGCTTTTGATGAGTTGAAGAAGCGGCTTACGATAGCTCCGATTCTGACATTACCTTCGGGATCAGGGGGATTCACTATCAATAGTGACGCTTCAGGGAAGGGGCTGGGTTGTGTCTTGAAGCAGCATGGAAAGGTGATTGCCTATGCTTCCAAGCAATTACGCCTCCATGAGAAGAACTACCCTACCCACGACCTCAAGCTTGCAGCTGTGATATTTGCTCTGAAGTTGTGGAAGCACTATCTGTATGGAGAGAGGGTGGAGATTTTTACAGATCACAAGAGCTTAAAGTATGTGTTCACTCAGAAGGAGCTGAACATGAGGCAGCACAGATGGCTAGAGTTGATGAAAGACTTTGACATATCACTTCAGTATCACCCAGGGAAGGCCAACGTGGTTGCCGATGCCTTGAGTAGGTATCCGACGGCCATGTGTTTGACTATGGATCGGCACTTGCTTGCAGACTTAGAGAGCCTTGGGATTGAGGTGATTGTGCCCGGAGTACAGATATAGATGTGGGGCCTGCAGATTCAGTCAGACTTGGTGGAGAGGATCAAGGTGACACAGTTTGAGGACGTTGCTCTGCGGTGTCTCCGAGAGCAGGTTCGAGCAGGATTGGTGGATGGCGAGTTTTCTCTTGCAGAGGATGGTGTCACGACCAGCACCCTGAAGAGGGGCACGAGCACGTGGTTACGTCCAGCCTACGCCGCAGTATCGGCGGTAGAACGCTGTATATAGGGTCTGTAAATACTACGACTAAAACAGATAAAGTTACCTGTAGAGTATATACACTCCGAATGGAGGTGACATAGCAATACAGTCTCAATCACATATATCAAACTAAGGTAGATAGCATGGAAAGGAAAATACGATAGATGAAACAGAAAATGAGTCCAAGATTCATAAGTCAGAGCTATACACAAATATCCATGGTCTCAGAAAATATATATAATAGATACTACAACTGACAGTGCTAGCTGGCTCGCAGGCCAGGCAAACCTAACTAGCTATACTACTCAGGGTGAGCAAAATCTAGTGGCTCTACCAACAAGCAACGGTCTAAGTCTACTCCGTCAGACTCTACCCCATAGTAGGTCGGGCAATCAGCCTCGGAATCATCTGTAATATGTCAACGGTATCCTGTCAAAAAAATAAGCAAGTACAAACACCAACAGCAGTTCCATATGAATTGACAAATTCTATAAGAGACAGTGTAATGAAATACAAGACAAAATCAACTGGAAATACATATCATGATGTGAGTACTGAAAAGGACGACGATATGAATGTATATAGGGCGACTTGGGAACTATTCAGACGCCGAGTTACAACCCCTAAACCAAACAAGGATCGGGGCTATAACCCTTCTCCCAAACAGAACTTAGTCACCAAGATAATAAATATAAAAGGTGCCTTGAATTATTAGTGTGTCATGTGATCGGCTTGGGAAAAATATGCTCAGGCTTTCCATCCGACCGGCTATGAACCCTGTATACAATAGAATGATAAGGCCAGTCACCATGGAAAGCTATGAACCGTATAGGGTAAGGCTTTACCCGTCGTGAGGCGAGGGTACAGCTATGAACCATATGTACCATAGAACTATGTGGGAATTTGATCACACAACCACTAATAACTCCCCTATCCTCGAATAGTACAATGGATCTGGACATGACACGTTATGACACGGGATTCCATAAGAGGGTAGCAAGTCCCCTTTTAAAATTGGTGTCTATACCAATACACTGAAATAAGACAGAATATGTACCAATATACCATGTAACTCAAGGAATAACATCCCATGTCATGATCCAACATATACTAGTCCGTGAACTGTCGTGACTGGAAATCGAGTATAACACTACAACTGAATCGGATATTGCAGATATCAAGACAATAAAAACTATCAGTGAATGTACTCGCCTGTGGTCCTGAGCTGATAGGATGAACAGACGCTCAGAGTGACCACAGACCTAAATAAGATACTATGAGTCAAACAGGACTAAATACTAAAAAAAAAGCTAATTTAAGTCATGAATGCAAGTCTAAGTCAAAACTAGGTCAATCTAGGTCAGACTGAGTCACACTAGGTCATACTGGCTCATACTAGGTCATACCAGGTCACTGGAAGTCAATCCAAGTCAAACTAGGTCAATCTGGTTCAAGGGTTGACTTACAGTTGACTTTTGGTCAAAAAGTCAACTCTGGTTAACACTGGTCAACACTGAGTCAACCCTGGGTCAACTATAGGTCAAACGGGGTCAAAGGTTGACTTACAGTTGACTTTTGGTCAAAAAGTCAACTCTGGTCAACTCTGGTCAACACTGAGTCAACCCTGGGTCAACCCTAGGTCAAACAAGTCAAATGTTGACTAACAGTTGCCTTTCAGTCAACTGGTCAACTCTGGTTTGGTTTCGGTCAATTCTAAGTCAAGTGTTGACTTGAAGTTGACTTTGGGTCAAAAAGTCAACTCTTGGTCAACGGGGGTCAAGACTAGTCTAAACTACCCTCATCTAGTCATTATATACCAAGACAACCTATTTCTAATCCCATCTAGCAATTAGAAACCCAATACCTTACATTACCCAAAACCCCTTATATTTTCTTACAAGGTATTCCCGATACCTTGCCCATTACAAAGGAAACCCTTCTAGATCTCAGGATACTAGCCTAGGCTTCTTAGGGTAGCTAGATACTATCCTATCTAGGGTTTACCAACCAAAAAATCTAGGGTTCTTGGGCATCTAATCCATCTTATCTTCCATGTTGGTCATCCCAACATTACCTTAAGGTAATCTTGAGATATCAAGATACCACATCTAACATAACCCATTTCTTCTAAACCACACTCACTCTCCCTCACAAACATCATCTATCTAACCCCCATCTAACATAGAATGCTACTCCTAAAATAACTCTCAAGAACCAACTCAAACAACTACCACAAACGTCCTAATGTATCTTAACATGACATATAACATAACATGACCAACCTTATTTTCTACCACTATAAACACTACTCCACTAACCATCTAACACACTAATAACACTCTCTAACTTAGGGGTTTCATAGTACTAAATGTGGTTGACAAGTGGGGCTAGGTATTTGGGGCTAAGGTGGTTCAAAGGGGATGTTTCGGGACCACAAAAACTCCAAAAAACCATCATGTAGCTTCTGCTTACTGCTTATTCCTGCTTACTGCTTATTGCTTACTGCTATTGCTTACTGCTTATTCCTGCTGCTTTCCTGCTCATTCCCTCACCCTCTAACCATCTATCCACACACACAAATAATATATAGCACATTCCACTCACAAAAAAAAAAAAAAAAAAAAAAAAAAAAAAAAAAAAAAAAAAAAATTATATATAATTATATATATTATATATATATATATATATATATATAGATATATAAATATATATATATGACACTTCATTATAATATATACACATAAAAATATTTAAGAACTCATTTTAAAATAGACACACCCCAACTTATGTATATATATATAAGACACACATACAAATATATAATCAAGATACCTAATAATATATCACACACACAACCATAAGATATATATATATATATATATGATTTATTATATATCTATCTATATATTATATATATCTATATATGTAATTAATATATTATATATAATATATATATATATATTATATATATATATATATATATATATATATATATATATATTTATTTATTTATTATTTATATATATATATATTTTTATATATTTTTATATATATATATAATATTTTTTTTATATATATTATTATATATATATTTATATATATATATATATATATATATAATATATATATATATATATATATATATATATATATATATATATATATAAATATATAATAAAATATATATATATATATATATATATAATATATATATTTATATATATATTATATATATATTTATATATATATATATATATATATATATATTATATATATTATATAGTATATATATATATAATATATATATATATATATATATAATAAAATTAAAATATATATATATATATATAAAAAAATATATATATATATAATATATAAAATTATATATATATATATATATATATATATAGATATTATATATAATATATATATATATATATATATATATATAATATATAGATATATAAAGAGACACACCATTCTAAATATAAAATGAATGATAAAATATGATACCATAAAGAACACATTAGGAACAACTCTCTAAATATATAAATCTGAGATTAAAAACACTAATTAATTATTCCTACATTATATTTATGCATACAAGTGTCCAAAATAGGGATTTTCCCACTAGGACACAATATATATATATATATATATATATATATATATATATATATATATATATATATATATATATATATATATATATATAAAGAGACACACCATTCTAAATATAAAATGAATATGATAAAATATGATACCATAAAGAACACATTAGGAACAACTCTCTAAATATATAAATCTGAGATTAAAACACTAATTAATTATTCCTACATCATATTTATGCATACAAGTGTCCAAAATAGGGATTTTCCCACTAGGACACAACCAAAACACAAAGGACACTCCTATGACCTCCAAATGGACACGAAATGGACACAAATGGAGATACAACCATAGGGGTCATTCCTATGGGTTCAAAATAATCCTATATACATGTTGGGGTAGATTAGAGGAGAGATTATACCTTCCGGGAGAGAGATTCAAAGGAAAAAGCCTTCCGACACGACACCGACACGTAGAGATTCCGAAAGGACACGAACGAGCTCCGAATCCTCCCAAACTTGGCTAGCTCCTTCCTTTCATGGAGTAGAGGAGAAATAAAGAAGATTTGGTGGAAGAAGGAGTTGATTTGGAGATGAAATCAATGGGGTTGCTCTCTAGAAATTTGGGGAAGAACATGAGAGAGAAAATGGATGGATAAAATGAAATGGAAGAGATGATGACTCACTCCTTATCCCCCTCATAGGTGGCTGCCCAAAAAGGGTGAGGTGTCCCCATTAGAAAAGTTCAAAATGCCCCCACTTGACCTATTTGATTTAAATTAAGAATGGGTTAAAGGTTGAGGTCAAATTAGTCTAGTTTTAAGTCTCTAATTAAACTAAACATATCCATAAATAATTAGTCTAACTACTAACTAAAATTAATATTATGTTGACTAAAATTAATATTATGTGGGCCATGTCTAACTAGTGTGTGGGTCCCACTAGAGTCAAAACTACCCCGGGTCCCCGTTTCAAGTCGGATTGAGCTGAAATTCGAACCCGACTCAAATAACCCCAAAATAATATTATAAATAAATAAATAATTTCAAAATATTCTAAAATGAAAAATAATAAAAATACCCCTGTTTCTGGAAACTGGGGGTGACAAATCTATCCACCTTAAAAAAATTTGTCCTCGAAATTAAAACCAAACAATAGTAAAATATCAAATCACAAGTCATGGCTAAAAATTTAAAATAATTTAAAATCTCAAAAATCAAAGCAGGAATTAAATGACTAAAATTATAAATTTGAAATTACTCTTAAATAGAACTCCAAGTTTATCCACCTTAAAAGAATTCATCCTCAAAATTAAAATGAAGCAAACACAAAAAATTCATGCAATTTGATAATTGTATGCGTCTGTCCAATAATCATGATACTCAGAATCTCCGTCATGCTAGTGAGCAAGGCTACAATAATCACAGAGTCCTCAACTACGGTACATACCTCTAAAATTATGGTATTTAAAATTTTCGCATTGCCGCTAGCTTGGCAGCGAAAACCTTAAATTTCTACACCCGAGAAATACGTCCATAGTTCGACTATATGTCCTCACTCTGCCTGCTAGCATGACCCTAGAGGATTCTAAATCTCATAATCAAGGCGACCTAGCCCATACGACTTATCTTAGAAGGAAATTACATCACAAGAACAATTTTCATCCAACGATCAAGAACAGATAGAATCAAAGTTCAAGACAGTTTATAAGAAGGCAAATACGAAAAGGAGATTCGAAAGATTGGAACCTGCTATATGCTCTGCTACTGCAAGAGTGGGCTCAACTGTCATGGCGAAAGCTCGCCCCTGCTGGCCTCCTATAGCCTGCTGCACTCTGTCCTGGCCTGCCTGTCTGGCTGCACGGACCGCACAGTCCTTCACCTGGTGGTCTGGAGCTCCACAGAATAAACAGACTCTCAGCTTCATCCTACAAGCCTCCCGGGTGTGCCCCATCTTCTTGCAGAAGGCACACTGGATGTCTTGCCTCCGGCCCTGTCCCTGGTGCTGCTGGGCATGCGCCGGTGCCTGCTGAAACTGCAACTGAGGCTGCTGCTGCTGAAACTACCTCTGCTGGAAATATGGGCGCTTCGCCGGCCCCACACTAGAGCTGGCTCCGAGAACGTCACTGCCCCTCTTCGGCTTGAGGCCGAAGTCCTCCTCTGTAATCTGTGCCTCTATCAGGATCTGCTCGAAGGTCGCATCACGTCTTCCAGAGGTACGAGTGCGTACTGCATGTACAAGACCCCTCCGGAACTTTCGGGCCTTGCACCCCTCATCCTGGACCAAACTAGGTACGAACCTGCTCAGGCGGAAGAACTCCGCTGCATACTCGTCTACCGACGAGTTCTCCTACACCAGACTGGCAAACTGCCCCTCCAAAGCTGTCAAGGCTACATCTGGGTAGAACTTCTCCTTAAAGAGTTTCCTGAAGTCCTTCCAAGACAAACCTCTCACTGACGCACGCAGATCCGTGGGTACCAAGTCAGCGCTATATCGAAGAACTGGCTCGCTGCAGATGTCACCCACAGACCTCTCGGGACCTCTGCAAACTACAGACTCCGCTGGACATCCTCTAGCCAGTCATCCGCGTATAGGATACCCTCGGTACCCTTGAACTCCCTCGGCCTCATCTTCCTGAAATCAAGGTGTGTACCGGGCCTCCCCTGACCCTGCTGCTGATTTGGTGCTCCCTGAACTGTAGTCTGTGCACCTCTCTCCACTGCTGCCATCGCTAGCTGATACGAGTTCTCCATAGTCTATCGTAGTACCTCTGCCTGACGATGTTGTGCCTCTGCCTGTGCTCTCTGTGTTTGCAGCATCTGCCGCAGAAGGGCCATCATCCCCTGAGTATCTGTCGGTAACTGAGGCGGCGGTGGAAGAATGTCAGGGATGACTATGGACGGTCTCGCTGATTGAAGTAAGTCCTCCTGGAACCGTCGCTGCTGCTGCTCCCGTCGGAAGGGCAGGGACTGATGTGGCAGCTCCCTGAACTGCAGTTCCCTCAGCTGGAGGTGAAAGACCTTCGGGAACTGCCACTGCTACTTCTGCCTGAAGGGCAGGGACTGTGGCTACTGCTCTCTCGACTGCTACTCCCGTAGCCGGAGGTGGAAGACCTCCCGAATCTGACCTCTCTGGAACTGTACTAGGCCCTGCCGCCTGAGAACGAGTCACCGTCATCCTGAAGATGAATTGAACCCAAGAGATCAATATGGCACATGATAAGATATTATCAAAGGAGGACAATTGAATTCAAATGCAAGAAGAGTTGTCATGGTAATCAAAAGATCAGAAATTTCCTAAAATGTGATTAAGTAACTCCTATCATACCCTAGATCCTACGTCCTAGTCGCAGGCTCATAATTAGCACTCTAAGTCGAGCACCATTACGAGATCGCACTAATTGTGACTCAGACCTGCATGGGCCACCACAAAAACGTGTCACGACCCGTACCCTGAAGAGGGGCACGAGCACGTGGTTACGTCCAGCCTACACCGCAGTATCGGCGGTAGAACGCTGTATATAGGGTCTGTAAATACTGCGACTAAAACAGATAAAGTTACCTGTAGAGTATATACACTCCGAATGGAGGTGACATAGCAATACAGTCTCAATCACATATATCAAACTAAGGTAGATAGCATGGAAAGGAAAATATGATAGATGAAACAGAAAATGAGTCCAAGATTCACAAGTCAGAGCTATACACAAATATCCATGGTCTCAGAAAATATATATAATAGATACTACAACTGACAGTGCTAGCTGGCTCGCAGGCCAGGCAAACCTAACTAGCTATACTACTCAGGGTGAGCAAAATCTAGTGGCTCTACCAACAAGCCACGGTCTAAGTCTACTCCGTCAGACTCTACCCCATAGTAGGTCGGGCAATCAGCCTCGAAATCATCTGTAATATGTCAACGGTATCTTGTCAGAAAAATGAGCAAGTACAAACACCAACAATAGTTCCATATGAATTGACAAATTCTATAAGAGACAGTGTAATAAAATACAAGACAAAATCAACTGGAAATACATAGCATGATGTGAGTACTGAAAAGGACGACGATATGAATGTATATAGGGTGACTTGAGAACTATTCGGAAGCCGAGTTACAACCCCTAAACCAAACAAGGACCGGGGCTGTAACCCTTCTCCCGAACAGAACTTAGTCACCAAGATAAAAATATAAAAGGTGCCTTGAATTATTAGTGTGTCATGTGATCGACTTGGGAAAAATATGCTCAGGCTTTCCATCCGACCGGCTATGAACCCTGTATACAATAGAACGATAAGGCCAGTCACCATAGAAAGCTATGAACCGTATAGGGTAAGGCTTTACCCATCGTGAGGCGAGGGTATAGCTATGAACCATATGTACCATAGAACCATGCGGGAATTTGATCACACAACCACTAATAACTCCCCCATCCCCGAATAGTACAATAGATCTGGACATGACACGTTATGACACTGGATTCCATAAGAGGGTAGCAAGTCCCCTTTTAAAATCGGTGTCTATACTAATACACTGAAATAAGACAGAATATGTACCAATATATCATGTAACTCTAGGAATAATATCCCATGTCATGATCCAACATATACTAGTCTATGAACTGTCGTGACTGGAAATCGAGTATAACACTACAACTGAATCGGATATAGCAGATATCAAGACAATAAAACTATCAGTGAATGTACTCGCCTGTGGTCCTGAGCTGATAGGATGAACAGATGCTCAGAGTGATTACAGACCTAAAATAAGATACTATAAGTCAAACAGGACTAAATACTGAAAATGGAAGCTAATTCAAGTCATGAATGCAAGTCTAAGTCAAAATTAGGTCAATCTAGGTCAGACTGAGTTACACTAGGTCATACTGGCTCATACTAGGTCATACCAGGTCACTGGGAGTCAATCCAAGTCAAACTAGGTTAATCTGGTTCAAGGGTTGACTTACAGTTGACTTTTGGTCAAAAAGTCAACTCTGGTCAACTCTGGTCAATACTGAGTCAACCCTGGGTCAACTCTAGGTCAAACGGGGTCAAAGGTTGACTTACAATTGACTTTTGGTCAAAAAGTCAACTCTGGTCAACACTGAGTCAACCCTGGGTCAACCTTAGGTTAAACAAGTCAAATGTTGACTAACAGTTGCCTTTCAGTCAACTGGTCAAACTCTGGTTTGGTTTCGGTTAATTCTAAGTCAAGTGTTGACTTGAAGTTTACTTTGGGTTAAAAAGTCAACTCTTGGTCAACGGGGGTCAAGACTAGTCTAAACTACCCTCATCTAGTCATTATATACCAAGACAACCTATTTCTAATCCCATCTAGCAATTAGAAACCCAATACCTTACATTACCCAATACCCCTTATATTTACCCTTACAAGGTATTCCCGCTACCTTGCCCATTACAAAGGAAACCCTTCTACATCTCAGGATACTAGCCTAGGCTTCTTAGGGTAGCTAGATACTATCCTATCTAGGGTTTACCAACCAAGAAATCTAGGGTTCTTGGGCATCTAATCCATCTTATCTTCCATGTTGGTCATCCCAACATTACCTTAAGGTAATCTTGAGATATCAAGATACCACATATAACATAACCCATTTCTTCTAAACCACACTCACTCTCCCTCACAAACATCATCTATCTAACCCCCATCTAACTTAGAATGCTACTCCTAAAATAACTCTCAAGAACCAACTCAAACAACTACCACAAACCTCCTAATGTATCTTAACATGACATATAACATAACATGACCAACCTTATTTTCTACTACTATAAACACTACTCCACTAACCATCTAACACAATAATAACACTCTCTAACTTAGGGGTTTCGTAGTACTAAATGTGGTTGACAAGTGGGGGTAGGTATTTAGGGCTAAGGTGGTTCAAAAGGGGATGTTTCGGGACCACAAAAACTCCAAAAAACCATCCTGCACCGCTTCTGCTTACTGCTTATTCCTGCTTACTGCTTATTGCTTACTGCTTATTGCTTACTGCTTATTCTTGCTGCTTTCCTGCTCATTTCCTCACTCTCTAACCATCTATCCACACACACAAATAAATATATATGCACATTCCACTCACAAAATATATATATATATATATATATATATATATATATATATATATATATATATATATATATATATATATATATATATATATATTTTAAACAATGGCTAAGGCCTTCATTGAAATACAAGAAGATAGGTGAAACCGGGAGATAGCCCAAGTTCGTACAAAGTGAGGGAGGAACCCCTAGCATACGTACAGACGTGACTCGTCTTAACCAAGATTACAACTGCCAAAATGATTTTTTTTTTAGACGAAACAAGGAACGAAATTCGAAAAGAAGAGGGGGGTGGGCACCCAGCCCTGAAAAGGTTGTTTTTTTTTGGAAAAATAAAAAAAATTAAAAAACAGGAAAGAGAATTCGGAAGAATTCAAACTTTCAAAAAAAAAGGGGGAGGGGGGATGGGCCTCAGCGCGTGAGGCCCGAGGGCGGCAAAACCAACGCACAAGACCCGAGGCGGGTCAATCCCTCTGCCCGAGGGAAAAGGGGGGCCACAGCCCGAGGTGGCCGGTGGGCTGCCCGAGGGTGGGCGCGCCGCACGAGGCAACGCCAAGGATCCGCCCGGTGCGGCGGAGCACCGGCGCGAGTGGCCTAGGGGGGGAGGGCGGGGACTCCGACGGGGGACCCGGAGGACCCACGGCGACTGGAGGAGGGATCAGGCGACGGCGGCACGAGCGCTGACGCAGCGGCCAATCGACGCATAGAGGGGACGGAGGCGAGCGACGGGGGCCGGCGAGCGCGGCCGGAAAGGGGGGAGGGGGGCTCCCGCCGCCTGCATGCAGGCCGGAGCGCACCACCGGGAGTCGGGGAAAGATGCGGGAGGCACGGGCCACTGACGGGCGGGCCCAACATAGGCTGCCGGAGGAGCCGGAAAGGCGGCGGGGGGAGGCCTGCGCGGGAGAGGTGCGGACGCCGGCCAAGGAGAGATCCGGGAGGCGCTCACGGGGGGTGACGGGGAGACGAGGAGGCGGGTCCGGCGAGGGATCCCTGGGCGGTGCGGAGGCCGCTGGAGCCCGCGAGACGGGGCCGGTCAAGAGAGGCGGGGGGGGAGTGGCCTCCAGCGCGCGCCGGAAGCTCCTGAGGTCGTATGGAGGCGGAGGAGCCGTCCACGCAGGGAGGGCGGAGCTCGCGGGAGGGAGGGCAGCGGCGGAGAGGCCGTCGCAGGACGGCAGCGCTTCGACGGAAGGAGACGAAGGCGCCGACAGGGGCGGACCGCCAACCACTGATGGCCGCCGAGCGGCCACGTGGGCCCAGGAGATGGGCTCACTGCACGGAGGAGCGCCGGAGAAGGACGGCTCCGTAGGGAAGGCAGCGAGGGGGGAGAAGGGGGGGCATCGGATCTGGAGGTGACGGCCAAGAAAGAGGAGCGGCGTACGGAGGAGGCGCCGGGGTGGGGGAGACCGCCGAGGTGGGGAGCGCTCCCGGCAGAGCCGCGGGGACCGCAGGAGACGGGGGTGTTGGAGCGGAAGGGGGCTCACAGAGAGGGAGAAGTGGGCTGCGTCGATTCCGTAGCCTCCGCTGCCTCCGAGGACGGCGATGGCACCGATGGGGTTTGGGGGGGTGGTTGGGGGGGAAAAGAGGGACGGCGGGCGACGGAAGGCCGGAGAGGGGGGGGGGGCGCCCACTGGGGCGACGCCGGAGTGGGCCAGGCGGAGCCAGGCCAGCCTGGAGTGCCGCCAGCGGGGAGGAAGAAACTCACGGGGTGGCCGGGCCGGGGAGGCCGACCGGCCACCCGAACCACCAGATCCCGAGGGGGACCTGCGGAGTCGCCAGGAGAGGGCCCTCCGGCTTCCTCTTCCTCATTTTTGATATATCCCACAAAATATATATATATATATATATATATATATATATATATATATATATATATATATATATATATATATATATATATATATATATATTGACACTCTCATTATAATATATACACATGAAAATATTTTAAGAACTCATTTTAAAATAGACACACCCACAACTTATGTATATATATATAAGACACACATACAAATATATAATCAAGATACCTAATAATATAGTAACACACACAACCATAAGATATATATATATATATATATATATATATATATATATATATATATATATATATATATATATATATATATATATATATAGACACACCATTCTAAATATAAAATGAATATGATAAAATATGATACCATAAAGAACACATTAGGAACAACTCTCTAAATATATAAATCTGAGATTAAAACACTAATTAATTATTCCTACATTATATTTATGCATATAAGTGTCCAAAATAAGGATTTTTCCACTAGGACACAACCACAACACAAAGGACACTCCTATGACCTCCAAATGGACACAAATGGAGATACAACCATAGGGGTCATTCCTATGGGTTTAAAATAATTCTATATGCATGTTGGGGTGGATTAGAGGAGAGATTATACCTTCCGGGAGAGAGATTTAAAGGAAAAAGCCTTCCGACACGACACCGACACGTAGAGATTCCAAAAGGACACGAACGAGCTCCAAATCCTCCCAAACTTGGCTAGCTCCTTCCTTTCATGGAGTAGAAGAGAAATGAAGAAGATTTGGTGGAAGAAGGAGTTGATTTGGAGATGAAATCAATGGGGTTGCTCTCTAGAAATTTGGAGAAGAACATGAGAGAGAAAATGGATGGATAAAATGAAATGGAAGAGATGATAACTCACTCCTTATCCCCCCCATAGGTGGCTGTCCAAAAAGGGTGAGGTGTCCCCATTAGAAAAGTCCAAAATGCCCCCATTTGACCTATTTGATTTAAATTAAGAATGGGTTAAAGGTTGAGGTCAAATTAGTCTAGTTTTAAGTCTCTAATTAAACTAAACATATCCATAAATAATTAGACTAACTACTAACTAAAATTAATATTATGTGGACTAAAATTAATATTATGTGGGCCATGCTTAACTAGTGTGTGGGTCCCACTAGAGTCAAAACTACCCCGGGTCCCCGTTTCAAGTCGGTTTGAGCTAAAATTCGAACCCGACTCAAATAACCCCAAAATAATATTATAAATAAATAAATAATTTCAAATAACAAAAATACCCCTGTTTCTGGAAACTGGGGGTGACAGATGGTGCCTTGCGGCACGGTTCCAGGTTATGTGTGCCCAGCGGAGATCTCAGGAAGCAGGTTATGCAGGAGGCCCACAGATCTCAGTACTCTATACACCCTGGTGCCAACAAGATGTACCGAGATCTGAGGGAGCATGTTTGGTGGTACAGGATGAAGCGGGAGGTAGCTCGCTTCGTAGCTAGGTGCTTGGTCTGTCAGCAGGTTAAGGCAGAGAGACAGAGGCCCGGTGGATTGTTGCAGCCATTGTCTATTCCCGAGTAGAAGTGGGAGCATATCACTATGAATTTCGTATCTGGATTGTCGCGTACACCAGGAGAAAAAGACACGATTTGGGTCATCGTTGACAGGTTGACCAAATCGGCCCACTTTTTGCCATTCAAGGTAGGTACGTCTACAGAGAGGCTTGCAGAGATGTACTTGCGACAGATAGTCAGAATTTATGGGGTTCCTATCAGCATCGTCTCGGATCGGAATAGTCATTTACTTTTCATTTTTGGAGGAGTCTGCAGACTAGTTTGGGCACTCAGCTCAAGTTTAGTACTGCATACCACCCCCAGACGGATGGACAGTCAGAGAGGACTATTCAGACGCTCGAGGATATGCTGCGAACATGCATCCTGGACTTTGGAGGTTCCTGGGAGGATCATCTACATTTGGTGGAGTTTGCTTACAATAACAGTTTTCAGGCCAGCATTGAGATGTCACCTTTCGAGGCTCTATACGGGTGTAGGTGTCGTACACCCTTATCTTGGGATGATGTTGGTGAACGAGCTTTACTGGGACTAGAGATGGTTGTTGACGCAGCCGAAAAGGTGAAGCTCATCAGGGATAGACTTCGCGTGGCGCAGGACAGACATCGGTACTGGGCCGATAGCCACCGGAGGCCGTTGGAGTTTGAGGTACATATTAGAGTAGGATTAGATTTTGGATGTTTGTTTGTGTTTTATTGATCATGTTTGTTTATCATAATTAAATTGAGACCATGCTTGTGATTAGGTTGGAGACCAGGTTTTCTTGAGGATATCTCTGACTCGTGGTACGATACATTTTGGTGGAGGTGGAAAGCCTACCCCGCACTTCATCGGCCCTTTCCTTATCAGCGAGAGTGTCGGCGACGTGGCTTACAGGCTTGACTTGCCATCGGCACTAGTGGGGGTCCACAACGTATTCCATGTATCACAGCTGAGACGGTACATGGCTGATCCTAGCCGTGTGCTCGATCATTCGGAGATTTAGGTTGGACCTTCTCTCAGCTATCCAGAGCAGCCAGTGCAGATACTGGATCGACAAGAGAAGGTTCTGAGGAACCAGGTGATACCATTGGTACGCGTTGCATGGAGGCATCATTCTCTAGGAGAGTCTACCTGGGAGAAGGAGGATGAGATGCGCGAGCGATACCCATATCTTTTTGGACCGTGAGGTATATTTTCTATCATTCTCATCAGTTACATTTTGCCTTTCAATTTCGAGGACGAAATTCTTTTAAAGAGGGAAGATTTGTCACTACCACATTTCTAGTATGGGGGTATTTTGGTCATTTTTGAATTTTTGGGATTTATTTGGAATTATTGTGAATTATTGAGATTTATTAGAATTTATATAATTTTTAGTATAATTTAATTAGGGGGTTATTCTAGACTTTGACTAGTGTTGACTTTGGAGCCTACCCTAGAAGCTAACCCTAGTTTTAGTGACTTGGTTAGATTATGAAACCCTAGTTTGGTTTAAGTTAATCATATCCTAGTCATTAGAACCAAATTGGAAATAGGAATTAGAATAGAGTTTTGATAAATGGCTTATGACTTCACAAGTCATGATTAATGACTTAAGCCCATAGAAGCCCATAGCCCACACCATGTAAACCTAACCCTAACCCTAGCATGGCCGGCCAGCCCACCTAGGGATTCCCACCCTATAAATAATCTCTTCCATTAGGTTAGCCTCCTTTAGAAAGTTCACATTTGGAAAGAGAGGTATGCTCCATCTTTAGAAATTTATAAAAAATCCAATTTAATTCCTTTTTCCCTCAAACTAATTGCAATAGGTTCTAATTTAGGTATTCTTGTTGTGTGTGTGATTTATTTTCAGTTTGTTAACAATTTGGGAGAGTTTGGCTATTAAGAGGAACACCCCTCTTTGGAGCTTTTGAGGAGCTTTTGACACCTATAGGTAACTCCTTCAAAACTTATTGAAATTGCTATTATTAGTGCATATTAGCCTAGATCTAGGTGTCCCCTAGCTAACCCTAGATTTTTGTAGGATTTTGTGTCCAATTCGTGTCCTATTTGGACACGTATCAGTCACTATACCTAGGTGTTCGAGGAAATTCCCCAATGGACATTTCGATTTGGTTTTTGAATTGTTATTGAATAGGAATTTAGATCTAGATCTTGTTTATGGGATTCCACTTGACTGAGTTGATTTCTAGTTGTTTTGTGTCGTGTTTTGCTCACTGGACACGGCCGCACACGAAGGGTTTTCCCTGTCCTGCTACTCGGGGCCAAATGCTCACTGGATAGGATACGGGGATACGTGATACTTTGAGGACACATTGGGGCAGTGTCTGACATGACACTCCCCAAGTGGCACGACCTCTCGTGTCGTGTCGAGGGAACATGAGACACTACACTGATTTTTACTAGGTTCGGTTCAGTCCTTATCTGGTTCTGATACGCGCATTTTGGACACGACTCGGGGACACGTGACCCAAATCAGGGTGACACATAGGTAGCTGGATCCTAGGCGAACCTAGGGTTGTGAGCACGAGGCTTGGTTTGGCCTGTGACACGAGCACGACACGCGTGCACTCGTGCACGAGACAGTGCACTGTGCAGTGTCCAGTTTGTGTTGCTTTTGGGTTTAATTGAATTTGACACGTTCGTGTCACATTTTGGTGGGACACAAACTGTATGCTGGACATGTACACTTATAGTGTTTACATTACCAACCATTACATTTACATCTTAGCATGTTTTTAACCCATTTAATCCTATTTACCCTATTTTGGACTGAAACATGTATTTTTATGAATTTCCAGTTTTTCAAATTAGATTTTGGCATCCATTTTAGTTTAGTTTAATACTGTTAATTGCATGTTTTATACCCTAATGTTGTTCTCCTATATGTGTTCTAGCTATATGTCAATTTTGGGGTGGTTTCATTGAGTATTGGTTTCGAAATGGGGATTGAAGTTTTCAACTAAAAACTGAACTGAAATTGGTAATATGAATTAGTTCCCTTCCTTCCTTTCACTGCCACAGAGCACTTGACCCCTCTACTGTCCAGTATTGGACTGTTAACTCTCACTCTTAACACACACAACCACACTTATTCACACACACAAATCTGACATGCCTATACCCTCTGTGTGACACCACACACACACATGTCAGACACATGCCTACACTCTATGGCATTCACCACCCACACACACACACTCTAATCTAGATTCCTGTCACACATAGGAAATACCTTTTACACACACACTCACACTCTCATATACACACACACACACCCATTTACCTTGATTTATGTATTCCCCTTTATGTGTATGTATATATATATATATATATATATATATATATATATATATATATATATATATATATATATATTTATGTGTATGTGTATATATATATATATATATATATATATATATATATATATATATATATTTATATATATATATATATATTTATATATATATATATATATATATATATATATATTGTATATATATATTTTTTTGTATATATATATATTTTGTATATATATATTTTGTATATATATATATATATATATATATATATATATATATATATATATGTATATGTATGTACCTATCATGTGATGTATAAGTATAGCTATATAGATACAATATGGTATTCCTAATGTGTGTGTATCAGCCTAGGACTATAGCCTATGGGTGCAATGTGTGATGTTAGTATAGTCTAGTATAGTATTGTATTGACCAATATAGACTTGTTAGGACTTAGAATGATGTTAAACCTAGTTTAACATAACCTAGACTTGTTTAGACCTGGAATAACTTGTTTGACCTAATTTAGACTTGTTAGACCTAGTTTGACTTCTAGGGTTGACCAAAGTTGACCAAGAGTTGACTTTGGCCTAGATTGACCTAGAATCATATAGAATGCATAGTAGGACTTCATTATATCATTTTAGACTTGTTGTGACTTGTGCTGTTCTGATTAGGAGCCAGACACCTCTCCTCGGACAGTACATTTCATTCGGACACTCAGATACCAGGCGAGTATATTCTCTGATCATTTCATATCATGTTTAGAATTATTCTCCTGCTTTAAATTACTTTACTAGATACTGTCACGTTGGTCACACGAATTAGTACTATATGGATCCTTTCTTGAGATGTTATCCCCTCATGGAGCATCGGATACTACATGTTCTGTGCGTTTCACTTACATGGTGTATCACTATGCTTCATGGTTCATTGATCACTTGTGACATGTACTCTCATGATCACAGAGTCTCCTTGAATCTCCCATTTATGGGTATTCCTAGAATCACCCATTTAAGGGCCTACCATGTATCACCCCTCGTGGGCCATTGCATTGAATCATAACATAACCTGGCTGGATCCTTGTGTATTGATTGGGGGTATGGGAGAGTAGAAGTAGACATGTGAATAATATCCAAGTAGTGTAGCATCAGAATCTTTTCCGTAGTGTAGTATCAGAATCTCCTATGCCATTCACATGTTTATATTGTACTCTGACTCACTAGCCACTGTTAGTTCTCTACTTATAGTAGATATTTCTATTACAGTTCTCTCTCTGTTTACATTATATACTTTCTTCAGTTTCCTGTATCTTACTTTCCTGTATGATTATATTTTCTAACATGCTATGAACTGTTGAGATGTATTATGCTCGCTCCGTCCTGATTGGGCACCGTTGAATGTTTACAGAGGACGAGGATGAGGCTGGTATTGACACCTTCTATGGGACAGCCCTAGACGACACTTGTGAGCTGGACTCTCAGGAGGACCCAGCTCTAGCTGATGACATTACCCCTACTGCCTAGACTAGTTTAGTTAGGCTTTATCTTACTTATGTTGTCTGGGACTAGTCTAGGTTTTACTATGTCTGTCATTTGAGTTCTGGATTGTATATATTCTTTCATATTCAGTAGTTGAGACTTGTATCTCTAGATGTTTGCTGAGATATTATCTTAGACACTTAGACTTTGCTGATCATCTATATTTCTTTGAGTTCTATATCATATCATGCTTCTTCTTCCTTAGTTGTGATTGAGTTTACATTCTGCTCTGTCATCCCCATTCGGGGAGTATAAACTGCTTAGCATTATATTGTTAGATGTTGTGACCTAGGACAGCGTTCTACCGCCGACACTACGGCATAGGCTGGACGTACCCACGTCTCGTGCCCTTACCCTAGGGTGCGGGTCATGACAGAAAGACACCGGGGTTGAACCCGAAGCCGTCACGGCTGACATGAGAAAGATGACACAGACAGGATACACAAAATTTGTGGAGGCTCTGGTGGAGAATTACTGTGGAGAAAAATAATAGGAAGTCTTCCCTATAAATAGGGTGGAGAAATTCTAGGTAGATAAGGATTAGGACTTATTTAAATCACCATTAGATAATTTTATATTAATTTAAATCAATTTAAAATCAATTTGATAAGATCCAATCAATTTAAAACTAGATAATTATATCTTTAATTTAAATCAATTAAAAATCAAAATCAATCAAATCAAATTTCAATTTAACTTACGACAATAAATTTTTAAAATATCTTTATTTTTTATAAATTGAAAATAAAGCATAATATTTATCAAAAAATATTATTTTTCTAAATTATTAGCTCTACAAATAAAATAGTCTTTATAAAAATAAAATAAAACTTGGCAAAATACGTTGCGATGTATATTATACTCAAAAATTTTACCATATATTATTTCAAAAATATACTTACTTTCCATATGAATAAATCTATAATAAAACCTTTGTATATAAAAAATATATACTTCGCATATACGCATTCGCATGTACAAATACAAAAATAAAACAAATACCAAAATAAAATAAAAAAATAAAAAAAAACTATAGTGAAGTTTTATGGTATTTACATAAAATGGTCAATTACAATACCCGATCTTCATCGACATAATTCCCTAGAATCTTTATTTGTATTAACAAATCCTTCATGTTAAGGTTTTTGTTGTACCGTTCAAAGTCGTATTATATAAAGGAAAGGAAAGGAGTCTTGCTTCATATTGCCTCTTCTTCCCTCATCCTCCTTGAAAGATACTTGTAATCCCAAGCACTTTTCTACCCACAATAATCCGATGGCGAACACACGTACGTTATTTTCGTTTATTTTATATATCACTATTATTCGTGTATATATCCTGATAGTATTGTTTAGTTCTATGCTCCGTTCATTTGATATGCCTTGACCTAGATTTGACTTGGACAAGACTTGACGTGATGACCTTGACTTCCTAGTTCCTTAGGAGAGATTGTTTTACTAGTCGTGGCTATTACCACTCAATCGTTAGTGCCTCACCGGACTGCAATAAAGACTTGTTATTGGACTGTTATTGCCTCATCGGACTATGTTCATTATCACATGATTACTGATAGCTATGATTAGTATTATATTCTCTATGACATGTTACCACCTATAGAGTTCTTTCCATGTGATATTCTTTTTTGTACTTATAGTTATTTTTTATGTACTAATCATGTCTTTCCAAGTATGTTACTTATTGTCAAAGTACATTTATATATTATGTATCTTCCTATGTACCCTGAGGACTTAAACTTTTCTCCAGGTTTAGACGAGGTAGATCCAAATGCAGATGAACCAGTCTACAGACCGGCACCAAACCACGGTACATCTGCAGTTGACAATACCAGCATGGACTTAGTTTAGTTTATTTCCTATCTTTATTTTATTTTTTGTCTACTGGTAATAGATTTGTCTCCACCAGACGTTACTTAAATCCTTGATAACTTGAATCTTTCACATTTATATTCATCTTATATTCTATTTGTTTGGTTATCTTCGTTATCATGGACGAGATTTAGATTGCCCATGTTAGTCATTGATTTCTTGGACTTGAGCTTTTATAAATAGCTTAAGTGCATCACTTGAGGGTTCCATAGACTGGGTTCGTCTTTGAGTGTGTACTAGCTGGTCGAGTCACATGCTAGTCCCGTGAGTTTTGGCACTAGGGCGTGACAGGTTTTAGTGGTGGCCCATGTAGGTCCATTTAGGTATTTTGGTTACGTTATTTTTGGGAGGGCCTACAAATAATATTAGACTTTTAGGATCTCATCCACATGCCTTGACACGTTATTGATCTCTATCTTTGCCTTCAATAGATTCCTTGACTTGCATCCAACTTGAATCCTTTATTGTCTAATGGTTTTCTTTTTATGAAGATAATGGATCCACAAAATGGAAGCCCCGCTCCAATTAACACTCCACAAAATTCTGTTATGACCCATGTTGATGGAAATCCGCCACCACTTGGGGGACAACCTACTTAGCGGATGTAAACCCCCTAAATTTCTACTATAATTTTTTAAAAAATAAATAATTTAGTATTGATTTTGTAATTCGAATTTGTACGTCGCATACGAGTTGGCATTGTCGTATTGAACGTCGCGTGCGGGTTTGCGTTTCATATTTTCTCGACGAGTGCGAATATATGCGAGGTACATATTTTTAGAAAAATATTTTAATTTTATTATAAAGGAAGTATAGTATTTCAAATATGTATATATATATATATATATATATTTATATATATATGATAAATACTTAATTTGTTTAAGGTTGTGAACAAGAGAATTTCAAAACTTCATTTATTTTACCTTATAAAATGTTATTTTATTTTAATACAAATATAGTAGTAATTTGGAAAACGAGGATATTGTAAATATTTACATACATGAATCTATATCATATATAGATTTTAATTTCTAATTTTTATTTTTTCAACTTACAAAAAGATATTTAAAATGTATTTATTGTGATTTCAATTGCGATTTGATTTTATTGGAAAATTTTCAAATAGCTTTACATTAAAGATAAGGATTTTTCTATGTTATATTCGAGAGATTTTATCAAATTGATTTTTAGCAATTTAAATTTAAAAGATGGAATTATCCATCGGGGTTTAAACCATCACAAGTCCTTATCCAACTGGAAATTTTCCCCTTCTATATAAGGAGAGGTACTCATCTATAAATTATAAACCATCCACAAAATGTGCACCGTGTCAGTGCCCGTGCCCCCTTCCCCATCCACTAAGTGTTTTCTTGTACATGTACAATCGTTCTCCGTGTCCGACAGCCCCTGACACTGAATCATCCCATGTCTCGCAGGACACAACCTCGTCCTTCCACTGTCGCAATCCTCACCATCACCGACTCCTCGTGCGGTCACCCGACAACCGACCTTCCTGTCCGGTGACACCACCACCATCAGCCACTCTACCTACACCACAAGGCCAACTCCCTGCTCCCCTCACCATCACCGCCAACACCACCATTAGCACCACCACCGTAGCCACCCGAAAAACCCACACTGCCACAAACAACCATGATCGTCCGCACCAGCTGCCATCCCCATCACTATTGCCATCAGCCGAAGCCACCTCCGTCACCAACACCCAGAGCCAGCCTCCTACACCAAAATAACTACGCCGTCTTCGACCATCACCAGAATCCTGCCGTCGTCACCTCCAAGCAGACCGATCCCAATTTATCATCCGCCACCATAACCCAAATCGTCACTACCACCAGAGAAAAGCAGAAGGGAACCCTAACCCTAAACTCACCTCGCTGAGCCGTCGTGCCAACCGCCGGAGCTGCCTCGCCTCCTCTGACTTTGCCGCCGCAGATCCAGCACCGTCCGCTGCACGCCCGTACCATCGGACCCCTCTTGCCTACGTCTTTCCATCCATCTAGGCTCCCGTGCCGACCGCGGGCACCCCGCGTCACAGCCGCGGCCGCGACACGGCGCCTTCCCGGCGGCGTGCGCGTGTGAACATCCATCCCGTCCTCGATCCGCCTCCGCCAGTATCGCCGATGGCCGTCCGCCCGGCAGCCGCATCGTCGCGCACTAGATCGTCTCCGCGTGGCCGTCCTTCTGCCGCGCCCAGTGCAGCGCCACCGCCGGCGCTCGACCCCCGTGCGTCGCTTCTCCTCCCGGTAAGACCCCCTTTCTTCCGTTCTCTCTCTCCTCTTCAACTCCTTCTCCTCCTCTCTTTAAGTCTCTCGCACACACACTTTAATTTTTTTCTCTCTCTCTTTCCTATTCTAAATAACCCCTTGATTTGTTGATCTATTTTTTTTCTTGGGCTTCCCGCAGAAGCTTAGGGATAGATTGGTTTGTTTTATTTAATATTTTTTTATATTGCCAAGCAACATATGAAATTACTCTTGTTATTATTATTATAATATCATTATAGTTGACAGAAGATACTGTTGATATTTTCAAATGGATAATACTAATATTTTCATATGATGAGTAATATTTGTAACAAAATATAATTTAGGTTACCTATATTATTCTATGGGAATTTGAAGTATATAAACATTTTTGTAATATTTTTGTGTTAAATTGAAATATTGCCTTATTATAAAATAATTTGTAGATTACAAAATATTATCTATAAATAAAATAAAAAAATATTTTGACCTATATAAGTAGTTTCCAAAATATAAGATAAATTCCTAAGTTTTTATTTTATTTACCTAAAAGTATTTCAACTAATAAAATATTGTCTTGCCTGGAAAACCTATTTTGATAACTTACAGTATTTGTATAAAACAATTTTGTTTTGTTTTAACTATTACCTATAAGGTAGTTGGAACTAGGAAAACCTAGTTTTAAATATTATAAATATATATATATATATATATATATATATATATATATATATATATATATATATATATATATATATAAATATATATATATATATATATATATATATATATATATATATATATATATATATATATATTCATCTACTTTAAAATTTCTTCGATTATCACCGTGATCGTGACTAATCATGGTTTACCCATATTCCTAAATTCCTTGAAACCCCAGACCTCTGCTCGTCGACCCTGGATACTGGACGTTCATGATTTGTTAAATTATCGCACAACACCAGGCGACACCAGGCAAGATACCTTGCCATATTTACTGCTTACATTTAGTTGCATCTTATTATTCTGTTATTAATTTTTGTACTTTTATTTTCAGTTATTAAATTTTCTCCTTACTTGTGGACCTAGAGTTAAGTGACTACCGTCAATAGAGTGCATGTCATTAACTTTGTCACGATTGTTTCACGAGTTGTGTAAGAGTTGTGAGTATCATATAGTGGTCACTTGCGTGTTGGCTGATCACCCGTGCGCATGCGTAGGAATAACTGTCAATAGATGCATGTTAGAAGACTTGACAGTTATTAAGTATAAAATAGTATTGTGAAAGTGACACGTGTTGGTGTGTCATGGTTACGATGCATATATAGTATCATTGGGGGGGAGGGGACATCTACTAGCATAGGGGCTATATTTACTTTTTACACACATTTGTGGGCCGATAGTGACTCTTATGAGCGCTACCTTCTGCCCCGGGTCCGATAGCGAGTCAGATGAGCGCTACTTACTGCCCATGGCCGATAGTGACTCGGATGAGCGCTACCTACTGCCACTCTTTATTTACTCTGCTGATCCTACAGCCCCTGCGTAGAACGTTGTCCTCAAAGTGCATATCACATAGATGGTTAGGGACCCAGTTGTGTTGTAGTTTATAGTATTTACATTTGTAGTTATAAATGGCATGTCCTTCATGTATCTTGTTACGTCCCTCTGAGGACCTGATGATCTCTCCAGGTGTGTGTTTCGTGATTTCTTGCAGGTGCTCTAGCTAAGGCCATGTCTTCCTTCCTCCCTGATGATTGCTCTTGGACTCGTCACTTGCTTCGCTCAACCAATTCTTTCTTTGTATATTTTTTTATTTTAAATTATTGGTAGTGGATATGTCTCCGCCTAACGTTTGTACCAATGACTATTTGATTATATTATTAAAACTTCATATTTATGGATGAGATTTAGTTTGGGCATGGCTTTCTACATTTTACAGCTTATGTACACATACGAGCCTTTCATTTACTCGTATATATAAGCTGGCATGATACATATCTGGTCCCAAGTATTTTGAGACTGGGGCGTTACAACGGAACGACTAGCCACCGAGCTCATGGCCGGATGGACAGACTTTACAGTAGGTACAAATACCACAACAAGAGGTTCCATTACCTCTACCACCTTCCATTCCCCCGATACCCTTCATGCCTTTTCTACTGCCCGGGCAGCAGATGGACGAGCAGCAGATGTTCCAAATATTTTACACGATGACGCAGGCCCAATAGTTAGTCCAGTAGCAGACCCAGTAGCGACAGGCCAAAGCACTAAGAAAGAGAGTATAGTGGCAGCCTTAGCACAACCGACCGTTGTAATCCGTCAGAAAGTGACAGATACTATTTTTTATTTTCGAAAGATGTCTCCTCTGCCATTCTCTAAAAATGAGGATCCCACGGAGGTGCATGCTCGGCTCACAAAAATTAAGCATCATATGGAACCTGTCGAGCTACCTAGAGAGAAGTGGATGATTGCCGTTATGATATAGCTAATCGCAACGTGCACCATTGGTGGATTTTTGAGGAACAACGATTGGGCCCTGAACAAGTCACCTGGGAGGAGTTCTCAAAACTCTTTAAGGAGGCATACATTCCAGCCACAGAACGAGTAGAGCTTTGAGACTGATTCCTATACCTTAGCCGGGGAAGCATGACCGTAGAGGAGTACAACGCAAAATTTTTGTGTTTGAGTCAATTTGCCCCTTACCTGATTTAGATCGAGGTGCGGAAGGTAGAAAAGTTTTATGATGGACTCAACTTTAATTTGTAGAGGTTGGTAGGATCAGTTGCTCCTACTTCTTATCGGCGTCCTGACAACAACACTTTGCTATGAACGAATCAACAAAAGGGAGGCAAGTCAGAAGCGACTGCAGTCAACGGCATCATCAGTTCAAGCACCTCCGAAAGGACCTAAAAGTTGCCTTTCCACACATCAACAACCAAGAGCTGCCACATATCTGAATCCAGAACTTCCAATCTACCATTATTGTAAGAAGAGAGGACATCTTCAAGTTAATTATCATCGAAGACTAGACATTATTTACGTTATGGCTCCGATAAACACCAGATAAAAAATTATCCCGAAAGGCGTACTAAAGGACCAATACAACCGCCAATACCAACTCAACCAATAACACAAGGAGGATATCTAGAAGGAATGCTCTATGATCAGGCAACACAATTCGCGCAGGACAGCGGGCTGATGCATAATAAGGAGGGCAATCCTTCAACATGACCGTTGTGAGTACGACAACGACACAATAAGAGACTGAAGATGTCAAGTTATAAGTTTTCTTATAATGATATTGAGTAGAATATTGGTTTATGATTGACCGTTCTTGCTTGATTAGGAGGAACCATAGGAATGTTGCACACCCCCTTAAGCAATCTTAGTTACATTAGTATACTCCTTGTCATTAATAGTTACTTTTAAGGTGGATAGAATGTAAACCCCCAGAATTTTTAATATTTTTATTTTTATTTGTCCCAAATAAAAGTTTTTGGACTTTTATATATTTTAAAATAATATTTATTGCATATATATAGCCTTAATCATGGTTAAGTTTTGTTATGCATGTTGACTAGGAACTTTTGCATGGTTAATGCAGTCGTGTATTAGGACTAGCAAATTATCCATGGCAGGGATGACATAGCCATATCTATGTCCCATGTATAGAAATAAGTTAAGTTGTGGCTTAAACCATATAATTGGCTTAACTAAATATTTTTAGATATTTTTGACTTTCTAGGTGAATCGGTTGCATCAAACTTACCCAAACCAAATCCAAACCCAAACTCAAGTAGGAATGTAGTGCAACTAAATACACCCATATATATATATATATATATAAGGATTGCCCTCCTTATTATGCATCGGCCTGCTGTCCTACGCGAATTGTATTGCCTGATCGTGGAGCAGTCCATGGAGATATCCTCCTTGTGTTATTGGTTGAGTTGGTATTGGCGGTTGTATTGGTCCTTCATTACGCCTTACGGGACAATATATATATATATATATATATATATATATATATATATATATATATATATATATATATATATATATATATATATATATATATATATATATATATATATATATATCCCAGGTCCTTCCCATGGCATCATGAGTTCCCCCCCACGCCCACGACCGGCGTCGAGCCCGCGTCCCCCCCACTACCCGGCTCCACTCCTTCCCCTCCCGTTCCCGGAGACCATCGCGACGACGCTCCGCCTGCCACACCGCAGTCAGCGTCGCCGACGCGGCTATCATCGCTCGCCCCATAGAGGTCCCCTCAGCTCCGTACGAGTGGACGGTGGAGCAGCTGGCTCTGGTCAGCCGCCCGCCGGTCGGAGAGGCCTCCAAGCTGCGGTGACCCCCCATGACCGCCTCCGCCCTATCGCTCGCCTTTAGATGTGGTGTCAGCCCGGCCAGCATCCGCGAGTGGCAGCCGCCCTGCGGTACCCAGATGTGGTGGCCATCGCTGTCGGGCGCCCACCGCATTCCCTCTCGCCCCTGAGCGGACCGAAAGCCGGGTGGACCTTCCCCGCGGAGACATGCTTTTCCCGTCCACAGATGTCCCGCCCATTCTCGTTTTTGAATTCAAATTTGAATTTCGAGATCTTCCTAGGCGGTGACGTAGCTATTAGCGGTCGGGTCGGCCATGCGCCCTTACCCGCCTATACGCCCACGGATCATAGGGGCGGCTCCCGGCCCTTAGCTGGCTATGCGTCCCTTCATCGCCATGCGCCCACCCTATCTGAGGGGAGCCATGCGCTCGATGTCTCTGTGCCCTCTCCGTCGGCCGATTATGCGCCCTCGGTGCCTGGGCATGCACCCGCTGAGCCAGGTCAAGGCCCCCCCGAGCCAGGACTGGCCCCTCTCCGAGCCATCGTTCTCGGCCCTCTGTCATCCTCGGAATTCGTGTCCTACATGTCAGAGCTAGAGCCTCCCCCTTCGGGTGGCCCCGTACTGACTTCCTCGCGCATGAGTCTGCATGCGCCCATCCCCCCGCTGGTCGGACATGTGCCCACCTATCCTTTGGTCAAGCATGCGCCTCCTCTCCTTGTCAGGCATGCGCCTCCCAACTCGAGCAGGGGGCCCCCACCTCCCTAGTCCATGCGCCCATTTTCTAGGAGGGAGGGACTTCCTACGTGGAGATCTTGAGACCTGATCGCAAGGCGACATTTACCCCTCGTCCCACTGACACCGTCTTGCCAGAGGTCGAATTCCAGTACCCCGTCGATGGTCAACCCATCTGTATCCCTTTCTTATCGACAGAGATAGCCTCCCTTTCCGCCAGCTTTGTGAAAACTTTCGTATTGAATTCCCCTCTTGGTGCCCCAAGATCACTATCGTCCAAGAAGTGATCGCAGGATGGGGGCTCACCTCTGCATACAGGATAGCTCCGTTAGACCCCAAACACTTCCTCCTTCATCTTTCCTCTGACCCCGACTTCTCTGTAGTTTGGGCCAAGGGCACCGCTCGCATCGGAACTTACACAGCCAAGATCACCAAATGGTCTCCCGACTTCAGCCCTTCCGTCGACTCTGCGATCATTTCAGCATACGTTACCCTTACTAACCTACCCCTGGTCTGCTTCGCCCCTGCAGCTCTCAAGAGAATCGCGAGCTTCTTCAGAACTCTAGTGGTGATCGCCGAGGAAACTCGCACCTTATCCAAAGGCAACTACGCAAAAATATGCGTAGAACTCGATCTATCTGTAGATCCACCCAATCAGATTCAGATCGACCTCGGGAGCTGATCTTACATCCAAAATCTGGAGTACGATAACAACATTATCTTCTGCAGGCACTGCCACTGAAGAGGATACCTCACCAGGCTTTACTTCAAAGCCCACCCAGAGCTTCACCAGAGACCCCCCCCACAAAAAGCACGCCCGGAAGACAGAACAAGTCATGTCCACAACCCCTATTCCTCCTTTACCCAACTTTCACTCTCATTTCGCAGAGAGCGACTGCTCCCCAGTCCCCGATCTCCTCCAAATAACAACATCCCCCAAGAATCACCGGTCATCCTCCTTAACAACCAGTTCAACATCCTCACCACTCTCCCGTCAGAACCCCCACCAAAGCTCCTCCAAATAAGCTCACCCCCTCCCGAGGGCATCAAAAAACCTGCTGACCCGCATCAAACTTCAGGTTCCCCCCAATCGGCAGAAGAGTTGTTCAGTTAGCATTGAGCATCCCCGATCCCCCAGCAGAATCCTCCCCCCCCGATCCTCTAGCAGAATCCTAACCTTGGCAGAGTTCTCGCGATTGTCCCTACCCTACAGAGTATCGTACCAGCAGACAGACTTCAATAAGCTATAGAAGCTAGCTTTCTAGACCCCGGCAACCCCCTCTGTGCTCTCGACGAGATAGGCATAGAAGAGGCCACCACCCAGATGACCATCCCGCCAGAGTTCACGGCGGATGACAACGGACCTCCCCAGATCATGCACAAAAGCAACAACAACAAGAAGGGAAAAAAGAAAGAGCCCTCGGACAGGATCACCCGGTCTTCCACTAAGCTCAACACCTCCAAAACCCATAAACAACCCAATGTCGAACATCCTCTCGTAGAATGTTAGAGGGCTGGCCAACAAACCCACCTTGAGGAGACCAATCAGCCTCAAGAAAATCTATCGCATTGACCTTCTCATTATCATTGAACCCAAAATCCTCCAAAAAAGACTCAAATCCATTCAACTCCAGTTCAGCTTCGCGTCTGCGGTCGCCGGATGTCATGACATTTGGATCCTATTCAACGACGATTACAAAATTAGCATGTGACCCGGGTAACTTAAACTCTAGATGGGACCCAATATTAAGTTAAGTATGGCCCACAAAACCCAACATTTAAGTTAGTTAGTTAGACTAATTTTTATCATGTTAGAATGGTTAAGTTAGAGACTCAAAACTAGATCCTTTTGACCCCAAAATTGAACCTAATATAGACTTAACCATATGGAACTAGAGAGGGACAATTAGGATATTTCCATTAGCCCTAATGGACTCTTTATGGCAGCCACCTTTAGGGGAGAATGATTCATTTCATTTATTACAATCTTGCCTCTTTTATTTTCCTTTTGTTCTTTCCTAATTTTAGAGAGCCTTCCCTTTGATTTGATCTCCAAATCAAATCATTCCTACACCAAATCTTCCCTCAATCATTCCCATTCTCCAAGGGAAGGATACTACCAAGAATTGGAAGAGAAGTGCAAGAAGGAGTGTCCACTTTGAGGGATCTTCGTATCGGAGCCGTGTCCTAAAGGGTTTCAGTGGGATTCCACTCCCAATAGGTAAAACCCATCCTCCAAATCAATTTTCTTTGCATGTAAATTAGTTTTGAATTCGTAGGATCCATCCTCATGCATGTGTCCCCTTTAGATTCAAATTTGAGGCCATTTGGAGCTCTCTTGAGGATTTTAGATATGTCTTTTGTCCTACTTGATAGATCCCAAATTAGGACACCCCATGTGTATGTATGTATGATAACAGTTTAAATAGATATTTAAATTCAGTTTTAGAATGGTTAGAGAGTGGATTGATATTAGTTAGGATGGTTAGAATGAGTTTTATTTGGATACCTATGTTGGTATCCAAGTATCTTGGCCTACATGTGTTTCTTTTGTCCAAAATAACTCAAATTCGTCATAATATTCATCCACGTTTTTTTTAACCAAAGCAACTTAGAAATTCATAACTTTTAGCTTAGAACTCCGTTTAATCTTCCATTTTTTTAAAAGAACCGTATCGAAGTTAGCTTTCCAAATAAATATTTTAATAAGCCAAAATCGTTCTGGAACTCTTTGTAAAATTATTTGAGTGTCAGCTGTCCGAAAGACAAACGCGTTTCGGTGTTTTTGCGATTTCGAGAGCTTTCGAACACGAAAATAAGATACGTTTGAAGTTTCAAAAATCTAACACGAAGGGCTACGATATACTTTAATCCTAGAATTTAGTGAAGGCCCAATTGGTACAGTATTAGTTTTAAGTAGAAGAGTGACTATACGACATAGACATTTTGTGTAACCTATGAGCCTATATAGTATGGATATTAAATAAATGTAGAGTATGTAATGCATGATATGTTAGATGAATGAAATGATATATATACGATATGTATCCTCTTTACATTAATGTATATATATGGTTGAATGCAAGCATGTAGGAATACAATCAATGTAATGTATGTAAGCAATGCATAAATGCATGAATGAAAGAATGATATACAATATATGCATGAAAGTGTATAATGAATGCTAGATATGAATGCAAGGTATACATGTAATGATAGATATGAATGTATAATGTATACATAATATAATGCAATATATAATGATAGCATGTATGGTAATATAGAATATATGATGCAAGTATGACATTTTTTCTTCCCTTCCCTTTCCGTTTCAGTTTCCCCCCCTTTTTTTCTCTTCTATTTTTACATCTTGAATATAATGTATATAATGTATAGATGCATGTAAGTATGTAATGTGCATGAATGAATGCAAGTATGCATATATGATATATATGTAGGCATATATACAATGTATGTATGTATACATGATATGTATGTATGCATGTATGCAATATAAGCATGTATGAATGTATACATGTATGTTGTGTATCCATGTATCTATGTTGTGTATCCATGTATGTATGTGTGGATACATGAATCAAGTATGTATATAGTGATAATATGAATGAATGAATGTATAAATGCATGAATGAATGTCATATATGAATGAATGAATGAATCAAAGGTATAAGTAAAATATAATGCATTGTAATAAATGTTAACATATATAAAGTATAAAAGTATGTATGTCAATGTGCATGAATGTATATATCTATGTAACTATGTAAATATGTATGATGTAACATATTCCTATATATATAAATATGTATGTAATATAGATATGCATGTATGTATGAAGGTATGTATTTATATATAATATTTATTTTATATTATGCATTGTTGTGGTTCACATTGCCTTGTGATTGTGTGAGTGCTAGCCTAGGCTTGGTTAGGCCTAGTGAGAGTTTTTAGGGCTAGGACTTGACCTAGTTGACCTAGTTTGACTAGTGTGGTTGACTAGAGTTGACCAAGTGTTGACTTTAATCTAGTTTGACCTAGACAGCATGTAGATGTATTGTAGCAGTCTATTTTACTATTTTGGACATGTAGTGACTTATACTGTTCTATAGGAGTGAGACACCACTCGTCGGACGGTATATTTTCTTCAGATATTCAGGATACTAGGCGAGTACATTCTCTGATCATTTCATATCTTGTTTAGGATTATATTTCCTGCTTTAGATTACTTTACTTGATGCTGACACGTTGGTAATACGGATTAGTACTATATGGATCTTGTCGTGCGATGTTATCCCCTTAGCGGGTACATCGAGTATTTTATGTTCGTGTGCTTTATCGTGAGCATCTTGTACTCCTTGTATTCGTGACATTCGTATATAAATCATATGAAATCGTGTACTCTCATGTGCTCACATGTTCTTTGTGTATATTTCTCATCGTGTACAATAACATAACTTGACTGGATCCTTGTGTATTGATTGGGGACGGGGGAGTAGAAGTGGTTATGTACGCAACCTTGTAGCTTACTCGTGTATAACCTCTGTAGATTACTCGTGTACAACATCATGCCATTTACATAACCATCTTGTGCTCTGAATCACTAGTCACTTATAGTTCTTACTTATCATGTATATATTTCCAGTTTACAAATACCTCTCTTATTTTCGTGTACATTTTCTTACAGTTCATGTATCTTACTCTCTAGTATGTTTATATTTCCTAACCTGTTATAATTTGCATGAGATGTATTGTGCTCACTCCTGTCCTGACTGGACCTGTTGAAAATATTATAGAGGATGAGGCCGAGGCGTTCTGTTCCACATATTACGGGACTACCCTAGAGGACTATTGTGACCTGGACCAGCAGCAGGACCCCTTTGCAGTGGATGATACCCCTTTAGACTAGGGTGTCTTTTCATTGTATTTACTCTAGATTACTGTATTTAAGATTTGAGATGTTATCTGGATTTACGTTATCTTAGACACTTAGATTTCTATTTGGTTGTATCTCTCTGGATTCATTTTATTTCATTATCTATCTATCTTCTTATCGTATTCTACCTTAGATGTGATTGAGACTGTATTCTGCTATGTCACCTCCATTCAGAGTGTATATACTGTACATGTATCTTATATTGTTAGATGATTGATCTAGGACAGCGTTCTACCGTCGACACTATGGCATAGGCTGGACGTACCCACTTCTCGTGCCCTTACTCTAGGGTGCGAGTCCTGACACCTCCAACGATGTCCCAATAAACTTGAAAAAATTACAAAAGAATCCATCGGGGCCGGGGGCACTAGCAGCGCTCATCATAATAACGGTGGATTTAACTTTTTCTATGGATGGAGGCTTCATCAGATTGAGGTCATTCTTCTCTGAGACAAGGCGCGGGATAAAGCCAAAGAGTTCTTCATCTTTGTGAATGGTGTCCTTTGTGAGCAAGAAAGAAAAGAAGTTAGAGACCGCTTCTTTTATTTTCTCTTGATCCTGGTGAAGTCGACCATCCCTTCCGTGAATACTGAGAATTGATAGATGGTTCCGCTTATGTTTGACGCAGTCGTGGAAATATTTTGTGTTCTTGTCTCCTTTAAGATCCCATCTGATACTTGTCTTCTGTCTCCAAAAATCTTCTTCAGTAGCAAGAAGTCTTTTTAACTCCGCCCGAGCCCTGTTTAAATTGGCACGATTGGAATCACTGGGATCGTTCATGAATGTAATGTCCGAACACAGAGTATTATCTTCAGCTTTCCTGACCTCCTGGAAGATGTCACCAAATTCTTTCTTGCTCTACCTTCTCAAAGCAATCCTGACCGCCTTGAGCCTTAGGGACACCTATGATATCGGGTTCATATGATATGTGTCTTCCCGTTCTCTTTTAACCAGATCTAAGAAACTTGTATGATTGATCCATAAATCAAGAAATTTGAACTGTTTATGCCCCCTTTGATCCGAATGGCAGATATCAACCAGAAGTGGGAAATAATCTGACACAAGATTATTAAGGTGCTCCACCTTAGTAGTGACCATATCGGGCCAATCGTGATTGGTGAGGACCCTATCCAAACTCGAATGTTGCCTCTGCTGACCCTCATGTTTGTTGCACCATGTGAAGATCGATCTAGAAAAAGGAATGGTATCCATGTTAGCCTGTAGGATGAAGTTAGATAAATCCGACATAGAAGTATAAATAGGGGGAGGCCATCGACCTTCTCCTTCAGACTCACCACAGCGCTGAAATCTCCTCTGCACAGCCAGGGGATACTTGGCATATTCCTTTGAAATACAGTTGTCTTTCCCAGAGGATACGTCTGCCCTTCAATTGATTATTCCTATGAACAATGGTCAAAAGGAAATGACTAATGATATTGTAGTCCTCCACCATGATCGAGAGAGCTTGCGCATCTTCGTCTTCAGTTTGTAAGTTGACCTCTCCTTTAGCCATGATCCAGATGTTATTGTTGTCTGCAATCCTATGCTTAAAGCCCAGTTTCATCTGATAAGAGAGGAGCTTTTCCTTGGAGACTTTCAGCTCAATACAAGCCAAATTAGAACTTTGTGTATCTTGCATAACATTTTTATCCTATTGATGGTTTGCTTATTGGCCAACCCCCTCACGTTCCAAAAAGGATCTTATTCATGGAAACAATGAGAGGAGTTGTCACAATCTTCCTTATTCCTAAATCTCAAATGCATCAAGGAGTCTAATGTCGGAGTCTCCTTCTTTTTTTTGTTCCTTTTCTTTGTTTTTTCCCGTATCTCTATTCTAGCAGCTTTCTTTTCTGTCCCTATTACCTCACCCACCGCTTCATCATTCAAAGAGCTTGACGCATTGTAGTTGGCAGGCTCCCCCCAGATACGGTAATAGGAGATGAATCCTTAACAAGAACCTTCCCATTTCCTATAGGCTCCTCTGGGTCCTGAACTTTATTTGGAAAAGATGTCCCCCTTCTTCTGATTCCCATGTAAATGACTTCTTTACTCCTGTTGGAGGAGCTTCCCTGACCTCCCCTTTCTCCAGATCATTATAATAACAGGAGCAGATCTATGCTCAAATGAAAGCGGAATGGAGGATGGCATTCTGGCTAGAGCACTCATCTCAGAAGAAGGGATATCTAATATTATATCAGGCAAAAAAATCTCTTTCCCTTTTTTGGATCTGGCATTGCCTCCTTTGTTATTAGCATTGGCAATGACCTTCATTTGATGACTCTTGGCTTCCAAATCCTGGTTGGGAACATCCAGTTTCTTACTCACTTTGCAAGCTACGACAGAGTGACCCCAATATCGATAGCAAGAACAGTAAGCCTGAAGGTTTTCAAAAACCAGTGGTTGCCAGTAACTCCGACCTTTAGGTAGTATGATCATGATCTTGGATGTAAGAGGTTTACTAACATCAACTTCTACTAAAACTCTGGCATGGTTTGGTCTGGAGCAGGAGGATGATGCCCTGTCAATGGCTAGTGGAGAGCCAAAACACTCAACTTTGTTGAATAGGTTGGATTTGGAGAAGAGGTGAGGGGGGTGTCACGACCCGCACCCTAGAGTAAGGGCACGAGACGTGGGTACGTCCAGCCTACGCCGCAGTGTCAGCGGTAGAACGCTGTCCTAGGTCTTATGCATCTAACAGTATAAGGCTAACACAGTTTATACTCCCCGAATGGGGGTGACATAGCAATATACAGTCTCAATCACATCTAAGACAGAAAGATAAGATAGATAGATAGATACTGTTGAAATGAAAAGAATCCACATAAGTAAAAACAGAGTCTAAGTGTCTAAGATATCACAAATCCATAATCCCAAGTATCAAATATACAGTCATCCAGAATGTAATATAAAAGAAGACATCCTAGTCTAGAGGAGTGTCGTCCACTGCTATAGGGTCCGGCAACTGGTCCAGGTCACAGCTGTCATCAAGGGTAGTCCCATAATAGGTAGGGCAGCACGCTTCATCCTCATCCTCTGTAATATTTCAACAGGTCCAGTCAGAACAGGAGTGAGCACAGTATATCTCACGTAGTTCATATAATGACAGGAATAAAATACAGGCAATAGAGTAAAATACGTGAAACGCTGAAGATTATACATGAGTAAAAAGGAAGACTATAATGAAATATCTACTATAAGTAAAGACCTACAGTGAACTAGTGATTTAGAGTACAAGCTAGACATGTGAACGGCTTGATAATAAACATGAGAGGTCGTACATGGCTACACTACTTTAGAAATTGTCCACATGACTATTTATACTCCCCCGTACCCCAATCAATACACAAGGATCTAGACAAGTTATGTTATTACATGATATTCACATGGGAGCCCATATAAGGGTGCACATGAATATAAACATGGGGGCTCCGTGTTCATGAGAGTACATGAATCACGAGAGTGCACATGTAAGGTGAAAGCACAAGAGTACATGATGAAAGTGAAACGCACATGACATGATGTATCTGATGCTCCCGAGGGGATAACATCATATGAAAAGATCTATATAGTACTAATCCGTATTTCCATCGTGTCAATATCAAGTAAGATAATCTAGAGCGAGAAAGTACTCCTAGCAAGAATGAAATGGTCAGAGAATGTACTCGCCTGATATCTTGAATGTCCAGAAGAAAATACTGCCTGAGGAGTGGTGTCTGGCTCCTAATCAGAACAGCACAAGTCACAACATGACTAAAATAATGAAATAGACTGCTACAATGCATCTACATGATGTTCGGGGTCAATCTAGGCTAAAGTCAACCTTTGGTCAACTCTAGTCAACCATAGAAGTCAAACTAGGTCAACTCTAGTCCAGATTGGTCAACCAAGGTCAAACAGGTTTAAACTAGGTCAAACTAGTCTAGGTTGGTCAACCATAGGCTATGTCATCTAGGTTATAGGCCATAGGCCCAATCCTTTTGGCAATAGCCATACCCTAGGCCATAAGCTAATTACAAGCCACAACACTATAGGCCAACACCATATATATATCACTATATTCACATATATGTATATAACATAGGAATCTTAACTCACACATTACATTCACATATTTATACACACTATCTATGTAGGCTATACCTACATTAAATTATAATTCACATTGGTTGTATGTATATTATTACATATATATACATGTATACACATAGAAAGTTAGAGAGGGGAGAGCATGCCTTATGTGAGTGTGTGTCTTAATGTGCCAGTGTGCACCAATCCAGATTTTCATTCCCAGTCTAAACAGTGAAGTATAGGCATGAATATTAGGTCCTTTGTATGTGTAACATTGTATATACATGTATTTTCCAAATTTTAGATTGTGGTATGAAAGTGTGACTGGAAATATAAGAGATTGTGTGTGTGTGTAGAAGAACCTAGGTGACAGTGTTCAGGTGTTCAGGATGTGAGGACAGTTCATGTGTGAACATGTGAGATTGTGAGTGTGGGTGGGTGATGAGCTAAGGGTGGCCTGTGCTCAAGTTTAACAACCCAAAGACAGTGCATACAAGGTCATTCCAGGTTCAGTCGTGTCTCAGTATTCTCAGGTTTTGAGAACTATGGAATCAAAACAGTTTCGAAAATATATCAGTTTGTATATTAAGCCACAATGCAAACCAAATCTCAGTTTTAAGTCTAAGAAGAAAACTAACTTCCCAAAACCAGTTTTCAGTCAATAAAACCCATGTACACATAAAGACCTCAACTCCATTCTCAGATTTTGGTTCAAAACCCAATTTCAACATTCTCAGTCATCCCTATTAAAACCCAGGTTACATTAACAGTAAGAATAGGAAAGAAATCAGGATATTTCCTAAGATACTAAAAAAAAAATCTAGTTTTCAGTCCTTTGACAGAAACAATCCATATTGAGTCCAAAACTCCATCAAAACATCCCAAGTTTGACACACTAGTAGAATACATATAGGTATAACATATTAGACCTTCAAAAAGTAATTAACATCATTTAATCAGGTTAAATAGGTTGCTAAAATCGAATTGAGAGGGGATGAAGAAATCAGTAACATCTAGCTAACAGTTAACAGTTAACTTCATTTGTAAACTAAACAATTTAAGCATATAAGAACTGAGAATTGCATCCTAGCATGATGTCTAGTGTTCACATAATTAAAACTTAACTAACACATGGCATTAACAGGAAAAATTAGTGAAGAACAAAATAAGAACAGTGATTAGTATCACTGATACCTCAGTGTATCAGTCGAATGGGAATTATTCCCATTCCATATTAAATTAACAATTAATTAATGGAAATTAGGTTGGTAATTAATAGCAATCATGTGCTCGTGTTATAAACTTACCATTGTGTCCAAAAACAGGACACAGAAGTATCCAAACATTTCTCAAACCAGTGTACACTAAACGGTTCAGTGGCTGTGCTCCTCGTGTCCAGTGCGAGTCAGAATCCTCACTCGACACAAAACCAGAGGACACGAGACTTGGGGAGTGTCGTGTCAGACACTGCCCTGAGCTCCAAGTCAAAGGACACGTGCCCACGTGTCACGCCCCAGTTCCGAAATACGGGGACGTACACGGCCAGCTACATCGTATAAGGTACGAATACGCTATACGGTGATGACGGCTGTCCAGTCTGGTTGGGTATCCTAGCATGCAATCAATCTATGGCCTAAATTCGATCTCATATCCAGAGGTAAATCACAATGAAACAATATCAAGAGAGATAATCATATGAAAAACAGGAAATACTCATATGAAAATCTGGAATCTACAGTACAGAATAATAATGTAGACAAGTATACCGTCCCACAGTTCCTAGCATGGTCTGGAACTGAAGCACACCCTCCAAGTCAAGTCTGGAAGATCCACCGGGTCGGTCTCAAACAATCTGGGAATAATCCAGGGTTGGTCAGGCCAACCGCAGCAAGTACCAGAAAGGAAGGCTCAAGGACGGGCGAAGAAAACCAGCAGGATAAAATAAGACCAGAATAACATCTAAAAATAGTAAATAAAGGTAAGGGATCGTGCGGTACCAACGCACGATAACAATCCACAAGTATAGTGAAGCTAACACAATCACAATCTCCCTAGCATCCACTAACACCTGCACTGCCAGCTGGAAATCAATATCAGCTGGCTAGCAGGCAACAAGCCAATCAACACAGAAGGACAAGCGGCCACACAATGCCTACGGCTTGCTATTATTAGCTAACTAGGGTTATCACATGCCTAATTACTAACAAGATGCAATGAGACTTCAAAGTCCAGCTCCTGCTTGCTACTACCCGAATGGCCCCAGCAAAAGAAAAAGATAGATATAGCAGGCACACTGCTGTAAGATACATGTGCCCTAAAGAAGTGCCACACTCGACGGAGGGCTGGAAATGTGCTCATCTCGACGGATAACAACAAATCCCTAGTATATATATAGATACATAGGGCCGGGGTCAGACAAGCAACAGGTCACTGGGAAGTCCCCATGAACTACATGATTAATCTAGTTATTAGCCTAGTCAGTTTCATTATGGATCCCTGACCGTGGTACTCAGGGATCCATGTCCTAGACATGATGCAAGACAAGACTGGACTGGTGGCTTATACAAGCACAATCAGGAGAAATCAACCACGGTGTCAAGACGGGGTCACGCTGAGCAAGTCAGGACTGGCTGCCGCAACAGCCATCAAGAGTAAATATGCCATGTCGAGAGTACTAGTCAGGAGTGCGCCACCACGGGCCACTATCAAGAATCAAGAATATGCATGCCAGGTTTACTGTCAGGTCAGAGTGCTAGTCAGGAGTGCACCTCTACGGGCCACTAATCAAGGATCAAGACAGGTCCAGGTCATCGTGTAATACCAGGAACAAGGTCAAACCTATCAGTCACAAGAAGTCACATGCCCAAATTGTGACATGGATATCAAGTCGGGTACAAGATCAAAATCTCCACTATAATAGTCTCTCAAGTACACATGGGAACCTACAACTCAAATCATTAAGTCGGTCCATCCACCAGATCAATCTAGCAAGGGTCTCCCATCCATGATGGAGTGAATATCACGTCAATAAAGACAACTACCAATACCAAGCTCATTCCTCTAACAATGCTAGGCCCTCTGACTCACAAGAATCCTCCAAGTCAATGATCATAAGCCACTAGAAAACAAGCCCCTCAACTACCAAGACACAGCAATCAAACCAGGTTCCCCAACTACCGGAATACACAAAGGTACCAGGTTTTGGGCGTTTAGGAAGTCGAGTAAAAATCATATAATAATACCCTCGATATTCTCCTCGTTCTACAAATATTCGAAATTACCAAAATCCAAGAATCCATATAGATCCACCAAGTCAATATCCCGAGATCGTACTCTCCATAATACTCAATCCTCAGTCATATCCACAAGTCACAACTCCCAATACATAGGACAACTGCCAGCTCTATCTAACTAGACTAGGACACCCCCTAGGATGAAGGGTCAGGGGACAAGAGTCTGGTAATAAATATCGCCGGAAGTGGCAAGGATTACACGGACCGCTCTGGAGCAAATCCACAACCCTTAAACCAAACAAGGACCAGGGTTGCAGACCGTCTCCCGAGTGGAACTGCTCTCCTTACGCTATCCGACGTACAAGACAGATCAGGAGCTAGGCGACTGATCTAGTCTGGAGTCTACCTAGCAAGCAATGGGATCAGGTATACTATACCAAGGTGAACAGGCACGAGCCCAGTCCAGCAAACCAAAGAAATGGTTCTGCCCAGTCCTTCGAACCAAATTCCCGATCGGAAATTTTGGAAGAATCCGGAAGAGTCTCCTCTGTATTCTGGACAGGAGCTCCCAGCGAGTTAGGGCTAAAATCCACTCGGCGCAACCCGCCGCAGAATCGCAGAATCGCAGATTGAGAACACTAGGTCTCAGCTACCAGCAGCACTACAATGCGTACTGGGAACAAATCGATAGCCGAGAACACTAAGCCCCGGCCTCCAGCAGTGCTACGAGGCATACTGGGAAATCAATCGAACCCGAGACCACTAATGTCTCGGCCTCTAGCAGCACTACAATGCGTACTGGGCGCCAAGCCAACATGCATAATAATAAAACAACCGCCTCGCAGGGCGCACCACAACACATGCCCATAAATCCCTAACCCAAGCACAATCACTGCCACAAGTAAAGTTAGCCAAGCCGTTACCCGACCGCGAGTCGGATACGGGGACACATGGGGACAATCCGTACAAGTGAGTCGTGCTCGTGCCCTCGGAGGTGTGGATGACCCATCCGAGTCGCCCGATACGGTCTATCCCAGTATCGGACCAAGCTAGTCTAGGTTATCATGGCAGTTCTACTACTAGGCTACACTAATCATGGTTATAAAATTTACAAGTACAAATTAATTAAATGAAATAAGATCCAGGAGAGAGGGCAAGAGCCGTCGATGAGCAAGGGATACTTGCCTAGAGGGCTCGGCTAGGTAAGCAAGTCTTCGACAGTCGCGCTCCAAGCTAGCACGCCAATCGAGATCCTCAGAACACACAATAAATAATCATCAGCACCAAATAATAAAATAATAGAATAATCACAAGAGATGGCAGAAGGCTATACCGTGTGGGTCCCGCAAGCAGTACAGGGATCGGGCACGAAAACTGAGGTACGTGGCTCGATACGGATACGTAAACCGAGACGCGCACGTATATCGAAACGCGCACGAGAATCGAGAGAACACGAATATCGAGACGAACGAGAAACATGAATGTGCACGTAAATCGAGACGACCCAAGGTCCAAGAAGCACGTAAATCGATGCGGCACATAAATCGATGTGTGCACGCAAATCGAAAAGTACAGAGTCCAATGCGGTACACAACCGAGGCGGCACGTAAATCGGTATGTGCACGCAAACCGAGGCAACACAAGATATAATATGACACGTAAATCGATACGACATGCAAATCGGTGCGTGCACGTAAATCGAGGTGGTACGGGTCATGAGGTAGGCACAAAGGCTGAGACACGAAAATCGAGACGGTGCACAAATCGAGATGGTACGGTGCCCGAGGCAGCGCAGGGCTCGAGGCGTCCCGCTGCCCTAGGCAGCACGTAGACCGAGGTACACGCAAAATGAGGTGACACATACACCGAGATACACATGACCCAAAAATACGAGGAACGAGGAAGCACACCAACCGAGGGTGCGCTGCCCGAGGTGACATGCTGCACAAGGCAGTACACTGCTCGAGGCAGCACGCTGCCCGAGGCATACCGATCGAGCGGCTCACTCCTCGAGGAGCTCACAGCCCAAGGGAAGGGGAGAGAGGATGCGAAGGAGCTCGGCCATGGTCGGGTCAGACCACCGACGGAGGGGGAACAGAGGGATAGGGGAGAAGGAGCTCACCAAGGGGGTGCTCGGCCAGGTCGGGTCGGCCCCGCGGTGGAGAAAGGACGGCGACGGCAGCGGCTGCGCCAAGGGGCGGAGGAGATGGCGGCGCTAGCGTCGACGGAGGTGGTACTGGGGGCCGGAGAAGACGGAAACAGCGGCAGGGGGCCGGAGGCCCTGACAGTGGTGGTGGTGCTGGTGGCTGAAGGGGGGCGACGCTGGAGGCGGCTCGCGGTGGCGGTCCGCGCCACGGCGAGAGGAAGAAGGAGAAGGGGGCGGAGGCCATGGGGCTGGAGGCGAGGACGATGATGCTGGTGGCGGTGGTCGCGGCTGGAGGCGGGGCGACCACAGCGGAGGGAGGCGGCGCTCGTGGGTGAGGGCGGCGAAGGCGCCGGAGATGGAGGCGATGGTGGCGAGGGAGGCGACGACGACGATGGGGGTGGTCGCCATGGCGGTGGTAGCTGAAGTGGTGGCGGCGACTCCAGTGGTGGGTGGCGGCCGCAGCCATGGGGAGGAGGTCGAGAGGGAGGAGAGAGGGGCTGGTCCAGTGAGGGGAGAGAGGGATCGGGAGAGAGAAGAGAGAGAATTGAGCGGGAGAGAGAGAGGAATTGGGGGTGGGGGGTGTTTTCCTGTAAGGAGAAAGTGAGGGGGGGTAGATGAGAGTGGGAAAGGTGAGGGAGGAGAGAGGGATGATATGAGGGAGTGAAATGACAAGAGAGAGGGGTAGTAGATATTTTGGAGGGTAGATTAGGAACAAGAAATTAATAATAATAATAATAATGAGGATAAATTACCTCCAAGAAAATAATAAAAATTTCAAAAATACCCCAAAATTAAAATCCTCCAAATACAATAATGCGGTCAAATATGTACTTCAAAAATAGGAATATTACACCACGTACCCTAGATAGCTCGCACGAGCCTGCTGGCAGCAGGGCAGTACAGCTCGTACGCACGCGGGCGTGTGCACAGGTACGACACGACACCAACACGACACGAGACATGCTCAGTCACTTTGAAACTCCTAGGCGACACTAAAACCTAATTTCCTATTCAATTACTTCCTGAAAAATCGATCGAAATGCCCACTGTGGCATTTCGTTGAACACCTGCGACTGTCCACTAATACATGTCCGATTCGGACACGTAAGGACACGAGAGGGTGCAAAATCTATTCCTATAGTAAGAGGACACCTAGGGATTGGTGTTCATGCAAAGAAACCAAAATTTCATGAAGGAAAATGGGATTTACCTATGTGTGTTCCTTCACAAGAAAAGCTGCCAGAAGTGACATCTCCTCAAGCTAGCTAATGGCTCCAAATTGTATCAAACCTGAGAATGGCATCCACCAACAGTAGGGGGACACTAATTAGGTTACAATGGAAGAAGTTTCAATGAAAATGGACTAATATTGAATAAACTATGAAGAAATTTCAATGGAGAACAAACCTTTCCTTAGAAAATGAAAAGATGAATAAGGAGGAGGCACAAACTTTGAGAGAGACTTTATAGCAAGGGGGAGATCCCTAGGCTGGCCACAAAGTTAGGGTTAGGGTTTTTGGGATGAATCTAATGGCTATCAATCCATCAAGTCCAATCAAGGGCCTACAACCTAGGTTTCCCTTAGTCAAGTTGCAACCTATATATTCTAACTATTTATGACTTAAATCCAACTAATAAATACTAACTAATACTCTCTATGGCTAACTAGACTAGCTATGACTAATCTAGGTTAGGTCCAAACTAGGTTAGGGCTAATCTAAACCATAAGGCTATCAATTAATGATATTAAAATCACACCATTCCTAATAATCATATTAAATTCCAATAAATATATATTAAATTCAAATAATTCAAAAATATCAAAAATACCATCAAACTAAAAATGATAAATGAAATACCCTTATCACATGGCTAGGCTCTAGGTCATTATCTCTAGGGTTACACTAGCAAAACACCAAATCACAAGTCATGATTTTAAATAGTTTTTAAAATGATTAAAAATCACCAAAAATCATATCATTATTTAAATATCATAATTAAATAAATTAAAATACAAATTTCAAAATTATCCTCATTTGGAAAATTGGGTGTTACAATCCTACCCTCCTTAGAAAAATTTTGTCCTCGAAATTAAAATGTTCATACTCCTTCTAGGTCAAACTCCCACAATCAAGGTTTCAAAACTTAAACAATTCATACGATTCAAAAGGACGGCATACAGGGTCATGGCGTATGGTGGTAGTAAAAGTCTCATCTAGGTATACTAGTCATGCTAACAAAACGGTCATAGGGTATCAAAACACACAAGCATTAGGGTGCTAAACTAGAAAGATACAGAAAAACAAATCATCAAAACTGTAAGGTAGTATACCATCCTATATGAAAACTGGTACTTATTAAATAAATAAAATAAGATAACTACCAATTATCTATAAAGGGGTACTATTCAAAGAAAAATCAAAATCAAAAGTTAAGAATGAAAGTCAATTGTATTGAAATCCAATCATAATATATATATATATATATATATATATATATATATATATATATATATATATATTTATATATATATATATATATATATATATATATATATATATATATATATATATATATAGAGAGAGAGAGAGAGAGAACGTTAGAGAGGGAAAAGCTAGCATTATGTAAAGGTTATGTGGTTCGTGTATGTATGGGTGTATGTGGACATGTTCATATGGTTAGATAGTAGGCATGTGTATATGTGAAATATACATGAAAGTGTATATGAGGATTTGGGTTTCAAAACAATAGCTATGCAGTTACACTACTCATGGCATATTGGTTAACAATCTAAAATGCACAACCTATTTACTCATAACATGCATGGCTGACCATATATATATATATATATATATATATATATATATATATATAAAATTTATATATATATATATATATATATATATATATAAAGAGGTAGAAATTTAGTTATGTATCTATATACATTATAACATGTATGCATAAGCTCTATATATATCTATATAGCTATATGAACATAACATAGAGAGAAAGGGTTAGGTTTATATGGCAGTGTATACTAAGTTAGGGTGTGTGTGTCCTTGTACAGGGTTACAGCTTAGTATTGAAAGGTTAAACCTAGTTTTAGTTCAGCATTTACATACAAAATCTAAAAATGAGCTAACATTTAAACCAGTGTAATATTAACATAATGCAGTTTCAGATTTTAGGGGTTTGAAACATCACAACCAACTCAATGCTCCCAACACATCCTAACATGATAGAGATAAAACCCTAACATACTATCCATGCTATGCATACAGTTCAATATTACATATTAAATCTGAATTTGAACTAAACATTTGAAATCAATGTAAAAATGTTAACATCTATTCAGTTTTAAGATTTTGGAGAAATTTGAACATCAAACCAACCCAATGTTCATCACAACCACAACCTAACATGTAAGAGTATGAACCCTAACATTATATTCCTACATACAACAATGTATACAGCTCTAAATATTATATTTTAAAAATGGCAAATTGAACTAAACATTTGGAATCCAGTATTAAGGGTTAATATGCACACAGTCTCAGATTTGACAAGTTCAAACACAAAATTTAACCAATTTCTTTAAGAATTGAAACCTTGTGTATAAGATACATGTGCAGTAATGTAAACAAAACAAATAACATGAAATTTATATTTAATTTATGAATTTAAACTGAAAAAGCAGAGAACCAGTCTATGATACTGTATTATATCAGAATATTAGGGTTTTGAGAATTTAAACATCAACAACATATTAATATGCATTTAGATGGGTTGGTAATCAAAGTGTAGCATGCATACATGTCAGACAAAGTGTCTGTGTCCACTATATATATTCTCATGTCCCAGTATAAAAATCAAATTCTATATCAAGACCAACATTTAGATTCCTACAAAGATTGCAAAGCAGGTGATTGATGTAATCAAGACAATTTTATTATTATTATTATTTAATACAAAAAAATAGCAAAAAGGAAATAACGATAAAATCTGCTCTACTTATCTGTTTAAAAGAAGGAACCATTTTGAAACCAGAGCTATAATATCAAATCCAAGATAAGGTCTAGTAAAATCATTGATTCATTATTTTAAGAAGAGATTCATAGCAAGAAGTTACAGAAAGGTTTATAATACATCTAAAGCTACTCCTACTCCTAAGTTAAATAATGAGAAACAAAACAAACAAAACAATTTTTTTTGAAAGACTGAACAAAAGTAGAGAAAACTTGTTCAAGAGCATTTAAGGTACAATCTGATAATCATATGCGTCTATCCAAAATTATGGTACTTTAAATCCTCGTCATACTAATAAGCATGGCTACGATAATCACAGAGTTCTCGACTAAGGCACACACCTCTAGAATCATGGTATTTAAAATTTTTGCATTGTCGCATGCGACGGCGAAAACCTTAAATTTCCATACCCGAGAAATACGTCCAAAATCTGACTATATGTCCTCACTATGCCAGCTAACATGACTATCGAAGATTCTAGATCCCATAACTGAGGTAATCTAGCCCGTATGATTTTTTTCAGAAGAAAACAAATATAACACAAGAACAACAGAACAAAATTAATCAGTCAGCAAGGAACAGATGGAATCAGATTTTTAAGGTAGTTATAAAAGATAATTGCGGGAATGGAATTAAGAAGAACGGAACTTGCAGCAAGATCTCTAATGGTCTGTGCATCCTCGACTGTCCTGACGATAGCTCGCCCTGTTGGTTTCCCCTGGTCTGCTGCTGATGCTGCATGAACCGCTGCTGCTGAGAGAAATCGAGAATGACGGGTGTCACCCTCATTTCTCGTATTTCCAGTATTTCGTATTTATATTCGTATCTAGATTTTTGGCATGTATCTTTATTTTCTTAACTTGTGGGATTTCTGTATTTTCCGTATTTTGGGTTTTGGCATGGCTCGGTTTTATTTGGGTTGGTTCGGTTTGGTTTGGTTTATGGGTATTGGATCACCTTAACCTACACTCCACCCTCAACCCACCACAACTCCCCCTCTTTATATCCCCACCTACCACTCTCTCTCCTCATAACCACCATTTATTTCCTTCTTCTTCTTCTTCTCCTTCCTCAACACAACTCTCCCAACCCTGGGCAAGTGCATCTTGCCACTACATGAGAACCCTCTTTTATTTATCCATTTGCTAGATTAGGATATGGTGATCAACATTAGGTCTTGGGTTTTTGTGATTTGGAGCCTCCATTGTTATAGATCTAAGTTATTTCTATTTTTGGATTTTGCATGGTTTGATCTCTTTAAGTTGGATTTTCATGGGTTTTGGTGTTTCTATGTGGAAGAGCATTCAATTCTACCCAAGTTGGAACTTTGGAAATCTGGATTTGGAGTTCGGATGGCCAAGTTATGAGGTTTTGAAGTTTTGGAGCCATTGGAGCTTCTTCTCAGCCATGGAGAAGAAGACCCAGACCCTGCATGCGTGTTTTTATGCGTACGTAGCTCTCTGCTTGCGTGCTTTTGCACGTATGCAGCTCCCTGTAGCGTGCGTGACTTTTCACGTAGCTGCTTCCTTGAGCGTGCGTGACTTTTCACGCAGCTGCTCCCCTTGAGCGTGCGTGACTTTTCACGCAGCTGCTTCCTTGAGCGTGCGTGACTTTTCACGCAGCTTCTTCCTTGAGCGTGCGTGACTTTTCACGCAGCTGCTTCCTTGAGCGTGCGTGACTTTTCACGCAGCTGCTTCCTTGAGCGTGCGTGACTTTTCACGCAGCTGCTCCCTTGAGCGTGCGTGACTTTTCACGCAGCTGCTCCCTTGAGCGTGCGTGACTTTTCACGCAGCTGCTTCCTGTAGCGTGCGTGACTTTCACCTACGCTGCTCTCTCAGCGTACGCGACTTTTTCGTACGCTGCTTCCCTGATCCCTTGCTTAACCCACAGGCTCTTGGAGTTTGGTCTTATTTTTTTAAGCTTGGCTTTTCTATAGTTCTATATATTAATATTTTATTAGATATTTTATGCCCATTTTATATCCTTACGCGTTTTGTCATGAACTTGATTTTACATAATATGTTTGGAATGACTATTGTACATGGCACGGTTTGCCAATGAACTAGCATAACACGTCAGTGACCCGTAGTGGTGCACTCCTGACATGACCAACCTGACATGATAGTAGCCCGTCGTGGCGCACTCCTGACAAGTACCCTGACATGATTTATCTTGATAATTTAACTTGACCTGCCTTGACACCGTGGGTGGTTCTTTTTGCTTGCTTGTTAAATTCACTTGTCCTGTCTTGCATCATGTCTAGGAGGGTACTCCTGAGTACCACGGTCAGGAGTACCTACTAAAATGGATTAAGGTTAATAACTAGAATAACTCAGTAGTCATGAAGAGATGACACAGCTACAGGCAATCCCGTTACCTGGGCGCTCTTGGGATCTGTAGCCTGCCGTCGAGTAGGGCACATTTCCAGCGCACCGTCGAGTGTTGCACCCTCTAAGTCACCTAAGGGTACATGTGTCTCCTGGATGATGTGCCCACCTGAATTCAACCCTAATCTTTCATCCTGGGTAGCCTGGATGGTCTGCAGGGCTTGTGGCTGTGGAACAATCTCACTGCATCTTGTTAGTAATTAGGCCTGTGATAACCCTAGTTAGTTAAAGTAGTAAGATATAGGATCTGCTTGGCCGTGATTGATTGGATGAGGTATAACCAGATTAGCCATGTCTTGATCCAGTATAAGATTGCTTCCCGTCTTGATTTCTTATATTATTATCTTGTCGATAAATGGTGGGAAACCAAGTTCTATTTAGATGAAGGGTTACAACCCCGGTCCTTGTTTGGTTTACGGGTTGTAACCAGGCTATCGGAATAGTCCCATAGTTATCTCGTCGTATATCATCCTGGCATTTTTTTGTAATTCTAGTTTTAATATTAGTCTTTCTTGTATTATTTGCTGGCTTTTGTTCTTATTTCGTGGCCCCCTTGTGGTACTTGCTCTTTCTGGGGTTGACCCAACTGGTTTTGTGTGGCCAGATTTCGGAGCAGCTCCCGAAGATCTACCAAGCTTCCAGCCCAATGGTGGCGACTAGAAGGAAACCGGGCTACGAGTGGGTTTTCTATTTTGTTTCGCTCACTCTATTGTAAAGTTATTCTTTTGAGGCATTTAGCCGACGAGCACCTGTTAGCTCGATGCACTTTTACTTACTGTCTGCCTACGGGCTGTAACATGATTAACAAATCCTAGGGTTGATCATATATGACTTAACTCTTGCTAGTCCTCGCATTTTGTACGACTAGCTTCATGATCAGCTGATATGTAATATTTGGGATGCCTATTATTGTATATTTGGTGGTCAAACATCTTGTAATTATATTACTTGCTTGAGATTGAGACAATAGGCTTGACCTTAAGAGACTGTTGGCTTGTAGTAAACCCTCATATCTAGACAGCCGTGACCGTATAGTTGAGATGTATTCTATTTCAATATACGTAGCTGGCTATGTCTGCCCCCGCTTTCCAGTATTCTGGTTCTGGGGCGTGACATGGTTTAAGTGGTGGCCCATGCAGGTCATGTCAATCAAGAAATGTGAGGGTTTATCGAATAGATGTCTCAATCAGTATTCGCCCTTGATCTCCGTCCGTATTTCCAAATCCCTAAAATTCTTGCCCTGATTACATGCTTGTATCGTTGGTCTGTCCTGGTCCTTCCTTATTGTTTCCCTGTGTTGTCTTCCTCAGCGGCACTGTACCTGACCCTGCCGATCAACGAGGAGGAGCACCTCCCGTGGGCCAGCAGCAACCTGGAGATCAAGCCCAACATTCCGGAGTCGTCTCCAGAGTGATACCTACTGGAGGAGAGTCACCAGTTCGGCCCGTCCAGCCCGTAGAGCCAGATGATGGTACCTTAGTAGGCCTCATCAGAACCTTGATAGCTTCCCAGGATCGTCGAAGCGACGCTCTGCACCAGACAGTTCAAGATGCTTTGACCCGAGGCGGACATCCAGGGAACCAGGCGGCGAACAGCTTCAAGCGATTGAACCCTCCTTTCTTCGACGGTACCGAGGATGCGATTGCCGCGGATGCATGGCTTCAGGATACCGAGGTGATTCTGGAAGCAACCAGGACACCCGAGAATGAGAAGGTGGTAGTGGTACGCTTACAGTTGTTGGACTTGGCTCGCAGTTGGTGGGCGACGCAAGCCATGGGATTAGTGGCACCCATTGCTTGGGCAGTGTTTAGAGAGAGATTCCAGACAAAGTATTTTGATGTTGTGGCTCGGTACGACCTGCAGACCAGATTTACCAACTTGAAGTAAGAAGGCAGAACAGTCGACAGTTATGCATCGGAGTTTTCCAGACTCAGTAGGTTTGCCCCCACCTTGGTGGCAACCGAGTTTGATAGGGCCCAGCGGTTCCAGCAGGGACTACATTTGGAGATCTTGTTGGCAGTTGAGCAGTTCGAGCACCAGACGTTCGATGCAGTCTTGAGAGCAGCTAGGAGGCATGAGTATACCTCCCAGAGGATCGTGGATAGGACCGGAGATAGGAAGCGGTCCCACAGCCAGATGCACCAGTCATCAGCCCCAGCCCCAGCAGCTAGGAGTTTGACCATTGGAACTCTGAGGCGGGCGGCCTCAGTAACGTCGGTTCAGCATTCGACCCCGACGTACCCGCAGCAGCCAAAGCAGAAGCAGACTTTTGCGATGGGATGTTCTCATTGCGGGAAGCCAGGACATGTGGTGGCAGATTGTCGTAGGGCGCAGGGATGGTGCCTGGCTTGTGGAGCAGCAGATCATAGGATAGGGGCTTGCCCGAATAGGGGTGGTTCATCAGCATCCAACCCTTCTAGCTCTTCGGTGAGAGGACCGGCCCCAGTACCAGTTCAGCAGCAGCAGTATCAGTCTTCGAGGTCCTTGCCGCCTCAGTCTCAGGCATTTCAGTAACAACACCCCCAGCAGTATGCACAAGCCCAAGCTCAGACCCAAAATAGGCAGAGAGGTTTCCAGCAGAGGGGACCAGCAGCCAGAGGATAAGGTCAGGCCATGATGATGGCTATGGAAGAAGAAGTTGCACCAGGTGAGGTAGTGGCAGGTACTATTCTCGTCAACTCCTTTCCAGCTTCGGTATTGTTTGATTCTGGTGCATCGCATTCATTTATGTCTGCACGATTTGCGACACGGATAGGATTGGAGCCTGAGTCATTATCAGCAAGGCTCAATATACTTATTGGTAATGGTCTTGTGGGAGTAGATCGAGTATTTTCCTCGTGTCGGATCGTAGTTAGCGGTAGGGAGTTCCCCGCTAGATTCATAGAGTTTCTTATGGCAGACTATGATGTAGTCCTAGGCATGGATTGGTTGAGGAACCAGTATGCTAGGATAGACTGCCACATTGGCAGAGTTGTCTTTAGTATCCCCGGCGAGCCAGAGTTTTCGTTTTCCAGAGGTGCAGTGGAGCCATCTTCTGCAGCATTGCGGATGGCAGTAGCAGCAGTGCAGTTACCCCGGATAGTTGAAGAGTTTCCAGATGTCTTCCCAGAGGAGCTTCCAGGGATGCCGCCAGAGCGAGAGATTGAGTTCACTATAGACTTGATTCCCGGGACAGCACCAGTGTCAGAGCGAGTCTACAGGATGGCGCCTTCAGAGTTGGAGATTTTATACAAGATGATTGAAGAACTGAGGACAAATGGATTCATCCGTGCAAGTGGATTGCCTTGGGGAGCCACGATACTTCTTGTGAAAAAGAAGGATGGTACGTCTAGGCTATGTGTTGATTATCGTACCTTGAATTCGGTGACAATCAAGAACAGATACCCTCTTCCGAGGATAGATGACTTGTTTGATCAGCTCAGAGGGGCTTCAGTGTTCTCGAAGATCGACTTGCGATCGGGATACCACCAGATCAGAGTCAGAGAATAGGACATCCCGAAGACAGCATTCAGATCGAGGTATGGACATTGGGAGTTCCTTGTTATGCCCTTTGGAGAGACCAATGCGCCGGCCGTATTCATGGACCTCATGAATCGTATTTTCATGCCTTACTTGGATCAATTTGTGATCATGTTCCTAAATGACATCCTGGTCTACAGCAAGAGTGAAGCAGAGCATGAGCAGCATCTCAGAGTCGTCCTTCAGATGCTTAGGGAGCATCAGTTGTATGCCAAGTTCAGTAAATGCGAGTTCTGGCTCGATCATATTTCGTACTTGGGTCATATCATTACCAGAGGAGGAGTGGAAGTGGATCCCCAAAAGATTGTGGCTATCGAGTCATGGCTGGTACCCAGTTCAGTGGCAGAGGTTCGCAGCTTCCTTGGGTTGGCCGGCTACTACCGGCGGTTCGTTTCAGATTTCACAAGGATTTCAATGCTGATGACCCAGTTGACCCGCAAAGATGTGCCATTTGTTTGGACAGCAGAGTGTCAGGAATCATTTGAGAAGTTGAAGCGAGGTTTGATAACGGCTTCCATTCTCACCCTTCCAGATGGGACCAGAGGATTCACAGTTTATTGCGACGCTTCAGGCAGAGGATTGGGGTGTGTCTTGATGCAGCATGGGAAGGTAATATCCTATGCGTCACGTCAACTTCGTGATCATAAGAAGAATTACCCGACCCACGACTTGGAATTGGCGACAGTAGTGTTTGCTTTGAAGTTGTGGAGACACTACTTGTACGGAGATAGAGTGGAGATCTTTACTGATCATAAGAGCCTGAAGTATGTTTTCACCCAGAAGGACCTTAATATGCGGCAGAGAAGATGGTTCGAGTTATTGGTGGATTATGATGTAGATTTGCAGTATCATCCCGGGAAGGCCAACGTTGTAGCAGATGCATTGAGCAGGAGAGCCGAAGTTTATCTCCTGACGGCGCAACCAGAATTATTAGCAGATCTTCAGAAGATGGGGATTGAAGTGGTTCTTCCTACCAGTGTGGCATTGATGGCCAGTCTACAGGTTCAGTCCAGCATAGTTGAGAGGATCCGGATGACGCAGTCAGCAGATTCCAAGCTTCAACAACTCAGGGCAGAATGTGAAGCAAGAAGAAGGCCAGAGTTATGTATCCATGAAGACGGTACCCTTCGACACGGCACTCGTCTTTGTGTACCTAGTAGAGGTATCAGACAGGAAGTCATGGCAGAAGCCCACAGTTCACAGTATTCTATTCATCCGGGTGGTACGAAGATGTACCGTGATATTCGTCAGCATTTTTGGTGGAATGGCATGAAGAGGGAGATAGCCCGGTTTGTCTCTCGGTGTTTGGTTTGCCAACAGGTTAAAGCTGAACATTAGAGGCCGGCTGGACTTCTTCAACCCTTATCGATCCCAGAATGGAAATGGAAACATATAACCATGGATTTCGTGACCGGATTGCCCAGATCTCCGGCCGGCAGAGATGCTATTTGGGTAATTGTGGACAGGCTTACCAAGGTGGCATACTTTCTCCCATCCAGAGTTGGACAGTCGACGGCGCAGCTAGCAAAGATGTACCTCAGGCAGATCGTCAGGCTTCACGGTGTGCCAGTCAGCATCACCTCAGACAGGGATTCAAGATTCACATCACACTTTTGGCGCAGCTTGCAGAAGAGTTTGGGGACTCACCTTCAGTTCAGCTCAGCTTATCACCCGCAGACGGATGGACAATCAGAGCGCACAATCCAGACTCTTGAAGATATGTTGAGATCCTGTACCCTTGACTTCGGTGGTTCATGGGAGAATCATCTGCACCTTGTGGAATTCTCGTACAACAACAGTTATCAGGCCAGTATCCAGATGGCACCCTTCGAGGCTCTCTATGGCAGAAAGTGCAGATCCCCGCTAGTATGGGACGATGTCGGAGAGAGGCAGATGCTCGGACCCGAGTTGATTTCCCAGACGATTGAAGTGGTCAGGAAGGTCAGAGATCACCTCCGAGTTGCCAAGGACCGTCAGCGCCATTGGGCCGATGCTCATCGGCGTCCCTTAGAATTTGCTGTCGGCGACCATGTATTCCTTAGGATCTCGCCTAACCGCGGCGTCATTCGCTTCGGCGTGCGGGGAAAGTTTAGTCCTAGGTATATAAGGCCGTTCGATATTCTAGAGCGAGTAGGAGATGTATCCTATCGTCTCGCTCTTCCGCCATCGCTAAGTGAGGTGCATGATGTATTCCATGTGTCCCAATTACGACGGTATATTTCGGACCCGAGCCACATCCTAGACCATTCAGAATTGGTTGTTGGTACCAACCTTTCGTATGAGGAAAGGCCCGTATCTATATTGGACCGGAGGGAGAAGATACTCAAGAACAAGACTATTAAATTAGTCCGTGTTGCTTGGGGTCATCACTCTCTAGGTGAGTCAACGTGGGAGCGTGAGGACGACATCCGATCGCGATATCCCTACCTGTTTGACTCGTGAGGTATAATGTCTTTCTTATGCCTTACATATTCCCTTCCTTGCTTGCATTGTATGATTGTATGATTGAACTGCTTAGTGTAGCTTGCCTGTGCTTAGTGTAGCTTGTCGTGACAATCTCTAGCTCCTTGATTAAATTCCGAGGACGGAATTCTTTTAAGGTGGGTAGAGTTGTCACCCTTATTTCCCGTATTTCCAGTATTTCGTATTTATATTCGTATCTGGATTTTTGGCATGTATCTTTATTTTCTTAACTTGTGGGATTTCGGTATTTCCCGTATTTTGGGTTTTGGCATGGCTCGGTTTTATTTGGGTTGGTTCGGTTTGGTTTGGTTTATGGGTATTGGATCACCTTAACCTACACTCCACCCTCAACCCACCACAACTCCCCCTCTTTCTATCCCTACCTACCACTCTCTCTCCTCATAACCACCATTTATTTCCTTCTTCTTCTTCTTCTCCTTCCTCAACACAACTCTCCTAACCCTAGGCAAGTGCATCTTGCCACTACATGAGAACCCTCTTTTATTTGTCCATTTGCTAGATTAGGACATGGTGATCAACATTAGGTCTTAGGTTTTTGTGATTTGGAGCCTCTATTGTTATAGATCTAAGTTATTTCTATTTTCGGATTTTGTATGGTTTGATCTCTTTAAGTTGGATTTCCATGGGTTTTGGTGTTTTTATGTGGAAGAGCATTCCATTCTACCCAAGTTGGAACTTTGGAAATCTGGATTTGGAGTTCGGATGGCCAAGTTATGAGGTTTTGAAGTTTTGGAGCCATTGGAGCTTCTTCTCAGCCATGGAGAAGAAGACCCAGACCCTGCGTGCGTGTTTTTATGCGTACACAGCTCTCTGCTTGCGTGCTTTTGCACGTACGCAGCTCCCTGTAGCGTGCGTGACTTTTCACGCAGCTGCTTCCTTGAGCGTACGTGACTTTTCACGCAGCTGCTCCCCTTGAGCGTGCGTGACTTTTCACGCAGCTGCTTCCTTGAGCGTGCGTGACTTTTCACGCAGCTGCTTCCTTGAGCGTGCGTGACTTTTTACGCAGCTGCTTCCTTGAGCGTGCGTGACTTTTCACGCAGCTGCTCCCTTGAGCGTGCGTGACTTTTCACGCAGCTGCTTCCTGTAGCGTGCGTGACTTTCACCTACGCTGCTCTCTCAGCGTATGTGACTTTTTCGTACGCTGCTTCCCTGACCCCTTGCTTAACCCACAGGCTCTTGGAGTTTGGTCTTATTTCTTTAAGCTTGGCTTTTCTATAGTCCTGTATATTAATATTTTGTTAGATATTTTATGCCCATTTTATATCCTTACGCCTTTTGTCATGAACTTGATTTTACTTAATATGTTTGGAATGACTATTGTTCATGGCACGGTATGACAATGAACTAGCATAACACGTCAGTGACCCGTAGTGGTGCACTCCTGACATGACCAACCTGACATGATAGTGGACCGTCGTGGCGCACTTCTGACAAGTACCCTGACATGATTTATCTTGATAATTTAACTTGACCTGCCTTGACACCGTGGGTGGTTCTTCTTGCTTGCTTGTTAAATTCACTTGTCCTGTCTTGCATCATGTCTAGGAGGGGACTCCTGAGTACCACGATCAGGAGTACCTACTAAAATGGATTAAGGTTAATAACTAGAATAACTCAGTAGTCATGAAGAGATGACACAGCTACAGGCAATCCCGTTACCTGGGCGCTCTTGGGATCTGTAGCCTGCCGTCGAGTAGGGCACATTTCCAGCGCACCATCGAGTGTTGCACCCTCTAAGTCACCTAAGGGTACATGTGTCTCCTGGACGATGTACCCACCTGAATTCAACCCTAATCTTTCATCCTGGGTAGCCTGGATGGTCTGCAGGGCTTGTGGCTGTGGAACAATCTCACTGCATCTTGTTAGTAATTAGGCCTGTGATAACCCTAGTTAGTTAAAGTAGTAAGCCGTAGGATCTGCTTGGCCGTGATTGATTGGATGAGGTATAACCAGTTTAGCCATGTCTTGATCCAGTATAAGATTGCTTCCCGTCTTGATTTCTTATATTATTATCTTGTCGATAAATGGTGGGAAACCAAGTTCTGTTCAGATGAAGGGTTACAACCCCGGTCCTTGTTTGGTTTACGGGTTGTAACCTGGCTATCGGAATAGTCCCATGGTTATCTCGTCGTATATCATCCTGGCATTTTTTTTGTAATTCTAGTTTTAATATTAGTCTTTCTTGTATTATTTGCTGGCTTTTGTTCTTATTTCGTGGCCCCTTTGTGGCACTTGCTCTTTCTGGGGTTGACCCAGCTGGTTTTGTGTGGCCAGATTTTGGAGCAGCTCCCGAGGATCGACCAAGCTTCCAGCCCAATGGTGGCGACTAGAAGGAACCCGGGCTACGAGTGGGTTTTCTATTTTGTTTCGCTCACTCTATTGTAAAGTTATTCTTTTGAGGCGTTTAGCCGACGAGCACCTGTTAGCTCGATGCACTTTTACTTACTGTCTGCCTACGGGCTGTAACATGATTAACAAATCCTAGGGTTGATCATGTATGACTTAACTCTTGCTAGTCCTCGTATTTTGTACGACTAGCTTTATGATCAGCTGATATGTAATATTTGGGACGCTTTTTATTGTATATTTGGCGGTCAAACATCTTGTAATTATATTACTTGCTTGAGATTGAGACAATAGGCTTGACCTTAAGAGACTGTTGGCTTGTAGTAAACCCTCATATCTAGATAGCCGTGACCGTATAGTTGAGATGTATTCTATTTCAATATACGTAGCTGGCTATGTCTGCCCCCGCTCTCCAGTATTCTGGTTCTGGGGCGTGACAACGGGAAAAGGTCTCTGTACAAACGAAGGTGCACCTCCAATGTAGCAGAAATACCAACCTGAGTCGGTACAACAGGAGCTGCGGTCTCGAGGCCCTAATGAACAGGACGAGAGGTGGCCAGCCTCTCGATAGTATTCCCCGGACCGGAGCGATGAGATCGTGTCTTCATAACCATCATGAAGACAGATCAAAACAAGAAGCAATTTCTGAGAATGAAGCAAAAATTCAAAGGGGGACAGTTTATATTCAAGGGAAGTCAATAAGCAACAATTTAGATAAAGAAATCTGATTAAGAGTTTTTCTAGTGTGATTGAGTACCCTCAAAATATTCTAATCCTACTGCAGGCAATAGTGATACTTTAGTTCGAATATTACTACATAAACTCGACCTGTATGGGCCACCACTAAAAATATGTCACGTCCCGCATCCTAGAGTAAGGGTACGAGACGTGGGTACGTCCAGCCTACGCCGCAGTATCGGCGGTAGAATGCTGTCCTAGGTCTCATGCGTCTAACAGTATAAGGCTAAACAGTTTATACTCCCCGAATGGGGGTGACATAGCAATATACAGTCTCAATCACATCTAAGACAGAAAGATAAGATAGAAAGATAGATATATACTGCTGAAATAAAAAGAATCCACATAAGTACAAACAGAGTCTAAGTGTCGAAGATATCACAAATCCACAATCCTAAGTATCAAATATACAGTCATCCAGAATGTAATATAAAAGAAGACATCCTAGTCTAGAGGAGTGTCGTCCACTGCTATAGGGTCCGGCTGTCGGTCCAAGTCACAGCTGTCATCAAGGGTAGTCCCATAATAGGTAGGGCAGCTCGCCTCATCCTGATCCTCTGTAATATTTCAACAGGTCCAATCAGGACAGGAGCGAGCACAGTACATCTCACGCAATTCATATAATGACAAGAATAAAATACAGGCAATAGAGAAAAATACATGAAACACAAAAGAGTATACATGAGTAAAAAGAAAGACTGTAATAAAATATCTACTATAAGTAAAGACCTACAGTGAACTAGTGATTTAGAGTACAAGCTAGACATGTAAACGACTTAATAATAAACATGAGAGGTCGTACATGGCTACACTACTTTGGAAATTGTCCACATGACTATTTATACTCCTGCGTACCCCAATCAATACACAAGGATCTAGACAAGTTATGTTATTACATGATATTCATATGGGGGCCCATATAAGGATGCACATGAATATAAACATAGGGGCTCCGTGTTCATGAGTGTACATGAATCACGAGAGTGCATATGTAAGGTGAAAGCACAAGAGTACATGATGAAAGTGAAATACACATGACATGATGTATCTGATGCTCCCGAGGGGATAACATCGTATAAAAAGATCTATATAGTACTAATCCGTGTTTCCATCGTGTCAGCATCAAGTAAGATAATCTAAAGCGAGAAAGTACTCCTAGCAAGAATGAAACTGTTAGAGAATGTACTCGTCTGATATCCTAAATGTCCAGAAGAAAATACTGCCTGAGGAGTGGTGTCTGGCTCCTAATCAGAACAGCACAAGTCACAACATGACTAAAATAATGAAATAGACTGCTACAATGCATCTACATGATGTTTGGGGTCAATCTAGGCTAAAGTCAACCTTTGGTCAACTCTAGTCAACCCTAGAAGTCAAACTAGGTCAACTCTAGTCCAGATTGGTCAACCAAGGTCAAACAAATTTAAACTAGGTCAAACTAGTCTAGGTTAGTCAACCATAGGCTATGTCATCTAGGTTATAGGCCATAGGCCCAATCCTCTAGGCAATAGCCATACCCTAGGCCATAAGCTAATTACAAGCCACAACACTATAGGCCAACACCATATATATATATATATTTTTTTTTTTTTTTTTTTTTTTATATATATATAGGCCAACACCATATATATATATATATATATATATATATATATATATATATATATATATATATATATATATATATATATATATATATAAAAATATATATATATATATAAAATATATATATATATATATATATATATATATATATATATATATATATATATAAAATATATATATATATATATTTTATATATATATATATATATAAAATATAAAAAAAAATATATATATATATATATATATATATATATATAAAATATATATATCACTATATTCACATATATGTATATAACATAGGAATCTTAACTCACACATTACATTCACATATTTATACACACTATCTATGTAGGCTATACCTACATTAAATTACAATTCACATTGGTTGTATGTATATTATTACATTTATATACATGTATACACATAGAAAGTTAGAGAGGGGAGAGCATGCCTTATGTGAGTGTGTCTTAATGTGCCAGTGTGCACCAATCCAGATTTTCATTCCCAGTCTAAACAGTAAAGTGTAGACATGAATATTAGGTCCTTTGTACGTGTAACATTGCATATACATGTATTCCCCAAATTTTAGATGGTAGTGTGAAAGTGTGACTGGAAATATAAGAGATTATGTGTGTGTGTAGAAGAACCTAGGTGACAGTGTTCAGGATGTGAGGACAGTGCATGTATGAACATGTGAGATTGTGAGTGTGTGTGGGTGATGAGCTAAGGGTGGCCTGTGCTCAGGTTTAACAACCCAAAGACAGTACATACAAGGTCATTCCAGGTTCAGTCGTGTCTCAGTATTCTTAGGTTTTGAGAACTATGGAATCAAAACAGTTTTGAAAATATATCAGTTTGTATATTAAGCCACAATGCAAACCAAATCTCAGTTTTTAGTCTTAGAAGAAAACTAACTTCCCAAAACCAGTTTTCAGTCAATGAAACCCAAGTACACATAAAGACCTCAACTCCATTCTCAGATTTTGGTTCAAAACCCAATTTCAACTTTCTCAGTCATCCCTATTAAAACCCAGGTTACATTAACAGTAAGAATAGGAAAGAAATCAGGATATTTCCTAAGATACTCAAAAAAAAAAATTTAGTTTTCAGTCCTTTGACTGAAACAATCCATATTGAGTCCAAAACTCCATCAAAACATCCCAAATTTGACACACTAGTAGAATACATATAGGTATAACATATTACCTTCAAACAAGTAATTAACATCATTTAATCAGGTTAAATAGGTTGCTAAAATCGAATTGACAGGGGATGAAAAAATCAGTGACATCTAGCTAACAGTTAACAGTTAACTTTATTTGTAAACTAAACAATTTAAGCATGTAAGAACTGAGAATTGTATCGTAGCATGATGTCTAGTGTTCACATAATTAAAACATAACTAATACATGGCATTAACAGGAAAAATTAGTGAAGAACAAAATAATAACAGTGATTAGTATCACTGAGAACTGAGAATTGCATCCTATCATGTCGTGTGTTTCATGTACATCATGTATTCCTCGCTCTCATGTTATTCATGTTTCCCATGTGCTTCATGCTCGTTCATGTTCGCTCGTGTACTCTCATGTGCTCTCATGTTCGGTCATGTTTCTCATGTACTTCATGTGTAACCTATATTTCATGTGCACTCATTTTTGAGCCCTCATGTATACTTCATGTGCACCCATTTATGGGCCTTCATGTGAAATTTATGTGCACTCATTTATGAGCCCTCATGTATACTTCATGTGCAGCCATCTATGGGCCTTCATGTGAAAATCATGTACGTAATATAACTTGTCTGGATTCTTGTGTATTGATTGGGGTATGGAAGAGTATAAATAGTCATGTGAACAATTCCAAAGTAGTATATCCATGTGCGCCTCTTTAGTATATTCATGTATAAATCAAGCCGTTCACATGTCGACTTTGTACTCTAAATCACTAGTCACTGGTAGCTCTCTACATATAGTAGATATTTCCATTACAGTTCTCTCTCTATTTATATCATGTACTTTCTTTCAGTTTCATGTATCATACTCTCTTATATGTTTATATTTTCTAACCTGTTATGATCTACGTGAGATGTATTGTGCTCACTCCCATCCTGACTGGACCTGTTGAAAATTTTACAGAGGATGATGAGGAACCCTGTACCCCTTACTATGGAGCTTTCCTAGATGACACTCGCGACCTGGACCCTCGGAGGAGGTTCAGGCAGCTGCTGAGGATGTTACCCATGCTTAGTATAGATAGCTTAGACTGTTCTTTCTTTTCATGATTGGTTGTTGTCCTTGATTTTAGAGTTGTATATTTTAGAGATGTTGAGACTGGTAGTTGTTAACTTTGATTATTTCACTTCTTGTTGTACCTCAGTTGAGGATTTTCTTATCTATTCCATCGTGCTACATTCTACCCTTAGATTGTGATTGAGTTGTCCCTTCTGTGATTGGCCTCCTATTGGAGATTATTTCATATTATGTTAGTTATAGTTCATGACTTAGAACAACGTTCTACCGCCAACACTGTGGCGTAGGCTGGACGCTGTTACGTACTCGTACCCTCACAGTGGGTGCGAGTCGTGACACATTTTTAGTGGTGGCCCATGCAGGTCGAGTTTATGTAGTGGTATTCGAACTAGAGTATCACTACAGCCTGCTGTAGGATTAGTATATATTTAGAAGGTACTCAATTACAGTTAGGACTCCTTGAGAGATTCCTGGGACGACCCTTGAGAATCTTAATTAAACTTCAATTTAAAATCCTTTTCCTTGTTTTGTTCGCTCTCACTCCTTGATTATTGAATTTGATTTTGATGGATCGTTGTTGATTTTAATTTTCCTATCGAGATGAATTTTATGGCCTGAGTTACGATATTGTTTTATAACATATGTTGACGGAAATAACAGGGATGGTAAAACGTCTACTTGATTATGGAATTTGTAGTTTATCGCAGCCATATTAGTTGGCGTGGCAGAAACATAGAGACCTGACTTCGGATGTACGTATCTTGGTTATGAGATTTGGAATTTCTCGCAGCTATACTAGTCGGCATAGCAAGAATTCCAGACGACATGATTATAGAGGTGCATACCCCAGTTATGGAATCTATCATTTATTGCAACCTTTCTTACTGGCATGGCGAGGACTCTGAGTAATATAATTTTGGACAGACGCATATGATTATCAGACTGTATCTAGAGACGATTTTTAAATATATCATCTCTATCCTACCATTCTGTTGTTATAAATTGTATTCCATCATCAAATAATTTAGGAGTAGGGATATTTTGGTTTTGTATAGCTTATTCATTTTATTTCTTTCATAGTGTAATGACATGATGACTTGTAGAGTGTCTGTACCATAGAGATGATAGTTAGCATTGGTATTAGAATAGTAACCCATTGTAAATGATTTCCTTGTTATTTATAATACCTACCAGTTTTCATAGAGGATATTAGTCTGCTCTGCAGCCTTGATAATTTATTATTATTTTCCCTTGTCCATTCCAGTAAGGCACCCATGACCAGAGCCTGTTCTTGAGTATAGTTGTAGTTCACCTAAGACTGAGAGGTCTATATATATAGATAGATTGTAGATGGTATTAGCATATGGGATATGGGTTGGTTGGTATCTATAGGCCATTATTGTGTAGGATTATAGACATGTTGTTTAGCCTATATCTGGTTCAATTTTCTATTTTAGTTAAGTTCTCCTTGAGAGTAGTTTATGCATGATAGATCAACCTTTATAGGCAGTGTGCAGACCCTTCACTAGATGTCCTGACCCTTGTTTATAAATCCAGTCTCCTTAGCATCATTTCCTTTTGCCTATATTGATGTTTCAGACCATTCATCCTTAGCCTAATTTCTGAGCATTTGTTCAGTTCCTTATATGTTTAGTCTACTTTAACCCTTGATAATCAGTTATATATGTATGGATATATGGATGATATACTTAGGATATATGTAATGGGTTGTTGTTCTTGAGCTTGTATATATGGTATTTGGGATTTGTGTGCTTAGATTATGGGCAATTAGTTATGGGTGACTTGATAAGATTGGGAAGTTAAGAGTAGTCTATTATAGAGTTTTTCTTTTTGCTAACCTTTAGTTGCCAACACCTAGATAGCTAGCATAGGTAAAATCCTAAGAAGTTGACCAGTTGATGACCAAGTATTTGGATGTTGAGAAATTGACTAGTGGTTGACCCTTGACTATGTTTGACCTAGAAGGAGTACTACCATCTTAAATTTCGAGGACGAAATTTTTCTAAGGTGGGTAGACTTGTAACACCCAGTTTTCTAAATGAGGGTAATTTTAAAATTTTGTAATTTTAATCTTTTATAAATGATATTTAAATCATGATATGATATTGGTGATTTTTAATCATTTTAAAACTATTTAAAACCAATTTTGCTAGTGTAACCCTAGAGACAGCTTGACCTAGAGCCTAGCCATGTGATTAGGGTGTTTCATTTATCATTTTTCGCTTGAGGATATTTTGGTCATTTGAATTTATTTGAATTTAATAGGATTTATTAGAATTTATTGGAATGTATGTGAATTTATTATTAATTAAATAATTGCTTGGTGTCTTGTTAGTCTTTAACCTAGAATGGACCTAACCTAGAACCTTAGACATAACCCATGGGCTAAGTTAGAATGGTTAACTTAAGTTGTGGCTAGAAAATATCTAGTTAGGATCTAAATAGGAGTTTTAGTTAGTGAGACTTGATTTATTGAAATGGGCCTATGAAATGTTGAACTTGTTTAGCCTAGAGAAATCCCATGGCCCATGACTTGAAACCCTAACCCAAATTTTATCCTTTATGACCAGCCACTAGGTCATTCCCAACCCTATAAAATCTCTCCTCCTATTGTTCTTGCCTCTTTTATATTATTTCTCCATTTGACAAAAACCAAGGTTTGTTCCCTTCTTCAAAATTACCATTTTATTCATTTAACCTTCTTTTTCATCCTAGTCTTTTGCATTGGGTTCTAATTGATGTTTATGGACTGTTGGTGGAGAGCTATTTCAGTTTGGGATCAATTTGGAGCATTGGGCTATCAAGAAGAACACCCCCCATTGAAGCTTTTTTATGCTATTTGCACCGATAGGTAAAACTCCTCAAATTGTGTTAATATTCTGTTTTCTTTGAATTTAGGACTAGATCTAGGTGTCCCCTAGTTGTTCCTAAAATTTAGGTGGATTTCATGTTCGTTTGGTGTCTGTATCGGACACGTGTCATAGTGTATAGGAAGGTGTTTGATAGAATGTCACTTAGAATTTGTTTTCGATTTTTGTAAAACTAATTACATGGAATTGTAGATCTATATGTGTATATTATATTTCGTGAAGACTGAGTTGGAAATTGTGTAGTATTCATGTCGGAATTGGACACGCACGGACCCCGTGCACATGTCCTGCTGTCTGTGTCCTAGAACTCTCTGTACACGACACTTCGTGACACGAAATTTGGTGTGAGCCTTCCCTAGATGACTGACAGGTATCCCCTAAAATTTTATAAGGTTTTATTTAGTGGTTAGGGAGAAATCTAGTCCGTACCGATTCCTCACTGTGTACACATGCGCAGAAATCACCCCTGATATGCACTTTCAGCTCGGACACGACACGACCTTGACCCGATTCAGGGTGATGGACCCCTAGCCCTATCCTAGGCGAACCCATAGGCACGAGCACGTGTCCTAATTTGTGTTGTGTCGTGTCCATGAGTGATGTGCACGCGTGCACGACACTGTCGAGTGCACAGTTCATGTGTCTGTGTTGTGTTCTGTTTGGACACTTCATGTCCAGTTTCCTTACACACGAAAGGACCCCCATGACACGTACTAATATAGAGAATACTTCTGTACACCTGTCCTTGGGTTTCATTGAGAATTGATTTCGTTTGGGTTCAAAATAGATTTTTACTGATACATTGGGTTCCTGTTTCGTATTGTACTGATATTCGAATTGGTTGATAAACTAAGTTTAATGGGTTTTGAATGTAATACATAACTGAGATTAACCTACCATGTTAGGGTGTATATTAGCAAGAGATTGAGTTTTCGAATTCTCATTGGGCTTTTGATTTTGCACAAGTGACTGATACACGGTTTCATGAATTCAAATTCTGAGTTTAATTTACATTTAAACTGTTTGATTAATGTTTAATTATAATGCTAACTCATATACACATGTATTAGTTTACTGTTAAGTTGATTCATGATTTGGGTTTTCGAATTTGTTTTAGGATTGTTGAACTATTTATGTTAACAGTCTTGGTTCTCAGGTTTCCTGAGAACACCATATATGAACTGTCGAGGGACTTGGAAATCCTGAGATTTTCACTCTATTTCAGTTTATAAACACACTATTTTCAATTCCTGAATTCAATTGTATTTACACACATCTACATGTTGGGTGAATAATCGGAATCAATGCATTTCTGGATTGATGGTTGGTTGGGGGTCTTTGTTGCTTTGCTCTAAACTAAACCTTCATGTGAACATGAACATGTTAGACTCATCATCTGGACAGATTTGTAAACCTGAAAACCCATGTTGAATTTCTTACACACATTCACAGGACACATTTGACTCTCCTGAACACAGACACTATTAACTGGGCACTTAACTGAACCTAATCTATGACTGAACCTAGTATATATCATACACACACAAAAATCTGAGACTCAAGTTCCTGTAAATTTTGAGATTAACATAATGTATGCACACTCTTTACACACACATTTATACATTGCCTGTTCATGAAAATATGAGAATTTATGCATTGTTCTCCTCCCTGAGATTTAAAACTGAGTTGATTTGATTTGAATGTAAAAAACCTGAGAGTTCATTGTTTAACTGAGTTCAGTGTTAAATAGAGTTAAAGTAACTGAATTGATTTTTAACTAAGAATTTTCCTAATTCAAACCTGAGAGCATTTTGAAAGCTGAGGAATTTATGTGCTCAGCTGAGATTTTCCTATACAATGTTAACTTGAGAATTGCAACTGTTATATCGATACATTGCCTTCTTTCCTGAGACTTTCCAACTGTCATGTGCATTAATATGTATTACACACACACCCTAGCCAATATGTTACACACACACTCTCACATGAACACAAGTACTGAACCCCACACTATTTTTTTCTATTTCATGTAATACACACTCTTCCTGAGATACACCCTTAAACCCTCATGCACCCACACACACAATAGTCACATACACATTCAACCCCCTTGCCATGCCACATTCACTCTTCCTTTTCCCTTCCCTCCATATATATATAGGTGTATGGAATTTGTATGTATATATATATAATGCCATGTTATATAGGCTTAGTATTGTATGCATGTATGTTACACTAGCTCATTAAAATGTTCCTATGAATGCATAATGTATATATAGTTGATTGCCTATATGTATATCTAGTGTATGCAATATATGAATTATATATAATATAAATTATGTGATTGATGGCTTGTTTGGTCTTGTGATGATGTGTGCTTGCTAGCCTAGGCTTGGTTAGGCCTAGTGAGACTTGTTAGACTTGTTGGGCTAGGACTTGACCTAGTTTGACTGTATAGTTGACCAAGAGTTGACTTTAGTCTAGATTGACCTAGACAGCATACAGATGCATTGTACATTTCATCTATCATCCACTGTATATGTTTTGACTCGTGTTGCTCTAAATAGGAGTCAGATACCTCATCTCGGACAGTATATTCTCACAGCTATTCAGATACCAGGCGAGTACATTCTCTGATCATTTCATAACTTGCTTAGAATTATATTCCTGCTCTAGTTTACCTTATTTGATGCTGTCACGATATTATCACGGATTGGTACTATATGGATACCTACATTGAGATGTTATCCCCCTCTGGAGCATCGGATACATCATGTCGTGTGTTTCATGTATATCATGTATTCCTCGCTCTTATGTTATTCATGTTTCTCATGTGCTTCATGCTCGTTCATGCTCGCTCGTGTACTCTTATGTGCTCTCATGTTCGGTCATGTTTCTCTTGTACTTAATGTGTAACCTATATTTCATGTGCACACATTTATGAGCCCTCATGTATACTTCATGTGCACCCATTTATGGGCCTTCATGTGAAATTCATGTGCACTCATTTATGAGCCCTCATGTATACTTCATGTGCACCCATCTATGGGCCTTCATGTGAAAATCATATGCGTAACATAACTTGTCTAGATCCTTGTGTATTGATTGGGGTATGGGGGAGTATAAATAGTCATGTGAACAATTCCAAAGTAATATAGCTATGTACGCCTCTTTAGTATATTCATGTGCAAATCCATCCATTCACATGCCGACTTTGTACTCTAAATCACTAGTCACTGGTCGCCCTCTACTTATAGTAGATATTTTTATTACAGTTCTCTCTCTATTTACATAATGTACTTTCTTTTAGTTTCATGTATCGTACTCTCTTGCATGTTTATATTTTCTAACCTGTTATGATCTGCGTGAGATGTATTGTGCTTGCTCCCATCCTGACTGGACCTATTGAAAATTTTACAGAGTATGATGAGGAACCCTGCACCCCTTACTATGGAGCTTGCCTTGCCTAGATGACACTCGCGACCTGGACCCCCGGGGGAGGTTCAGGCAGTTGTCGAGGATGTTACCCATGCTTAGTATAGATAGCTTAGACTGTTCTTTCTTTTCATGATTGGTTGTTGTCCTTGATTTCAGAGTTGTATATTTTAGAGATGTTGAGACTGGTAGTTGTTAACTTTGATTATTTCACTTCTTGTTGTGCCTCAGTTGAGGATTTTCTTATCTATTCCATCGTGCTACATTCTACCCTTAGATTGTGATTGAGTTGTTCCTTCTGTGATTGGCCTCCTATTGGAGAGTATTTCATATTATGTTAGTTATAGTTCATAACCTAGAACAACGTTCTACTGCCGACACTACGGCATAGGCTGGGCGCTGTTACGTACTCGTACCCTCAAAGTGGGTGCGGGTCGTGACACTTCTTTTAATCAATCTCTCCACCAAAGCTCCATTAAACCTTCAAAAACCACTATCTTCTCCATCCAGGCCTATCAAACCACTATTGCGATCATATTCAACCCATCAAGCAAGGAGTAGCAAGCCAAGCACAAGCAAGTAAGAGTATTTCTTGGACAAGAAGAAGCACCATCATCCAATCCTCCAAATTTTTTGGTAAAGATTCAATCTTTCTTTCTCAGACCTCATGGCATGATATTTCTCATAAATTTATGTGAACGCAATATTTAGAACCCATACATTACCATCTTTTTGTCATATTAATATCCATATAGGTTGCATGTTAGATTGGTGATAGAATTGAATTACAGTAGCACTAGTTTGATAGTTATTGATGCGATTGTTTGAGAGTTTGATATCAAATTTTTAAACTAAATCTATATGTATTTTAAATCTGGAATTAAATTACTTTTAACATATGTTTATGGCAAAGCTGAACCATAAATTATGTGCCACTAAACTAGGTTTCTAGGTGTATTCTTGGCATAGTTTGGCATATAAATTGGTGCCAATTTTACAATTTTAAGGCTTTTACTTCTGATTTTTAATCATGTTTTAACCTATTTTATATGAGTTTTGATAGATATAGGTCATGGCAAATGTTTGGTAATATTTTAGATAAGTTCCGAGTAAAACTAGTAGTTGGAAACTAGCCATTTCATATACCAAGTCCAAAATTTTCAAATCTGGAATTTCATGGTTAATTCGGTTAAAACCATGGTTAAACATATGTTTTCATGATTTAATATCGGTTTAAACTCATATCTTGGTGTTGGATGTCTAATACCATTGTTTGGAGGTCAAAAGCCATAAAACTAGGTCTTGGTATTCTCTAGAAGCATGTAGACTTGTTGTATTAGGAAATCCATGTGTCATATGTAAAATTAGACTATTAATAATAATTTATTATTGTTATGTGAACTCTTGATAGGCTTTTATTATATCGATTCAGCGGGGACTTGGTCGACAAGCAAGTATTCCTTGCCGAACTGTATAATATTTCATGCATGTCTATGTTGTTGTTTCTTTTCTGTCATACTTGATTACCTGCTGCTCATGTTCGTATCATTGTTTTTTACCTTCGCTATATGTGCACGTACATTATTTTTCTTTATTCTATATATCACTGCTATTCCTGTATAGATCCTGATAGTATTGTTTAGTTCTGTGCCACGTTCATTTGATATACCTTGACCTGGATTTGACTTGGACATGACTTGACGTGATGACCTTGACTTTCTAGTTCCTTATGAGAGAGTATTTTATTAGCCGTGGCTATTACCACTCAATCGTTAGCACCTCACAGGGCTGCAATAGAGAACTATTATAGGACTGTTAGTGCCTTATCGACTGCAGTCATTATCACATGATTACTGATAACCATGATTAATATTATATTCTCTATGACATGTCTCCATCTATAGAGTTCTTTCCATATGATATTCTATCTTGTACTTGTAGTTATCTTTTATGTTCTATTCGTATCTTTTCAAGCATGTTATATACTGTCAAAGTAGGCTTGTATATTATGTATCTTGCTTTGTCCTTTGAGGACCTGAACTTTTTTCTTTGTTTAGATGAGGTAGATCCAGGTGCAGATGAACAAGTCTACGGACCGGCACCAGATCATGGTACAATGGTAGTTGACACTACCATTGATGCTTTGCTTATTGGAACATGGACTTAGTTTAGTTTATTTTTTGTCTTTATTTTATTTGCATATACTGGTATTGTACTTGTCTCCACCTGACGTGACTTAAATCCTTGATGACTTAAATCTTTCACATTTATATTCATCTTATATTCTATTTGTTTGGTTATCTTTATTATCGTGGATGAGATTATGTTAGTCATAGATTTCTTGGACTTGAGCTTGTATAGACAGCTTAAGTGCATTTCTTGAGGGTTCCATAGTTTGGGTTCGCCTATGATTGTGTACTAGCTGGCTGAATCACGTGCTAGTTCTGTGAGTTTTGGGACTGGAGCGTGACATAAACATTTATGTTGGAATGAATTTTCTAGTATAAAAAATAGTTGATGTTTGAAAATGGATATATTTCAATATGTTACTAGTAGAAGAGGAAATCAAAATTAGTTCTTATGGATTGAATGATGGAAAATGTTTACTTGGTCGGAGTCGAATGATATTATTAGAACTGAGATCGTATTTGGAAGAGATTAATCGAGTTGTGAATAATAGGAGATTCGGATTTCGGTTGGTGGTTTCAAAGGTTAGAAAAATTTAAAGATAGAACATAGGCAACTAAGACGATAACTTCGAAAGATAGTAAATTGTTTGGCGAGAATGAGTATCAATACATATGATTGTGATAAGGCAATGGTGCAGTTAGGTTTGAAAGATTGGTTGGAATTCAAACTTGAAGTCTTGAGGATTATCGAGATTTGTTAAAGGGTAACACTGGGTTTCAAAAAAAGAATGATGAATAATCGACTTGGTTATGTTTTGGATTAGAATGATTGAGGAATATCGCGTGGGTAGGTTAAACCTAGAACTAAGTTGTCCGTGTGTGTGGCGAGTTATAGATGTCCCATGTTTTAGACTAGCTGTGCGAAGCGTAGTATGGATTGTCAAGTTTTAGGATATAGTTTTATTGTTTGGAAGAAAAAAAAAGGGTATAGTCGTTTAGTGAAATTGGCTAAGGCTTGAACATGACTTGAATTGAGGAAACGAATAGGAAGTTTTATTCGAGAGATCGCTACCATTAGGACAGGTGAGTTCAAGTTGAGTATATAGGGATGTAGTAAAGGAGTTAATGGTCAGGAAGTCTCGAGGACAAAACCTTTTCTGAGTGGTGTATTATGTAGTGCACCGTTCCACTCAGTTCAACATGATAAATCAATGAACGCAATGGCACTCGGACTTGGCTATGCAACAGCTTGCTCGAAGTCTCGCTCGGTCGAGGTTACTCCTCGTTCAGGTAGGTGGCTTCGATGAACTCGTCTCTGATTCGCCTTCACACCTAATAAATGGATGTTTTCTTATGTACTGAGTATGTATGCTAATAAAAGAGGAATCCGCATAGCTAAGGGTATAATTCCATTTTGTCTTAGAATTATGTAGTACATAGGATATTGAACTGATGCCTAGATAGCACTTCACGTTGGATTTTCAAATTAGCACTCGATCTTTCGATCCCACGACTTAGATAAGTTAGAGTTCTCTTATACCGCCATATAGACTATCGACTTGTTGTCATAGTCTATACATTCATACGATTTCAATGCACGTTTCTACGGGTTAAATGCTTATCATAGCAGGCTCGTTTCTACAGTCTCAATGCTAGTATTGTGTGCACATTCCTACGATTTCAAAGGCTTGTCATATGGAGTTTGAGTTGGTTGGAGGTACTGTACGGAACACAGTTGGTTCAAGTTAAGCAGGATGGCTATCAAATAGTCGTTCCTGAGTTTGAGTCAGAAAGGTATGGAAACACGAAAAGTTCTTGGGACAGTTTGCCGTAGAGGCAGTCCCTGGCTTGGGAGCTACATAGAGATGAAAACACTAAGATGAGTAACGGCTTGAGAAGGATCGTAGGTCAAGTTGAGTCTTGCATGGTTATTGTACAACTTATGCACAAGGGCCCGCTTCCTCGGACGGTACTCCAGGACACGAGACCAATTCGGCCTAGGAGGAAACGTGATAGCTGTGTTGTGTTTTAGCACGAGTGATTCAGTTTCTTCAAGTTGAATCCACTATAGTCATAATAGTAAAACACAAAATTTGAATTCGAAATGCTTGCAACTCCTTATACCTTATGCTTTTATCGAAGGCACAACGACCCCTAGAGAGATAGAAACTTCTTGAGCCAAGCTCTGTACAACTCTTTCAAACTTCTAACGAAGGTGGCACATGGAACTAGAAGGAATCTTGGAGATAGGAAGATTAAAGCTCTTTAGTATCACTTTATAGGATAACAATGATGATAAGAGAGGAGTGAGTAATTATGTGAAAATCTATGCCTATTTATAGAATTTTTGTGGACAGAGTTCGACCAGAATTTTATGCCATATTTTAAATTTTTCGAACGTTGGGAGCCACAAAATCAGAGATTTTACATCTGTTTGGAATATCCAATAAGCCAAGAACGAGTTCGACCAGAATTCGGCTAGAGTTCAGTCCGAATTTGGTAGACAAAATGTGTCACGTCCCGCACCCAGTTTAAGGGCACGAGACCATGGGTACGTCCAGCCTACGCCGCAGTGTCGACGGTAGAACGTTGTCCTAGGTCTCAAACATCTAACACAGTATAAATGTACCTGTACAGAATATACTATCCAATCGGAGGACATCTCAAAAGATACAACTCAATCACAATTCTAAAGATAGATAATCAGCACGATAAGATAGATATGAAATCCACAAGTGAGATACAACCAAAAATGAAATAAGTTTAAGTGTTATCAACACTACAATATAATATCTGAATAAATATAACTCAAGACAACTGAAATAAGATAGTTAAAATCCTACCAGTCTAGCCTAGGAACGATAGTAGTCTCCTCAGTGCAAACTGGATCCTTCTAAGGGTCCAAGTCGCAAGTGTCATCTACGCCAGCTCCATAATAGGTAGTACAAAAGTCCTCCATGTTCTCTGTAAAATTTTGTCAACGGGTCCAGTCAGGATGGGTGCGAATACATAACTTTGAAAGTAGTTCCCTAACATGGTAGGAAATATAGAACAAGCAATAGAGTAAAATACATGAATCGATGTAAAGAGATGTACAAGAACAGTGAATGTAGACAAAATCTGAGTATAGCAATGATATATAGAAAATAAGAATTGTAAGTAAATATAAGTGTTTTAGAGCACAAGATGATCATGTCATTGGTTTAGGTTTGTACACAAGTAAACTAAGGGGTCTCCATTATACGTGAGGGTATAATAAACATGTACACGAGTATGCTAAGGGGGTTTAATCATATGACCACTTCTACTCCCCTGCCCCGATCAATACACAAGGATCCGACCATGATATATTACATACACGATTTTTATTTCACACGAAGCACATGAATAGACACGAATACAAGGAGTACACGATGCACACGATGAAATACATGAACATGGGATACCCGATGTACCCGGTAAGGGGATAACATCACACGACAAGATCCATACAGTACCAATTCGTGTTAACAATATGTCAACATCAAGTAAAGTAGTCTAGAGCAGGCAATATAGATAGTATCATAAATGAAAACTAACAGAGAATGTACTCGCCTGATGTCCTAAGCAACCAATGTGTACAGATGGCCGAACTGGAGTAATAGAGTCCTATTTAGAGCAATACAGGTTACAATGTGTTCAATATATAATAATTGAAGTTACAATGCAATCTGCATGATTCTAGGTCATTCTAGGTCAAAGTCAACTCTAAGTCAACTTTGGTCAACCTTTAGTCAAACTAGGTCAACATCTAAGGCTAACTTGGTCAATAATCTAGGGTTTAGTCAACTCTAGTCAACAAAGGCTATCTCAAAACCAATCCATAGACTAGTATAACTAAGATACCTTAATATTATATCACATATACATATTACCCTACATACAATACCACATAACCACTTATATAAATATAATATAGAGTATATATATATATATATATATATATATATTTTATATATATATATATATATATATATAAATATATATATATATATATATATATATATATATATATATATATATATATATATATATATTTTTATATATATATTTAAAGTCTGTGCTTCCAAATATATATATATATATATATATATATATATATTTTATATATATATTTAAAGTCTGTGCTTCCAAATATATATATATATATATATATATATATTTTATATATATATTTAAAGTCTGTGCTTCCAAATATATATATATATATATATATATATATATATATATATATATATATATATATATATATATAATATATATATATATATATTTTGGAAGCACAGACTTTATTGATGTATCATGCGTAAAATGTCGAAGCCTATACAAGTAAGCGCGCCAAGTGCTAAAGACCAAAAACAAGTAAAGGAAAAGAGGCCAGGAGCTAGAAACGCTCGCAAGGCCGGACCTATGGTTAGGACAGCGCCCTCCAGAAACTGTCCGAAAGGTGATGGCAGTGCCTGCCTCTTTTGGATATATGCCTGAGGACCTTCTTGTTCAGAGATTCTAAGTTGTATGGCCGCCCTTCGTACCTGAATTTGTTTTTGTTCTTCCAAAGGACCCAAATTCCAGCAGTTGCGACGATCTGATGCCCGTAGGATCTTCCCCATTTAGCGAGGAGATCATTGAAGCCCCCGGTCGGATGAGCTTTTCTGCATTTGCTATAGAGGGTGGCCCAGATCTGCGAGCAAGGTCCCCTGAGAGCAGGACATGTTCAGCTATTTTGGACTAGTTAGAGGTGCAGCAGTGGCAGCGCGAAGCCAGGTTGAAGCCAATGGAGGTAATAGAGTCATCGGTGGAAAGCTTTCGGCGTTGCGCTCTCCAAATTAGAATTGACCATTTGTTGGGGGTACAAGACTGCCAGAAAGGGGCGGTGAGTGGGGCCGGAGTGCCGATGCCTCTTGCCATAATCCTGGCGGATGCCAGCGAAAAAATACCTCCTGACGTGGAAGACTACCTCAGAGTGTCCTGGACGTCACTTAGCCGCACATTTGAGGCAGCATGGCCGTTAGCCGCCTCTAGCCCAAGCCAGTCGGTCACCCTGTCCTACCTCCAGCTAGAGTTGTTGTCCTATAAGTCAAGGAAGATACAGTTGGGGGGCGGTCAAAGAAGGCTGAAGAGTGGCATCTCCGAGCCACCGCTCGTCGCTCATCAACGAGCTTCCGTTGCCAAGCTGTAGGCGGATGAGGGATTCTGCAAGGATACGGCCGTGAAGGATGCGTCTCCAGGTCGAGGAGGATCTGGTATTGGCGCCAGCCATCGTAAGATATGAGTATCAGAAATATCTTGCCTTCATGAAAGATTGCAGAGCGAGTTGCCCGAGCGTAGTTTCTACCACAGCTTCATAGAGTAGGCGTCAACGATATGATATAATCGGGTAAATCCTTGCCCTCCATTCGAGGTCGGCTTGGCCATCGAGTCCCAACTGGTCCAGTGGTGCTTGTCATTTCCATCATTGTGTCCCCAGAAGAAGTTGGAGACGAGGGACTCTAAAGAGGAGAGCACCTTCTTAGGGTGGAGCAAACTGCCAGGGTATAGATGGGAATGGAAGAGAGGACGTGCTGGATGAGGATCATCTTCCCACCCGGAGATAGGGTAGCGTTATGCCAGCCCACGATCTTTTTTCTGATTTTGCTCATAATGCCGTCGAAGATACCCGAATTAGATTTTTCGTATACCAGCGGGCACCCTAAATAGTTGAACGGCGAGTATGTGGTGGAAAAGGAGGTCAGATTGGAGAGAGTAGCCGAGTGGGTCCTGTCAGCTTTGTGGTTGGTATAGATGACACTTTTGGAGGTGTTGACTCGTTGACCCGAGCATCTGGTGTATCTCTCAAGCGTTCTGTGGACCACTTCTACGGACTCGATGTCTCCGGAAGAGAAGATGAGGATGTCATCAGTGTAGGCGAGGTGAGTGATTAAAGGGCATCCGGTGGTGGTGTGGTAGTGGTGAAATCCAGGCATGTGCGACAGGTAGTTGAGGTTTCTGCTAAGCGTTTCTGCCGCGATGATGAAGATGGTGGAGGATAGAGGGTCTCCATGTCTGATTCCACGACTAGAGTTAAAGAACCCCTCTGCTTGCCCGTTGATGATTGTAGAGAAACATGAGTTGCTAATGGATCAAAAAATGATGTCGATCTAAGGCTCAGAGAAGCCGAAGGCCCTGAACACTCAGATCATGAATTGCCAGTCCAGACGATCATAGGTTTTCTCCATGTCCAGTTTGATGGCGACGTTCCTACCCCTATATGGAAATTTTATGCATGTAATCAATTCTTGAGCAAGGAGGATATTGTCAGTGATGTTTCGCTCTAGAACAAAGCCACTTTGCCCCTCGAAGATGATCTTGGAGTGAAGAGTGGACATGTGGTTGGCCATGATCTTCGATATAATTTTGTTGGTGAAGGTGCATAAGCTGATAGGATGGAAGTCTCTAAAGGTCTTCGGGTTGTCTTTCTTATGGATGAGGATAAGATTGGCGCAGGAGATGGATTTAGGGTACCTCGGCCCCTGGAAAAATGTGAGCGCAGCCTCATGGAAGTTGGAATCGATGATATCCCAACAGGATCGAAAGAAGATACCGGAGAAGCCATCAGGCCCGGGGGCGCTGTGTTCGTCGATGGCCCAGACTGCGGACTTGACTTCCTCCACGGAAGGGGAGGTTAGAAGCTGCTCGTTCTCTCTTTCGTTGATCAAGCTGGGGATCTCCTCAAGGAGGTCAACATCCTTGACGATGACTTCTTTGGAGAATAGTTTGGAATAGAAGTTCGTCGCGGCCGCCTGAATGCCCCGCTGGTCTTTGATGACAATGCCTTGCTCATCAGAGATTTGGTACAGCTGTAGCTGTTGTCTGCGGCCTTTGACGCAGGAATGGAAGAAGCGAGAGTTCTTATCTCCCTCGGCGTCCCAGGTCATTCTGGCTTTTTGCTTCTATAATTCTGTCTCCACCTTTAGCCGGGATTTGAGGAGAGCTCTAGTGAGGTTGAGCGATGCTCGGACCTCCGACGATCTGCCGATGACGTACAGATCCTCAACACGGGTGACGTCGTCTTCCGCCTCCCGAATATCCTGGAAGATGTTGCTGAAGGCGCTCTTGCTCCAAGACGATAAGGCTCTCCTGATAGCTTTGAGTTTGGCTGCCACTCGAATAAAGGGGTTGGGTTCATTAATGGAACTCAAAGTAGTAGCCATGATGTTTCTGAATTACGAGTGATGTTGCCAGAAGTCCAGAAATCTGAAGGATTTTTTGATGCGGTTGGAGTTGCTATTAATCTCAATCAGGAGGGGAGAGTGATCCGACTCGGTGGTGTTCAAGTAGGAGAGCTTGGAGATACCCATGTTGGACCAGCGATTGTTGACCAGGGGTCGGTCCAAGCGGGAATATTATTGGCGATCACCTTCCGACATGTTATACCAGGTTAAAGCATTGCCTGAGAAAGGAAGGGGTGTTATTTGGGCCTTGAAAATAAAGGTATTGAAGTCATTCATGGCCGCTTGGGGGGCGGGCGACCCCCAGACTTCTCCTCTCTACACGTGATCGTGTTGAAGTCACCAATACAGATCCACGGAAGATTACTGAGTTGAAGATGGGTGTCCAGTAGGTTATCCCAGAGAAGCTTGCACTCTGGGATATCTCAGCTACCGTGGACTGCGTAAAGCAGGCAGCGGGTCTTGAGAGTGGGGTGCTGCACCCAGCAGGAGATCGCCTGGTTCGAGTCATGGATTGTCCCAAACTGTATCCCAATGGCAAAGAGGATCCAGATGTCATTACACCCGATGACACCGGACGGGAAGCCAACCTGGAGCTGGATGGATTTGAGTCTTTTTCGAGGTATTTTGGGTTCGATGATAACTAAGATGTCAATTCTGTAGATTTTCTTGAGACTTTTGATTCTCTTCAGTGTAGGTTTATTGGCCAGCCCTCTCATATTCCATGCGCGGATGTTGATCATTGGGAAGGGGATGGGGGTGGGTGGTTGTTGAGCTTCGTGGCTAACCGCGTGGTCATGACCGTGGGCTCTTGGTTGAGTTTTTTCTTCTTACGGTGAGAGTTATTGGGGGGTCTCCGGGTTGCTACGGTGGGGTCGACCACCGCAACTATCGAGCTCTATGTTCTGATTTGTGTGTCTTTCGACGGGGGAGGGTCTGCTTCTTCCTCTGTCTCTACAAGCGCGCTAAATGGATTGAAGGGATCCAGGAAACCAGCTTCCTTAGCTTGCTCAATCCTACTTACCGCTACTGGGCCAAAGATTGCCAGGTCACCGACGAAGGGCCTGCTGTAATTGAGGGGTGAGACAGCCACACTCGAAGGGGTGACCGAAGTCTGCTGCTGCTCATACTCGGGGGGAGGGGGAGGGTTCACCAGGTTGTCTTCAGACGGGATAGTTGAGAGGGTGTCGAACTGGTTGTTGAGGGGGATGGTTGGGGTCTTGTAGGTGATAAGAGCTGTGCTCGACGGAGGGGAATCGTCGGGGCAGAGAGGGGTATCACTGTCTTCGAAATGGGTGTGAGAGTTGGAGAGGGGGAGAATTGGGGCTTTGGGAGCGGTGAGGTCCTCCTTTGAGTGTAGCGACTGTCTGGTTGCTTTTTTCTTGAGCTCCGGGTGTACTCTGAAACAGTACTGTGTGGTGTGGCCTCTCATCTGACAGTGTTTACAGAAAATAATATTGTTGTCGTATTCCAGCGTCTGGTAGATCGTCTGTCCCTCGAGCTCAAGCTGAATTTAGACAGGAGGGTCGGTGGCCAGATCGAGTTCGACACAAAACTTCGCATAGTTACCTTTGGAGAGATTACGGGTTTCTTCAGCAATAGCTACTAGAATCCCGAAGGAGCCGACGATCCTTTTGAGTGCCTCCGGGGCGAAGCAGACAAGGGAAAGGTTAGGGAGGGTGATCCAAGATGAGATAATCGTAGCGTCAACCATGGAGTTGAAGCCGGGGGACCATTTGACGATTTTTACGCCTTGTCCGTCAATACTGGTTGTGCCTTTCACCCAGACTATAATGTAGTCAGAGTCGAAAGAAAGGTGAAGGAACACGTGCTTAGGATCCAATGGCGCGACCATGTATACTGAAGAGAGACCGCATCCAGCTATAGCTTCTCGCGCTTTAGCGATCTTCGAACACCCCGAGGAGAACTTTAGCATGAACGTCTTCGCGAAGGTGGATGAGAGGGAGGAGATCTCTTCGAAGGAGAATAGAACACGTAGAGGGTGGCCGTCTCTAGCGGACGGAAAGACGATGTCCGGGACCTCGACGCTCTTAGCCGAAAGAGGACGGAGAGCCCCTCGATATGGATGGAGGATCTCCGCGAAGGTGGGACCAGGGGGACGCGACGAGAGGAGAGGGTGGGGAGGCTGTCCCTATTGCGTGGGAGGAAGAGGTGACAGGACAGGGGAAAGAGAGGAAAAAATTGGTGTGCCGCTCGTCGGGGAGGACGAAGACGAGCGCAAGAGGGCGGAGAGGGATGCGAGGCATGCCGAGCAACTAGCCCCGGCTCCGACGGCAACTGACAAAAGGAAGACGCCTTGGGCGGAGGAAGAGGGACCCAACGGGGGATCTTGGGCGCATGCGCGGGGGGTCGCATGCGCCGAAATCAGAGGGAGCAAAGCCATTGACAGAGGGCGCATAACCGCTAGCGGGGGCGCATGGCCCCAAGGGTGCGACCCCCCAACGCCGTACGGGTAGGTAGCCTCGGAGGGGGTGGCGCATATGCCAGGGACAATAACGGGGAGGTGGGCGCATGCTCCAGGCGAGGGCGCATAGCGTCTGGAGGCAGGAGGTTGTGGCCACAGGGGGGCATAGCCTCCCGAGCGGCCACGGCAGAGGGGCGCATACCCTCTCCAATTTTGGAGGATGCATGCGCGCAAGCTCCCACCACCAGGTGGGTGCGTGGAAGATTCAAATTTTGAAAAGAGCCACGGGCGAAAACCAGGGGGCGAGATGTACAGAAGTCCCTATCCCTGAGGGCAGCAGCAGCCGGGCTAGACGACGTCTCAACAGTCTGCGGCCCTGCACCGAAGGTTATCGTCGGGGGACGCGGCCAGCGGAGCGGAGGGGCACAGCGCTGGGGGCCGAAACCAGGGAGCAGCTTCCAGCCTCGACTGGCCAGCAAGGGACGGCCATCGCACTCGAGCCGGGGCGAGGACGAGGGGGCCAGCAAAGTTTGGGACCGAGCCCAGAGAAGGCGAGTCCGACCAGGGAGAGCTGGTTATGAGACCAGTCGGGCAGCGTCCGGGCGGGGCAAGGCTCGCCGCGAGGGGCGAGCGCGCGGGGACGGCGGCATCGAGGGGAGAACGGGAATGGCCGACGGCGAACGGCAGGGACTGTTCTGCCCCGCCGCCAGAGGCTCGCACGGCGGGGGGGGGGGTGGTGTCATGCAATCATCGTGAGGGAGCAGGAGGAAGTAGAAGGTGTATATATATATATATATATATATATATATATATTAAAAAATATATATATATATATAATAAAATAAAATTATATATATATATATATATATTTTTTGGGAAACGAAGAATATTATTCAAAGCGAAACAGGGGTGCCGGAAGATGGCCCAAGCACCAACAAAACCTCCTCTCCGTGGGACGCCTACCTACAAAGCCAAAACGAGGAAGCGAAACCGCCCGGGAGAGCCCGGGAGGGGGCACAAAAGAAGGGGGTGCGGAAGGAAAGGGGGCGAGGAGAACCCGCCCAGACCGAACTAAGGAGGATACTTAAAGAGTGTGATCTGCTTCATCCCCGAGCTGGAGGAGCGCAGGACCCTGGACGGGACAGACACCGCAGCAAGCTGCTTAGCTGCCAGCTTAGTCTGCACCTCCCGTGTTTCATTGGGCGACTTTGGAGTCCGGAATTTGTCTGCAAAATAGGCCTCCAAGTTTGATGTGTTCGTTGTTGTGTATGCCCAGAGCCGCGTCAAGAGCCTGCTCGACCTCTAGCATTCTTGGTAGGATCGCGTAAGCTAGATCGGGGTTATCGTCCAAGTTGCGAAAGCCGTGGAGATCCTGGAGAGCCTCTTCCGGGGACCAAACAGTAGCAATCCGCTCGAAAAAATCACGATGTTGGATTGGGGATTCACTGAGCGACGATGCTAGGGCGGCAGCGGTGATATCAGGGTTTGGTGCTGGGTCAGAATAGACGGGGTCAGCGGGGGGTGAGGTGCTAGAGTTGGGGTCTTCGGTTGGTGCCCGGTGTAAAACCCCTAAATTTTCTACTATTTTTTAAATAAATTTGGTAATGATTTTTTTTGTATTGTACGTTGCGCGCGGAAATTCGCTTTTCGAAATTGCTCGACGAGTGCGATTATGTGCGAGTGTACATATTTTTAGAAAAAATATTTTTTCTATTTTGATAGTTCAAAAAAATATATATAATAGTTATTTTAGCTATTGTAGGTCCAAAAAATCAAGTTGCACCCATCAAAGAAGCAATGAAAATCAAATTGTGCATTCTTCAAGTGAACTGTGCAGGAAACAGATTGCGCAACAACTTAACTGCGCAAGCTGAACTGCGCACTCATCCAAGCACGCAAGCTGACATGGCAACGTCATCATTATCTGACAGAAAATCAGATCTTCTGACAGCTGACAGCTGACAGCCCGAAGAACGAGATAACTGTTCGTTTCTCGTACAGCACAACGCTCAAGGACAGCTGTACAGCTAGCGCAAGCTACCAGCCCGATCGAAGCGCAGTCTGCCATGTTCCTTGCAGCGCAGTTCAAACTCAGCACAGTATGAAGCCAGCACAGTTCATGTGGCACAATCCATCAAAATAACTAACAATTTATACGTGGCCTACATGCCATCAATTGCTCACCACGTGGCAACCGTCTGTACACGACCAAGCGCATTTCAATCAAACAATGCCATGCGTCTCATACAGTTGGCCTACGATCGAGTAACTGCCAGCGCAGTTCGCTGCTTGCACAGTCCAATGCTGGCGCAATCCATCCTGCGCAATCCAGAATAACTAAAAATTAGTTATTTCTAGAACTCTATAAATAGAGTTTCAATTCCTTCATTATCAAGGCCCCAGATCAGAAAAATCAGAAAAAATCAGAATCAAAATCAGATCATCACCAGAGATCAGGAGTTCTTGCCAAAGTGCTGCTGCATTCTTCAGAGGGTACCGTCTTCAAAGTTCACATCGTCCAAGGGATAAAGCGATCATCTTCAGATCGGATTCCTATAGTTGTACTTTTCCAAAATTCTATTGTAATCTTCTTATAAAGTTTGTGAAATAAAGAATACTTTTGTTTTTGCAAACAAATGGTGACTCTGCTGGGGACGACTTTCTCCTCCGAAGAGGAAGTGACAACTCAATGTGACGTTGCGTCTATCGGAAAAACGCAGAAGACGCTGGTTGTAAAGGTCAACCAGACGGCCTACGAGGCGATGATCAACTCCGGGACTACTCGTCGCACTGCGACTTCTGCTAAGAGAAAAGTCTGTTCAGTGTGGACTCTAAAGTCCTCTGCACAATTCTCTGCACAAACTGCTGCGCAGTCTGCTGTCTCTGCTCCCAAAACTATTGTACAGTCTGCTGCCTCTACTGTCTATGCACAGTATACTGCTCCCCTTGCCAGTGCACAAACAACTTCCTATGCTGCTCTGGCAAAGTGCAAGTCTCCTCTTCCCCTAGCGCAGTTGGCTACAACTCTCTCTGCGCAGTCCACCACTCCAGCAACCACAATGCAACTCAAGCACTATGAAGTCAAGACTCCTGCTGCACAAGCCACAGTGTCTGTGGCCAAGAGGTCATCTGCCAAAGCTTCTCATGCGCAACCAGCCATTGGGCCTACTGCCACTTCAACTCCTGCACAAACTGTGCCAGCGCAGTCTAAGAGGGACAGCCTTTTGGCCAATCTCCCTTCTTCTCACAGTAAGGGGAAAAACTCTGCTCCTCTTTCCAAACACCCTGTTGCTCCAGCACAATCCACTGGGGGTAGTCTGTTGACTATTCCTCCTCCTCCTCAGAACAAAGGAAAAAGCCCGTTGGTCTTTTCTCAAACTTCCTCGTTCCATGACTTGGAAGACAACAGAGGGAAACGCTCTTTAGCTAACCCTTCTCCACAAAACAAAGGAAAAGGCCCTTTGGTCTTTTCTCAGTCTTCCTCAGTTTCTACCATAGAAGATCAATCTGAACGTGCTCCGGCACCAATCAGTACAAGAACTCTCTCAAACAAGGGTTCTTCTTTCCTCCTTGCCAAAGGGAAGTGTACTGATCAAAGAGGTATTCTGCCTACTCTGGTAGCAGAATTCCAAGATCTTCCGACTCTCAGGATATTCCGTTCAAAACAGGGAAAATTACTGGTGTCTCAGGCAGAAACCCCTGGGGTGAATTTGCTGATCTAAGGACTTACCTCAATAGACCAACTTCGACGAAAATAAAACAACCAATGCCAAAGATCAACCAGCATCAGATGAAAACTTCCAAGATGAAGAATCCTGACACCTATGCTAATGAAGTGAGTACTTCCCTGTACACTCAAGGGACAAAACATCTGAAGAACCGGAACCATGTTTCGAATGTTGTCAAAGAACATATCCCTCAGACTTCTTCTCGTCCCGTCATTGTTTTCGATCTCCGAGAATACCTCAAGCAAAAATGGGACAATATCTCAACACCTCTAGTTCAGCCACTTGGACACCATTGTAATCATAAGGTTGTCATCAAGTGCTGTTGCCAGACAACAAAATGATCTGTCTTCGATCGTTTGAACTTTGCAAACTCTGAACTAATGTCGGAAGACGAGGACGAAGTGTTGTACGCTTCCGTCAACATGACTTTTCGAGACACTCGGGGTAGAAAGTGCTCCAAGCACGGCAAGCCTCGTAAGCCCAGCCAGCGGTATTTAGATCTACTCCAAGAATCTTCTGAAGGAGTATTCCAATATACCCGATCCCGAAGCCGAGACACAATCGATCAAAGGAATCTTCTCCAAGATCCTTCCAGTCATCTTCCTCTTTCTCACTCAGGAGATGATTCTTTCTCTGATTATGATACATACAGCAAAAGTTCTGAACAGACAGTGTCTTCCACTGTACCTAGAGAACTGACAGCATACGTTGTCACTGAAGACCCAGATGCTTCTAGTTCGGCTAGTCAAGAACAACGAATAGCTGCACTAGAAGACAAGTTGAAGACCATGGCTGAAATGGTTGCAAGTATGCATTCTATCATCGTGGCCCAACATACAATACTACCGACTGTACCTGCTACAAATTCTGAGATCATAGCATCGTTAGTGCCTGTCAATGCAGGTCTGGGGGTAGCATCTCCTCAAGTACCTCCTGTACCAATTCACTCCATACCCAGTCAGTCAGGTGCTGGGGGTAGTGCTTACCACGCTGTTCCTCCCCCTAATACTCTTATTCAGCCTGCTCCTTCTACATCATTGGAGGATGCTAATGAAGCTGTCAAACTCCTACGCACTCAATTCGAGGCCTTCAAAGAGAAAGACAACTTACAGAGGTTGGGGATCAAGCAACCATATCCAGTTGAATGGAAGGAAGTCCCATTTCCTCTAAAGTACAAAATCCCTACAATTTTGCTGTTTGATGGCAGCACTTTTCCTAGTCAGTTCATTAACCACTTTGAGGTAATGACTGTCCAACTTCAGCCAAATGACGCTCTTCTTACCAGGGTGTTCGTCGGCTGTTTAGCCGGTGTAGCATACGATTGGTACAGAAGCTTGCTCGATGGCTGTATCACCTCTTTCTCAGGTCTAAAACAAATCTTCTTGGAACGATTCTATGAAGGGATCAATGACATGACCATGTCAGCCCTTAACAAAATCAAACAAAGATATAATAAAACTGCTGAAGTTTCATTGAAAGGTTCCGCCGAGAAGCTTTAAAAATGCCTTTTGGAACTCCGGCCGCTGTCACTATTGATACCTGCAAGGCAAATCTTTTGCCTATCATCAGCATATGGACCGGGTCAACTCAGTTCCAAGACTGGCCATCCTTCATTGTCAACGCTAAAGTAGCTGAAGTCAGCGCTGACAAATTTAAGCAGCTAGGGGTACACATGTCTAACCCCGACCGAGACGAACATCAGACATCGAGTAGCGGTAATCGCCAGAACAACCGTAAGGATAAAGAGACTCTGAACATCAACTTGAAGAACAAAAAATATTTGGCTGTCAACGTAGCTCCACCTACGTCCGCTTCTACTCCTTCTGCCCCTCCATTAAGGGAACCTCGTCCAAAAGTGGAGTACTTCTTTGACGAGAATGACACCGTGAGCATCTTTGATTACTTGATCAAAACCAATAAGCTCCAACTCCCAGACCCGAAGAAGCCTGATGAGGTCGGTAAGACTGATCATCCCAAATATTGTGTCTATCACTGGTTCATTGGGCATCCCACTCGAGTATGTCCCACTCGAGCATGTTATGTGCTCAAAGGCAAGATTCAAGAGCTAGTCAATGCTGGTGTTGTCACTCTGCAGCAAGACGAGAAGACGGTTACCGCGAACATAGTCTCAGTTCAGTTCGGTAACTTCCCACCGCAGATGGTACAGCACGGTGTCATCCCTATCCCCAATGCCACTCTTGAGATCGAGAATCTCCCTCCTCCACGAAGTGAAGGTCTCGTCCCCTTATCTCTTGACAATGGCGAGATTATGTAGATCCACCCTGATCTTGCTTCGGAGTTCGAAGTTTCCTCTTTTTCTAAGAAGAAAGAACGCTCCAAGGGCAAAACAAAGATCTGTAATATGGTGTCTTTTGACCCCATAGTTGAAGAGGAAATCCTGCTGGGCACCAGATCAGGAAAAGCCTACCTACGAAAAGTTTCTGAAAATCAAGAAAACCCTTCTTCTCCTTCTGAGCCCGCTCCAGGGCAGCCTGCTTCTACTGAGGGCATCCCTGCTGTGTCCTCACCGGTTGTAGAACCCATCCCTCCCAAACCGACAGCAGCTGACAAAGGCAAACAACAAGTCCGCTTCGACAAACCTTTGAAGAAGTCATCTCCCTCTGGACTTGAGAAGCCTTACAACTTTGATATCTAGGCTCAACTAGCCAATACACCGGCCAGGCTGTCAATCTTCGAACTCTTGCGTCTCTCCAAAGAGACCCGAGAAACTCTGAGTGAAGCTCTCATGCAGGCGAAAACCTGTCTAACCCTTCTAAAGAAGCCGAAGACAGAGCCTGTCTCTTGCCTCCATTGTCATAGTGTGTTGGAGTTAATTCCAAACATTACCTTCATACAGGATGATATGCTGATGGAAGATAATAGGCATGACCATCCTCTATACTACACAGGATATGTCGACTCGATGAAAGTCGATCGTATTCTGATAGATCTAGGGTCTGCTGTCAGCATCATGCCTAAGACAATGCTAGATGCACTAAAGATCCCAGTACATAGTCTTTCCGGTACAATCACCACCATATTGGGGTTCAACCAGGGAAGAAGTGAACCTTTGGGCAAGATTCGCCTAAAACTCCAAATAGGCAATTTCCGCACAAAGGTGACCTTCTACATCATAGACAACCATGGTTGTTCTTACAATGCTCTGTTGGGGAGACCATTCCTTCACGAACACGACATTGTTCCTTCGACTCTCCATCAATATTTCAAATATGTCGATGACAATGGAGAGGTTCAAAAAGAGGTTGTGGATCTCTATCCTTTCAAAGGTGTCGAAGCATATTGTAACGATGCTCGTATGTATAAGGATGAGTTCATGAAAGTAGTACTGTCTCTAGACACTGAAGAAGAACAAGAAGCAGTGCCTAATGACACCCTCATCATACCTGTCAAAGGGCGTATTTCTCGTCCTTAATCCTCCAAACCACTGGCTATTCACTTGCCAGTCCAGAAGCAGCCAATTGATGATGGTCAAGATCAAAGGAACCTCACCTCTTCTGAGCCACTTGTTATCGACCTATGTCGTAACAAGGAAAAAAGGCAGCTCACTTCTTCTGACCCACTTGTTATTTATTTATCTCATAACAAGGATAAAAGGGAGCTCACCTCTTCTGAGCCGCTTGTTATTGACCTCCGTCATAACAAGTCTAATCCTCCTCCACGTTCTTCTTCTCCCCCTCTTGTAATCAATCTGACCAAGCCTGCTAAGGCTAAAGGTCCTGTTGTAAATACAGATGTACAAATCAATGAAAAAACATCTCCTTTCCAGTATACTGATGTTATTTATCATGCTAAGTGCTATTTGGATATGTTAGATAGCTTTCAGTCATTTACAATGGGAGTTGTACAGTCTCTTCAAACAAAAGTCTTACTCGAACACCCAGATGATTCATACTTTGTTGTCCCTTCTCGAAAGAGAGGCGAGAGTCCAATACTTTTTAGTAAAGGACCAGAACAAAAATTCAGTTATACGGATGATAGCAAAAGTAACGATATGGGACATCTTCAACTTCGTCGTTACAGTCAACAATCAAAAGATATCATCCGAAAGATGGGTTATGACTTCAAGAATGGCCTCAACTACGGTAAGGGTAGAAGAACTCCTATCCGTACGGTTGTTCCGAAAAAAAAATCAGAGATGTACTATAGTATAACCAAAAGAGGTCTCGGATATACTCCACCTCCGGTATTATCCCCAGCAGTCTCCGAATCAAATAGTGAGGAGCGCTCTAACTCTTCTGATTCCAGATCATGGGATTTCGACACCAGCATCGGTCAAGTTCATCGATTGATCGTATCGTCTAACATGGTCTCCGTTGAACTTCCAGAAGGCTATGACGAGGATATTGAAGAAAATCCCGAAATAGATCATTGGGCTCAACGAATGGATACGCAATGGGAACTCCGATTCGAACAATGAGAACCTCCTACCGAAGATCAATTGGTTCAAATTGATGTAGGAGAGAGCGGGTCACCTCGTCTAATATTCATCAGCAAGAACCTTCCAGAGGCAGATAAGCAAGAATAATTCTTCTTATTCAAGAATACATTGATGTCTTTGCCTGGAGCTATGAAGACATGCCAGGTTTAGATCCCAAAGTTGCTACTCACAAATTGAATATCTTGCCTAATGCAAAACCAGTCAAACAGCAACAACGGTGCTTCAAGCCAGAAATGATGGACGCAATCGACGATAAAGTCAAGAAGCTCATCGCTTGTGGCTTTATCCGAGAAGAACAACATCCAAATTGGGTAGCCAATGTCGTTCCAGTCTTGAAGAAAACCGGAAAAGTGCGAGTTTGTATCGACTTTCGGGATCTTAATGAAGCCTGTCCAAAAGATGAGTTTTCTCTCCCTATCACGGACGTCATGATTGACAACACCTGTGGGTTCGAGCGAATATCCTTCATGGACAAATTCTCTGGATATAATCAGATTCGGATGAATCTTGAAGATGAAAAACATACATCTTTCCGTACTCCTCGCGGAGTCTACTACTATACTGTGATGCCATTTGGTCTCAAAAATGCTGGTTCAACTTACCAATGAGCTATGAGTACCATCTTTCGAGACCATCTTCGCAAGACTGTCGAATGCTACGTTGACGATATTGCTGTCAAAAGTCGTCTAAAGGAAGATCACATCCAAGACTTGATAACTATCTTCAATCTAATGCGCCAACATCAACTCAAAATGAATCCTACTAAGTCATTCTCGGGTGTCTCTAGTGGCAAATTTCTCGGCTTCGTCATTACCTCTTAGGGTATACACGTGGATCCCAAGAAGATCAAAGCCATTCAAGAGATGCGTCCTCCACGCAACCTAAAAGAGCTACGAGGATTCCAGGGTCGACTTGTATACATCAGGAGATTCATCTCGAATCTGTCTGGACGCTACAGACCATTTACTCAACTAATGAAGAAGGGTGTATCTTTCATCTGGACCGAAGAATGTCAACGAGCATTTGACGACATAAAACAATATCTCATGAAACCACCAGTCTTGGTGCCACCAATCTCAGGCATACCATTCTTAATGTATGTCCGTGCTATGGATCATTCATTGGGTGCTTTACTTGCCCAAAAGAACAAAGAAGGTCACGAATAGGCTATCTACTATCTCAGTCGTACTATGATTGGTGTTGAACACCGTTATAGTTCGGTCGAAAAAGAATGCCTAGCTCTTATGTTCGCTGTTCAAAAGATGAGGCATTACATTATTGGCCAAACTATTCATGTGATATCCCGAGTTAATCCTCTTCGGGTATTGATGAAGAAGCCTAGCACATTCAATTCTCGGCTGGCTACATGGGCCATTCTGCTAGCCCAATATGACATGGTATATGTTTCATAAAAGTCTGTTACAGGTCAAGCACTGGCAAACTTTTTAGCAGCTCATCCTGTACCAGAGACATCCAAACTTTATAATAAAATTCCAGACGAGACATTGGAATCAAATATGATCTCTGAAGAATTTCCTACTTGGCGTCTATTCTTTGACGGTGCATTCAAGATTTGACCCAATGGTGCCATTATCGCAGGAGTTGGAGTTGTCCTTGTTTCTCCAGATGGGTCAACTATTCAAAGAGCCTACTCCTTTGATGAACCTTGCTCCAACAACGTAGCAGAATACAATGCTCTACTCATTGGTCTTCAGTTAGCTAAACAACTGGACGTCGAATATCTTGAAGTTTATGGCGACTCCAAGCTGGTTGTTAACCAGGTTAGAAGAACCTATGAAGTTCGCCATCAAGATCTAGTGCCTTACTATGAAGCGGCAATCAACAAGGCTACATCATTCAAAGCCTTCTTCATCGAATATGTTCGACGAGCTTGCAATACTGAAGCAGATGCTTTGGCCAATCTTGTAACAGTCTTAGCCATTCCTATCAAAAGACAGCAGGTGGTGGTTGTCTCTAATCGGGAATTGTTCTGCATCGAAAACAATCATAATATTGAGTTCAGTAATCTTACTAAATCCAACGTTATCAGTAAAGATTGGAGAGCTCCCTTCATTGACTTCGTAGTTCATGATATACTTCCTGAAGATCCCAATGAAGCTACGAGTATTCGTCGGCGGTCACTGTGATTCTACTACAATCAGACCACCAAAACTCTATACCGGCGGACTTATGACGGCCTACTCTTGCGCTGTCTTGCTGGTGATGAAGCGAAGCAAGTATTGCGAGAAGCTCACGACTGTGTCTGCGGAGCACATCAACCTGGTCCTAAGCTACTGGATCGTATCCGACGCATGGGTTACTACTAGCCCTCTATGGTATCTGATGCCATCGAATATGCAAGAAAATGTCGAGCTTGTCAAATCCACGCAGATTTTATTCATCAACCATCAAAATTCCTTCATTCGACTGCTGCTTCCTGGCCTTTTAAAGCTTGGGGCTTGGACATCATAGGTCCTATCAATCCTCCTTCTTCTAGAGGACATCGGTTCATACTGGCAATAACCGACTACTTCTCCAAATGGGCCGAAGCTATACCATTAGCTGAAGTCAAGACCAGCAGTGTCATCAACTTCGTCAAACATCATGTTATCTATAGATTTGGTGTACCTCGACGAATCATTCATGACAATGGACCTCAGTTCATCAGTCAAAAGTTTACAAAGTTCTGCGATGATCATCGGATTGACAATATCGCTTCGACAGCTTATGATCCTGCTGCTAATGGCTTGGCTGAAGCTTTCAACAAGACTAACATCAAGCTCCTCAAGAAGTTTGTGTCCACTAACAAACAAAACTGGAGTGAAAAGCTTGGAGAATGTCTTTGGGCCTACCGTACTACGGTCCGCAACCCTATAGGCTGTACACCCTTCTCTTTGGTGTACGGCTGTGAAGCAGTTCTACCCCTGGAACTTCAAATTCTATATTTAAGGATTGCCATCGCCAACGAGCTCACTACAGAGAACAACGACCTTCTTCGACTCCAAGAATTGGAAGCGCTTGACGAGAAACGGCTATTGGCTCAACAGCATATTGAGTTATACCAAGCCCGCATCTTAAAGACCTTCAACCGCAAAGTTAAAGTCAGAGCCTTTCAGAAAGGAGAGCTCGTTCTAACTGTTAGACGTCCTATGACTATGACTCACATGAGCAAGGGCAAGTTCGAAGCGAAGTGGGAAGGTCCTTATATTGTGAGGAAAGTCTTCTCAAATGGAGCATATCAACTCACAGAATTGGATGGTCGAGTTGCAATGATGCCCATCAATGGCAAGTTCCTCAAAAAGTATTATGTATAAATGTAAAAGACATTGCTTGTAATCATCAGATAAGTTTATAAATAAAATTTGATTTTATTTCATCATGAATGATAGTACATAATATCAAGGAAGGTTACTATCATCCTTCTCAAAATTGGGACGAGGACCACTACCGTCCTTCTCAAAAATATAATCGGCAAAAGACCTGAGAACATTCTTGCTCGAACCCACTAGGAACTTGCAAGCAGCCATCCTCATGGCCTCTTCTTCTTCAGTCTTCCCTGGTTCAACTAGGAAGTCCAAGATATCCCGCGGCGTCTTGGATGCAAATGAACCTTCGCCTGCTTCTGTCTACTTTGGCTGGGCCGGCTCGACTGGACGTTCTTTCGTAACCGCTTCAACCTTTGGGGCGATCTCAGCCTTCTTGGATGCATCTCCAGACGACATCTTTATGTTGAAAAGAGAAAGTAATAATTCCATCTGATTTTCTGTTCTATTTATATAGACAGAGATTCGTGAGACAATAAAGCGATACATTTATTTGATGGTTCGCCCGTTCATCACATCTATCTGACGGTTCATCCGTTCATTTTATCTATCCGACGGCTCGCCCGTTCATCACATTCATCCGACGGTTTACCCGTTCATCCATTCAACCGACGGTTTGCCCGTTCATTACATTCGCTTGACAGTTCGCACGTTCATTAGACAGTTTCCCGTTTATTTCATTTTATCTATTTGACGGTTCATCCGTTCATTCCATTCATTTGACGGTCCATCCATTCATCCTGACGATTCATTTCGTTCACACATTTTGACGGTTCGCCCGTTCATTAGATGGTTCGCCCGTTCATTTCATTTTATCTATCTGACGGTTCGTCCGTTCATTCCATTCATTTGACGGTCCATCCGTTCATCCTGACGATTCATTTCGTTCACACATTTTGACGATTCATCCATTTCGTTCATATCAGCAACTTGTCATCTTTGATTAAGTTGTCTACTAAAATAATGATATTCAACAAATTATATTCTGCCATATCCACATTACCTCTGAGCTGATATAATGAATATAATTATTTTCTAAAATCAAGAAATATATCATGTCTCGGACCTCTGAATATATTTTCTATCTCTATTATTTATATCTGAATAAGATATGCAATAAATAATAGCGCCATAAAGAAAATATCTTTTTATTGATCAAAATTAAAAGACATTACAAAATTACATGTCACAAAAAATTGAAGATACAAAAAGTCTTCTCATTCAGCTGGCGGGGTCACCAAGCTAGTCATCTGCTGCTTCAAAGTTTGCAGTCGCTCCTCACGAGAATCGATCACTCGCCTCCTAGCTTCCTCTATACCAGAATTTTCATCGAAAGTCGGTAGAGTTACTAGTCTGCGAGAGATTTCAGCTTGATGAGTTGTGACATATTCATCTCTTTCCTGGGTCAGGGCGTCCAGTTGCTGAATTGTAGCTTGATGTTGTGTGGCCTCATCTTCCAGAGCAAGCTGAACAAGTCTCAACTCTTCTTGAAGACGGGCAGATTCTGCTTTTAGTTCAGCAACTTTCTTCTCCTTCTCCTCGGCAGCAGATGTTATTATCTCTATTTGAGAGTTATATTCTGAAGATTTTGCAGTGAAAGTGTCCAAGATAATCTAGAAATCAACATTCGCAAATGCAGCCTCTTGAGACATTCTCTCAAACTCGGCCTGTACCAAAGGCTCTACCTCCCTCCGATTCAGATCTTTGTAGATCTTAACCGATTCCTCTAGCTCATCCAAGCTGTGTTCAAGGTAAGCAGCATACGCTTCATCACCTTGACTCCGGATGGCAGCTATCAGATAAGAGGTTGGACCTCTAACAGTTATGAAACCAACCTCTTCTTTATCCATTACCCTTTCTACTAAGGGTCCTTGGGAATTGAAGAAAAGGTTGGTAAAAGAACCGATTATGAATCTGTTAGTGGCAACGGCACCAGGAGTAGCAGCTACTCCCATGTACGTCGAAGCAGTAGCAAGTGCCTGTGCAGACGGACGTTCAGCTTCTTACATGTCAGTGGAGGTCTCTCTGGATAAAGGAGCCATGGTAGAGCTAGTCGCCCCTTCCAGGTGTTCCTCTGCAAAATCAAACAAACACCATCAGTTGGCTGTCATTAGCAACTATCGAGAAGGATCAAAAGTAAGAGCAATCTTACCATTGCTGGGTCCAGCGACAAGTTTGTCCTCTGCTAACACGAGTTGCAACCTCGCAGAAGTAGCCTCAGACGTTACTGCCTGGCTACTACCTGCTTCGGAGCCGCCCGAAAAATGTCTGCTACCGCTGGCTATCTCCTTTATTGGCACTATGTCAGTGCATGTTGGAGGAATTGGAGAAGAGTCAACTTCTGCATCGATAAAAATTTAGATATCAGCCATTTAATCTATGAAAAGAAGATTGATAATATCATTCAATACCTTTGGGATCAGCAGTAGTAATTTTCTCAGCTGCTACTTCTCCACCCACATTCTTTTCTGGAGATACATGCACATCAACATCCTCTTCTGGATTTAATGTGTCATCAACAGCTTCTGGGGATACATGGACATCAGCGTCCTCCTCTGGATTCAGTGTATCATCAACAGCCTCTGCTGATGAAACTTCATCACTTGTGCTCTCCTCTCGTGCTCCACTATCAGTTGCTGCGATCGGATCCACATCATCATGGAGGCCGAAGTCGCATTCGTTCAGAGCGTCGATCATTAATCGATCCTCTTCATCACGAAGTGTTCTCGGTGTAGCTGGAAGCTGGGTAGTATCCACTGCAAGTGTAGGAGACTGCACCACTTCATCCTCTTTCTCCAGGACTTCCTCTCTAGTCTCTACAACATCATCCCTCCTCTCTGGACTGAAAGCTTCGGGTTCAGAGATAGGTGTAGGAGATGACATTGTGATTCCGGCAGCAGCACTAGCCACGACCGATGACATAGGTCTTGGAGTGACTACTTTCTTTCTCCAGAAGACTATTTTCTTTCTATGTAGAGGTCTCTCTGGACTCTCTACATCTATAACATTGTCTTGTCTTTGGATAGAGGTCGGGATCGCCGCCTCTTCTCTTTGAATTGACTCGGCCTGCTGCCGAGATTGTGAACGGGTAGTAACCCTTTCTGATGATTCCAAGACAAGCTTCTTCTTAGAAATTGGAGAAGAAGGTTCTTCTATCCTCCTCTTCCTCTCCTTAGCTGGAGATTTGACAACCTTCAAGGAGATGCGCAATGGTTTGTTGACTTCTTCATGGAAGTTGGCTTCCCTTGAAGATTCCAATAGTACATCGGCCGGTTCACGCTCTTCATCGTTGCCAGGAGCTGACACAATAGTTGCTCCTTTCTTTAATCTGGCCGCTGTCGTAAAGCTGTCCGCGAGACTGAAGTTCTCGGCAAAGGTATTCACGGATGTATAGAAAAGTGAATATGTATACATCATCCGAAGATCGTGGTCGCTCTTCATCGGCATCGAGAATGTTGTTCTGGTGTCTCGGGCATTATAATAAGCCCAAGCCCAGGCGCCATCAATCAGATAACCTTTTTCTTGTAGGCACGTGATCGCATTGCCTACATGAAACTGGTCGTAGCCAAATTGATAGACAAAACGGCTGGGCAGATAGGGCTCCAAATAACATTCGTCTTCAAATTTGTAGACCAGGTGTGACGGCCTGATTGTCCTCAGCCAATCAAAAACTGCATGACCCAAAGGCTGCCTTCCCAAGTCGACCAGATTTGAAGCCATGTGCTCGTAGCCAACCGGAGGGGGAACACAATAGAAGTTCCACCCCTTCTTGAGATTCAGAGCATGTCTACAATCTCTTAAGCTGGTGTATATCCATTTGCTTCTGGAGAATCTCCTCAAGAAGCTGCCACTTACCGTTCCCATATCGGTATTCATCAGAGTAGGATAGTGCAGCAACAGCCATCCGAATAGGTATGTATATGGCAGCTCTAGCCGCAGAAAGCTACCTTTCTCGCCTTTCCCTTTGAGCATCGAATCAACAAACAGGCGGAGGCCAGCGTTCACTCGGCAAGTCATTGCTGACAAGAGATCCATCCGATAGCCAAAGACTAAACGGACGACAGCAAACAGCATGCCTTGATGGAAGCGATCGACGACGCTCGCTCCAGGGACGACGAATCGTCGGAGCCAGTAGGTGAGGAAACCCGCCAGCTGGGCTTCCTTTGACATGGGCCTATAGCCCATCCTCATGAAACTTTCAATATTATCTCATGTCTTGAAAGGAGGATATTGAAGCTCATCATCAATCTTAATATCCAGCTCCTTATTCTCCTCCATCAACCCAATCACCTCACTGCTGCTAAGTGGTTTAAAGAAGTTGGGTTTACAATTATCGTGTTCCTTGGTTTTCTTGAACAGATATGGCAACCATTTCGTCGAGTAGTAGGTGCCTGATGAACCGCTCTTGTAATACAAGAAACATATTTTGTAGTGGCACAAGAGCTCCTCGAAGACGGCCACCATATCAGCGTTCTCCTGACGAAGTTTGTCCAACTCGTCATTGGTGGGGACAAATTCCCCATGAGGGATATTCCCCATTGGTATACTCAAGATGTACTTTATCTCGTGAAGAGCCAGTCCGATCTCCCCACAGGGCATCATAAAAGTCCCTGTTCTGAAGTTGTACCTTTCTGCCAAAGCAAGGAATAGGCGAGGATTGGGTTGAAAGCCGTAAACGGTGGAATATACCGGCTGGTACAGCTCAATCTCCTTGAGCTTCTCTTCGAATTGAGCCAATATCCAATTGGCTATACAATTCCATCTCTTGTTATCCGGATTAACAAGACCTGTTAATCGGATATTTTGATCAGGATATCTTCCTTCAACCTTCGCAAACTCGTTTGCGAATATTGGCGTCCTGACCGGCAGCAGCAGGAAGGAGTTCTCTGGTGGGATACACCCAGGTTTCAATCCTCTGAGCAAGGAGCTGTGACGCTCCTAGGAACTGTAAAACATGTCCTTATTATTTGGTCCTTTCTTCACACAAATGTTCCCTGTTCTGGCTTGTTGAAGAGGAGTTAAATCCCATTCTATTCTCCTGGGATAGCTCGCAAAAGCATAGCGAGATAAAGGAAGACACCTTGAAATTTCCGGTAACAGTATCCTCTTCTCGTCTCTCTGAAAAAGTCTTTGTTCAACTCGAGGTCTCGGCTGAGAACTCTTATCAAGAGCCTCACCAAACAGAAACAGAGGCTTCTTATGAATAATAGCGTCAGCAGTTTGTAGAGGCTGCCCATTCATCAGACTCAACAATGTTTCATTGTCTTGTGCTGTTAGGATGGCTTGTCAAGACGATAGCAGGGCATACTGAGGAAATGTCATATAGGACAGATCCTCCTTAAACTCGGGTTCAACTAAAGTCCCTGCAAAGATCTCATATTCTGGGTCTTTTCTGAGATTGACTGCATCAAACAAAAAGACAGAATTCAGTACATACAAAATTAAAGAGTCTGTTCAAAAGATCAGCAAATTGCGTAAGTATCAGGTTACGCTATGTGCCTAACATCAGATTGTGTAAGTATCTAGTTGCACCAACACATCCACTTGCGTAAGTCATCAGATTGCGCTGACACACTTGCGCAAGGCATCAGTTTGCGTTGGACAGACTTGCGCAAATCGATAGATTGGGCTGAACATTAGCCAGCGCTTTCTAACCGATTGTGCAAGAATATAGTTTTCATAAAAATGAAAACTATTGTGTTTGTGCAACCAAAACCCTAAACAGGGCGGCGCAATACCATCAAATCTCTAAAAAGAGATAGGTATGAAGGTTCGACAATGTCAAAGAACCCTAAAAAGGGTTTTTGATCGAGTTTATCATCTACCTTGCAGCGCAGGGTGACCGACTTCATGACGAGAAACTCTGGACGCAACCTGAGTCGAAGACTCAGCGGGGGCTTTGCCCTTCTCGACGGCTGAACGTTTCGGGGCCATTGATGTCGACGGAGAAGAATGAGAAGTGGTCAGAGTTGGCACAGAAGCTTTTCTCTTTTGAACAGTTGGAAACAAGTAAAGAATGAAAGAAAGAAGAGCGGAAAGTATTTATAGTTTTTCTAAACTAACAGTCACCTCAGATTGCGCCAAGAAATTAGGAGCTGATTCCTCCAAACGTGCAGTCAAGACATCATTTGCGCAACTTGATTTTAAATTCGAAATTCAAAGTATTTCAAAACTTTAAATATTTTCAAATTTTAAAAACTTTGAAGGGGGTCTTGTAGGTCCTAAAAATCAAGTTGCACCCATCAAAGAAGCAATGAAAATCAAATTGTGCATACTTCAAGTGAACTGCACAGAAAACAGATTGCGCAATAACTCAACTACACAAGCTGAACTGCGCACTCATCCAAGCACGCAAGCTGACGTGGCAACGTCATCATTATCTGACAAAAAATTAGATCTTCTGACAACTGACAGCCCGAAGAACGAGGAAATTGTTCGTTTCTCGTGCAGCACAGCGCTCGAGGACAGCTTTACAGCCAGCGCAAGCTACCAGACCGATCGAAGCGCAGTCTGCCATGTTCCTTGCAGCGCAGTTCAAACTCAGCGCAGTCTGAAGCCAGCGCAGTTCATGTGGCACAATCCATCAAGATAATTGACAATTTACACGTGGCCTACATGCCATCAATTGCTCACAACGTGGCAACCGTCTGTACACGACCAAGCGCATTTCAATCAAATAATGCCACGCGTCTCATACAGTTGGCCCACGATCGAGTAACTGCCAGTCAATTCGCTGCTTGTGCAGTCCAATGCCTGTGCAATCCATCCTGCGTAATCCAGAATAACTAAAAATTAGTTATTTCCATAACTCTATAAATAGAGTTTCAATTTCTTCATTATCAAGGCCCCAGATCAGAAAAATTAAAAAAAATCAGAATCAAAATTAGATCATCACCAGAGATCAGGAGTTCTTGCCAAAGTGCTGCTGCATTCTTCAGAGGCTACCGTCTTCAAAGTTCACATCGTCCAAGGGATAAAGCGATCGTCTTCAGATCGGATTTCTATAGTTGTACTTTTCCAGAATTCTATTGTAATCTTCTTACAAAGTTTGTGAAATAAAGAACACTTTTGTTTTTGCAAACAGCTATCGTACCAAAGTTCCAAGTTATTATTTCATTTATTTTATCTAGAAAAAGTCTTTTGTTTATAACAAGTTATTAATAATAAATAATATTCTTAGTGCATACATATATTTCACAAATATTTTATTAGTCTATTTTCAACTAAAAATGTGATTTTCGAAATTATTAATATTAATATTTTATTATTCAAAAGATATTTAAAAAATATTTATTCTTTTTGAAATTTTATTATGAGTACTTTTGGAAAATATGTTTGAATTTATTATAGTAATTTAAACCTTGGTTTGATTTTATTAATTTGATTTAAATAGTTTAATTTTAAAATGTGACTTATCTATATTTAATTTGGATTAGGATTTACCTAGATTTGAATTAGATTTAGATTTTATTGAGTTAGTTTCAATTTGATTTAAATAATTAATTTGGGTCTAAATCCTTATCCAATAAGGATTCTCTCCAACCCTATATATAGGAGTCTCCACATTATTTTTCTTCTCCACAAATTCCTCCACAAAATTTTCACAAAGTGTACGTGCCTCGTGTCGGTGTCCATCTCTTCCCTGTCAGTCGTGACGGCCTCGGGTTCGACCCGGGTGTCATTCCAAACTTATTCCAGTCTACCTTTTTACGTATATATTGTCACCATCTTCGTGTCCACACACGGACACGTCATCCTCCTTCTCCGACACCAAGTCCTAACCCTAAAACCTAACTCTAGAGAACCCACAACCTCGATCCCGGTGAGAGCCCTGCCATATCTCCACGAGCCCCAATACAGTCGTCATCCAATCCAGCCACAGATCATCACCACATCCATTGCCGCCCTGCCAATTCTCACTGTTTCCCGTCACCACCACGACCACAGTGCCCGGCCAGTGGCCGATGACCCCCGTCACCCCGACACAACCTCCTTCCGAACCCCCTGCTCGCAATATCCCAGACCACTTTGAAACCACCACCACCTCCTTAGCCTGACCACCACTATGATACCGCCACTTCTACTACCGCTCGGACAAGCCGACCCCCATCATCGTCAGCGCCCACTGCCACCATCCTGGCCAACCTCGCCGTGGCACCATCTCCATCATCACCACATAGTTATCACCATACCAGAAATAGGAAAAGTAAAGGTAGAATCCCTACTGACCTCCTCCGTGTCTCGACCACCGTCGTGCCCGACGAACGCTGGAGCCGAACCCCGCACCCGATCTAAGTCAGCTCCCACCAACCACCGACCCGATCCTTGAGCGCTGCCTTGATCCGACGACCAAAGTCAAGCGAGCGGCCGCAGCCCAGTCCCGTGTCTCTGGGCGGCCATCTCGCTGGGTCACCCTACGGCCGGACCATTCTCCTGTGCCGACGCTAAGGCAGCAGGCCGCACCAGCCGCAGTTCTGCACATGACTCTAGATCTGCACCTCCTCGTCGGTCCGTGCAGCCGCCTTTCCCCGCTGGAGCCCGGCAGCGCCGGCCTCCCTCCGTACCGAGAAGCCATGGCGCCTCCCCGCGGTGCTCCCCCTCTCTCCGCCTTCTCCGGCTAGATCTACCGCCGGATCTCCCCGCGCGCCCGCTGCTCTCTCTGCCGTCCCCTCCTCCTTCTCACTCCCTCTTTCACCAGCTTCCTCCGATTCCTCCGCTCTTCCGACAGTGTTCCCGGAGGAACCCTTCTCCTCCGCTCTCCTGATCTGGTCCTCTCGTTCTCCCATCATCCTCTCTCTCTCTCTCTTAACCTTTTCTAAAGAGCCAGCAGCTTTTTAGTTTTATTTTTGTTTTTTTGATTGTTTTTTTGTATGTGTTTTGTTTAGTTTTGTTTATTTTTTGTTTTCTTCTTCTTTTAATCTCTATTATTATTATTATTATTATTATTATTATTATTGTTATTGTTATTATTATTCTTATTATTATTATTATTATTATGTTTTGTTAAATAAATATATATTAATATTTCTAAATTAATTTGGTCACAAAATATTTTATTAGGCTACTCCTACCTTATTTTTCTTAATTGGGTTATAAGTCCTAAAATAGTGTTATATTATTTTGTATCAGTTATGGCCTTAGAAGTTTAAAACTTATATGTGATATAAATTATTATTTTTCCCTAACTTGTTTTCCAAGATTTTATTTATACTATTTTGGATAAAACTAAAACCTAGTTTTTAATTATAACCAAATTTCAAATATAGTTTCTTTATAATAAAGTAATTTATAAATGTAGTTATTAAATATTTTGACTAAGTAAAGTTTTTCATATATATATTTTAGAATTATTATAAATATTTATTTATACTCAATTTCTTCCATTATTGAATCTTGTACCTGGCTAGTCGTACTCATATCTTTTTGTAAATCTCGAACTTCCTAATATCGTTCCTAGTCAATTTGACCATTCTGGACCCAATGGAACCGTCCGTGCCACCATCAGAGGTCACCTTGTGTAGTTACTATCCGAAGTCGCAGTTCATGCCATATTGATCATTGCAGCACACCAGGCATCCTACCAGGCAAGACACCTTGCCATTTGCTGTTTATTTATTTTAGCTCATATTCATGCATTATTTATTATTTTCTTTATGCAAAATAAACTATGATACATGGCATAACCTGTTAGAACTTACTGTTCATTTATATTTTCTACTATGTATTATTTTTCTTACACATTAAACCTAGATTTAAGGGACCACCTTGTGTGTTGTATTCATTGGCCTTGACACATTGTAACACGAAGTTGTGTGTCGTATGTAGAACATGGACATGCGTGACTGGCTGGCCACCGGTACGTATAAGTCGTGCGATAGGATTAACCGCTAATAGAATTGCATGCTAGTTTGACTTAGCGGTTATAGAGGTTACTGTTGTGTATACAATGTAGCATTGGGCGGGGAGGACAATTCCTTAGTGTATGGGCTTCGATGCACTTTCCCTTGTGACCCGGAAGCTCCGCTGAAGATACGGGATTGATGACCCATGATTACTGACGGCCACTGACGTTCTGTGGAACGTTATGCTCTTATTGATTGGGCCTCTAGTGCCCCAAGGGAGGACTATGTCGATCCTATTTAGCCAGGGCCCATGCGTAGGAAGGATTGTTCTTAACTATATTTCACTTAGAATGGTTAGGCACCGTTATCCGTTAGGTACGAGTACCTTTGGTTTGGGTACTTGTATCTGACCGTGGCTTGGAACAATAACTTGTCGCGGATTAGTTCGTCACATCTTGTCCTTATTTGGTTGTAGGTGTGACTTACTACTTCGATGAGAAGGTATTGAACCTTGTTGGGGTCCGGATACCATATTGGATTCATAGCATGGAAAGATACGTCATCATGAATTAGTTTGCCATCTCCTATCCTTGTTTGGTTGGAGAATGGTAAGCTAGTTCAATAGGTGTGTATTGGACCATGTTATAATTTAATTAACTTATTTATTTGAGCAATAATTATTCAGTTTATATGGCATGATATTATGTGTCTTGTTACGTCCCTCTGAGGACCTGGTTATCTCTCCAGGTGTGTGCTCTTATCTTTCGCAGGTGTTCTAGATTTAGCCGTGATCATCGCTATTTCTTCGAGGATGATTGTACTTGGATCGTCTTCGCTTCGTTCGCCAAAATTATTTCTTTTTTTTTATGTATTTTTCCTTTCCTTGTTGGTAGTGGATTTGTCTCCGTCCAACATATTGTATCAAGATAATTCATCATCATTATATGATATCTTTTATTCTTACATTTTGTGAATGAGATTAGTTAGTTGTGGTTTACTGTATTTTACAGCTTATGTATCTATACGAAGCCTATGTACTTCGTATAAATACAGCTGGCATGTCTACGTTCCTAGTCCTACGTATTTTGGGACTGGAGCGTTACATGTTTTGTGGTGGCTCATGCAGGTCAAGATAAATTGTTTGGTTACTTTACCGTACCAAGCAAGCCTGCGAATAGGATTAGAAGTCTAGGATCTCATCCACCAACTTGACCTCTTTCCTCGATTCCATATTCGAACTACCGTTCGACTCATCGATTGCATCTTGCTTGATTCCTTCTACCATAATTCTTATCTTCCCTTCGTGCTTAGACAAGTGATCCCTACTAGGTAGACGTGACTCTTTTGTCCCAAAACACCATTAGTTTAATTCTTTAAGTTGGATAGAATGCCTTATGACCTAGCAACCCCTTTGACCTAGTGACCTATATTAGTAAGTTTACTTAGATTCTAGAATCTAGAGGACCCTAACCCGTCTAGCCAACCAAGGACTTGGACAAGAAGACTATAGGACGACTGTATAAGGACCATTACAGGACATGACTTAGATCCTTTAGAAGTTCGACTATACTCCCTCTCAATTTTAAACTCTCGTGCCTATAATTTCACCCTCTTGATATATATTGCCACTATAATCTAGATTTACAAGTTCATTGATTTATCGAGCTTGTTCATGACATATGTTATTGGAAGAGCTCCCACTAACATATTGTCTAATCAGAACCGGTGCATAATGGTCTGATCAACCGAGTGCACTTTGGTTCACTTATATCTATCGTTCTACGTGGATGGGGACATAGCTAAACTTGTCCTTTAGAGTCCCATCCGTGACTGCCTTGGCAACTCCTTTTGAAATTTTTCGGTCGTCCTTGAACCACGTATTCATACTCGATAATATCGCCTTTTGAACTCCTTATTGCTTTCGCCCTCACTTATTTTGGAAGGACGAAGACATTATACTAGAACTTCCTCTAGCCTTCCTATCGATTATGACCATACCGTATTTTTTTTCTATGATCTAGATCGCGATTTCTTACGGCATGATTTTGTTATTGATTGTTCCCCATCGATACCCCTTGTGTCTTCTCACCCCCTACAAATTCTTAATTTCGAGGACGAAATTCTTTTAAGTTGGATAGGATGTAAAACCCCTAACTTTTCTACTATTTTTTTTAAATAAATTTGGTAATAATTATTTTTTTGTATTGTACGTTGCGCGCAGAAATTCGCTTTTCGAAATTGCTCGACGAGAGCGATTATGTGCGAGCGTACATATTTTTAGAAAAAAACATTTTTTCTATTTTGATAGTTTTAAAATAATATATATAATAGTTATTTTAGCTATCGTACCAAAGTTCCAAGTTATTATTTCATTTATTTTATTTAGCATGTTTATAACAAGTTATTAATAATAAATAATATTCTTAGTGCATACATATATTTCACAAATATTTTATTAGTCTATTTTTAACTAAAAATGTGATTTTCGAAATTATTAATATTAATATTTTATTATTCAAAAAGATATTTAAAAAAATATTTATTCATTTGGAAATTTTATTATAGTATTTTTGGAAAATATGTTTGAATTTATTATGGTAATTTAAACCTTGGTTTGATTTTATTAATTTGATTTAAATAGTTTAATTTTAAAATGTGACTTATCTATATTTAATTTGGATTGGGATTTACCTAGATTTGAATTAGATTTATATTTTATTGAGTTAGTTTCAATTTGATTTAAATAATTAAATTGGGTCCAAATCCTTATCCAATTAGGATTCTCTCCAACCCTATATATAGGAGTCTCCACATTACTATTTTTTCCACAAATTCCTCCACAAAATTTCCACAAAGTGTACGTGCCTCGTATCGGTGTGCATCTCTTCCGTGTCAGCCGTAACGGCCTCGGGTCCGACCCCGGTTGTCATTCCAATCTTATTTCAATCTACCTTTTTATATATACATTGTCACCATCTTCGTGTCCACACACGGACACGTCATCCTCCTTCTCCGACACCAAGTGCTAACCCTAAAACCTAACTCTAGAGAACCCACAACCTCGATCCCGGTGAGCGCCCCGCCATCTATCCACGAACCCCAATACAGTCGTTACCCAATCCAGCCACAGATCATCACCACACCCATTGCCGTCGTGCCAATTCTCACCGTTTCCCGTCACCACCACGACCACAGTGCCCGGCCAGTGGCCGATCACCCCCGTCACCCCGACACACCCTCTCCTACCGAACCTCCTGTTCGCAATATCCCAGACCACTTCGAAACCACCACCACCTCCTTGGCCTGACCACCACTATGACACCGCCACTTCTACCACCGCTCGGATAAGTCGACCCCCATCATCGCCAGTGCCCACTGCCACCATCCTGGCCAACCTCGTCGTGGCACCATCCCCATCATCACCACATCGTTACCACCAGACCAGAAATAGGAAAAGTAAAGGTAGAATCCCTACTGACCTCCTCCGTGTCTTGACCTCCGCCGTGCCCGACGAACGCCGGAGCCGAACCCCGCAGCCGATCAATGTCAGCTTCCACCAACCATCGACCCGATCCTTGAGCGTTGCCTTGATCCGACGACCAGAGTCAAGCGAGCGGCCGCAGCCCAGTCCCGTGTCTCTGGGCGGCCATCTCGCTGGGTCACCCTGTAACACCCAATTTTCCAGATGAGAGTAATTTTGAAATTTTGTATTTATAATTATTAATTATTGATATTTGATTCATATTATGATTTTTAGTGATTTTTAATAAATTTTTTTAAACTATTTAAAAACTGCCTAAGTCATGACTTATGATTTTGACGTGCTGCTAGTGAAACCCTAGAGACTGCATGACCTAGAGCCTATCCATGTCATTAGGATGATTTAATTATTATTTTTAGCCTAGGAGTGTTTTGGTCATTTTGACTTATTTAAATTATTTGATGATTTAGTAAATTGGTGAATTCTAGTTTGACCTTGACTTGTTGAGACCTAGTGGACTAGCCTAGAAGCTAACCCTAGCCATGGTGACCCTACTCTAACTTAGGTTAACCTACTTTTAGTCATTAGAAACTAATTTTGGAATAGGAGGATTAGTTTGAGTGAAATCATTTCCTGATTTATGGTTTAATTAAATGACTTATGATTTCATGACTTAATGACTTATGACTTGGCCCATGGCCCATAACTAGAAGCCCTAACCCTAATTCCTCCCTTTATGACCAGCCATAGGGATCCCCACACTATATAAACACTTATTCTCTAGGGCTTGCCTCTTTCTTTATTTATTTCAACATTGAAAAAGAAAGGTTTTTGTCCCTCTTCCAAAAATCCCCATAAATCCATTTTAAATCCTTTTTAATCCTAGTTTCTTGCATTAGAACCTAATACTCTCCTATTTTCTGATTTTGGGGTTTAATCCCAGCTTTGGGTCAATTTGGAGCTTTTGCCATCAAGAGGAGGAATCCCCTATTTGAAGCTTTTCCAAGCTTTTTGCACATATAGGTAAAACTCTTTAAATTGATTTAAATTCTAGTTTTTTTTGCATTTAGGGCTAGATCTAGGAGTCCCCTAAGTGTCCCCAAATTTTGGGAGGATTTTGTGTCCGTTTGGTGACCGTATCGGACACGTGTCGTAGTGTATCCTAGGTGTTTGATGAAATGCTTGAATGGGTTTTAAACTATTATTTTCAAAAAGTGTTTATACAGTTTTGTAGCCTTGAATGTGCTCAGTGAGGTCATAAAGGACTGAGAGTGCATCAGTGTCTGTGTCTTGTCCACGAGCAGCGAGACTCACAGCACGAGGGCTCGTGCAGTGCTCGTGCGCTGCCCTGCTACTCGAGGGACAATGTACACAGTCTATGACACTAGGGGACACGACACTTGGAGAGAGGCTTGGGGACGTGTCTGACATGCCAGCCCCCATGTGGCGTACCACCCCGTGTCGTGTCGGACTCAGGGTTCGAGCTGCACGGGTTGCTCGAACTGTGCACAGTGAGTGCAAATTGGGTCCTGATAATCGATAGTGGGTTTTGAGGATTCAAAATTGATACAAATGGGTTTCAGTTGTTCAAGTATTTGAATTGGTTTTATGATGAATTTATTTGAGCCTTGCTTCGATTTGATTCGAGTTTATTTTAGATTTGTTCCGAGTTTCATTTGGGTTGTTGAATCTGTTATCTCACTGATATTGTCAATAAGATACCATGGTTCAAAATTGAGATATAAATCTCAGTTAGTTTATGTGGATTATCTCGGGTATCAGGTTGTGATGACATGATTGGGTTACATGGTATTCTCCTTGTTTCGAACTACAACTTTCGATTTCTGATTTAGTATTGTGTCATTTCCAGTCTGATACTTCAGGTATCAGCCCGTATTTCATTTGGTTTTGTGATTAGAAATCAAGATTCTTGTATTACCTTTCAATTCCCAGGTTGGGTCCTGGTTGTCCTTAGAGTCATTTGGTTGGTTTTGATTTCCAATTACTTCCCAAGTTGGTATCCATATTACATGTTAAGTTATTAGGTTTCAGTTTACTATTTTTTTGTGTTTTTCTGAATTTGTTTTGCCAGATTTCATGTTGATTCCTATATTATCTGAGTTAGTTGCTTTGGATTCATGGTGGTGTAGATGATGGGCTTCGATTTTGGCATTGTAGGTTTAAACTGAAAACCTAGTAATTGCTACACTGTCACATGTTTTCCTGGGAATCAAATATTACTATATACACACACACACACTGAGAACTGTCAGTTAGATGGGGGAATGTGGTGCCAATGTGTGAGAGTTAAAGTGTTATATGTATATGCATATTAGTCCTATATGTGCCCTGCTTGCATGTTCTGATACATGTTGAGTATCAGTCATGTGATGACACCTATCCTATCCCTCCTTAACCATTTGCTTGATTAGTTTAGTATTTATTTCTGTTCAGTATTTGACTTAGTGCAGTAGGATAGGACAGCAACAGCAACATGACAAGGAGACCACAGTAGCAGTAACAGAAAACAGGGGAGTATACACCAGTGTTAGTGTCCTAGTGCCTTAGTGAGTGTTCCCAAGTAAGAATGGCATAGGAGAGTGTATGTGAGGAACAAGGTGATAAGTGTAGGGCTTGGGAAGGCCTGAGTGTGAGGTTGCATTGCAGTAGCTAACAGTGGAAGGAGCAGTAGGCAGGGAGCTTGTGTTAGGCTTGGCTTGCAATTGCAGCAGCTGCAATAGAGTGCAGTGAGCTGTGGTGTAGGCAGTGAGCTGTGGTGTAGGCAGTGAGCTGTGGTGTATGGCATTGCCTGCAATGATAGTAGCTAGTAGCAGCAGGATATGGAGTTGGTAGTGTAGGATAGAGGGTTAGTGTATATGGGTATGAGAGTGTGAGCAATATTAGATAGGAAAGGTTATAGAATAGGTTAGTGAGATTACATATGATTGTAAAGAGTCAAGAGGGGCCTATAAAGGTAGATAATAGACAAGGATAGGGTATTGTCATTTAATACATGAATAGGAAGTAGGATACTAGCTATGAGATTTCCTATGTGCTTGTCTTGGCATATGGAAACATGGGGTATCAAGTCCCTTTATGAGTATATATGTGAAGGGTACATAGGAGTAGAGTAATGGAATCGATATGCCTGAGCCTATATACATTATAGGCTAAGCACATGGAGATACTAGTTAATGTTGAATAGATTTTTGGATGTGACAAGCTTGACCTAGAATTAGCCTAGAAGGCATATTACTAATATATACATATGACTTAGATATTGATATTTGATAGATAGTCTATTTTAGTATCTTGTGATAGATTGGTATCCTAGTCTAAATTAGTAGATAGCCTATAGATTGACCTAGATATTGACTCTATAGGCCTAAGTGACTTAGTTGATTAGAGTTGACCAAAAGTCAACATTGAGTCTAAATGTGACCAATTAACCTAGTTTGACCTAGACAGTTGACCAGGTTTGACTTAGAGTTGACTTTGACCTAGTTTGACATAGAATTCATATAGATTGCATTGTAGACTTTATTTTTCCTTATCTTAAACATATTATAACCTATATTTCTCTGTTTAGGATATTGTGACTCTGGTGCAGACAACTGATATTATACTACTCTTTTCAGAGTAGCAGGCGAGTACATTCTCTGATAGTTCTCTCATTTACTTGTTAATTACTGTACTTCAGTTCTAGTTAGTTGTATGTGATTCTCTGTTTCAAATACGTATTGTTATTACAGAATCCATGTATACGACACACATACTTACTCGTTTTGCCTCTATTATTCGAATCACCATACGAATCACTATTCGAACTACCTATTCGTATCTTCATTTGCTGGTTGGACTTGTATTCGTCTTATGTGTTGGATTATGGATTCATTTGTATTAGATGGGCGGGGAAATACTTGATTAGACATATGAACATTCCCACTATTCGAACCACCCCCTGTGAATAATATTCGAACGATAGTCATTCCACACCCGGCCAGGTGTATGATGTGTCGGATTTACCCTTAGCCGTTTACATGTCTAACTAAGTATTTTAAAACACACTTGGAGAATTTATTCGAATCGTTGTTAGAACATTGTGAATCACTATTTGTATCACCTTATTCGTATCACCTTATTCGATTCACCTTATTAGAACAATGATTAGAATCACATTCGACTCATCTTATATTAGACTCACATTGGGATTACACTCGACTTATACTGTACCATCTGAACTCATTATGTTACTCTAGTTCAGCTAGATCTTATTTTACAGTCTTCATTGCTATGATTCTTCTCTTGTTTAGTTATTTTTTTTCCTTGTACTTTATCTGTCTTTCTTACCATCACCTGAATATAAACTGCCATATTTATCAATACAACTGTCTATAACTGCTTTATAGTTCTCTGTCATTTACTTGGGATTTCTTGATGAGTTATACTCGTTCCTGTCCTGACTGGACCTGTTAAAAATATTACAGATGCTTGCCCTGAGGACATTTGCCCTACTTGCCTTGGAGCAGGAGATGGCTTAGTTACCTTTGGCCCCAACACTCAGGAGTGATCGGGAGACTAGCTAGTAGACTTGGTTTAGTTTTCATGTTTTAGAACTTGAATTATAATAACTGAGATGCGAGTTTGTATTTGAGTTGTTTGAGATATTATTATTTAGTAGTTTATAAATGTTATTGTTTAGTCTTTAGTTATAAACTTCTGTGTTATCTTATCGTGCTTAGACTGTGATTGAGATTTCATTATATCTATACTTGTCCTCCGTTCGGAGTTGAGATTTGACAAGTACATTATATAATTGCGTGAGTTGTTCATTAGATAGTAACCTAGGACAGCGTTCTACCGCCGACACTGCGGCGTAGGCTGGACGTACCCACTTCTTATGCCCCTACACAGGGTGCGGGTCGTGACTCATTTTTAGTGGTGGCCCATGCAGGTCGAGAGTCGTATTAGTGCGATATCGTGGTAGTACGGCGACTTAGTTGTACTGCTGCGAGCCTGCGATAGGATTGAGAGATAGGCTTTAACGGAGAGGTTACTCAATCACAGTTAGGACTACTTGAGAGACTCTTGGACGACCCTTGAGATTCTTATTATGAACTTCAAATTGAAAATCCTTTTCCTCTTATTTTGATTCACCCTCACTCCTTGAGGTTTAAAGAATCTTAGACTATTAACTTCCTTCATCGTATCCTTACTTATATTTTGTCTATCTTATGTTGCTAATTTAGCACCAGTTTTGCAAGCTGATCTTTTCGAGCTTGATCATGACATATTTTATTGGGGGCCGGCACCCACTAACATATTGTCTAATCAGAACCGGTGTATGATGGTCTGATCAACCTATTGTACTTTGGTTCGCTTTTTATATGTTATTCTATGTGGAGGGAGACATAGTTAAATTTGCCTTAGAGTCTCATCCACAACAGCTTTGGCAATTCTCTTTTGAATTATTTCCATCGCCTATGAACCACGTATTGTACTTAATAACATCGCCTTTGAGCTCTTTATTGTTTTGTCTTTCATATATTTAGATAGAAAATGCACTGTACTTGATAGATCAACCTAAGGTATCATATTTAGTTTCCCTATCCAAAGGAAGAAATTGCCTTATTTCTATATCCTTGTACCATCCTTTAAATTCTAATTCTTTGATCGTGACCAGTTGACCGGGTCATCCTCCTTATCATCCAGTGTTTGGAGTCTTATTCAATTGAATTAATTCAATTGTGATATGGATATCAAATCCTGGATACTCGTGCTCGGACTTCAATGGCCTCGTTCTCCATCTTGCCCAAACTTCAGTATATCCTAAAATTGATCAACTTAGATCGTGCCGGGACTAAATCTTCTTTATATATTGTGTTATTAAATTTCAATACAATTGACACTCGTGCCTTAAACTTTCAATTTGATCATCTTTGGAATGGTAATCCTTCATAATTAATTCCTAGTTGTCTTTACCAGTTTCATATAGGATGGTAGACTGTCCCTTTGCACCTCCTTTTGAGGGAGCTAGGCCACCTGTAGCTCAGCACCAGAGGGGTGGAGCTTTTACGATGGCAGCCGAGGAGGCTGACGTTACAGGTGATGGATTAGCAGGTTTGACCTTCTTATTCTTCTTCCCTACTTTCCTGTGTGATTCTATTAGTACCTGCGAGGATATCGTTTGTGATTTGCTAGATAGTGTAGCTACCCTGATCGAGACTGTGAAATCACGACCAGTAGGATTGTGTTGCTTCGACTTTGATTGATTGGGGGTTTGACCTAGGAAGGGTACGATCATCTTAATTTTGAGGACAAAATTTTTCTAAGGTGGGTAGGATTGTAACACCCAGTTTTTCAGATGAGGATAATTTTGAAATTTTGTTTTTATAATTATTAATTATTGATATTTTATTCATATTATAATTTTTAGTGATTTTTAATAATTTTTTTAAAACTATTTAAAAACTGTCTAAGTCATGACTTGTGATTTTGACGTGCTGCTAGTGAAACCCTAGAGACTGCATGACCTAGACCCTATCCATGTCATTAGGATGATTTAATTATCATTTTTAGCCTAGGGGTATTTTGGTCATTTTGACTTATTTAAATTATTTGATGATTTAGTAAATTTGTGAATTCTAGTTTGACCTTGACTTGTTGAGACCTAGTGGACTAGCCTAGAAGCTAACCCTAGCCATGGTGACCCTACTCTAACTTAGGTTAACCTACTTTTAGTCATTAGAAACTAATTTTGGAATAGGAGGTTTAGTTTGAGTGAAATCATTTCCTGATTTATGGTTTAATGAAATAACTTATGATTTCATGACTTAATGACTTATGACTTGGCCCATGGCCCATAACTAGAAGCCCTAACCCTAATTCCTCCCTTTATGACCAGCCATAGGGATCTCCACCCTATATAAACAATTATTCTCTAGGGCTTGCCTCTTTCTTTATTCATTTCAACATTGGAAAAGAAAGGTATTTATCCCTCTTCCAAAAATCCCCATAAATTCATTTTAATTCCTTTTTAATCCTAGTTTCTTGCATTAGAACCTAATACTCTCCTATTTTTTGATTTTGGGGTTTAATCCCAGCTTTGGGTCAATTTGGAGCTTTTGCCATCAAGAGGAGGAATCCCCCATTTGAAGCTTTTCCAAGCTTTTTGCACATATAGGTAAAACCCTTTAAATTGATTTAAATTCCGGTTTTTTTTGCATTTAGGGCTAGATCTAGGAGTCCCCTAAGTGTCCCCAAAATTTGGAAGGATTTTGTGTCCGTTTGGTGCCCGTATCGGACACGTGTCGTAGTGTATCCTAGGTGTTTGATGAAATACTTGAATGGGTTTTAAACTATTATTTTCAAAAAGTGTTTGTACAGTTTTGTAGCCTTGAATGTGCTCAGTGAGGTCATGAAGGACTGAGAGTGCATCAGTATCTGTGACTTGTCCGCGAGCAGCGAGACTCACAACACGAGGGATCGTGCAGTGCTCGTGCGCTGCCTGCTACTCGAGGGACAGTGTGCACAGTCTGTGACACTATGGGACACAAAACTTGGAGAGAGGCTTGGGGACGTGTCTGACATGCCAGCCCCCAAGTGGCGTGCCACCCCGTGTCATATCAGACTCAGGGTTCGAGCTGCACGGGTTGCTCGAACTGTGCACAGTGAGTGCGAATTGGGTCCTAATACTCGATAGTGGGTTTTGAGGATTCAAAATTGATACAAATGGGTTTCAGTTGTTCAAGTATTTGAATTGGTTTTATGATGAATTTATTTGAGCCTTGCTTCGATTTGATTCGAGTTTATTTTGGATTTATTCCGAGTTTTATTTGGGTTGTTGAATCTGTTATCTCACTAATATCGTCAATGAGATACCATGGTTCGAAATTGAGATGTAAATCTCAGTTAGTTCATATGGATTATCTCGGGTATCAGGTTGTGATGACATGATTGGGTTACATGGTATTCTCCTTGTTTCGAACTACAACTTTCGATTTCTGATTTAGTATTGTGTCATTTCCAGTCTGATACTTCAGGTATCAGCCCGTATTTCATTTGGTTTTGTGATTAGAAATCAAGATTCTTGTATTACCTTTCAATTCCCAGGTTGGGTCCTGTTTGTCCTTAGAGTCATTTGGTTGGTTTTGATTTCCAATTACTTTCCAAGTTGGTTTCCAGATTACATGTTAAGTTATTAGGTTTCAGTTTACTATTTTTTTTCTATTTTCCTGAATTGGTTTTGCCAGATTTCATGTTGATTCCTATATTATCTGAGTTAGTTGCTTTGGATTCATGGTGGTGTAGATGATGGGCTTCGATTTTGGCATTGTAGGTTTAAACTGAAAACCTAGTAATTGCTACACTGTCACATGTTTTCATGGAAATCAAATATTACTATATACACACACACACACTGAGAACTGTCAGTTAGATGGGGGAATGTGGTGCCAATGTGTGAGAGTTAAAGTGTTATATGTATATGCATATTAGTCCTATATGTGCCCTGCTTACATGTTCTGATACATGTTGAGTATCAGTCATGTGATGACACCTATCCTGTCCCTCCTTAACCATTTGCTTGATTAGTTTAGTATTTATTTCTGTTCAGTATTTGACTGAGTGCAGTAGGATAGGACAGCAACAGCAGTATGACAAGGAGACCACAGTAACAGTAACAGTAAACAGGGAAGTATGTACCAATGTTAGTATCCTAGTACCTTAGTGAGTGTTCCCATGTAAGAATGGCATAGGAGAGTGTATGAGGAACAAGGTGATGAGTGCAGGGCTTGGGAAGGCCTGAGTGTGAGGTTGCATTGCAGTAGCTAACAGTAGAAGGAGTAGTAGGCAGGGAGCTTGTGTTAGGCTTGGCTTGCAATTGCAGCAGCTGCAATAGAGTGCAGTGAGCTGTGGTGTAGGTAGTGAGCTGTGGTGTATGGCATTGCCTGCATTGACAGTAGCTAGTAGTAGCAGGATATGGAGTTGGTAGTGTAGGATAGAGGGTTAGTGTATAAGGGTATGAGAGTGTGAGCAATATTAGATAGGAAAGGTTATAGAATAGGTTAGTGAGATTACCTATGATTGTAAAGAGTCAAGAGGGGCCTATAAAGGTAGATAATAGACAAAGATAGGGTATTGTCATTTAATACATGAATAGGAAGTAGGATACTAGCCATGAGATTTCCTATGTGCTTGTCTTGGCATATGGAAACATGGGGTATCAGGTCCCTTTATGAGTATATATGTGAAGGGTACATAGGAGTAGAGTAATGGAATCGATATGCCTGAGCCTATATACATTATAGGCTAAGCACATGGAGATACTAGTTAATGTTGAATAGATTTTTGGATGTGACAAGCTTGACCTAGAATTAGCCTAGAAGGCATATTACTAATATATACATATGACTTAGATATTGATATTTGATAGATAGTCTATTTTAGTATCTTGTGATAGATTGGTATCCTAGTCTAAATTAGTAGATAGCCTATAGATTGACCTAGTTGACTCTATAGGCCTAAGTGACTTAGTTGATTAGAGTTAACCAAAAGTCAACATTGAGTCTAAATGTGACCAATTAACCTAGTTTGACCTAGACAGTTGACCAGGTTTGACTTAGAGTTGACTTTGACCTAGTTTGACATGGAATTCATATAGATTGCATCGTAGACTTCATTTTTCCTTATCTTAAACATATTATAATCTATATTTCTCTGTTTAAGACATTGTGACTCTGGTGCAGACATCTGATATTATACTACTCTTTTCAGAGTAGCAGGCGAGTACATTCTCTGATAGTTCTCTCACTTACTTGTCAATTACTGTACTTCAGTTCTAGTTAGTTGTATGTGATTCTCTGTTTCAAACACGTATCGTTATTACTGAATCCATGTATACGACATATATACTTACTCGTTTTGCCTCTATTATTCGAATCACCATACGAATCACTATTCGAACCACCTATTCGTATCTTCATTTACTGGTTGGACTTGTATTCGTCTTATGTGATGGATTATGGATTCATTTGTATTAGATGGGCGGGTAATACTTGATTAGACATGTGAATATTCCCACTATTCGAACTACCCCCTGTGAATAATATTCGAACGATAGCCATTCCACACCCGGCCAGGTGTGTGATGTGCCGGATTTACCCTTAGCCGTTTACATGTCTAACTAAGTATTTTAAAACACACTTGGAGAATTTATTCGAATCGTTGTTAGAATATTGTGAATCACTATTCGTATCACCTTATTCGTATCACCTTATTCGATTCACCTTATTAGAACAATGATTAGAATCACATTCGACTCATCTTATATTAGACTCACATTAGGATTACACTCGACTTATACTGTACCATCTGAACTCATTATGTTACTCTAGTTCAGTTAGATCTTATTTTACAGTTTTCATTGCTATGATTCTTCTCTTGTTTAGTTATTTTCTTTCCTTACACTTTATCTGTCTTTCTTACCATCACCTGAATATAAACAGCCATATTCATCAATACAACTGTCTATAACTGCTTTATAGTTCTCTGTCATTTACTTGGGATTTCTTGATGAGTTGTACTCGTTCCTGTCCTGACTGGACCTGTTGAAAATATTACAGATGCTTGCCCTGAGGACATTTGCCCTACTTACCTTGGAGCAGGAGATGGCTTAGTTACCTTTGGCCCGGACACTCAGGAGTGATCGGGAGACTAGCTAGTAGACTTGGTTTAGTTTTTATGTTTTAGAACTTGAATTGTCATAACTGAGATGCGAGATTGTATTTGAGTTGTTTGAGATATTATTATTTAGTAGTTTATAAATGTTGTTGTTTAGTCTTTAGTTATAAACTTCTGTGTTATCTTATCATGCTTAGACTGTGATTGAGATTTCATTATATCTATACTTGTCCTCCGTTCGGAGTTAAGATTTGACAAGTACATTATATAATTGCATGAGTTGTTGATTAGATAGTAACCTAGGACAGCGTTCTACCGCCGACACTTCGGCGTAGGCTGGACGTACCCACTTCTCGTGCCCCTACACAGGGTGCGGGTCGTGACACACCCCTATGGCCAGACCATTCTCCTGTGCCGACGCCAAGGCAGCAGGCCGCACCAGCTGCAGCTCTGCACATGACTCCAGATCTGAACCTCCTCGCCGATCCGTGCAGTCGCCGTTCTCCGCCGGAGCCCGGCAGCGCCGGCCTCCCTCCGCACCGAGAAGCCATGGCGCCTCCCCGCGGTGCTCCCCCTCTCTCCGCCTTCTTCGGCTAGATCTACCACCGGATCTTCCCGCGCGCCCGCTGCTCTCTCCGCCGTCCCTTCCTCCTTCTCACTCCCTCTCTCACCAGCTTCCTCCGGTCGCTCCGCTCTTCCGCCAGTGTTCCCGGAGGAACCCTTCTCCTCCGCTCTTCTAATCTGGCCCTCTCGTTCTCCCATCATCCTCTCTCTCTCTCTTAACCTTTTCTAAAGAGCCAGCAGCTTTTTAGTTTTATTTTTGTTTTTTTGATTTTTTTTTTGTATGTGTTTTGTTTAGTTTTGTTTATTTTTGGTTTTCTTCTTCTTTTAATCTCTATTAATAATAATATTATTATTATTATTATTGTTATTATTATTATTATTATGTTTTGTTAAATAAATATATAGTAATATTTCTAAATTAATTTGGTCACAAAATATTTTATTAGGCTACTCCTACCTTATTTTCCTTAATTGGGTTATAAGTCCTAAAATAGTGTTATATTATTTTGTATCAGTTATGGCCTTAGAAGTTTAAAACTTATATGTGATATAAATTATTATTTTTGCCTAACTTGTTTTCCAAGATTTTATTTATACTATTTTGGATAAAACTAAAATCTAGTTTTTAATTATAACTAAATTTCAAATATAGTTTCTTTATAATAAAGTAATTTATAAATGTAGTTATTAAATATTTTGACTAAGTAAAGTTTTTCATATATATATATTTTAGAATTATTATAAATATTTATTTATACTCAATTTCTTTCATTATTGAATCTTGTACCTGGCTAGTCGTACTCATATCTTCTTGTAAATATCGAACTTCCTTATATCGTTCATAGTCAATTTGACCATTCCGGACCCAATGGAACCTTCTGTGCCACCATCAGAGGTCACCTTGTGTAGTTACTACCCGAAGTCGCAGTTCCTGCCACATTGATCATTGCAGCACACCAGGCGTTCTACCAGACAAGACACCTTGTCATTTGCTGTTTATTTAGTTTAGCTCATATTCATGCATTATTTATTATTTTCTTTATGCAAAATAAACTGTGATACATGGCATAACCTGTTAGAACTTACTGTTCATTTATATTTCCTGCTATGTATTATTTTTTTTACACATTAAACCTAGATTTAAGGGACCACCTTGTGTGTTGCAATCATTGGCCTTGACACATTGTAACACGAAGTTGTGTGTCGCATATAGAATACGGACATGCATGACTGGCTGGCCACCAGTGCGTATAAGCCTTGCGATAGGATTAACCGCTAATAGAATTTCATGCTAGTTTGACTTCGCGGTTATAGAGGTTACTGTTGTGGATACAACATAGTAGGCATTGGGTGGGGAGGACAATTCCTTAGCGTATGGGCTTCAATGCACTTTTCTTTGTGACCCGAAAGCTCCGCTAGAGATACGGGATTGATGACCCATGATTACTGACGGCCACTGACGTTCTGCGGAACGTTATGCTCTTATTGATTGGGCCTCTAGTGTCCCAAGGGAGGACTATGCCGATCCTATTTAGCCAGGGCCCATGCGTAGGAAGGATTGTTCTTAACTACATTTCACTTAGAATGGTTAGGCTCCTTTATCCGTTAAGTACGAGTACCTTTGGCTTGGGTACTTGTATCTGACCGTGGCTTGGAACAATAACTTGTCGCGGATTAGTTCGTCACATCTTATCCTTATTTGGTTGTAGATGTGACTTACTACTTCGATGAGAAGGTATTGAACCTTGTTGGGGTCCGGATACCATATTGGATTCATAGCATGGGAAGATACGTCATCGTGAATTAGTTTGCCATCTCCTATCCTTGTTTGGTTGGGGGGATGGTAAGCTTGTTCAATAGGTGTGTATTGGACCATGTTATAATTCAATTGAGTTATTTATTTGAGCAATAATTATTCAGTTTATATGGCATAATATTATGTGTCTTGTTACGTCCCTATGAGGACCTTGTTATCTCTTCAGGTTTGTGCTCTTGTCTTTCGCAGGTGTTCTAGCTTTAGCCGTGATCATCGCTATTTCTTCGAGGATGATTGCTCTAGGATCGTCTTCGTTTCGCTCGCCAAAATTATTTCTTTTCTCATGTATTTTTCCTTTACTTGTTGGTAGTGGATTTGTCTCCGCCCAACATATTGTATCAAGATAATTCATCATCATTATATGATATCTTTTATTCTTACATTTTGTAGATGAGATTATTTAGTTGTGGTTTACTGTATTTTACAGCTTATGTATCTATGCGAAGCCTAAGTACTTCGTATAAATACAGCTGGCATGTCTACGTTCCTAGTCCTATGTATTTTGGGACTGGAGCGTTACACCCGGTGCAGAGGGGATGTGATCGAGATTTCTGTGAAATGTTGTGGTTCTATGGCCTCAGAGAATCCAGAGGTCTCCTGCTGATGGACCTGAGAGAATGTTGGCTGGAATGCGGACATGATGTTGTGCTCGGAGAAATCTACGGTGGTGTCCTGAGCGAGGCTAGCAGACTGATTAGCGGTATCGATAGCTGCGAGTTTCTGGCCTTGGTTGGGGAGGTAAGCTGAGCAGTCAGTGATGGAGAGCTCCGCTAGATCATCTGTGGCGACCTGGGCGAGGGCGTCGAATTGGTTGGCGATGAATAGCGGAGCAGGAGGGGTGTGTGGGTGTAACCCGATATACGTGGCCCCTGGACAAGCGTATATATATATATATACACACACACACACATATATATATATATATTTATATAAAAATATATATATATATATATATATATATATATATATACATATATATATATATTATAAACCCCCATATTGGCCGACTGGCCGTGCTTGCAGAGGGAGCTCCTCTTGCTACACTGCCTGATGATCTCCTTGAGAAGCTGTTTGGCGTTGTACTGGTGTCCTTCGTACCTCGTCTTGTTGTGATTCTTCCAAATCACCCACGTTGCGGCCGCTGCAACAATCTGGTGGCCGTAGGACTCCGTACCCCAGAGCCCAATACGGTCATCGTAGCTACCATTCCCAATCGTCAACTTGTAGCGAATGGCGAGAAGGCTTTAGACCTCGGCCGCAAGGTCTTTCCAGCAGAAGATGTGGTCCACCGTCTCTGACTGCCTGTCTTTGCAGAATGTACAAGCGGTTGCGAGGCTGAACCCGATGGTGGTTAGGGTATCGTCGGTGGGGAGAATCTTACGGAGGGCTTTCCATATGATAAATGACCACTTCTTGGGGATGCATGTCTGCCAGAACGGAGCGATGCTTGGGGAGGGGGTCGGTGGGCCGCGGACCATTCTCCTGGCCGAACTGACTGAGAAAATACCGGAGGAGTCTTCCTGCCACCGGAACTTGTCATCGTGGGTTCTAATAGTCTGACCGCTGCGACGTATAATGTCAATCGCCTCGGGCCCATCCCAGTCCTGAACCTTGTTCCAGTCCCAGACATTATCAATGGTGTTCCACATGTCCTTGATCTTGCAGGTCCTGTGAGCTTCTGATTGATTTGGAAGTAAGGTATCTTCGGCCCATCTATCGAGGAATGCTGACGATCCACCATCGCCTACCTAGACCCGAATAGCTGGGTCAGCGAGAGACCTCCCGCTCGGGATGCGGTGCCATGCGGTAGAGGATCTTCTGTTGGAAGAGGCCGTCAATGGGTGGATATGTTTGAAATACCTGGCCTTTATGAATCTGGTCCATAAGTTCTGAGCAGTACGAATATTCTACCACAGTTTCATAGAAAAAACTTTAACGATGTGGTTGAGTTTGGTGAATCCCAGACCGCCCTCTTCTGTCGGACGCACCATGGTGGCCCAGCTCGCCTAGTGATGTTTGTTCTCGCCTTCGCTGTGCCTCCAAAAGAAGTTGCTAAAGATGCTCTCGATCGTATTAATAACTTTCTTTGGGGGGAGCATGCGGTTAGGGTGTAGATGGGAATGGAGGAGAGGACGTGTTTGATCAGGATCATCTTACCGCCAGGGGATAGGGTCGCATTATGCCAGCCTGCGAGTTTTTTTCTGGCACGAGTGATCAGGTCCTCGAAGATACCAGCATTAGATCTCCCGTACAAGAGGGGGCATCCGAGATAGTTAAATGGCGGGTGTTTGATGGAGAATGGGAGAACGTTAGCAAGGATGTCCGCTTGCTCTTTCTTGATCTTGTGGTAGACGCAGATGACGCTTTTATCCGGGTTGACCTTTTGGCCGGAGCATCTGGCATACTTCTGGAGAGTGTTGTGCTCCGCCTTAACAGACCCGATGTCCTCGGACGAGAAAATGAGGATGTCGTCAGCAAATGCGAGGTGGGTGATGATAGGGCAACCACTGGTTGTATAATAGTGGTGGAAGTTGCTAGTATGAGCCATATTGTTAAGGTTCCTTCTCAGGGCATCCGCAGTGATGATAAAGATAGTGGATGACAGAGGGTCTCCTTGCCTAACCCCACAGCTCGATTTGAAGAACCCATCGGTCTGGCCGTTGATTACAGTGGAGAACCAGGAGTTGCTGATCGATCTCCAGACTATGTTGGCCAGGTTTCGGAAAATTCGAAGGCTCTGAAGGCCCAGATCATGAATTGCAATCCAATCTGTCGTAAGCTTTCTCCATATCTAATTTGATTGCAATGTTGCTCCCTCTCACCGGAAACTTCATACAAGTGATTAATTCTTGAGCTAACATGATGTTATCCTGGATGTTCCTACCACGAACGAACCCGCTCTACTCCTCAGAGATGATCTTAGGAAGAAGACCAGACAAGCGAGAGGCGACGATCTTGGATATTATCTTGTTAGTGAAGGTACAAAGACTGATGGGGCAAAAGTCACGAAAAGTCTCCAGACTATCTTTCTTCGGAATGAGGATGAGGTTGGTGCTCGAGATTTCCCGAGGGTACCTAGCTCCTTGGAAGAAGGCTGTGGCCGCAGCGTGGATGTCAATCTTAATGATGTCCCAACAAGAACGAAAGAATCCCCCGGAGAACCCATCCGGCCCGGGGGTACTATGCTGGTCGAGAGCCCAGACGGCGTCTCGTACCTCCAGTTCAGACGGAGGAAGCTCGAGCTGTACGTTGTCCTCATCGGTAATAAGCTGAGGAATTTTCTTAAGGAATGACCGATCGCAAGTCATAGTTTCCTTGGTGAACAGACTGGTGTAGTACTCGGCCACCGCCATTTGAATACTTTTTTGCTCTTTAATGGTGTTCCTATTATTGTCTACAATTTGGTGCAAAGTGAGCTTCTGCCCGCGACCGTTGACACAGGCGTATAAGTAGCTCGAGTTATTGTCGCCTTCGCTATCCCATTTGAGTCTAGCTTTCTTCTTCCAAAAGTCTGTCTCCAGTTTCAAGCAGAATTTGAGGATGGCTTTAGTGAGGTTCAGAGCGGTTCTAGCTTCCGGGGATCGGTCGTTCAAAAATCTGATTTCAGCACGATTAACGTCATCCTCGGCTTCTCGAATGGCTTGGAAAATATCGCCATAAGCCTGCTTGCTCCAGGCCGCGAGGGCTTTCCTCGTGGCTTTCAACTTGTTAGCTACCCGAGTGAGCGGTTCGGGGTCTCCAGAGCTGGCCCAAGCTTCAATGATAATACCTAAAAATTGGGAGTAGTTGATCCAGAGGTCCAGAAAGCAGAAGCTCTTCTTGTTATTGTCGGCGTTGTTGGAAATGTCTAAGAGCAGGGGAGCGTGGTCGGACTCGGTGGCGTTGAGATGGGATATCTTAGAGGTCAACCCCATGTCATGCCAATGGGCATTCGTAAGGGCCCTGTCCAGGCAGGAGTACTGGCGATGATCTCCCTCCTACATGTTGCACCAGGTAAATGCGTTGCCGGTGAAAGGAAGAGGAGATAGGTGGGAGATGAAGATGAAATTGTTGAAGTCGTACATGGCTGAAAGAGGGGGAGGGCGACCGCCGATCTTCTCATCCGGGCATGTAATAGCGTTGAAGTCCACAATGCAAAGCCAAGGGATGTTGATGTGACGGTGGTGGATGTTCTAGGGATTGTTCCATAAATGTTTGTGCTCCGCGATATCGCAGCTACCATGAACCGCGGAGAAAAGAACGCGATTGGGGAGTAACAGGTGTTCCATCAAGCAAGATAGGGCTTGATAGGAGTCGTTGATAACTTCGATACGAACGTCCTTCGAGCAGAGGATCCAAATGTTGTGTCTGTCGGTGATGGCCGTGGGGAAGCCAAGTTGGAGCTGAATGGATTTGAGTCTCTTATGGGGAATTTTGGGTTCGAGAATGATCATGACGTCAATCTTATGAGTTTTGATGAGGCTGGTGATCCACCTCATGGTAGGTTTGTTAGCCAGACCACGAACATTCTAGGAGAGGATGTTCAACATTAGTGGAGGTGAGGGGGGAGGTTAGCCCGCTTAGCGACGGCCCTGGTTCTATTGGCTGGGGATTCTCCGTCCCTTTTCTGATCTGATTTCCTAATTTTGGTGGTTGTCGCACCCGTTTTCAGGGTGGATGAGCAAGAGGGACCTCCGACTGGGGGTTTGATGGGACTATGTTCAGACGTTGTGATAAGCTCTCCCGTTGAGTCCGAAACTGGTTCCTCAGGGGGAATGAGAATGGAGTCATCCAGATCTCCGTACTGGTCTTCCACCGATTGGGGGTCCAATCCCGCTGCTAGGGCTTGATGGCCTCTCTTAGTTTGTTTCGGCCCTAAGATAGCGAGGGCTTCTATGATGTCTACAGCATGGGGTGGGTGAGCCGTCTACAGCATGGGGTGGGTGAGCCGTTAGGAGGTCGTCCGAGGAGTCAAGGATGTCCTCCTCTGTAGCTACCGGTTGGGGGTTTCTGACGATCATGGGATCCGCCAGGGGAGCTGCCATGAAGTCATCTGTAGAAGTGATCTCCTGGGAGGAATCTTTCGCTTTCACGTCGAGGACATTGAATTGACTGGAGAGATTCAGATATGGGGAGTGGAAGAGAGTAACCGCTCTCGCTGAGGTTTAGGGGTCCCGACCAGCCGCTGAGGTGTCTGGATCAGATTTGCTGTTGCTGGATTGGAATCTAGTATGGGAATTCGGTAGTTGGAGCAGGGGGAATCGTTTGGGCGAGTGGAACTTACTCTCTGAGGTTAGGGCTGTCGGTCTAGCCGGTTTTCTCTTAAGTTCGGGGTGGAGGCGGTAGCAATGCTTTGGGAGATGCCCCCTAAGATTGCAGTGGGGGCAGAATAAGGTGTGATTGTCATATATGATTTGCTGGGTGTGGGTCTGATTGCCCAGTTCTATGATGATGTGGTTGGAGGGCTCAGTCGTGAGATCGAGTTCAACGCAGATCTTAGCATAGTGAGCTTTAGTTAAGTTACTTGTTTCTGCGACTGTGGCCACATAAGTCCCAAAAGAATTAGCTATACGCCTGAAGGCGACTGGGACGAAGCATATAAGGTGGAGGTTGGAGAGGGTCACCCATGCGGCAACTGTCGCTGAGGCTTCCTTGGTGTTGAAGCTCGAAGGCCATTTGATAATCTTCATAAGGTAGGAGTCCACCCTGCTGGTACCTTTGGACCATACCGTCCTGTGGTCAGAATCGGAGGATAGGTGGAGCAGTAAATACTTCGGATCCAGTGGTGCTACCCTATATTCAGCGGATAACTGCCAACTGGGAATAACCTCGTGGACTCTGGAGAGTTTGGGGCATCCCGAAGAAAATTTGAGGACAAAAGAGTGGGGAATAAAGTGGATAGGGATTGGAGTTCTCGTTCAGAGAAAGGCACTGAGGCCGTTGGGGATGGAGGGAACTCGATATCGGGAAGGTGGACGTAGGGGAATAGGAGGGACTGTTTGAATGCCCGGTCTTGCCTGAGCTTGTTGGCGTAGGAGGGGGGTGAATCTGGGGGGTCGACGAAAAAGGTATCCCCTGGGAGCCGCACAGGGGGGCCTGCGTCGGGGAGGGTGGAGAGGGTTGGTGGAAGACCTGCCGGAGGATCCTCTCCCAACCTGGAAGGAGGGCAAAGAGGTCAGTGGGTATATTGGTGCCTGATGGGGAGGAAGAAGAACTAGGGGGGTTCAGCATCGACGGCGGGACGATGAGATCCACAGCATTACCCTGGAGCTCAAGGCCGAGAGAGGGAGGGTAGCCAGAGTCAGATGGGACGACGGCGGCGGGGACACCTGACTCTGCCCGAGATGAGAGAGTACAGCTGGAGATCTCGTAGACGGGGCCAAGAGCATCGACGCTCTCAGGCCAGCAAGCGCCCGGAGGACCGAAAAGGGGAGGGGAAGCAACATATGCGCCTGCTGGAGAAAGGGGTGACAGCCACATGCGCCCGAGAGGAGAGAGTAATGGAGAGCATATGCGCCCGCTACAGAACCATCAACAGAGCCCGAGGCGGTGAGGGGGGGAGACCCCATGCGCCCGCAGGAATACCACATGCACCCGCTGGGGGGGCATGCGCCACCGCCGAGGGGACCAAGAGCTAACAAGGAGCCTTGAAAGGAAGCACCACATGCGCCCGAAGGGCTGCACCAGCCGCATGCGCCAGGGATGGAAGGGGGAGTATGCGCCCGCATCCTGAATACCAAGGAAGCTGACAGCGGGCAGGACGCATGCGCCCATGACGGAGCTGCCATGAACTCCCACGGAGGAGTATGCGCCCACGCGGGCGCGGGTGCATGTAGTGGCACCTCCTTGCAGCAATATAGCACCACAAGGAGGAGGAGCGGAAATTTCAAATTTTGAATTCGGATTTTGAAAATTTCCCGCTTCGACTGAGACCAAGGATGGGAGGATGGCTGGAACTGCTGCCGAGGGCTGACTACCCAGCCGAGGAGGGAGAGGAGGAAGGCCGAAGCTGGGCGCGGGGGTAGCCAGGAGGCTCGGAGGGAGGGCCGTCGGACTCTCAGCCGCGGAAAGGAGAAAGGGGGCGGGGAAGGGACCCTGGGGTGGAAGGGGAGGGGAGGAGGGGGGAGGGTGGCGGAGAGTCGGTGGCTTAAGGGGAAGGTCGGAAGGGCGGCGGCGGGAGAGGGGATCAGGTGGCGGGCGGCGAGGGAATGGGACGGGCCGAGAACAGCGATGAGGTCGGCGATGGGGGCCTCCATGCACGGAGGAACGGAAAGGGGGAGAAGAAGGGGGAGAGGGGGGAGGCCGGCCAAGCCCACCGGCCTAGACCGGGCGAAGGGAGGCCTCCCCGAGCAGGACGACGGAGCTGATCGGGATGGGGGAACCAGAGCGGAACATTCTCAAATTATATATATATATATATATATATATATATATATATATATATATATATATACATATATATCACTCATCCTTATCATATATATAATCTAACATATCAACCCAATTACTAAGGTATCACATACCACAATACATACACACATATATGCATAACATCATATAGAAACTCAAGCTAACTTATATATATCGCATATATATACCCTTACATATATATCATATACATATATATATCTATATGGGAACTCTAACAACCCACACACACTCTGTCCAGAGACTGGACAGGACAAACCAAACATGGGCAGTGGCAAGATGTCTCAGGTAAATGCTATAACATTAGATATGTAGTGAACCAGTTTGGGGTCTGTTGTGTCCAGGTTTGTACAGTCAAGGTGAAGCAGTAAAGGGGATATTAGGTCTGCTGTACAAGATTTGAAGTATAGGTAAATGGTTTATATATAAAGTTAAAGGGTTTTAGGCTGCAGATGAGTGTCAAAGAGTGATTGCAATACAAAGTGAGTGTGGACACACACAAAAAAGAAGAAGAAATGCTGTCTTTTCTTGGTGCAAGGCACCACAAATCGTGTATGCCTGAGAGATCCTGCAATGAGGATCCTCGAGTACAAAGAGAATTCTGGGGAATGGGACGATGGAGATCGAGCGGCAGTTGCTCCTTTACTCCATTGACACTTCGATTTACAAAAGTGGGAGAAAACCTAAGAAAATTGTTAACTCTCGGCTCACTGGCAAGAAGGGCAGCAATTTGGCTCTTGAAATGCTCTTCGTTCTGTGTGTTTTGTCGAGGGGTACGTCCTCTATATATAGTCGTTTTGTACTGAAACGACTATTATGCGCCCATAGGTGGAAAATACACTAATTTTACTATGGGCGCATAACACCCTTTTAGGCGCATAGGGTGTAGGAGCATGGATACTGGATGATCGTGGATAGATCGTAGGGTTGAGGTGGCCGCATGCTTCGGTGCACGATTGCTCGTGGAGACTGAAGTGGACATATGCTTCGGTGCACGACTGATCGTGGATGTTGACTGAGTCGTAGGGATCTATTGCCTTGGGCGCATAGTATAAAAGTAAGTTTATGTGCCCACACTTAGGTACATGTTTGATCTGCATGAAAATAATGGATGCATAGCCCCTCTTCGATCATGTGGGCGCATAGCCCCTCTTCGATCATGTGGGCGCATAGCCTCCCTTTGGTTATGTGGGTGCATAGTATTCTTCTTCATGTGGGGTATATAGTCTTGTATATTCATGCTTCTACAAGACCCCCTTAAAAGTTTTTTAGACTCGAACGAGTGTCGAAATTCTTTGAAAGAAGCATAGGAAAAACTGTCTTTACTAGCTTCATGGGCACATGATGGGTATGACTCCTTTGGGCGCATAGATGTTTGCCAGGCTGTCGAAACGTGGATGTTGAGATCTTTCTTGGAAATCTAAAGCGATAGACTCGTTTTGGAACAGAATTTGAAAAGGTCCACTCTTTGGGCGATGTCTATGCGTAGTCTGCATCTGCAAATAGCAGGCGCATAATCTGCAAAAGACCGAGTCTCTGCGTAGGCACATAGACCATATGGGCACATAAATCGTGTGGGCGTATAGGCCATGTGGGCGCGTAACTCCCCGTTCGTGCCTAGAAATAGGCCTTGAGGAGAGAGAAAGTTCATTCTCTCTTCTTTTTCTTCAAAAATTTCAAAGAGTTTGTTTTCTTTTACTCTCTTTCGAGCAATCATGTCTCCCAAGGCTTCTTTGACTCCCAAGAAGTCTACGAAGGGCAAGAAGGCTACAGCAGCTAGTTCTCCTCCTTTGGCAGCGTCGCATCTGGTTCAAGACTCCATCTTGGGTAAGGCAATGTCTCAAAAAATGAAGTCTCGAGTGTTAATTTGTGACGCTTGGACTTTTCTCTACTTGGGCGCATAACCATCGATATGCGCCCAAAGCAAACACACTTCTTTTGTGAGCAGTCTTATGCGCCCACAGAAGCATGCGCCCACACACTTTGTTTTGTCATGCGCCCATACATAACACGTTCTTTGAAGATGCTTATGCGCCTACAGGCTCTTTGGGTGCATAACATCTGCGCGTATAGCATTTCTACAACACTTAGCTCTTTTTTCTATAGATTTTAAATCTAAATTTTTTTGCCTTTGCAGATGACATGGTTGTCCCGGCTCTTGGTGGAATTCCTCTCGGCTTTGCCCGCCATGCTCTGGATTCAAGCCTCATCACCGCAATGGTCAAAAATGTCCAGGTGAAGATCAGCCATGACCAGCCTTCGGTGCGAACAATCGCGATGCTTGAACAGGACAAAATGTTCTTGAAGCAGATGATAAACGATGAGAAGTTCACGCTCGGAGGGGCCGGAGCTTCAAGAGACCGTACTTCTTATTTGGTAACAGCCTGGGATTTGAGGGTAAAGAGACAATATGTCTAGAAGACCCTCTGGTGGTCAGGTTAAATAACCAAAGGATATGGTTACCATCGATGAAGCGCCAATACCCTCTATCGACGTTTGCTGATCTAGCTGTACGAAGGCAAATGAAATAGGACCTGACCCATGAACTGTATGGAGTCGTTTTTGGCAGGATCCAATTTAACTCCAGTGACCGAAAGAAGGAAACTTTTAAGTGTGTCAAGGGCTCCACGTCCTAGTCCACGAGGGGGCTGCATCCTGGGGCCATAATAAACGATGTTCTGACTGATCTTCACCCTTATGCTGCTGAGACTCTCTCCAACCTGATGCTGTCAAAGAAGGAGTCGTATTCGGGAGGGAAGCTGCGGATGGAAGGTTGGAGATACTCTTTCCCGTTCTGGAGCAACCATACTGAATGGGTGCTCTCGACTTACGAGGCCACCCTAAAAGCTACAGGCCTTTTTTATGCCATTAGAGCCACCCAATATGGCATAAAGGTTAATTGGCCTATGTTTATCTCGTTGGTGGAGTTGTACAACAATCACACATGTACCTTCTTCACTCCGGGTGGGAAGATGGGTCTGGCTCTTCACGAGATGCAGGCGATATCCAAACATCCCTTGGGGACCGAGCCATAGGAAGAATATGTCCCCTGTGATGAGGAGCTCTTGGATTTTGAGAGACAGAACTTCGAGATGATGGAGGTGTATAAAGAGTTACTCTGTCACCTCTTCATTTGTCACCATGTCACAAAAGAAGGGTAAGACTAAGGGGTCCCTTCCCCATACGAGAGCTTGGACCAACTACATCTTCATTAGAAAAGAAGGAGGCGGTCCAGTCTTTTTCTCGACTTGCCAGCCCTCGAAGAAATCTGAGATAGAGCAACTGATGATAGACCACAGGGCAGTTGACACTGAAGATAGTGATAATCTTGAGAGAAACTTCCCGGTTTATCATTTCTTTAGGCAGGCTGAGTTTAAGTTGTCAAAAACGGTTGTGCTAGCCGCCTTTCGGATGACATGGCTCCGCGATTGTGGAGTCCCTGGTGGTTCAGGGTCTATTGAAAGGATAAACCGGGGTATGATATTTCCAGCTGTAAAGCTGATGTTTGGATACCAGCTTGCCCTGCTTCCTGCGATGGTCTGCGCCATCCAACGAGGCTTGCAACACTTTGTTGTTAACGTGGTGACGCCTGATGGTAGAAAGGACTTTGTCAGGATTGAATTTCCTTTTCATTACCTGATATGATGGCTAGTGTTGCACTCTCCCAGATTAAAGAATATTGGGCTAATAGAAGACTCTTTGGCAGGAGATTCCTTTCTTTGGAGATTCAAAGATATAGACTAGACCGTCACAGGGGTGCCTGCTTGCAGGAGGGCTTTGAGTTTCCTGCAGAATTATGAGTTCTTCAGAGTGTCGCCTCCGTCTGGTAGTGGCCGTACAGGAGACACTTTAGTAGATGAGGGAGCACTCGCTACTAGCCTTCCTATTGGGGCGTTCCGTTGGTTCCAGTCCATCAGGCCTTCCCATCTGGTGCTCAGGAATAGGAACCACACTTTCCTGGAACCTTATCCGTCGAGTTGCTTTGCACGGTAGTTTGGCTATAGCCAGCTTCTTTTGGGCAACCCCAGCCCTCATCTACAGTCGATTGGAAGCCTGATCGACGGGGCACATGCATGGGATTACTACAATACTGGATGTACGGGGATAATATTTACCTTGCCAGAAGATAAGCCTGAAACCCATATGCTCTTTGCTGCTGCCAAATTCTATATTCAAGTCAATACCCTTTATCCTCGGTATGGCCATGAGTAGAGTTTAATATCGGGGACTAGGTTTGCCCCCACTCTTGCCGATATAGAATGAGTGCGCGCAATGGGAGGTCACATAAAGGAAGGTGTCGTACCCTCAGCTGAGCTGGCTATAGCGCCATGGCAGAGAATCGCTCTTGATAAGCCGGTTGTTACAGTACCTCAGACAAAGGATACTGAAGATCCTCTTCATGATGCTCCTCACAAGAGGAAAGCTTCCACTGAGCTGGTTCAACGGCTCAAAAGGAAGAAGATTATGAAGAACAGATGGCAACTCTAGAGGGGGGTGAATAGAGTTTATAGCGATAATAGCCAATTAAAAAAATTAAACTCTTTCACAAGTAAAACTAATCAGAGTAAATGTGGAAATAAAAAAGGAGCAAGAAAGCATACGCAAACGCAGCCGATTTTTAACCTGGTTTTCCTCGTGGAGGACTAGTCCAGGCCTGAGAACTCTAGCTCAGGATTAAATCCACTATTTGTGAAATAATAGTTACACCCCGTGCCTTTTCTTCAGAAGAGCACGTCAACTTCTTACAAAGATCGCAGTCGCGATGCTTGGAATTTTCCAAGCGACTTCTTGAACTCTTGTACAAACTCCTAACTGAAAAATGCTGAGCACTTGAGGCTTAGGGAGCTTGTGGCTAGTAGATGAAGAAGGGTATGGCTTGTATTGAGCTTTAGAGAGAAGAGAAGAGAAGATTGGATGATTGAAAATGAGAGAATTCATGGCCTATTTATAGGATACTAGTAGGCAGAATTCGGCCAGAATTCTGGTAGAAATTTTTAAATATTTAGCCGTTGGACAACTAGCAACCAGCCAACCCTAAAAATTAGGGTGCTAATTTTTAGGGGACAGAGTTCGACCCGAACTCTATGTGGAGGCAGAGTTCGGCCCGAACTCTGTCTCCAGAGCACAGAATAGGTCTTAAGGTCCAATGGGCTTGTTTGGATGTGTGGAGCTTATGGATTTTGGGTAGGTTATAGGTTAAGTCTCAAGAGCTCAGCACAACTCAGCTTACATCAGTCTAGACTCAATAAATTTATAAAAAACAGACTCAAAGATGACTTATATTACAAAAACTGAGCTGTCGTCTGACTTGAGCTGGATGTAGTTGTCGTGTGTCGTATTGAATTATTACAAGTATTATTTAGTCAATGTTATTAATATTCGGTTGACTGTGACTTTGTGTCAACAATCTCCTCCATATTGATAATTGACAAAATAATAATTGTATATTCAATATTCATACCTGGACACATTTAAAAACATAGCTCCCCCATAATCAGTGCCGAGCTTAAAAAAATAGCTCCCCCGTAATCAATGCTTTGAGTCTTTGTTGACCTGATAAGAACATTCTTCCAAAGCACATATACAAGACAAAAAGAATATAGAATATACATATCTCCCCCTTTTGGCATTTAGCAATTTAAGATAAACAATGAATAACTGGCAAACACACCAAAAGATAAGAGAAGAAACTGCAGATAAACTAATATAACGACCAAATGTTTCAAGAGTCATAGTAGAAGAAATGGCAGATAAACTGATAGTACTACCAAAGTCTCAAGAGTCACAACTCATAATAAGTCTAATACAAACCAAGTACATAAAAGCAACTAAAATCAAAATGTATAAACCATAATCTATGATCCTCACTAGCAGCAGCAAATAGCAGTCCATATCCATCATCGAGCTCGTGAAGGCCCAGCGTCGTCTGAAGGATCAGTAAAGGAACGACGAGGGTCCACGAAGGCTGCATCTGGATCCATGTAGCGAATGACCCAAGGGTCATCGATACGATAGCCCTCACGACCGAGGTCCCGCTCCATAGGGATAGGCATTGAAGGATGGCGAGACATGGAGTACCGAATGTCGTGCAGCGATTTGCTGATAGCACTTATCTGCAAGGTAGTTCGGTCTGCATACACTTGGCAAAATCTTGACAAAGGGTTTCATCAATAGAACCAAATATAATATCATCTACGTATATTTGTACAAAAAGAATAGTGTCTTTAAAAGATTTTATGAAAAGTGTGGTGTCAATTTCCCCTTTTGAAAAACCTTTCTCAAGCAAAAAATTGCTTAGCCGTTCATACCAAGCTCTAGGGGCTTATTTGAGGCCATACATCGCTTTCTTTAGCTTGAATACGTGGTCATGAAATTTGTGATTTTCAAAGCCAGGAGGTTGTTTCACATAAACTTCCTCCTTAATAAATCCATTCAAGAAGGCACTTTTAACATCTATTTGAAATAATTTGAAATTTTGAAAATTTGCAAATGCACAAAGCATCCGAATGGATTCCAATCTAGCAACAGGAGCATACGCCTCATCATAGTCGATACCTTCCTCTTGGTTGTATCCTTGGGCTACTAGACGAGCTTTGTTGCGTGTGACTGAACCATCTTCATTTACTTTGTTTCTAAAAACCCATTTAGTGCCAATGATCGAGCGATTTGCCGGTCTAGGAACGAGTTCCCAAACTTGTCTCCTCTCGAATTGGTTGAGTTCCTCTTGCATAGCAGAAATCCAAAATTCATCATTAAAAGCTTCTAAAATGTTTTTCGGCTCAATTTGTGAAATAAAGGCAGTGCTAGCAATAGAGTCTCTTAATGATGATCTAGTAGTTACTCCACATGAAATCTTACCTATTACCAAATTTTTTGGATGTGACGGCTTGAAAGAGAATTTCTTTGGCAAGCCCTCCAGAGAATTGGTTTCGGTTGTGGTATTCATTGGAGTAGAAGTTGATGGCTCAACATCATCATCAAGAGTAGCTGCTGTACTGTTATCTTCATCAAAAGTCACATTTATAGACTCTTCCACAATTAATGAGCGTTTGTTAAAAACTCTATATCCCTTGCTCTTGGCAGCATAGCCAAGAAAAATACCATTGTCAGCTTTGGCATCAAATTTTCCTAAGTTGTCTTTGGTGTTAAGGATAAAGCATCTACAACCAAAAACTCTAAAATAAGAAATATTTGGGGTTCTCCCAAACCAAAGCTCATAGGGTATTTTCTTCATAATAGGACGAATAAGCACCCTATTTAAAATGTGGCATGCTGTACTGACAGCTTCAGCCCAAAAGTATTTCGAAAGTGAAAATTTGTTCAACATAACTCTAGCCATATCGCCAAGAGTCCTATTCTTCCGCTCCACAACACCATTTTGTTGAGGAGTTCTTGGACAAAAAAACTCATGATCAAAACCATTAGAATAACAAAACTTTTCAAAATCAGAATTTTCGAATTCGCCTCCATGATCACTTCGGATTCGAGTAATCATTTAGCCTTTTTCGTTTTGAACTTTCTTTGCAAAAATCTTGAAAACCGAAATAGCATCACTTTTATTTGTAAGAAAGAAAACCCAAGTAAATCTAGAGAAATCATCAATAATAACAAAGGCGTAGAGTTTTCCACCAAGACTGGCTACTCTACTAGGGCCAAATAAATCCATATGGAGAAGTTGCAAAGGTCTAGAAGTACTTACAGAGTTTATAGAATGGAATAAGGACTTAGTTGCCTTATTCAATTCATATTCGGCACATACCGTGTCCTTTTTGAATGTGATATCGGGCAAGCCTCTAACTAGCTTCTTAGTCGATAGCCTGGATATAGTATCCATGTTGGCATGACCAAGTCGCTGGTGCCATAATAATCTTTCATCCTTATGAGCATATAGGCATCTACCTGCATTGTTAGTATCTATAGACAAATAAAAAATATAAATGTTATCCTGTCTTGCCCCTTCAAAAGTAATGTCTCCCGTTGACCTATCATAAATAAGTCATTTGTTTTATCCAAAGTTAATGTCATATCCATGGTCAGCAAGATGACTAATGCTGAGCAGGTTATGCTTTAACTCGGTCACTAGGCAGACATCCTTTATTATGGGTGAGGGAGGATGACCAATAATACCATTACCTATAATATAACCTTTTAGGTTGTTACCGAAGGATACATATCCTTCTCTCTTCATCGATAGTGATACGAAAAGATTTGTGTCTCCCGTCATATGTCGCGAGCATCCACTATCGAGAATCCACTTACTCTTAGTTGAGGAGGGAAGGTCCACCTACATCAAGAGTAGATGTGACCTTTGGTACCCAAGTTCTTGAGGGTCCTGAAAAGTTAGTTTTTGGAAACCATGCATATATCTTTCTATCTACTAATTTTCTAATTCTACATTGTGGTGAAATGTGTCCATGTAAACCACAATAAGTACATGTAGCATTCCTATTTATATTAGGAGCATGCTGATGATGTCTATAAGTAGAGTGATGAGGAGAAGTATGATGATATGTAGAATTAGCATGGTGATGATGACTATGTGTAGAGTGATATGGAGTGACATGGTGATATTGTCTATATGGAGTAGCATGGTGATGATGTCTATATGTAGAGTGATGTGGAGCAGTATGGTGATAATGTCTATAAGGAGTAGCATGGTGATGATGTCTATATGGAATGGCATGGGGATGATGTCTATGTGTAGAGTGATGGTGATTTTGTGTAACATACTGGTGGTTGTATCTATGTGTAGTATGATGATTATTTCTACGTGCATGTGGTTTGTGTGCATTATGAAAGTGTGTGTATATGTAAGCATGATTATGAGCAGCATGTGGATGACGTGGTTGACTAGTATGAGTAGTGTCATGCTTTGTGTGTGTCTCATGTGATTGAGTTTGAGGTTGAGCAACCTGTTTTCCCAATTTAGTCTCTAATTTCTTAGAGACAGCCTGCAGTTCAGTAACCTTAGCATTCAAACCATATATCTTAGTAATAGAAATCTTGTGTCTACTCTTTTCTTCTGCAAGCTCCATGTTGAGTGCTATGATTTCTTGTGTTTGTTGTTCAATGCGTGCTTCGGCATCATGTAAGCTTATTTTAAGCTTAGATACCTCATTTGTGACATCCGTGGGTGAAGTGTCTCTAATGTTATCAAGCAGTAAAGAAAGTCTTTGAATTTCGACTTTATGACTTTTGATCTTTTCCTTGGCATGTTTATATTTACCAATGACCTTTTTACGATCATCAAGTAAATCGGTAAAAGCATCGCCAAGTTCATCAAAAGTGAAGTCATCAAGAGTTTTGTTTGATACCTTGTCGGACATTGCCATTAGGCACACGTTTGCAGCGTCTTGAGGAGAGTCATTTTCTTCCTCGGATTCACTAGCTTCACTTTCATGCCAAATGCTCATGTTGGCATATTTCTTTGAGGAAGTCTTCTTGTATGGTTTCTCATAACGGTTGCTCTTCTTTAAGAATGGGCAGTCTTTTCGGACGTGTCCCATCTTCTTGCAACCATAGCAGGTAGGCTCTTCTTCGTCGTCTTCTTGTGGTTCCTTCTTTCTTCGGTTGAAGCGAAGAAATTTCTTGAAGTTGCGGACGAGGAGAGCTTGATCATCACCTTCTGAGTTGTCGTCATCCGTCTCTTCTGGGTCAGCCCTTCGTCGGTGAGCTTTGAGTGCGATCTCCTTAGCCTTAGGAGCAGGCTCTTTGAAGTCTTTGAGGTCAAGCTCATGAGTCATCAGCTTTTCCATCAAAGTCTCCATGGACATAGTTGTGAGATCATTTCCTTCTATGATGGCTGTCACCTTAGGGTTCCAAATCTTTGGTAGCCCCCTAAGTAGCTTGCGAATCTTCTCGTGATTTGAATATTGTTTGCCGAGCGAAGATAGGGGATTGATAATATCGAGGAATCTTGTGAACATTTGCGTGATTGTCTCGTTTGGCTTCATCTTGAAAGCCTCATATTCTTGCGTAAGATGACTTATCTTTGATTCCTTGACTTGGGTGGTTCCCTCATGTGTCACTTCTAGAAGTCTCCATACTTCGTGAGAGGTGGTGCATGTTGATACCCTGTTGAACTCATTTCTGTCTATAGCACGGAACAAAGCATTAATAGCTCTCGCGTCGAGACTTGCCTGTTTCTTCTTCTCGTCAGAATATTTGTCATATAATTTTTCAACGAGATCACCATTGACAACTATCCTGGCGGGCTTTTTATAACCATCGGTGACGATGGTCCACTGGTCGAAGTCTAGCGACTTGAGATAAAAACTCATCCATATTTTCCAATAGGTGTAGTTAGTTCCATCAAATAGGGGAGGCCTATGAGTGGACTGCCCTTCACCGTGATTAGAAATCAAGGATTGTGTGGTTGCCATGGATCAGCTCTAGGATGTTAGTCCTTGTAGAGAGAACAGAGCTCTGATACCAATTGAAGAACAGATGACAACTCTAGAGGGGGTGAATAGAGTTTATAGCGATAATAGCCAATTAAAAAATTAAACTCTTTCACAAGTAAAACTAATCAGAGTAAATGCGGAAATAAAAAAGGAGCAAGAAAGCATACGTAAACACAGTCGATTTTTAACCTGGTTTCCCTCGTGGAGGACTAGTCCAGGCCTGAGAACTCTAGCTCAGGATTAAATCCACTATTTGTGAAATAGTAGTTACAACCCGTGCCTTTTCTTCAGAAGAGCACGTCAACTTCTTACAAAGATCGCAGTGGCAATGCTTGGAATTTTCCAAGTGACTTCTTAAACTCTTGTACAAACTCCTAACTGAAAAATGCTGAGCACTTGAGGCTTAGAGAGCTTGTGGCTAGTAGATGAAGAAGGGTATGGCTTGTATTGAGCTTTAGAGAGAAGAGAAGAGAAGATTGGATGATTGAAAATGATAGAATTCATGGCCTATTTATAGGATACTAGTAGGCAGAATTCGGCCAGAATTCTGGTAGGAATTTTCAAATATTTAGCCGTTGGACAACTAGCAACCAGCCAACCCTAAAAATTAGGGTGCTGATTTTTAGGGGACAGAGTTCGGCCCGAACTCTGTGTGGAGACAGAGTTCGGCCCGAACTCTGTGTGGAGGCAGAGTACGGCCCGAACTCTGTCTCCAGAGCATAGAATAGGTCTTAAGGTCCAATGGGCTTATTTGGATGTGTGGAGCTTATGGATTTTAGGTTGGTTATAGGTTAAGTCTCAAGAGCTCAGCACAACTCAGCTTACATCAGTCTAGACTCAATAAATTTATAAAATACAGACTCAAAGATGACTTGTATTGCAAAAACTGAGCTGTCATCTGACTTGAGCTGGATGTAGTCGTCGTGTGTCGTATTGAATTATTACAAGTATTATTTAGTCAATGTTATCAATATTCGGTTGACTGTGACTTTGTGTCAACAGATTATTGTCTCCAGAGGGAGAAAGAAGGTCACAGATGTGAGCACCGGCTCGCCTCCTCCCAAAAAATCTTTTCACCAGATTCAGAGGAGTGAAACGGCATCACAGGCCGTTATTATCTCAGAGGTAGACCCCTTTTTAGATTTCATAGCCTTTTGGTAGAACTAGTATCCGTGCTATCTACAAATAATGCTCTTTCACCCTTGGTTTGTCCTTTGCACAGGTCGTTGAAGTCACGGTCGCGGCATGTGCTTCTTCGTCTGAAGAGGTGGACATAACAATGGTGTCCCCTACTCGTCTTCAACCGATGGATGAAGGTGGGTCTTCTTCAGTTGTAAGGTTTGAGCAAAGGGATGATCAGGGCGAAGGGCCAGACCATGATGGCGATCAGAAAGCCAGTCCCTCCTATGACATCTCTTTGGAGGATATGTCTGAGATAGGAGCTATGATGAAAGATTTGGATGAAAATCAAGTCCAATCAGCTCACCCTCCTTTGGGTATGTCATATTTGCACTTTTCTTCAGATGAGATTTTTCGACTTCAATTTTGCGTGTAACTTGTGAGGCTGACTTCTGTCGTATATTCCCTTATAGACAAGAAGAGGGAACAAAGCACGAAGGTTGCTCTAGATACTGGGGCTAGATAGGAAGCTACCCTTGGTTCTTCCAGTAAATAGCATCGGTTATTGAAGAAGTCTTTGATCGGCCCATCGAGACGGCCATTATTGAATCTGCTTCGGGGCCAGCTTGGACCGTGGAAGGCAAGCAGCCTAATGCTGCTTTGGCTGATGTTGACAGTGAGCGACCTGGGCCTGCTCTCATTTTTCCAGCTCCAGTTGATACGGAGCCGGCAGGAGGTATAAAATTACAACTCCTTCATACTCTTTAAGTAAGTCTTTTTTTGTTACTGATATGTGTATTGCTTTATTTATCAGGTTTGGCTTCCTCCCAAGTAGCCCTCCCTGGGACAGAAGATCCCCATCAAGCTTTATCTCCAACGGCCTCTTCTGAAGATGATGAGATGGCTCAGGAAGTCATAAGAGCTTTCTACTCCATTTTGAAAAAAAAGCTTCCTTGAGTTTTGAACCAAAATGCCGCCTTCGGGCCTGTAAAGGCTGTTACTGAATGCCAGGTGACAGTCCTTGAAAGCAATGCTAGCTATGAAGAGCGAGCTAATGCTTTAAGGAAGGTCATAGCTGACCTGGAAAATTAAGTGGCCAAACTCTGAGAAGTCAGTCAGCGAAGCCCAACATCATTGTTTCTTGAGGAGGACGTGACTCTGATTGCGGCTCTTGAGAAGGAGGAAGCTACTTTCCAGACGAGGAAGGAGACACTGGCTAAAGAGATCAGTAAGCTGGCTAATCAGTATGAACAGTTTGATGCTGTAGGTAGGGCTCGTATTGCCTCAAAGAATGAGCTAGCCATCCAGATCACTGAAAAGCACAATCAAATTGTGCAGCTTCATAAAAAGATTGCCCAGCTTGAGGCTGACTTACGAATAGTTACGTATGAGCAGGAAGATTACGTGGTTCAGGCTGCTGCGACTGCCACAACTTCAGACCAATTGAAGGCTCAGCTGGTGAAGTTGGAATAGGAGCATATAAAACTGATTCCTTTCAAGGATGAAGCTGCTCGGCAGGAAGAAGCACGTCATCGTGCCACTGTCAAGTCTCAAGCTGAAATCAAGGCTCTGAGGGATAGCATCAATCGATTGTGTATGCTTTAAGTCTTTTGTTTGTAATTGCCTCTTTTTAGCCAAGAAACTCTTGTATTCTATCTTTTTCAGAATGATTCAATAAAGAATATTTTGGCTTTTTGAAATTCATGAATGTAGTTTGTGAAATATCAGAACTAGAGGTAATGTGGACGTATTAAGGATACTTCTAGTGGGTATTCCACTGGGGAATTGGATGTGGACTCGTTACCCATTTTATATTCAAGGTTCTTGAATATAGATAATAAGTTGAAAGAAGCTACTAATAGAGGTAATATGGAAATAATAGCAGAGAATGTTCTATATCTGACCAGAGGTAATATTGACATGGACGGATATATAACATTACGTAGGAGTGGATAATGCAGAGGTAATATGGACGTGATTATTTTTTATGAATGTTTTGCTCAGAGGTTATATGGACGTGACAAAACAATTCTTAATTATTCCACTGGGAAAATAATTATCAAAAAATAGTTCAGAGGTAATGGACGTGACTGTTTTCGTAAGACCAAGTTTGGGCCGAGTCCAAAACGAAAATAACTCCACTGGAGAATCTTTTTTAGAGGACCTATTATCTATGGCGTATCCAAGACTCTTGAAATACGGATAATAGTTAGATAATTTTCCGAATCACATAAACATTGCACTGTACATTTACATGATTAAAATAGGGTATATATGAACACTGTACATGAAGGTTACACATAATATTTCTTTAGAAAATTGTCGTTGATCGGCATCATGAGCTAGTCACCATTCGGCTTGGTTAGTCGATACGCACCGGTAGAATACACTGATTCTATAACGAAAGGACCTTCCCATTTAGGCACGAATTTCCCTTTTATCTTGTGCGTCATGACCATTGGTCTTCTCACTGGTAAGACCAGATCACTAACTTGAAAGATTCTTTCCTTTACCTTTTTATTAAAGGCTTTAGAAAGGCGTGTTTGGTATAGCTCAATGCGCTGTTGAGCTAATAAGCATTTTTTGTCTAGCGCTTTTGTAAAACCCCTAAATTTCTATTATTTTTAAAAAATAAATTTGGTACAGATTTTTGTTTTGTAATTATACGTCGCGTAGTTGCATTGTACGTCGTGCGCGAAATTTTGTTTTTCGTAATTGCTCGACGAGTGCAAATATGTATGAGCGTACATATTTTTAGAAAAATATTTTTCTATTTTTATGGTTCAAATAATATATATAAAAAAATATTGTATTTGTATTTTACTTAAAGTTGTGAAAAGTATCGTATCGGGATGGCCAAAACTTATTACTTTTATTTATTTATGAAAGGCCATCTTATTTAATAGTGGTAATTTAGAAAACTATTTTATGCAAATATTCCTTGTGTATGAGGTACATTAATTTGAATTTATATATAATTCCAATTTCAAAATTTATTAATATTAATATTTTATTATTCAAAAAGATATTTAAGAATATTTATTTATTTTCGAAATTATTTTTAATTAATTATAAAAAGTTATTTTCGTTTAATTATTATACTTTAATTTATGGTTAGATTTATTGATTTGATTTAAATAGTTAATTTAAGGATGAAGATTTATCTATTGGATTATTTGGATTTAAACTAGATTGAGAATTGGATTTTGATTGAATTAATCTATTTTAATTAATATACGATTTATCTAAAAGGGGATTTAAATCTCCTACATCTTATCGAACTTGGATTCCTCAACCCTATAAATAGGGGAGCCTCCACATTATTTTCTCCACATTATTTTTTCCAAAAAATCCACCAAAAGTGAGTGCCTCGTGTCTGTGTTCAACATCTTCCGTGTCAGCCGTGACGGCCTCGGGTCCGACCCCGGGTGTCTTCCCAATATCTTATTCCAAATTTTTTACATATACATTTTCATCTCTTCCGTGTCGGACACCCCCGACAAAAATCAAATTTACTAATCTAAACATATTCTAACCATGTCCACCGTTATCCCGACAAGAACCCACCGTCACCGATAATATTTCCTCGCCTCCTGACAAAGATCCCCATACTAGCCGATCAACTTCTGGCAACCCAGCCGCTGTCATCACCATCAACCACAGCGTTCCTAGCCCTCCACGACCGACCTTGCCTCCATTGTCGACATCGCCACTACGACCCATAGCCCGTACCATTACTTCCTCCTTCCCCCACTGGAACTCCGCAACCACAACAACCTGACCAGCCCTGACTGAACCTCGGCCAAATTCTATCACTCCCCGACTTTCCCGTAGCCACTCCGACATCGCCATTACGGGCAGCCCGTGCGATTCTATGTCCGCAACCACTGTCACCATATCATCCGCCGCCCTTCCACCCTGTACCCGACACACCGGCCTCGGCCCTGTCCTGGCCAAAACCCAAAAAAAATGAAAATAAAAACACACACACCCCCTCACCTCCCGTGGCCGTCGCCTTCCTCCGTCGCGTTACCCACGAACTCCGCATGGGCGCGGCAGCCTTGGCCTCCAGCTACTCCCTCTCCGTCGCGATCCACACCCTCAGTGACCGCCCCGCGTCCGGCGACGCCGACAGTCACCGTGACCAGAGCCGCCAGCGCCGCGCCTCTCTCCTTTTTCTCTTCCCTCTGCCGCTCACATCCTCCTCAGCCGCCGCCGATGCTAGCCCTAGCCAGCCACAGCCGTAGCCCTTTCCCTCCGCTGCGGCAGCCCGGCGCCGACCTCCGCCCTCCTCCGCGTCGGCCACCACCCACGCGTCCGACACCGCGCCTCTAGTTGCCGGAAACCCTCTCCGCGCGCCTCTCTCCAGCTCCGCCTCACCCAGCTCTCCGTATCGCCCTCCGCTCCTCCTATCGTTTTCTCCCTCTCCGCCTCTCTCTCTCACGCTCACTTCTGCTCCGATTCCCTCTCCCTCTCATTTCTCTCTCCTCCCAAAGAAGTGAGGAACAACAGCTCCCCCCTTTTGTTGGTTTTTTTTGTTTTTGTTTTGATTATTTTTTTGTGGTTTTGTTTAGCTTCGTTTATTATTTGTTGTCTTTTACTACTTAGTATCTATTAATATTAATATCATTATTATTATTATTATTATTATTATTATTATTATTATTATTATTATTATTATTATTATTATTATTATTATTATTATTATTATTATTATTATTATTGTTGTTGTTGTTGTTGTTGTTGTTTATTTAGTATAGAAGAAAGGACAGCAGCAGAATTTTGATACTTTGTATTATTATTATTATTATTATTATTATTATTATTATTATTATTATTATTATTATTATTATTATTATTATTATTAATAGTAGTAGTAGTAGTAATAGTATTATCTTTGTTGTTATATTTCTTGATATTGTTGTGATGCTAGATAAATTAGTTATTGACAATAGTTTTATTATATAATTATTTTATAATCAAATGAAAATATATTTAATAATAGTTCTAGCTATTTTCAAGGAGTTTTGTTCCGAACTATTTTGTTTGATAAATGTAAGATTTTTAGCCAAATATATTTGTAGACTTCCAAAATATTATTTAAAATATTTTGATGTGTGTAGTCCACGCCTATTTTCAAAATAAATTTATAAAATTATTTTTTTATATTATTATTTTCCCTACCAATTTTAAATACAATTTTGACCTAAATGAGTTATTAGTTTTCAAAGATTTATTTAAAATATTTTATGAAGTATAGTTATTATTTATAAGCATATTTATACAGACTTTGGCTTCTAGTCTAAATCGAGTTATTTCTCTATTTTCAAATATTATTTTGCTAGTAAATATAACTTCTCATATTAGAAATACTTTCATAAAATGTATATATATATTATTTCCTCCAATTCCATCATTTTCGATTCTCGACCATCATATTCCTACTCTCTCCGAATTTAGACTACTTTATGCCATCCCTAACTAATTTGACCCTTCTGGACCCAGCGAGACTGTCCGTGCCACCACCCGAGGTCACCTTGCATAGTTGTTACACCGAAGTCGCAGTTCGTGCTATCTTGATCATTGCAGTACACCAAGCGTCCTACCATGCAAGACACCTTGCCATTTGCTGTTTATTTATTTAGCTCATATTTTATGCATTATTCATTATTTTCTTTATGCAAAATAAACTGTGATACATGGCATAACTTGTTAGAACTTACTGTTCATTTATATTTCATGTTATGTATTATTTTTCTTATACATTAAACCTAGATTTCAGAAACCACCTTGTGTGTTGCATTCATAGGCCTTGACACGTTTATACCACGTTGTTGTGAGTCACATATAGGACTCGGACATGCGTGATTGGCTGGCCACCAGTACGTATAAGCCATGCGTTAGAAAATAACTGCTAATAGAATTGCATGCTAGAAGACTTAGCAGTTATGAGTTGGCATTAGACGGGGAGAACATGATTGGAAGTTGACTAGCACCCTATCTATCGTAGACTCGCTCAATACTGAGGAACGATAGGTAGACTATATGCTATAGAATCGCTCGATACTGAGGAATAGTTTATGGTGTTGTGACTCGCTACTGAGGTACTGTATTGATATTTTTTTGACATGACCAGGTAGTCATGCGACCATGAACTGTTCTTAAAACTACATTCACTTAGATTTGGTTAGGCGTCCTTATCCGTTAGGTATGAGTACTCTTGGTTTGGGTACTTGTATCTGACCGTGGCTTGGGAACAATAACTTGTCGCGGATTAGTTCGTCACACCTTGTCCTTGTTTGGTTGTAGGTGTGGCTTACTACTTCGATGAGAAGGTGTTGAACCTTGTCGGGGTCCGGATACCATATTTGGTCATGGCATGGAAAGATACGTCATCGTGAATTAGTTTACCATTTCCTGTCCTTATTTGGTTGGGGGGATGGTACGCTAGTTCAGTAGGTATGTATTGGACCATGTTATGATTCGATCTTACTTATTATTATTGAGCAATATTTATTCAGTTTATATGGCATGATATTATGTGTCTTGTTGCATCCTTCTGAGGACCTGGTTATCTCGCCAGGTGTGTGCTCTTGTCTTTCGCAGGTACTCTAGCTCTAGCCGTGACCATCTCCATTTCTTTGAGGATGATTGCACTTGGATCGTCTTTGCTTCGCTCGCCAAACTCTTTCTTTTGTTATGTATTTCTTTTCATAGTTGGTAGTGGATTTGTCTCCGTCCAACTACATGTACCAATGATAATTCATAGTTGATTATATGACATCTCTTATTCTTTCATTTTGTGGATGAGATTAATTAGTCATGGTTCTACTGCATTTTATAGCTTATGTATTCATACGAGGTTTCCATATATTGGAGTGTACTTCGTATGTAAACAGCTGGCATGTCTACGTTGCTAGTCCTACGTATTTTGGGAACTGGGGCGTTACATATTTTTGTGGTGGCCCACGCAGGTCAAGATAAATTGTTTGGTTACTTTACCGTGCCAAGCAAGCCTGCGTATAGGATTAGAAGTCTAGGATCTCATCCACATCTTGACCTCTTTTCTCGATTCCATATTCGAACTACCGTTCGACTCATCGATTGCATCTTGCTTGATTCCTTCTGTCATAAATTCTTATCTTCCCTTCGTGTGTGCTAGAGGTAGACAGGTGACCCTACTAGTTAGACATGTTTCTTTTTCCGAAAACACACCTAGTTTAATTCTTTTAAGTTGGGTAGAATGCCTTGTGTCACGACCCGCACCCGCTTTTCGGACGCGAGCTCGTGAGCAAGCCATCTACGTATCGAGAAGACTCCAGCCCGACTCGAGTACGTATAAGCTGTCCAGAATATGGTATCATGTCTAATCAAAACTATATCTCAATCCACAAGAATAATGTAAAACAAGAATGAACAAGTATGGGTCATGGTCTGCAGCCCATTAGCACATTGTTTGATTAGACTCCAAGAATGATATGAGTCTATAAATAAGCAGAGTATATCATGGTATGGGATATAAAGCACGAGAAGATAATAAAGAAATATCACAAGCAAATACCTGTATCATGCATCGCAATCCTCTACCATCCCGCTCTACTAACTAACTCTATGCAGTCGCTAAACCTGAAGAGATCATCAGGTCCTCAGAGGACTAGCAAGATATATAATATACAAGCCAACATGTAACAGTACAAATATACAAAGAAGTAAGGAACAATCAAGGACATCCAACGAGACAAAATTGACCAAGACACAAGATCTAAACACAAGGATCCTAAGACACTGGCATGCCATACTAGAAATGGCTAATAGGTCAAAGTTATAGACTACAGTCAAGGCAAGTACTTACAATCTATAGTGTCTCAATCGCAGTCAAGGCAAGTACTCATAACCAAGATAGTAGCCAATCTTAGTATAAAAATCCTATAGACCGTAGTCAAGGTAAGTACTCACAATCTATAGAATGTCAAAGTCAAGTCCTACTCAAGTCATGTCAAGTCAAGTCAAGTTATAATCAAGTCGAAGGATTCATGGTGTAGGACTAGACGACTCTATCAAGGAATACATATGAAACTAACACAGTATAACAGATAGAAATATCATAACAGAAAGGAACAAGAATGTGCAGGCAACTAGAAACATGTAAAGTAAAACTATAACAGGATGAGTGTACTAGACATAGAATAAAGCAATCACGAATGTAAGAAAGAGAACAACAGCGAGATAATGAATATGCATATAAATTATACTGTACAAGCTGGCAAGGTATACTTGTCTGGTGGTAGCGCAAAGAACTAATAAGATATCGTCAACTGGTACGCCATAAAGTCCAAAATCCATAAATGTCTTCGAAAGCTGAAATAGACATCGCCAACATTCTTAGAATAGTCAAATTAGCTAGGATTGCCTATCCTTAAGTCCAATTCTGGACACATGGGCAAAACGATAATTTCGGACGAAAACGGTGTCCGCCGTTGGACTCGCTTTGCACCGAAAAGCGTGCCAGAGTCAATGGTCTCTAAAGTCATCAAACTATATGTCAACAGGTCCAGTTTTTTGATATGAACCCAACCGTATGTCCAAAGTTGGATTCCGACGGGCCGTGCACAAAATCGCCCGTTGAGCCGGACCGTGGGGCCCACAAAACGGCGTTCCGATTCGACTGTCTCAGAATTGGACCAAACTTGGCATACAGGACCAGAAAAACGATACGGTCCTGTTGGCACAAGTTTTGTCTTGATCTGACGAGCGTGCACAAAGTAATTGGAAAATTTGCACAAAGGCCGATACGGTGAATTTTGACGGATACGCATCAAATTCGTCGTGCACACGCGACCAATTTGAATTACGTCAAAACCCATACTACCAAGAAGCCGTTACGCACCTTTCGATGCTTTCGGTTCGCGACCACGTCGTCCGAAATGGCGGGACGTACGTCGTATCGAAGATTTTCATAAATTCTATATTTTTGAGAAAGCAGTTTTTTGGCAATCTTGAGGAATCGATTTCTCGATGCATAGTTGATGAAATCGACCTCTGTAAATTGCGTGAAGAAGCCCTACAGGTTGGCTATATCTGTCTTTAAATTTTTTTTGAAATACCTAAATGGTTTGTTCATAAACTCTCTTCCAAGTGAGGGTCTTGGACTGCTCTTTACTCTGTTTTTGAACAGATTTTGGCCAATTTTCGGGCTCGGTTTATGAAGCGTGTAGGGCTAAGTAAATCGCGCTAGCACATTCGAAGTGAAGGGGGTAAGGTTGTAGTGGTACCTGAAGTTGTAGATCGACAAACCATCCATTGGGAGACGAGAAATCTCTCCACGAAGTGGGGTCGGCCGTATGCCCTGCTGCTGTTCTCCGTCTCACGTGTGCGCGCGCTGTTGTTGTCGCCTCCGGACAGCGATCGGCTGTCACGACGGTGACGCGGAGACCGCACGCGCGCGCACGGGGGATGGGGGCACGCCGTCAGTTGTTTGAAGTGTTAGGGTTCTCCATATTATTTTTTTCCACAAAATCCACCAAAAGTGAGTGCCTCGTGTCTGTGTTCAACATCTTCCGTGTCAGCCGTGACGGCCTCGGATCCGACCCTGGGTGTCTTTCCAATATCTTATTCCAAATTTTTTACATATACATTTTCATCTCTTCCATGTCGGACACCCCCGACAAAAATCAAATTTCCTAATATAAACCTATTCTAACCATGTCCACCGTTATCCCGACAAGAACCCGCCGTCACCGACAATGTTTCCCCACCTCCTGACAAAGAGCCCCACACCAGCCGATCAACTTCCGGCAACCCAGTCGTTGTCATCACCATCAACCACAGCATCCTTGGCCCTCAACGACCGACCTTGCCTCCATCGTCGACATCGCCTCCACGACCCATAGCCCGCACCATTACTTCCTCTTTCCCCTACTGGAACTCCGCAACCACAACAACCTGACCAGCCCCGACTGAACCTCAGCCAAATGCCATCACTCCCCGACTTTCCCGTGGCCACTCCGAGATCGCCACCACGGTCAGCCCATGCGTTTCCCTGTCCGCAACCACTGCCACCACATCATCCGTCGCCCTATCACCCTGTCCCTGACACACCGCCCTCGGCCCTGCCCGGGCCATGACCACACCCACCGCCACCACCGTGACCGGCCGCCACACCGACCGGTCGCCCAGCCAAAACCTAAAAAAAAAACAAACGCACCCCCTCACCTCCCGTGGCCGCCGCCTTCCGCCGTCGCGTCACCCCCGAAATCCGCCTGGGTGCGGCAGTCCTGGCCTCCAGCCGCTCCTTCTCCGTCGCGATCCACACCCTCAATGATCGCCCCGCGTCCGACGACGCCGTGACCAAAGCCGCCAGCGCCGCGCCTCTCATCTTTTTCTCTTCCCTCCGCCGCTCATAGCCTCCTCAGTCACCGCCGACGCTAGCCCTAGCCAGCCACCACCGTAGCCCTTCTCCTCCGCCGCGACAGCCCGACACCGACCTCTGCCCTCCTCCGCGTCGGCCACCACCTACGCTTCCGACACCGCGCCTCCAGTCGCCGAAAACCCTCTCCGTGCGCCTCTCTCCAGCTCCGCCTCACCCGGCTCTCCCCATCGCCCTCTGCACCTCCGATCATTTCCTCCCTCTCCGCCTCTCTCTCTCACGCTCACTTCTGCACCGATTCCCTCTCCCTCTCGTTTCTCTCTCCTTCCAAAGAAGTGAGGAACAGCAGCTCCCCCTTTTGTCAATTTTATTATTATTTTTTTGATTGTTTTTTTGTGGTTTTGTTTAGCTTCGTTTATTATTTGTTGTCTTTTACTGTTTAGTATCTATTATTATTATTAATATCATTATTATTATTATTATTATTATTATTATTATTATTATTATTATTGTTGTTGTTTATTTAGTATAGAAGAAAGGACAGCAGCAGAATTTTGATACTTTGTATTATTATTACTATTATTATTATTATTATTATTATTATTATTAATATTATTATTAGTAGTAGTAGTAGTAGTAATAGTATTATCTTTGTTGTTATATTTCTTGATATTGTTGTGATGCTAGATAAATTAGTTATTGACAATAGTTTTATTATATAATTATTTTATAATCAAATGAAAATATATTTAATAATAGTTCTAGCTATTTTCAAGGAGTTTTTGTCCAAACTATTTTGTTTGATAAAAGTAAGATTTTTAGCCAAATAAATATGTAGACTTCCAAAATATTATTTAAAATATTTTGATGTGTATAGTCCAGGCCTATTTTCATTTATAAAATTATTTTTTTATATTATTATTTTCCCTACCAATTTTAAATATAATTTTGACCTAAATGAGTTATTAATGTTTTCAAAGATTTATTTAAAATATTTTATGAAGTAAAGTTATTATTTATAAGCGTATTTATACAGACTTTGGCTTCTATTCTAAATCGATTTATTTCTCTATTTTCAAATATTATTTTGCTAGTAAATATAACTTCTCATATTAGAAATACTTTCCTAAAATGTATATATATATATTATTTCCTCCAATTCCATCATTTCCGATTCTCGACCATCATATTCCTACTCTCTCCGAATTTAGACTACTTTATATTATCCCTAACTAATTTGACCCTTTTGGACCCAATAGGACTGTCCGTGCCACCACCCGAGGTCACCTTGCATAGTTGTTACACCGAAGTCGCAGTTCGTGCCATCTTGATCATTGCAGTACACCAGACGTCCTACCAGGCAAGACACCTTGCTATTTGCTGTTTATTTATTTAGCTCATATTTTATGCATTATTCATTATTTTCTTTATGCAAAATAAATTATGATACATGGCATAACTTGTTAGAACTTACTGTTTATTTATATTTCCTGCTATGTATTATTTTTCTTACACATTAAACCGAGATTTAAGGGACCACCTTATGTGTTGTATTCATAGGCCTTGACATGTTTATACCACGTTGTTGTGAGTCACATATAGGACTCGGACATGCGTGATTGGCTGGCCACCAGTACGTATAAGTCGTACGTTAGGAAATAACTGCTAATAGAATTGCATGCTAGAAGACTTAGCAGTTATGAGTTGGCATTGGGCGGGGAGAACATGATTGGAAGTTGACTAGCACCCTATCTATCGTAGACTCGCTCGCTACTGAGGAACGATAGTTTGACTATATGCTATTGACTCGCTCGATACTGAGGAATAGTATATGGTGTTGTGACTCGCTATTGAGGTACTGTATTGATATTTTCTTGACTTGACCCGGTAGTCATGCGACCATGAACTGTTCTTAAAACTACATTCACTTATATTTGGTTAGGCACCCTTATCCGTTAGGTATGAGTACTCTTGGTTTGGGTACTTGTATTTGACCGTGGCTTGGGAACAATAACTTGTCGCGGATTAGTTTATCACATCTTCTCCTTGTTTGGTAGTAGGTGTGGCTTACTACTTCGATGAGAAGGTGTTGAACCTTGTCGGGGTCCGAATAGCATATTGGGTGATAGCATAGAAAGATACGTCATCGTGAATTAGTTTACCATCTCCTGTCCTTGTTTGGTTGGAAGGATGGTACGCTAGTTCAGTAGGTGTGTATTGGACCATGTTATGATTCGATCTTACTTATTATTATTGAGCAATATTTATTTAGTTTACATGGCATGATATTATGTGTCTTATTACGTCCCTCTGAGGACCTGGTTATCTTGCCAGGTGTGTGCTCTTGTCTTTCGCAGGTGCTCTAGCTCTAGCCGTGACCATCTCTATTTTTTCGAGGATGATTGCACTTGGATCGTCTTCGCTTCGCTCGCCAAACTCTTTCTTTTGTTATGTATTTCTTTTCATAGATGGTAGTGGATTTGTCTCCGCCCAACTACATGTACCAATGACAATTCATAGTTGATTATATGACATCTCTTATTCTTTCATTTTGTGGATGAGATTAATTAGTCATGGTTCTACTGCATTTTACAGCTTATGTATTCATACGAGGTTTCTATATATTGGAGTGTACTTCGTATGTATACAGATGGCATGTCTACATTCCTAGTCCTATGTATTTTAGGACTGGGCGTTACAGCTTCCAGCTCTTGTAATCGCAGACGGTAACTTTCTTCGACAGTCAACTCACTGGCTAAGGCTACTTGAAGAGAGAGAATCTGGATTTCTAGGGGAAGAACTGCTTCACTCCTATAAACCAGAGAGAATGGTGTACTATTTGTTGGAGTCCGGACCGTTGTACGATAGGCCTAGAGACATTCGTCGAGCTTCTCATTCCAATCGTGCTTGTTTGAAGACACGAACTTCTTGAGAAGTTTGATGATAGTCTTATTGAAGGCTTCTGCTAACCCATTAGCCGTTGGATTGTAAACAGTAGAGGCTACATTCTGAATTCGATTCTTATCGCAGAACCGATAGAATACATGGCTCGCGAATTGTGGACCATTATCATGGATGATCCTGTGAGGTAGGCCGAAGCTGTAGATAACGTGATATTTGATGAAAATGATCACATTGGACGTCTTTACTTCGATGAGCGGTATAGCTTCTGTCCATTTGGAGAAGTAATCGGTTATAGCTAGGATAAATCGATGTCCTCTGCAGGATGGCAAGCTGATTGGGTCGATGACGTCCACACCCAAGGCTTCAAAAGGCCAAGATACCATCGTCGGGTATAGAAACTCCGAAGGTTGATAAATGAAATCGGCGTGGAACTGACAAGCCCTACACTTCTTTACATATTTCACAACGTCTGCTATTATCGTGGGCCAATAATAACCCATTCGTTTGAGGCGATCTTGTAATTTGGGGCCTGGTTGATATGCGCCACAAATTATGTCATGAGCCTCACGGAGTGCATGTTTGGCTTCTTTGTCTGATAAACATCGTAACAGTCGCCCGTCGTAAGAGCATCGGTACAGCATTTTGGTAGCCGTATCATAGTAAAATCTGAGAGATCGTATTTGGACAAACACTGCTTCCTTTGGGTCCTCAGGTGTGTATCTGTGCTCGGCACCCACCATCGTGCGACTGCGGTAGTAGATTGCATGTTCATGGCCGCCTTCATTCTTCTGAGCTAATAGGGCACCAAAAGAATGATCCATAGTGCGGACATATAACAAGAAAGGCTTTCCAATTATCGGAGCCACCAATACTGGAGGGCTTGTGAGATACTTCTTGATGTCGTCAAATACGCGTCGACATTGTTCAGTCCAGACGAAAGATACTTCTTTCTTCATGAGCTGAGTAAACGGTTGACACCTTCCAGAAAGATTTGAAATAAATAGTCTGATGTAGGCTAGCCTCCCTTGAAGTCCGCATAGCTCTTTAAGATTTCTTAAAGGACGCATATCGAGGATAGCTTTCACTTTCTTTGGGTCAAGATGTATAACTTTGAAGTGATAACAAAACCAAGGAACTTGTCGCTGGTGACTCCCAGAAAAGACTTGGTTGGATTCATCTTGAGTTGGTTTGCACGCATTAGTTCGAACACCGTTCTCAAATCTTTGAGGTGGTTGCCCTTGAGATGACTTTTAACTACGATATCATCTATATAGCATTATACTATTTTACGCAAATGATCGCACAAAATTGGGTTCATAGCTCGCTGGTATGTCGCCCCTGCATTTTTTAATCCGAAGGGCATCACCGTATAGCAGTATACCCCCAACGGTGTTCGAAAAGATGTGTGTTTCTCATCATCGAGGAATATCTTGATCTAGTTGTAGCTTGAAAACCCATCCATAAAGGACATCCGCTCGAAGCCGTAAGTACTATCGATCATTACGTCGGTAATCGGTAGAGGAAACTCATCTTTCGGGCATGTTGAGTTCAAATCATGGTAATCGATATAGACTCAAACTTTACCATTCTTTTTCATGAATGGAACAATGTTAGCGACCCAGTCAGGATTTTGCTCTTCGCGAATGAACCCACTTGAAATAAGCTTCTTGACTTCACTCTCGATGGCCTCCATGATATCTGATCGGAACCGCCGTTGCTGCTGCTTCACTGGCTTAGCTTTAGACGAGATATTTAGGTGGTGCATAGCAACTTTAGGGTCCAAGCCTGTCATGTCTTCATAGCTCCATACAAAGACGTCAATATATTCTCTTATAAGCTGTATAAGAGATCGTCGTTCTTCACCAGACAAACTTTTGCTGATAAAGATTGGTTTAAGAGATAATTCATCTCCCAAGTTAACTTGGACGACTTCGTCTTCAGTAGGTGTTTCACGTTGTTCGAAATGTAACTCCCAACTGGTATCTGTTACGACCCGTACCCAGTGTAAGGGTACAAGTGCGTAACAACGCCCAGCCTACGCCGCGGAATCGATTGTAGAACGCTGTTCTAGGTCACTATCTAAACCAACTCACGCAATTATATAAAGTACTTGTCTTAAATCTCAACTTTGAATGGAGGACAAGTATAGAAATAATATAACTCAATCACAGTCTAAGCACGATAGGATAACACAGAATTCTATAAATAAAAGAAAACAAATAAAAACTACTAAATGATAGTATCTCAAAATAAGTCAACTCTCAAATTATTACTACTCAAGTTCTAGTAAAGAAATCTAAAATAGTCTACTAAACTAGTCTTCCGATCACTCCTGAGAGTCGGGGCCAAAGGTAGCTAATCCCTCTTCAGATCCATAGTGAGTAAGGCATACATCCTCAGGGCTAACATCTGTAATATTTTCAACAGGTCCAGTCAGGACAGGAATGAATACATTTTATCAAGTAAAACCAAGTAAATGACAAAGACTATAAAATAAGTATAAACAGTTATATTGATGAAGCATGGAAGTTCGAGACAGTTTAAGATGTAAAACAATAGTTAAAAAAAAGAAAAGTAAAAGCTGTGAAACAGAATATCATGTCAATGAAGACTGTAAATAAAAGCTAGCTAAACTAGAATAATGTGATATGAGTCCAGTGGTATAATATATGTCAAGTGTGATTCCAATCAATGATTCAAGTAGGGAGATTCTTTAACGGTTCTTGTGATGATTCCAGTAAGATTCTTGTGATGATTCTAGTAAAGATTCTTGACAATACTCACAGTGTGTTTTAAAATATTGAGGTCGACATGTAAACGGCTAGGGCTAATCCGGCACATCACACACTGGCCAAGTGTGGGATGGCTATCGTTCTTGTATAATTCACAGGGAGGTGGTTCGAATATTTAGGAATGACTACATGTCTACTCAAGTATTTCCCCGCCCGACCAATATGAGTGAACCCATAACACGACACGAAAATCGAGAACAAATCTAGCCAGAACATGAAGGTGCTTGTAGGTGATTCTTATAGTGGTTCTTGTAATAGAGGCTAGACAAGTAAGGTATATGTGTCGTATACATGAATTCCAAAAATATCAATCCTTGTTTGTAACCGAGAATCAAATATAACTGACTAAAACTGAAATATAAAAATTGACAAGTAAATGAAAGAACTATCAGAGAATGTACTCGCCTGGTATTTCGAAAGCCTGATGAGAATATGAGTCCAAACTGGAGTTACAAAGTCCTATTTAGAGCAACCATAGGTTACAAAATGTCTAATATGAAATAAGAATAGCCTACAATGCATTCTAAATGATTCTAGGTCCTTCTAGGTCAAAGTCAACCTTTGGTCAACTCTAGTCAACTCTGGTCAACCCTGGTCAAACTTGGTCAACTATAAGTCAACTAGTCCATCTATCAATTTTTAGGTCAAGCACAAGTTAGCAAGTCATTCTAAGTCCGTTTGAGTCAATTTGGATCAAGTTTAACCCAAAGTTGACTTTTGTCAACTTGGTCAATTTGCTAGTCAACTATGCCAAGTTAGGCCTATTTGGTCATTTCTAAACTAATTGGTCAACATCTAGACTCAATGTTGACTTTTGGTCAACTGTCTAGTCAATTGGGTCTAGTTTAGACTATTGGTCAACTTGGTTAATGCTATCTAGGTTTAACTTTATACGTAACTAATCTCACAATCTAACCAATAACCAAACTACCTTAAGGTATCTCATAAACTACCACATACACCTAATCTTTGACCTCAATATCTATACACATATGACGTAGGTCACAATATTTATGTAAAGTATACTATATGTCATATATGTATATGTGCTTAGATAGTACAACACATATATCCATACCTCAGTACCCATATGTATACCTATGACCTATATCATGTATATATATATCTTAACAACAATATAGTCTAATATATATATATAATCTAGTAGGGCTATGCCCTCTCACTAAATAACCTATCTCATAACGTATATATAGACTATATATATAAATACCTTATATAAGGCCAGCCAACCCCACATCTATACACAACCTATCCACATAACTGATACTCTTTCCTGTTTAGTCACCAATTCTGGTCTAAGTGTACTAAAATAACACACACACACACACACACACACACACACACACACACACACACACACACACACATACTTATTGACTCCCTTCTAATCCTATCTACCAACTATATGTAACATTCTTCCTTAACAATGATAAAACCCAATCTTTCCAATCTAACCTATAATAATACCCCGGTCCTACAAATCTGAAATTCGAACTAAGAACCAAATCCTATTACCAATAACTCAACTAACTTATATACTCCATCGACCAAACTCAACATCTAAGTATCCAAATTACCCAACAACTCATATACCTATATTTAATATCCAAGATACCAATCTTAATATCATAATATTCAAACAACTCACAAACGAAACCTTATATCCATATCAATGATCAACTGACCAACTGAGTTTAAACCTCGGCAAACTGAACCCTAATCAAAACCAAATCCTAACTCTGAAATCGAAAAGTGGGTATTTCCCAAAATTGAAACTGAAATAACCCTAAACTAACTCAAGACACAATAACTAAACCCAAGATACACAATCACAATATGTGAAACTTAACAAATAGTAAGGTGTACACGTGTATGACATGCTCGAGTACTCACAGGATCGAACCCGTGTCCGTATCATGTCCCGTCAGTGCGTATCGTATGGCATATAGGCGCACGTACATGGTGTCAGCCGAATCAGTGCAGACGCGATAACTTCACGAATACTCAACAAAATCTCATGAAATTTCACGAACACGTGGACATAGGTTGCCCCCACGTGTCCATAAAATTTCACACCGAACCGTGTCATATCCATTAAGTTATGACACTCAGACTGCAGGGGCTGTACGCACGCGCACGCGCGGCCTCGTGCACGTGTGTCGACGTCCGTAGCTCGCGATGCGAGCCACGTCGTGCCACGTGGTTGAGTCTAGGGTTAGCCTAGATCTAGGGCTTCATGCTCGTGCTCCTAGAATGGGTCTTCGTCGTGTCGTGTTCGCGTACAAAGGCCATGTCAGCGGCACTTTTCAGCCGGGTGCATAGTACGGGCTGACCCGTGCACGTTGGATTTCTCTGCGCACGCTTCACAAAATGTAGTAAAATTTTAGAAGCACGTGGGCAGAGGTTTCCCCCACGTTTCCATGAAATTTCAGTTGAAACGGAGTCCTGTGCGTCAAGTTATGACACTCGGACAGCAGGGCATGCACGGGGCCGTGCACGGGCCTCGTACACGCGTGTCCGTGTTCGATTCGGACACTGAAATCGTGTCAAATCAAGATCCGTCTTTACGAAAGTTATTTCAAATAATAACAATAAGAAATTCGTGAAAACAGAATAAAAAAATACCAACTTTCAGTTCTAAGTGGCCTTTCGTCGAACACGTGTTCTAATGGACTGGCACGTGTCTGATACGACTATCAAAAGAACACAAAAAACCTACCAAACTTCATGCACAGGTCCGAGGTACCTATGTGGATGCTTCTATGAAGAAAAATTGGGAATAACAACTGTTTAGAGGGGTTTACCTAGTGAGAGTCAAAATCTCAATGTATCGTGCCTCCAAACGAGTCGATACCAATTTCCTCCGGTCAAACGCCTTCGATCCCTCACTAGCAAGTCTCCAGCAGGTTCCTCTCCTTCTAACGATCACAACGCACTTCGTTTGGAAGGATTTGGGTGAGAAACGAGAAAATGGGGCCTTTGGAGGAGAAGGGAAAATATAGGGTTTGTGAACTTGTGACGGCTACTACGTTTAAACACAATAAAAGAGGGGCTGCTATTTATGGCCGGCCAGGGGGTATGGGGATTAGGTTTAGGATTTGGTCATGGGCCAAGCACTCCTTAAGTTGGTTTAATGGCCTATTGACAAAAAGGCTTAGAGGCTTTGTGTAAAATGACTTAAAAATAATTTAAATGTTTCCTAAAATGGACAATAGCTCTTAATTAAAATCTAAAAAGCCAAAAATAATTCTAATCACATGGTTAGTCTTCTAATCAAGGTTGGCTAAGGTTATACCACCTTATACTACCAAAAAACACTAATCAAAGCTACACACCAATCAAATTAACTAATAAAATAATAAAAATATCACAAAATAACTAAAATACCTTAATTTAGAAAAGTGGTGTTTACAAATCTACCCCCTTAGAAAAATTTCGTCCTCAAAATTTAAGATGGTTGCACTTCTTCTATGTTAAACCCCCGACAATCAAGGTCAAGAAAATTATATCTAAAATATGCAAAACAAGGTCATACTGGTTGTAATTCACAGTCTCGAACAGGGTTACTATACTATCTAGCACATCACAAGAATATCCTGACAGGTACTAATGAAATCACACAATAAGAGAGGGAAGAAGAATAGAAAAGACAGGCCTGCTAACCCATCACGTGAAGCATCGGTCTCCTCGACCCTCAGTACAAAAGCTCCACTCCTCGGGTGCTGGGTATGGTGCTGTGCTACAGGTGTCCTAGCTCCCTCTCTCTGACCCTGTGCTCCACCAAATGGGGGTGCCGAGGGGCAAACCTTTATCTGGTGAGCGTCAGATCCACAAAATAGGCAAACCTTTAACCTCCTCCTACAAGACTCCTAAATGTGTCCCGACTTCTTGCAGTAGGCACAACTCTGCATCCTCTGATCTTGACCTTGAGGCTGATGATATCCTTGCTGGACCCGAGCTGGTGCCTGCATCTGCTGAGGCTGGTGCACTATCTTCTATACACATGGACGCTTTCCACTACCACTGGCCCCTCCTGAATCTTCCTGACTCCTCTTGGACTTGAGCTTCAAGCCATCCTCTCCTGCCATGGCTCCTGCCAAAATCTGCTCAAAGGTAGCATCTCTGTCACTCATGGTCAAGGACTTGACTTCCTTGATCAAGCCCTTCCTGAACCTCCTAGCCTTCGCTGTCTCGCTAAGGCCCTCAACGAATCTGCCCAGGCGGCAGAATTCTTCGGCAGACTCCTCCAAAGTTCGGTTCCCTTGAACCAGGTTCTCGAACTGCGTCTCTAAGGCGCTAAGTGCTGTATCGGGGAAGAACTATAGGAACGAAGTCATAAAGCAGAATACTCTAGAGGGGGTGAATAGAGTAGGCATCAAAATATTGCTAATTAAAAACTTGTTAGCAGTTAGATCACAGAAATAATATCAATAATCACAAAGTAATAATTGTAAAGAAAAAAGATCAAAAGGCGAACGCAAACACAGTGATGTATACTGGTTTCCTTCTTGTGAGAACTAGTCCAGTCGGAAGAACTCTAGCTTCCAGTTGAATCCACTATTGGAAAATCTCGCAAGTTTTCTTACGAAGTCCTTGTAAATTCTATAGACGTGAGCTTTGATACGAAAAACTCGACCAACTTCAATTTTGAAGAGTCTTTCTTCAATCAAGCCTCGATTACAATTTCTCTGAAATCTTCTAGGCCGCACCGTACCGAAAAATTGACTAGATAATTGTAATTGGCTTGGGATTTGAAAATAAAAGCTTTTTAGAAAACTCTTTGGAAAGAAACGTAAGCTTAGAAGAGAAGAGATGAAAGTGAATGAGTGATTTGAAATGATCAAAATTCTTCTATATTTATAGTTTTTCCAAAGGCAGAACTCTGGCAGAATTCGGACAGAATTCGAACAGAACTCTATATAACAATCCGCAACTGAAGGGAGACCAAGTTTTTCTAACGTTCGAAAATCAAACGGTCAGTAACCGAACTCTGGCTGAACTCGGGCCGAGTTCTGTCAGGGTTGGTCAGGGTTTTTCAAAAGTGATTTTTGGGTTTTTAAAATCCTCCAGAAGCTTTTGTAAATAAGGGATATTTTTTAAAAATATAGGTCATTTTTAAAAATGATTTTGGATAGCCTATTTGCCAGTACAACTCAGTGTACAATGTATTCCTAGACTCAATAAAAGTAAAAATTATATTGCATAAAGAAATACAAACTCGAGTGGCAAACATAGCTTCGGTCTTGAACTGAGTAGATATCCGATCTTGATCAGTATCCAAGTGTCCAAAACGTCTTTGAGTAAACATCTGAGTAGCTCCGTATATCGAGACAAAGTTTGATCAATTATTAAAATCAGGTGTGACGATGACCAATGGGCCAACAATGTCTCCTATTTTGATAATTGACAAACCTTGACTGATATAACATCTTTGGTATCTTTGATAAGACAACAACAAATTTCGGTAAAAGAAATAGTTCCTATAATCTTACAAAAAAAAGATGTTAGATCTTATTTTCTCTCCCGTTGTCACTTAGCAAAATAATTGCAAAAGAGAAAACTCCCCGCAATATATGCATAAGCAATAATCAGTGAAGAAATAAAAAATATTTATAGTGTTCACAGGCATGGTATATAAAAAATATCGAAGCATGATAAAGAGTACTATAACGAGATATGCTAAATAGTACTAAACTGATATAAATCTCTAAAGTAGAGAATAGAAAATGATGTTTAACAGACAAACATCACAGAAAATGTCACAAAAAGTTAGAAAACTAGCACAAATAAAAGTACTGATACTAGCTTGGAATGTCGGAGCATTTTCAAGTAAACAACGACAATAAACAGTCACAATAGTACGACAAACTAGACAAAAATGTCTAAATCACATCTCATCCTCATCATCATCATCATCAGTAGTAGTCCTAGCATGACCACCATGTCCAGAAGGACCAGCTCCAGATGTGCCAGCTCCAGAGGTGTGTGGAGTAGCACCCAAACTACGGTACCAATCATAAGAATTCTCTGGATGGAATAGAGAATTGACCACCTCATCCTCAATGCGGTAACCAGATGTAGTAGGGTCTCTAGGAAGAGAACTGACAGAATGACCCATTTGAGCAAATCGGAGATCGGCAAACGAGTTGGCAATAGCCTGGAACCGAGTCACGTCACGGAACTCATGTTCCCTGGAAGTGTCAACAATAAAAGTCTGTATATCCAAAAGGTGCTGATGGATACCCTCAAAGTCATAGGGTAGGTCTGAAGAGGAACAGGGACAGTAGGAGCAGGAGCAGTGCTGCGACGAGAAAGCTGAAGATACTTAGGCTCAGGGTCTAGAGCACAAGTGGATGAATCGATATCAAAACGCTAAAAGATTTGAGGGATAAGCATCGCATAAGAGAGATTGCAGTCTTTTTCGTGACATCTTTCCATCATCAGGATGATAGTCTTAGGGGCCAAAAAAGGAATCCCCTTAAGAATGTGATAAAGGGTAGATAGCTCAAGTGCAGTGACATCATCTTTCGAAGTGGATTTTGGAAGAATAGTGGAATAGATGATGAGATGTAACTCATAGTTAAACAAGTTCAAGTTATTGGCCTTAAACTTTTCAGGACGAGCACGTGCTGGCGCACAAAGCTCATTCTTGAAACTAACAAGAGTCGTGCCCTCGAGAAAGTCAAAGTTGGTGATGTCATCGAGCGGGGCACCTTCGTTTGGAATACCAAGGATTTTTGCTAGCAATACATCATCAAACTCGATATCGATTCCGCCAACGCGAGTTCTTGCGGTAAAAGTGTCTAACACAAAGTTAAAGTAAAATAGTCGAAGGGCATTAGTAGCTATAGAGAATTGTTGGGTAACGAGACGGTGTAACCCTAATACCTCAAACAAAGAATGATGATCTAGAAATACAGTCCATTTGATCAGAGCGCCTGTACATATTATACACATGGCAAAGTCGGCATACCATAGCAAAGCTTGGTCATGAGTTTTGAAGTAAAACTCATCAGACACGCCGTCACTCGATTGGACCGAGGAAAAGAGAGAATTCGTATTCGGATTGGAAGACGATGCCTCTTCACTGGCATTAGTCTTCTTTCTCTTGAAAGGATTGAGTCCCTTAGGCATTCTTTTCCAAAACTAGATAACCTTACAAAATTGAAAGTGGAGGGAAGAAGGAGTTGTACCTTCTGAAATTCAAGTATGTTGTAAAGGATGAATTCTTTGCACGAATCCAAAGTTTGGATTGATTTCTCTACGTAGATTGAAAGAAAAGGAGTAGAGAAGAGCTAGGGTTTGGGGGGACCTTCGGCTGCTGCTGTTGCTGTTTAGATAAAGTTTGGAAGAGATGAAGAGGAGGGGACCTAGGGTTATGACTTAAAAACTTACAACACCAACAGAACTCTGGCCGAATTCGGACCGAACTCGGGCCGAATTCGCCTAGGGTTCTCCTGGGTTTTTAAATAAAATTTGTGGGCCACATCCCTTTCATCAACTCATTTCAAATATTTAATTCAAAGTTTAGTAATTTTAAACTTCAAATAATATAATTAATATTATTTTATAAATTAACTTTCGTTACTCAGCGTCCGTTTCAGATTAGATGTAGGAGTATTATCCCAGCTAATGGGAGTTCACCAGTGAACAATTAAGTACCACTTTGCTTCGACCGTAGTCGTGGTGACAGATAAACTCTTTGTAGGCTTGTCTCGAAAACAGTTATTGAGTATTGAAAAAATTAATTAATAAAATAAAATTAATTAATATTATTGACATCTAAAATTCCTAATTCTCGACGTAAATAATTGAAACGATCTTCCGCTAGAGGTTTTATGAAAATGTCAGCCAATTGATTATGTGTGTCTATGTATACAAGGTCTATATCTCCATTTTGTTGATGATCTCTAAGAAAATGATGCCGAATCTCGATATGCTTAGTACGAGAATGACATATTGGATTCTTAGTCAAATTAATAGAACTCGTGTTATCACAGAAAATGGGTATATGTGTGAAATGTAATCCAAAGTCTTCTAAAGTTTACTTCATCCACAAAATTTGTGCACAACAACGTCCTGCGACGATATACTCGGCCTCAGTTGTTGATAATGCGACAGAATTTTGCTTCTTGCTAAACCAAGAGACTAGGACTTTTCCTAGGAAGTGACATGTACCGTTGGTACTTTTTCTATCTACTTTGCATCCGACAAAAACAACATCAGAATAACCGGTTAGGTCAAATGACATGGTTTTAGAATACCATAAGCCGACATAAGAAGTGCCCTTAAGATATCGGAAGATACGCTTAACTGCGCATAGATATGATTACTTAGGATTGGCTTGAAAATGTGCACACAAGTAAACACTAAACATAATATCAGGTCGACTAGCAGTTAAGTACAGTAAGCTACCGATCATACCTCGATACTTACGTATGTCGACGGATTTGCCTTGTTCATCAATATCAAGCTTGGTTGAAGTCGCCATTGGAGTGCTAAGTGGTTTGACTGCTTCCAGGTCGAACTTTTTTAATAAATTTTTTGTGTACTTTGCTTGATTTATGAACATCCTATTGTTGGTTTGTTTGATTTGCAGTCCGAGAAAGAATTTTAGCTCTCCCATCATGCTCATCTCAAACTCATTCTGCATACACTTTAAAAATTCTTGACAAAGAGATTCATCAGTGGATCCAAAAATAATATCATATACATAGATTTGAATCAAAAGAAGATTGTTATTCAAAGATTTTATAAACAGTGTAGTGTCAACCTTTTCCTTTAAAAAACTGTTGTCACGTAGAAATGAGCTTAGACGATCATACCAAGCACGAGGGGCTTGTTACAAACCGTATAACGCTTTCTTCAACTTGAAAATATAATCATAATTTTTGAAATTAGTAAAACCTAGAGGTTGAGCTACATAAACTTCTTCTTTTCTAAAACCATTCAAAAATGCACTTTTAACATCCATTTGAAATAATTTGAAATTATGAAAATATGCAAATGCACATATGTGAGACTCGTCTCAAAGTATCAGTATTTATATACGAATACGTATTTTGTATTGTATTTCGTATTTTTTGGTTTTCAGAATGCTTTAAATTTTTCCCAAATTATTGATTTTTCCTTGACCGGCATACCGACGGTGTACCGGAGTATACTGACGGCATACCGCTCGGACAGATTTTCCACATTTTAGATATTTTCAATTTCAGATATTTTCGTGAATAGTATTTCCGATATTTCCATGAATAGTGTTTTGGATATTTTCATGAATAGTGTTTAGATATTTTCGTGAATAGTGTAGATGCATTCTATTATCCAATGGACAATTGGTTTTCTTTCAATGGCTAGGATTGATCTAGAATGTGACATGGATCACGATCCAACGGTCACGATTAATTCACCCCTTCTATATATATCCATTGAGTTTCTCTCTCCTCTTTTTTTCTTTCTTTCTCCATTTCCTCTTCCCTCTTCCTCAAGCCTAGGAAAGCTTGGCCTTGAGGCCTAGAGTATGGTTTCGGAACCCCTCTTGGTGGTGGAGTAGAAGATTAGGCTCGGTTGCTAAAACCTAGGCAAGTACATCTTGCTCAAAAGTGACATGACCATGCTAAAATTTTGTTTTCCATAGAAATTAAAGTTTTATTGTTCTATAATATGCTCCTCTAAATTGTTAACATATTTAATGTATAGCACTTTTGCTTTTGATCGACAATATTACGTAGATCTGAGTTTCTAGATATGATTTTTGAGTATTTTGAAGTTTGGATCTATCAAATGCTTTAATTTGTGAAAACTAATACTTCTATGTTGTAGGAAATTTAATTCTATTCAATTTTGACTTTTGAAAGTCCGAATTTCGATTTAAAATAAAGTTTTTATGGCTGAAACAAGTTTTAGTAAAAATCTGAATTTTGTTGCTGTTTAGAAAAATGGTACACCGACGGTATGCCGGTGTATACCGCCGGTATGCCAATTTTTGCACCAGAAACTTTCTATTTTTAGGCCGGAATACCGTCGGTATGTCGCAGTATACCGCCGATATGTCGTTTTAAGCTGTTTTTGTCCGTTTTTTGCCCTTTTTGTCCGTTTTTGATATTTTTCTCGATTGTAATGGACTCTTAACTTGATTAGATGACCTTGGATAGTTAAAGAATGATTGTACACCCTATATACATGGCACATGCTTATGTTCATTTATTGTTCTATGTCCAGATTATAGATAGTGGCCTGTCATGCTGCACTCCAGATTACTGGATATGCCTAGCTCGATTTAGTGGCTCGTAGTAGCGCACTCATGACTTGATTTTCTTATTGATAATTTTTAGACCTGAGATATGAGTACATGTTCTTCCTTGACACTGTGGATATAGCTTGTTAAATGTTAATCTATTGCATCTTGGCACTGGACAATCGAGTATGAGTATTGTTCCGTATATCACGTGATGTTAGTACGGGGATGTTCGTAAGTGATAACTTACGAATTACTCGTACATAACACACATCATCTTAGAAAATTCTTGAGTGTCTACGACTTAAAAATTTGACATGAATATGATAAGGTAAATGACTAGTAAATTCAAGTAGATCATTGTAGGAGGAAATTTGCACTACCAACCCCGAGCTCCAAGGGCCCCATAAGGCATGGCTCAACCCTGCTAGGCAAGGACTCCATGACCTACCAAGTTTGCGCGTATTGATATACGATCGAGTCACATGTCGTACCGGGTTGCGGTACAGTCAGTTATATGTTTTCTTTTACAAGTATATGATATGGTTGTTCATGTTATAAGTCTAGACACGTTTCATCTGCCAGCAGTCTTATTGGACAATAGATGTACTACTCGTACCCCTGGACATCCGGGTATCTGCAGTCAGGTAGTTGTAAAAATCCTCAACTTGAATACTAGTAATTAGGATTGTGATAACCCTAGCTAGTTAATGATAGCAAGCCGTAGGCAATGATTGGCCGTGCACTTTTGATTGTTTGTTACTTTATATGCTCTTTGTATCGTTGAGTGGCCAGAGACTAAGTTCTGCTAGGGAAAAGATCTGCAACCCTGGTCCTTGTTTGGTTTAAGGGTTGTGGCTCCGATTTCTAGTAGTTCCTAAGTCCCTCGTTGCTCATTGGCTTATTGTTCTCTATTGCTATATGGTTTAGTATTTCCATTCAGTTATTTATATTCTCGAGATACGTGCATTGGTATCACGCTAGTCTCGACCCATATTTATTTATTTCTGTTTGTTGTATTATTTTTGGGCTTTGTAGTTCACTTCGAGCCTTCCTTGTGGTACTTACTATTTGGGGTCTGACCCCACTGGTTTTGCATGGCCAGGTTCCATAGTTGATCACGATGATCTACCGTCTTCTTCTCCGGATGGTTCGCACTCAAAGGACCGACATGGATTAGCGAGTGGGTTACCTTTATTTCCTACTTTAACTTGTACTTTCATTTTGTGGTGTATTAGCCAAGGACATATGTTAGCCCTTGTTTCTGGGTTTTGTTCCCTCCGTCTTAGTACGGCGTGGATGTATATTCTGGACAGCTGCTAGTTGTACATTTATGTACCTTTTGTATAGTCAGTTGATATATCTTTTATTATGTCAGCTCTCATGATTATGTATGTACTTGTGTTTGGGACGCCTTACCCATCTCATATATGATTTACTCTTTATTGCTTCTTATGTTGATTGGATTGAGATAGGATTTGTTCGACCTTAGGAGTCGTTAGTGGCATGCTAGAGTCCACCCACTTGTCTTCTAGACAGCTTTGACCGTATCTCGGGGTATTGGAGTACTCTGATATACGTAGCTGGCTTTATTTCGCCTCCGATCTCCAGTATTCTGGTTCTGGGGTGTGACAACATAACATGCAAATGGATTCTAATCTCGCAACTGGGGCATAAGCCTCATTGTAGTCGATACCTTCTTCTTGATCGTATCCTTGAGCTACGAGTCGAGCCTTACTACGAATCACTAAACCATTCTCGTTCAGTTTGTTTCAGAATACCCAACGGGTGCTAATGACCGAATGATCAATGGACTTAGGAACAAGTTCCCAAACTTGATTCTGTTCGAATTGGTTTAATTCCTCTTGCATAACATCTAACCAAAAATTATCACTACATGCTTCTTCAATGTTTTTGGGTTAAAGCTGTGAGATAAAAGCAACACAGGAAGCTATATCTTTATTAAAAGAATGAGTACTTACACCCTTGGTAATCTCATCAATTACCAAGTCCTTTGGATGATCTGCCAAGAATTTCATCTTTTTTGGCATATCCTCAGGATTGCTGGTTCCGGCTTCTAGTTTTGTATGTGATTTGTTTGAAGACTCAGCTGGTGCTTGGTATGAAGGTTCTGTATCTTTGTGTGAAGGTATTGCAGTAGCTGTACTTGGTGTACTTACGTCTTCATTATCGTCATCGACTGAATGTTGATTTAGTTCATCAAACTTGACATTAATTGATTCTTCGATGATCATGGTTCTCTTATTGAAGACTTTGTACCCTTTGCTCTTTGCCGCATAACCTAAAAAGATACCTGCATCGGCCTTTTCATAAAATTTACTCAGGTTGTCATTAGTATTAAGAATAAAGCATTTACAACTAAATATCTTGAAATATGAAACAGTGGGTGTTCTATCAAACCATAACTCATAGGGAGTCTTCTTTGATATAGGTCGAATTAGAAGCCTATTGAGAATATAGAACAATGTATTGACAGCTTCAGCCCAAAAGTATCTAGGTAGACTAAACTGGTTCAACATTACTCTAGCCATTTCAGATAGAGTCCTATTCTTATGTTCCACAACTCTATTTTGTTGTAGAGTCCTAGGGCAGGAAAACTCAGGCAGATAACCGTGTGTGTCACAGAATTGCTTGAACTCTGCATTCTCAAATTTTTTGCCATGATCACTATGAATGCGAGTAATCATAAAACCTTTTTTATTCTGTACTTTCTTGCAAAAGGTGACAAATTTTGACAAAGTATCATTCTTGCGTACAAGAAAATATACCCACATGTATCTAGAGAAATCATCTACAATGACAAATTCTTATAACTTACCACCTAGACTAGCAATTCTACTAGGTCCAAATAAATCTATATGCAATAATTGTAGAGGTCTAGTGGTACTTATAATGTTCTTGGACTTAAAGACGGATCGGGTAGCTTTGTTCTTTTCACGTTCGCTACATACCGTATCCTTCTTGAATGATATATCCGGTAAGCCGCGTACCAACTTCTTTGTGGTTAGTTTTGAAATTGTGTCCATGTTTGCATAACCGAGCCTCATATGCCATAGTTAATTCTCAATGCTCTTGGCCATCAAGCATCTACCTGCTTTGTTATCATCTTCTAACAGATAAAAAAACATATATGTTGTCTTCCCTGATACCTTCAAAAATAGTACTCCAGTTGAGCTATCAACTATAGTACATTTGTCTTTGACGAAGTTAGTGCCATAACCGTGATCAGCTAAATGGATTATGCTGAGCAGATTATGTTTTAACTCGGTAACTAAATAAACATCTTTAATCACAGGGTAGGGAGCCTTACCAATATCACCGATACCGATTATGTACCCTCTCAAATTATTACCGAAGGAGACGTATCCTTCTTTATCCTTCTTCGACAGTGTTATGAATAATGATGCATCACCGGCCATATGCCATGAGCAACCGCTGTCGAGGATCCAATTGCTGCTAGTATGTGAAGGGCGTCTTACCTATAAAACAGTTTGCAGATGAAACTCTTCGTACCCATTTCTTGGAGGGCCCTGACAAGTTAGTCTTTGGTATCCATGCATAAACATTTAAATCTACTAACTTTCTGATTCTACATGCAGAGGATATATGACCAATGAGGCCACAATAAAGACATTTTGCATGTTGAGTGTTAAAAGTTGTGTGACGTGCATGATTGGTAGATTTTGGTTTTCTAGTATAGAAAAATGCATGCCTATTAGCCTTCTTGGGCAGTAGTTTGGTATGGTTTGGTCTGACAGTGTTTGGTTTGGGTGTGTTCCAATGATTCAGTAATTGACACGTGTTAGAATAGGAAGCAGCAACTTCAGGCCATTTTCCTAAACTAATTTCCAACTTTTTGGAGGTGTCATATAATCTAGTATAGTCAGATGTAAGTGTTTCCATTCTGACTTGTGCACACTGGAGACTCTTTCTCTTCTTAGATAGGTCTTCCTTTAGCTGGATGATAGTTTGGTCTTTTTCTTCGGATAACTTGGTAGTCTCGTGTAACAACAACTTAATAGAAGAAAGCTCACCAGACTCAATAGAAGAAACATTATTTATAACATCATCTAGTTGGTCGGTAAGTCTTCCTATCTCACCTTTGTACTCTTTAAGTACCTTCTTAGAGGTTTTATATTTACTACGCCGTTTCCTGTAGTCATTTAACAGGTCACTAAAAGCCTCTCCTAGTTGCTCAAAGGTAAAATCATCATAAGGATCAAACAGAGGATTAGTGGTTACCTGATCGTAAGCCATCAAGCATACATTTGTAGCGTCATCCGATTGTTCGTCTTCTGAGTCGCTGGCTTCGCTCTCTGCCATATGCTTGTATTGGCGTACTTCCTTGATGTAGAACTCTTCAGGTAGCCTTTGTCATATTTGCTACTTTTTTGTTGATGATGATGCCGTTGGACAATCTTTCTTCATATGTCCTTTCTTCTTACATCTGTAGCAAATAGGATCTTCCTCGTTGTTGTTTCTATTGTTGTCTTTTGTTCTTCTGTTGAATCTCATGAACATCTTGAATTTTTTTTACCAGAAGAGCTTGATCTTCAGAGTCAGAGTCGTTGTCGTCAGAATCATCTTCGACAGTTCTTCTATTTTGAGCCTTAAAAGCGATCGACTTCTCTGACTTCTCCTTTGGTGTAGCATCTTCAAAGTCTTGAAGTTCCAACTCGTGAGTGAGTAGCTTACCCATGAGTGTTTTCAGAGGCATTATTGAGAGGTCATTTCCTTCAATGATTGCTGTAGCATTTGGAATCCAGTTCTTCGTGAGAGCTCGTAGAGGTTTGTGAATCTTTTCATGGTTACTGTATTCCTTGCCTAATGAAGACAAAGGATTTATAATATCCAGGAATCTCATAAACATCTGAGTGACGGATTCATTTGGCTTCATCTTGAATGCCTCATATTCTTGAGTAAGTCTGTTGATCTTTGACTCCTTGACTTGTATTGTTCCTTCGTGGGTTACTTTGAGAAGTTTCCACACTTCATTCGATGTTGTGCAAGTCGATACCCTATTAAACTCAGTTCTGTCTAAAGCACAAAATAAAGCGTTAATAACACGTGCGTCAAGACTGCATTTTTCTTTTCATCCTCAGTATATTTATTATGGGATTTATCAACTAAAACTCCCTCAACAATAATACGAGGCTTGTTGTAGCCATCAATAACTATAGACCATAAGTCAAAATCAAGAGATTTTAAGAAGAAACTCATCCGTGTTTTCCAATAAGTGTAGTTTGTGCCGACAAACTGTAGAGGTCTGTTTGTGGCTTGGCCTTCACTTGTGAATTTCACAGTTGCCATGTGTAATGCTGTGATCTATAAAATAATTAAATATAACTACAATTTTACCTTGCTTCACCTGTATAACTTGCTCTGATACCAATTGTAGGAACGAAGTCGTAAAGCAGAATACTCTAGAGGGGGTGAATAGAGTAGGCAGCGGAATATTGCTAATTAAAAACTTGTTTACAGTTAGATCACAGAAATAATAACAATAATCACAAAGTAATAATTGTAAAGAAAAGAGAACAGAAGGCAAACGCAAACACCGCGATGTATACTGGTTTTCTTCTTGTGAGGACTAGTCCAGTCGGAAGAACTCTAGCTTCCAGTTGAATCCACTATTGGAAAATCTCACAAGTTTTCATACAAAGTCCTTGCAACTTCTACAAACGCAAGCTTTGATATGAAGAACTCGACCAACTTCAATTTTGAAGAGCTCTTCTTCAATCAAGCCTCTGATTACAATTTCTCTAAAATCTTCTAGACTGTACCGTACCGACAAATTGACTAAAAATTGTAATAGGCTTGGGATTTGAAAATGAAAGCTTTTTAGAAAGCTCTTTGGAAAGAAACGTAAGCTTTGAAGAGAAGAGATGAAAGTGAATGAGTAATTTGAAATGATCAGAATTCTTCTCTATTTATAATTTTTCCAAAGGCAGAATTCGGGCAGAATTCGGACAAAACTCTATGTAACAATCCGCAACTGAAGGGAGACCAAGTTTTTCAAATGTTCGAAAATCAAACGGTCACTAACCGAACTCTTGCCGAACTCTGGCCGAACTCAGGCCGAGTTTTGTCAGGGTTGGTCAGGGTTTTTCAAAGTGATTTTTGGGTTTTTTAAAATCCTTCAGAAATATTTGTAAATAAGGGATATTTTTCAAAAACATAGGTCATTTTTAAAAATAATTTTGGATAGCCTATTTTCCAGTACGACTCGGTGTACAATGTATTCCTAGACTCAATAAAAGTAAAAATTATATTGCATAAAGAAATACAGACTCGCGTGGCAAATATAGGTTCGATCTTGAACTGAGTAGATATTCGATCTTGATCAGTGTCCAAAACGTCTTTGAGTAAACATCTGAGTAGCTCCATATATCGAGACAGAGTTTGATCAATTATTAAAATTAGGTGTGACATGACCAATGGGCCAACAAGAACTTCTCATTGAAAAGCTTCTTGAAAGCCTTCCAAGTCTGTCCCTCTGTACCAACTCTGGGGTCGGTCTGGTACCATCTACGGGCAAGGTCCAACATTTGGCTGCCTGCTGCCTCTATCTGGAGCCAGGTTGGTATCTCTGTAAGGTGAAAGATCTCCTCTATGTGCTCGATCCAGTCATCTGCATAAAGGATACCCTTTGTACCCTTGAAGTCTCGCGGACGCATCTTCTGGAATTCCTAAATGCCTGGTGTCTTCGGCTGGTATGGCTGAACCTGCCCTCCCTGCGGTTGGACAGTCACCTTCTCCACTGCTACCATAGCTAGCTGATGGGAATTGTCAATGCCCTTCCTCATATCCTCCGACTGACGTCGCTGAGCCTCCATCATCTGCTGTATGAAGGCGAAGAACTGTGCCATATCAACTGTCCCCTAAGGCGGTGGCGGTAGCATCCCCTGAATCCCCGGGGTAGTCCTCAAAACCGATGGAGGAGCACCTCCAAAAGCTGTAGACGCTCCTACATTAGCCAGAACGAGAGGTACTACGGTCCCAGGGTCCTGCTGAGTCGGGCGGGAAGTGGCAGACCTCTCAGTGGTATCCCTTAGGCCAGAGCGATGCGATCGTGCCTCCACCATCCTGAAGACAGATCAAACAAGAATCAATTACTGAGTGTCATTACCATATTTTAGCTTGAGCGTATTTTGGTCATTTTGAAAATTTTGGATTTATTTTGAATTGTTGGAGTAATGGTTGTTATTTTTGATTTTTGCTAGTTGAGACTTTGGAGACTAACCTAGATGTTGACTTTAACTATGGAGACTTGGTTAGCATGGTGGGACCCTAGTCTAACTTAAGTCGACCCAAGATGACTTGTTGGACTTAGTTTCATACAAAGATTAAGTGTTTTAGGTGCATGAGTTTTTGACTAAGAGATTGATACATTTAGCATTGCACTTGGCCCATAGCCCACTAGCCATCTACCCTAACCCTAGTTTTCCTAGATGTGGCCGCCCCTCTAGGGATCCCCCCTATTTAATGCCTCTTTATTGTTCTTGCCTCTTTTTACATCATTTCTATATTTGTCAAAAAAGAGGTTTGTCCATTCTTCAACTCTTCCTATTTTATTCATTTTTCTTCCTTTTTAACCCTAGTCTTTTGCAATAGGATCTAATCCATGCCTATTTACTGTTGGTAGTATGTAATCTCAGCTTTGGTGAGATTTGAGGCTTGGGAGTTGCAAGTAGGATCCTTCATTTTTGGGACTTTTTCTTGAGTTGACACTCAATAGGTAAACCCCTCAAACCACTTCATTTTCTTGATTTCTTTGCATGGTTGTATAGATCTAGGAGTCCCCTAGCTGTAGGTGAAATTTGGTAGGATTTGGTTTCATTTTTGTGTCCGTATCGGACACGTATCAGTGTGTGTTCATGAGTGTTTGATGAAATGCCCAAGAGAATATTTTATTGCTGTTTTTTAAAACTAATTAAACAAAGTTGTTGATCTATATGTGCACTATGATTCCCTGCATGATTGCGCAACTTTTTGAGTCATGTCCGTATCCAAAATGGACACGAACACGCTCGCTGCACACTCGAGCAGTATCTTGCTGCTCGACGTGTCGTGTGCACTGGGCACGACACGATTTGGTCTAATTTTTCTTGGACACAAAGGGGCATTGACTGACATCTCGTACACGAAATATGAGACAAATCCTTCGAGTGTTTCATGAGGAATTGAGCTCGCATGGGATTTGTACTGTACATGTATAGCCTGTATCGGGCTCTGATACGGCCTTGGTATCGTGCACGACACGATACGTCATGATGATGTGTCAGGCCCTAGACATGTAGCCCTACCCTAGGCGAACACGTGGACACATGCACGAATGGTGTCATGTCGTGTGTCGTGTCCTGGACTCACACACACGCATTCACGAAAGTGTGCGTGTCGTGCGTGTCTGTACGTGTTCGAGAGGGTGTGGACACGTTGTATCTTGATTTTGTGAACACTAATCGACATGTATGACACTTACATATGTGCACGTTTGATTACCAACTAATTAATTTGAATTTAAGCTATGTTTCGAATTGTATTTGAGGTTACCCCCAAATATCTGATACACACGCTGTATTGGGTTTTCTGAGAATTCGAATCTGTTTTAATCATTGTTAAATGTAAATTTGTATGTGTTTTACACTTGCTATCATATCTGGATTTGTGTGTATGATTGGGTTTCACATGATTTACATGTTAGGGTTCTCGTTTGATCAAAACCCATTGTTAACACTCTCGTATACATGTTACTAACCGAACATATAAACTGAACCATGATGGCACAACACACTACACCCTTGCATATTTTCGGTACACATTCTGGACACTAACCTAATCTACACACACATGTTTACACATTTACAACTGGACTATAACACACTATATACACATGCTGCTACACCTATATTGTACACACACATATGTACTGCATACATTCATGACATCACTGAGAACTCACCCTCACACTTTAATGATACATGTTATATATGTAGATTTTTATCTATACATGTATGTTAAACTCACCCTCGCAGCGGCCGCCACGTGGGTCATTTAGAAGAATCGCAACAAGGCAAGATACGAAGGACTCCAATACTCGGCCAATCAGCTCATCCGGAAAGTCTTCCGCCAATGTCGTAAAAGGAGCACCCGGTGTGCCCACAACTCGAGGGCATTCTGGTCCTCATTCCTCCTCTAGCTCTTTCCGGTTGTTGCATCCCCCTTCCTCCTTTCTCTTTTGGTGGTATACTTGTATAGGCTTCGGCATTTTGCGCCTTGTATACTTGTTCAGGCTTCGGTCTTCGAGCCTTGATTAATAAAAAAAGGGGTTTTGTTAAAAAAAATATATGTTAAACTGAAACTTGAATGATGAATTAACCTAAGAATTATGATATGCTAGTTGACTGAACCTAGGTTTCATTTCACTGTCTCACCCACAGCACATTCTTTATTCACTGAGAACACTCATGCCACTGTCACTCTTTTCCTCTATGTAACACTCACTCACAGTCACTTTGTCACTCACTGCTCTGTTACACTCACAATGCCACAGCATTCATTTCACATCACTCACTTGTATAAGCACCTTCACTTTTGTGACTGAGATCACAGTCCCATGTTCTTTCCTTTTCCCTCTCTCTAATTGATAACATATGTATGATATGTAATGGGATGATAGACATGTAGTATAATATACATGAGGGTAATGAAAATATGAAAGGAATGCAATATATGTAATATATATATATATATATATATATATATATATATATATATATATATATATATATATATATGGGTGCTAAAGTATGTTATGTAAAATATGTAATACATAATGTATACAATGCATGAAAATATGATATCTATGTAAAATAAGTAAACATGAATGAATGAATGGTATGTATTTAATGTAAGTATACATGTATACATGTAATGTATATAAATATGTATGTATATATGTAATTATGCATGTTTGATAGCTTGTGTAGCTTTGTGATTGTGTGTGAGTGCTAGCCTAGGCTTGGTTAGGCTTAGTGAGACTTGTTGGACTAGGATTGGCCAAGTTGACCTAGTTTGACTAGTGTAGTTGACCAGAGTTGACCATGACTTTGGCCTAGATGACCTAGAAATTATATAGAATGCATTATAATCTTCAGTATTACCATTCTGGACATGTTGTGACCTGTGTTGCTTTGTTTAGGACTTATCTACTCTGTCTGGACATATATATTCATCAGATACTCAGGATACCAGGCGAGTACATTCTCTGACCGTTTCATACTAGCTAGAACTTATATTCCTGCTTTAGATTACTTTACTTAATGCTGTCACGATATTATCACGGATTGGTACTATATGGATCTCTTCATGCGATGTTATCCCCCTCGGGAGCATCGAGTACGTCATGTCATGTGTATTTCATTTTCATCATGTACTCCTGTGCTTTCATCATGCATGTATACTCATGTGAATCATGTACTCTCATGTTCACCGAGCCCTCATGTATAACTTCATGTACACTCATTTATGAGCCCCTATGTGAAGTAATGTATAGTAACATAACTTGAACGGATCCTTGTGTATTGATTGGGGATGGGGGAGTAGAAATGGTCATGTGAATATTTCCAAAGTAGTGTAGTCATGTATAAACTCTCTTGTTTATTATCAAGTCATTCACATGTCTATCTTGTACTCTAAACCACTAGTTCACTGTTAGTTCTCTACCTATAGTAGATATTTACATTACAGTCATCTCTTTTACATCTAGTCATTCCTACAGTCATTTATGTATCTTACTCTTCTGCATGTTTATATTTTCTAACACATTATGAACTGCGTGAGATGTACTGTGCTCACTTCTGTCCTGACTGGACCTTTTGAAAATATTACAGCGGACGAGGATGAGACGTGTTGTACTACCTACTACAGGGCAGCATTAGAGGACACCTGTGACTGGGACCTTCAGCAGGATCCATTACCTGCTGACGACACCCCTATAGTTTAGCTATCTTATTTCAGTTGTATCTCATCTGGATATTTGTATTGAGATTTGTGATGATGTGGATTTTTGGAGTTGTTAGATGTTTATCTTAGATACTTTGGATTCTCTCTTTTATTGTATTTCATCTGTGGATTCTGTTGATATTCATATCTATCTTATCGTACATCTTCCTTAGTTGTGATTGAGATTTGTACTTTATATTGTTCCTCCATTCGAAGAGTATAATTGTGCAATGTACCTTAAACTGTTAGATGCATATGACCTAGGATAGCGTTCTACCGCCGACACTGCGGCGTAGGCTGGACGTACCCACTTCTCGTACCCTTACACTAGGGTGTGGGTCGTGACACATTTTTAGTGGTGGCCCATGCAGGTCTAGATTTGCAGTGATATTCGAACTAGAGTATCACTATAGCCTGTAGTAGGATTAGGATATTTTTTGAAGGCACTCAATCACATTAGGAAAAAATCTTAATCAGATTCCTTTTATCTAAATTTTGCTGCTTATTGTCTTTCCTTGAATATAAACTGTCCTCCTTTGATATTTTGACTCATTCTCAGAAATTGTTTCTTGTTTGATCTGTCTCCAGGATGGTCATCGAGATTAGATCTCATCGCTCCAGACCGGAGGACACTGTTGAGAGGTCTGCCACCTCTCGTCTTGTGCAGCCAGCCTCCGATACCGCAACACAAGTTATGCCAGCTGGGGTGGGTGCTTCAGCTACCTTCGGAGGAGCCCCTCCACCAGTGTGTAGGCAGAGCCCAGTTATCCCGGAGATGCTTCAGCAACAGCGGCCGCCTTTAGGATCCGTCGATGCAGTATAGCTGTTTACCTTGTTCCAGCAGTTTATGGAGGCTCAGCAGGCTCAGCAGCAGCGTCAGACGACGGAGTTCAGTCGGGGCATCGATCTGGCCCTGATGACAGTTAAGAGGGCTACAGCTCAGCCTCCGACAGATCAACAACAGCATCAGCCGAAGGAGAATGGCATACAGGATTTCCAAAAGATGCACCCGCGAGACATCAGGGGCACAAAGGGCATCCTGTAAGCAGACGAGTGGATCGAGCACATGGAGGAGATCTTCAGGCTAGCGAAGATTCCAGCGAGACTGCAGATTGAGGCGGCAGCTAGTATGATGCAGGACTTGGCTCGCATGTGGTACCAGACAGATCCGAGGGTTGGCACAGCTGGGGAGACTTGGGAAGCTTTTAAGAAGCTGTTCAAGGAGAAGTTCTTCTCCGACGCAGCACTTGGTGCCCTCGAGACGCAGTTCAAGGCTTTGGGGCAGGGCAGTCAGACTGTCGAGGAGTACGCCGGAGAGTTCTGCTGTCTGGGCAGATTTGTTGAGGGGCTTTCTGAGCCGACGAAGGCCCGGAGGTTCAGGAAGGGGCTAGTCAAGGAGTTGAAGTCCTATACCAAGAGTGCCCGCAGTGCCACTTTTATGGAGATCCTGGTGGGTGCCCTAGCAGCGGAGGATGACCTTGAGCTGAGGCTCAAGAGGGGACGAGACACTCTCAGTACCAGCAGCAGTGGAGGCCAGGCCAAGAGGCCTCACTTTCAGTAGCAGCATCAGCAGAGACAGTTTCAGCCGTAGCAGTTCCAGCAGCCGAGACTTCAGCAGTGCAGCATCAGCAGCCGAGGCAGCAACAGCAGGCCCCGAGGCAGCAGCCTACTAGTTGTACCTTGTACTAAAAACTGGGGCATGGGTGGACCGAGTAAAGAAAGAGGCTGGGGAAGTGCCTTCTCTGTGGTTCGTCGGAGCATCAGCTGAAGGACTGTTCCCTCTTTGCAGGCAAAGCAGCACGGAGAGCAGTAGCCAAGGCTCCAGTGGGACAGCAGAAGGGACCGCTGTCGACTCAGCAGCAGCAGTTCATGCAGCATCAGCAGCAGGCCAAGGGAGGTCAGCAGGGGCGAGCTTTCGCCATGGCGGCCGAGGATGCAGAGGCTACTGGGAGCTGATCGTAGGTTCTGTTCTTCTCGACTCCATTCCAGCTTTCGCCTTATTTGATTTCGGGGCTTCCGACAGTTTTGTGTCTATATCATTTGCTGTTAGACACTGCCTTGTATCTGAATCGTTGCCTAGGACTTGCAAGATCACGATCGAGGGTGGTATTATCCTCGTGAGTGATGTTTATAGAGGGCGAAGTGTTATTTTGGGAGGCTGGGAGTTGGAGGTGAGTCTGCTCATAATGCCACTACCGAACTATGATATTTTATTAGGTATGGGTTGGTTGAGCAGGCATCACGCTAGCATAGATTGTCGTAGGGGTAGAGTTTTGTTTGGAGCGCCAGGAGAGCCAGAGTTCGAGTTCACCCGACGGCAGGTGAAGCAGAGCAGCGGACTTTTCTGGGGAGTTTCAGTCGAGGAGCAGATGGTTCCACTGTCACGACCCGCACCCGATTTATGGGCACGAGAACGTGGGTACGTCCAGCCTATGCCGTAGTATCGGTGGTAGAACGCTGTTCTAGGTCACAATCTATCTAACACAATGTGATATACCCTCCAGACGGAGGACAATCTCATAAGAATACACACTCAATCACAAATCCAGGGATAGATATATAGCATGATGAAATAGATAAGAAAATCTACAAGAAAGAGGCAACTAGAAGTGAAGTAAAACAATTTTATTAATTAACTCAAGGTCTTAATACAACTCCATGATAAACAAGAAAAGAAGAAACACAAACTCTATACAACTACTCCAAACTCTACTAGTGTCCTCTAGGCTAGCTGTGAACTCCAAGTTTCCTGTAAAATTTTATCAACGGGTCCAATCAGGACTGGAACGAATACATCTCATCAAGTAAATCCAAGTAAATGACAAAAAATATAAAAACAATTATAGACAATTTTATTGATGAAGCATGGGAATTCGAGACAGTTTAAGATGTAAAACTATAGTAAAAGAACAAGGAAAGTAAAAGCTGTGAAACAGAATATCATATCAATGAAGACTGTAAATAAAAGCTAGCTGAACTAGAATAATGAGATATGAGTCCAGTGGTACAATATATGTCAAGTGTGATTCCATTCAATGATCCAAGTAAGGTGATTCTTGTAACGGTTCTTGTGATAATTCTAGTAAAGATTCTAGACAATACTCACAGTATTTTTTTAAAATACTGAGATCGACATGTAAACGGCTAGGGGTAATCCGGCACATCACACACTGGCCAAGTGTGGGATGGCTATCGTTCTTGTATAATTCACAGGGAGGTGGTTCGAGTATTTAGGAATGTTTATATGTCTACTCAAGTATTTCCCCGCCCGACAAATATGAGTGAATCCATAACACGACACGTAAATCGAGAATAAATCTAGCCAGAACATGAAGGTGCTTGTAGGTGATTCTAATGGTTCTTGTAATAGAGGCTAGATGAGTAAGGTATGTGTGTCGTATACATGAATTCCAAAAAAATATTAATTCATGTTTGTAACCGAGAATCAAATGGAACTGACTAAAACTGAAATATAGAATTCGACAAGTAAATGAAAGAACTTTCAGAGAATGTACTCTTCTGACAATCCGAGCTTCTGATGAGGATGTATAACTGAACTGGAGTGATGTAAAACTATTTAAGGTATACATATGTCACAACCAAGTCTAAAATATCAAAGGAAATAGCTACAATGCAAGACTAGATGCTTCTAGGTCCCTTTTGGTCAAAGTCAACCCATGGTCAACTCTGGTCAAACCTGGTCAACGCTGGTCAAACCTGGTCAAACATTGGTCAACTAGTCCGTTTACTAATTTTTAGGTTATACCCAAGTTTCTAGGTCATTCTAAGTTCGTTTGAGTTGAAATGGATAAAGTTTGACCCAAAGTTGACTTTTGTCAACTTGGTCAACTTGATGGTCAATTCGACTAAACTATGGTCTTTGGGTCGATCCTAATCTGTCCCAATACTCCAATGGTCACAACACTAACCTACAATCACATAAAACTATAGTCTATCCACCACTAGCATATATATATATATATATATATATATATATATATATATATATTTTTTTTTTTTTCTAGCATATATATATATATATATATATATATATATATATATATATATATATATATATATAGAGAGAGAGAGAGAGAGAGAGACTTCCCTCTAAGCACATACATATATACATAACCCATATATGAAAGAATGGTGGTGCGAAGAATACGGACTGTTATCACTCCAAAATTCTGGAAATAATCAGTCCAAGATCATCTACCCAAAATTATGTCACACAAGTATTTATATATAAAACATACAATGTATATATATATATATTTATATATATATATATATATATATATATATATATATATATATATATATATAGCTAGTACCGGAAATAGATCGATCTCTCGATCCGAAGCGATACAAAAATCTGGAAAAACTGAACCCTCGCTCCAAAACAGCGCTTATATATATACATAACCATATTCATGAATATATATATATATATATATATATATATATATATATATATATATATATATATATATATATATATATATATATATATATATATATACTTATATATCTATATATTGGCCTACAAGTAGAAAACTCATATATGCTTGAAAAGAGCAAATAATTAAGTAAAAATTATGCGGATCACTTCCCGCAAGTTTTAAAGATCATTTATGAACTACTAAATCAGAAAATAAGGATTAAAAGTCGAAGGATCGAAAAATCACATTTCTATTCAAAACTTTGAACCCGAAAAATCCAATTTCGACAAAACGACTCAAAACGCAAAATACACCAAATCAACCCGCAAAACTCGGCATACACACTGGTATCAACCTACGTGATGTGCTGGGGTACTCACGAGTCCAAAATTGTGTCCGTGTTGTGTCCACAGAACGCGTATCGGAAAAACCCGACACCGCGTGTCAAAGAGAGCGTTCTCGCTCGATTGTGCGTCATACGCACAACGAAAAGCCACAAGCTCGTGCACACGGCTAGGTAGGGTCACGGTGTAGGTCTAGGATACGTCGACATGACACAAAGTCATAGCGATGCGATGCAATGGCCCACGCACAGTGCGTGGCCTGTGCTCGCGTGCGCGCGTGCGTGCTCGTGCGGGCGGTTCGCCACTCGTGGCTCGCACGTGGGGCCACTTCGCAACTCGGGGTCGAGCCCTTGGGTATTCTAGGTATATGGCTATGTGTCCAAACTCATGGAACGCTCCCTCGTCGCGTTGTGTGCGCGTACGAAGAGCTTTTCAGTCCAGAATTTCAGTCGGGTGCACAGAATGGCTGAACAGTGCACTACGAATAACTCCGCGCTCGCTCAATGAAACGTCATGAAATTTTACGGATGAGTGGGTAGAGGTTGCCCCTATGTGCTCATAAAATTTCATGTGAGATGGAGCTCTGTGCTTCGAGTTATGACGCACAGACAGCAGGGCGTGCACGGGACCGTGCACGGGATCTCGTGCACGCGTGTCCGTGTCCGTTCGAATGCCGAAATCGTGTCGATTTCTGATCCGTCTTCACAAAAGTTTCTTAAAATAATATTATCTAAACGTTCGTGAAGACAGAATCAAAAAATAACAAGTTTCATTTCTTAGCGGCATTTCGTCGAACACGTGCCTTGACGGGTCGACACATGTCCGATACCGCTACTAAACGAACTCGAAACGTAACCAAACTTTATGGGCAAGTCTAGGGTACCTATATGGATGCAAATATGAAAGAAAATTCAGAATAACCATGGTAGAAAAGGGTTTACCAATTGAGTGTCGGGAATCCAATAAACGAAACTCCTCGAACGACGTGTCGGTCGTTTCCCCTCAAGCAATTGCCTCTGCCTCCTCATTAGCAATACTCCAGCAAATCCTTCTCTTCTAGATGAGTGCAACAGAGTTCGTTTGGAGAGAAACGGACTCCGAATGAAGAAACTAGAAATTTTTGGAGGAGAAGATATATTAGGGTTTCACTTGTGGAGGCTATGCTTCACAAATGAATGAGAGAGGGGGGTACTACTGTGGTCGGCCAGTATAGGGGTTCTTAGGGTTAGGGTTTCACTTGGGCCAACTCCCTCTCAAGTTGAAATAAGGCCCAAGATAAAAAGCTCAAAAGGCTACATGCAAAAAGGCTTAAAAATTATCCAAAAGTCTTCTAAATTGAACCCAAGCCATAAATAAATTCTAATAGGTGAAAAATAAATTCTAAGACATACTTAGGCTCCTATACAATATCCACTAAGGTTAAACCAGTTGCTAGTACAACACAAGTTAAAATATCTAGAAAATCATAAAATGGCCAAATGGCTAAAATGACTAAAATACCCTTTCTATGAAAAAGTGGATGCTACATCCACATCCTTTGATTGCGGAGTTTATGGATGTATTTTCGGAGGACTTGTCGGAACTTCCACCAGACAGAGACCTTGAGTTCTCAATAGATTTGGTTCCCAGCATGAAACCAATTTCCCAATATGTCTATCGAGTGAACAACAACGAGTTGGTGGATGAAGAAGCAGGTGGATGAGCTGCAGGACAAGGGCTTCATCCAATCGAGTTCTTCACCTTGGGGTGCACCGGTGCTCTTTGTACTGAAGAAGGATGGTTCGGTATGGATGTGTATCGACTACAGGGCACTCAACAACCTCATGATCAAGAACAGATACCTACTGCCACGGATTGATGATCTCTTTGATCAGTTGAGCGGAGCTCGGGTTTTCTCGAAGATTGACTTGAGGTCAGGCTATCATCAGGTAAAGATGAAGAAGGAGGATATCTCGAAGACCGTATTCAGGATGCGGTATGGGCAGTTTGAGTTCTTGGTTATGCCGTTTGGGCTTACCAACACCCCGGCGGTGTTCATGAACTTGATGAACAAGGTGTTCCACCAGTACTTGGACAAGTTTGTGGTGGTGTTCATCGATGATATCCTAGTGTACTCGAAGACTGAGGAGGAGCATGAGGAGCACTTGAGAGTGGTTCTGGAGACTCTCAGGAGGAGCTTTTTGGCAAGCTCTCGAAGTGTGAGTTCCTTTTGGACAGAGTTGACTTCTTGGGTCATGTGGTGACTGGAGATGGGATCTCAGTTGACCCGAAGAATATCACGGCAGTTAAGGCTTGGTCAGCACCGAGTTCAGTAGCAGAGATTAGGAGCTTCTTGGGATTGGCAGGCTATTATAGGAGGTTCGTACAGGATTTCTCCTGGATTACAGAGCCATTGACTAGGCTGGTCCGGAAGGATGATGAGTTTGTCTGGTCAGAGGAGTGTCAGGTCACTTTTGATGAGTTAAAGAAGCGGCTGACGATAGCTTTGATTCTGACATTGCCATCAGGATCTGGAGGGTTCACTATCAACAGTGACGCCTCAGGAAAGGGTTTGGGTTGTGTCTTGTAGTAGCATGGGAAGGTAATTGCCTATGCTTCCAGGCAGTTACGTCCCCATGAGAAGAACTACCCTACTCACGACTTGGAGTTGGCAGCAGTTATATTTGCTTTGAAGTTGTGGAAACACTACTTATACGGAGAGCGGGTGGAGATCTTTACAGATCATAAGAGCTTGAAGTATGTGTTTACATAGAAGGAGCTCAACATGAGGCAACACAGATGGTTGGAGTTGATGAAGGACTTCAACATCCTTTTGTAGTATCACCCAGGGAAGGCCAACGTGGTTGTCGATGCCTTTAGTAGGTATCCGACAGCCATGTGTTTGACTTTGGATCGTCACTTGCTAGCAGATTTGGAGAGCCTGGGAATTGAGGTGATTGTGCCCAGAGTTCAGATGCAGATGTGGGGCCTTCAGATTCAATCAGACTTGATGGAGAGGCTCAAGTCGACACCGTTCGAGGATGTTGCTCTGCGGTGTATCCGAGAGCAGGATCGAGCATGGCTGGTGGATGATGAGTTTACTCTTACAGAGGATGGCGCTTTGAGGCACGGTTCTAGGTTGTGTGTGCCCAATGGAGAGCTCAGGAAGCAGGTCATGCAGGAGGCCCACCGATCTCAGTACTCTACACAAGCTATCAAACATGCACAATTATATATATACATACATATTTATATATATTACATGTATACATGTATACTTACATTAAATACATACCATTCATTTATTTATGTTTACTTATTTTACATAGATATCATATTTTCATGCATTGCATACATTATGTATTACATATTTTACATAACATACTTTAGCACCCATATATATATTACATATATTGCATTCCTTTCATACATTCATATTTTGATTAACCTTATGTATATTGTACTACATACCTATCATACCATTACATATCATACATATGTTATCAATTAGAGAGAGGGAAAAGGAAAGAATGGGGGACTGTGATCTCAGTCATAAAGTGAAGGTGCTTATGCAAGTGAGTGATTTGAAGTGAATGTTGTGGCATTGTGAGTGTAACAGGGCAGTGAGTGACAAAGTGACTGTGAGTGAGTGTTACATAGGGGGAAAGAGTGACAGTGGCATGAGTGTTCTCTGTGAATAAAGAATGTGCTGTGGGTGAGACAGTGAAATGAAACCCAGGTTCAATCAACTAGCAAATCATAATTCTCAGGTTAATTCATCATTCCAGTTTCAGTTTAACATACATGTATAGATACACATCTATATATATAACATGTATAATTATAGAGATGGGAATAATGTGCGATAGGTAAAGTGTGAGGGTGAGTTCTCAGTGATGTCATGAATGTATGCATTACATGTGTGTGTATACAATATAGGTGTAGCAGCATGTGTACATAGTGTGTTATAGCCCAGTTGTAAATGTGTAAACATGTGTGTGTAGATTAGGTTAGTGTCCAGAATGTGTATAGAACATATGCAAGGGTGTAGTGTGCTGTGCCATCTTGGTTCAGTTTATATGTTCGGTTAGTAACATGTACACGAGAGTGTTAACAATAGGTTTTGATCAAACGAGAATCCTAACTTGTAAATCATGTGAAACCCAATCATACACACAAATCCAGATATGATAGCAAGTGTAAAACACATACAAATTTACATTTAACAATGATTAAAACAGATTCGAATTCTCAGAAAACCCAATACAGTGTGTTTATCAGAGATTTGGGGGTAATCCTCAAATACATTCGAAACATAGCTTAAATTCAAATTAATTAGTTGGTAATCAATCGTACACATGTGTAAGTGTCATATATGTCGATTAGTGTCCACAAAATCAAGATACGATGTGTCCACACCCTCTCGAACACGTACAGACACACACAGTCTCGTGCACGCGTGTGTGTGAGTCCAGGACACGACACACGACACGACACCATTCGTGCACGTGTCCACGTGTTCACCTAGGGTAGGGCTACGTGTCTAGGGGCCTGACACATCATCACGACATATCGTATCGCGATACCATGGCCATATCAGAGCCCGATACAGGCTGTGCACGTACAGTACAAATCCCATTCGAGCCCGATTCCTCATGAAACACTCGAGGGATTTGCCTCGTACTTTGTGCACGAGATGTCAGTCAATGCCCCTTTGTGTCCAAGAAAAATCAGACCAAATCGTGTCGTGTCCAGTGCACACGACACGTCGACCAGCAGGATACTGCTCGAGTGTACAACGAGCGTGTCCGTTTTAGACACGGACATGACTCGAATAGTGGCTCAGTCATGTAGGGAATCATAGTACACATATAGATCAACAACTTTGTTTAATTAGTTTTGAAAAATAGCAATAAAATATCCTCTTGGGCATTTCATCAAACACTCATGAACACACACTGATAAGTGTCCGATACGGACATAAAAACGAAACCAAATCCTACCAAATTTCACCTACAGCTAGGGGACTCCTAGATCTATGCAACCATGCAAAGAAATCAAGAAAATGAAGTGGTTTGAGGGGTTTACCTATTGAGTGTTAACTCAAGAAAAAGCCCCAAAAATGGAGGATCCCACTTGCAACTCCCAAGCCTCAAATCTCACCAAAGCTGAGATTACACACTACCAACAGTAAATAGGCATGGATTAGATCCTACTGCAAAAGACTAGGGTTAAAAAGGAAAAGAAATGAATAAAATAGGAAGAGTTGAAGAATGGACAAACCTCTTTCTTGCCAAATGTAAAAATGATGTAAAAAGAGGCAAGAACAATCAAGAGGCATTAAATAGGGAAGATCCCTAGAGGGCCGGCCACATGTAGAAAAACTAGGGTTAGGGTTGAGGGCTAGTGGGCTATGGGCCAAGTGCAATGCTAAATGGATCAATCTCTTAGTCAAAAACCCATACACCTAAAATACTTAATCTTTTCATGCAACTAAGTCCAACAAGTCATCTTGGGTCGACTTAAGTTAGACTAGGGTCCCACCATGCTGACCAAGTCATCATAGTCAAAGTCAACATCTAGGTTAGTCTCCAAAGTCTCAACTAGCAAAGGTCAAAAATAACAACCATCACTCCAACAATTCAAAATAATTCCAAAATTTTCAAAATGACCAAAATACCCACAAGCTAAAATGTGGTAGTGACAAATCTACCCTCCTTAAAAGAATTTCGTCCTCAAAATTGAAAGGCAAAACTAAACTGATGAGAAGGATAGACAATCATACCTCAAGGTCCAAATAGATATGGGTGTCGCTCTCGCATCTCATCCTTCCGTTCTCAGGTAGACTCTCCTGGAGAATGATGCCTCCATGCGACGTGAACCAAGGGTATCACCTGGTTTCTCAGTACCTTCTCCCGGCGATCCAGAATCTCCACTGGCTGCTCTAGATCCTTGTTAGCAATCACCCGAATAAAACTCGTATTATACGCGAATTTTTCCGTATCTTTCATAAACGTATAATACTTGCGTACTTTTGACAGATCCAAATCAGTACGTAACTTTTAAGCATGCGAAGTTTTAAACGTGTTCTGCATAAATTATTGAACAATTTGGCACAAAAAACATGCTAGAAACCTGTTTAATTAACCAAATTTGATAACATATTTAAAAATGTGAAGTTTCTAACCTCAATATTTCTGTTTTTTGAATATTTGACCGAATTTTTTAACGTATTTTATTTACATTGAGCCGATTTATACTCGTACTTTTGCCGTCTCGAATTTTTTCCGTTTGCCGAATTGCTAACAAGGCTCTAGATAACTGAGAGTAGGCCCCACCTCAATCTCTGAATAGTCGAGTACATGGCTAGGATCAGCCACATACTGTCTCAACTGTGATACGTGGAATACGTTGTGGATATCCGCTAGTACAGATAGCAAGTATAGCCTATATGCCACGTCACCGACTCTCCCGCTGATCATGAAAGGTCCGATGAAGCGCGGACTAAGCTTTCTACCTCCACCAAAACATATGGTACCACGAGTCGGAGATATCTTCAGAAAAAACAGGCCTCCGACCTAAACATAAACAAGGTCTCAAGTTATAAAATAATCAAACATGATCAAACAAAACACAAACAAACAACCTACTTCTAATCCTATCTCTAAGTTGTACCTCAAACTCCAAAGGCCTCCGGTGGCTATCGACCCAATGCCGATGTCTGTCCTGTGCAACGTGAAGTCTGTCTCTGATGAGCTTTACCTTCTCGACTGCATCAATAACTATCTCAGGTCCCAATAAAGCTCACTTCCTGACATCATTCCAAGACAAGGGTGTACGACATTTACGCCCGGACAATGCCTCGAAGGGTGACATCTCAATGTTGGCCTGAAAACTATTATTGTAAGCAAACTCCACCAAGTACAGATGATCCTCCCAGGATCTTCAAAATCCAAGACACAAGTCCGCAGCATGTCCTCGCGTGTTTGAATAGTCCTCTCTGACTGTTCGTTCGTCTGAAAGTGGTATGCAGTACTAAACTTGAGCTGAGTGCCCAAACTAGTCTGCAGACTCCACCAGAAATGGAAAGTAAAGCGACTATCCCGATCCGAGATAATGCTCACCAGAACTCCATGAATCCTGACAATCTGCCGCATATACATCTCTGCAAGCCTCTCGGTAGACGTACCCACTTTAAATGGCAAAAAGTAGGCCGATTTGGTCAACTTGTCTACGATGACCCAAATTGCGTCTTTCCCTCCTGGTGTACGCGGCAATCCAAAAATAAATCCATCATGATGTGCTTCCACTTTCACTCTGGAATGGGCAATGGCTGCAACAAACCTCCTGGCCTCCGCCTCTCTGCCTTGACCTGCTGACAGACCAAACATCTGGCTACGAAGCGAGCTACCTCCCGCTTCATCCTATACCACCAGACGTGCTCCCTCAGATCCCTATACATCTTGTCATTCCTACAGTCATTTATGTATCTTACTCTTCTGCATGTTTATATTTTCTAACACATTATGAACTGTGTGAGATGTACTGTACTCGCTCCTATCCTGACTGGACCTGTTAAAAATATTACAGAGGACGAGGATGAGACATGTTGTACTACCTACTACGGGGCAGTATTAGAGGACACCTGTGACTTGAACCTTCAGCAAGATCTATTACCTGCTGACGACACCCCCATAGTTTAGCTATCTTATTTCAGTTGTATCTCATCTGGATATTTTTATTGAGATTTTGTGATGATGTGGATTTGTGTAGTTGTTAGATGTTTATCTTAAACACTTTGGATTCTCTCTTTTATTGTATTTTATCTGTGGATTCTGTTGATATTCCTATCTATCTTATCGTACATCTTCCTTAGCTTTGATTAAGATTTGTACTTTATATTGTTCCTCCATTCATAGAGTATAACTATACAGTGCACCTTAAACTGTTAGATGAATGTGACCTAGGACAGCGTTCTACCATTGATACTATGGCATAGGCTGGACGTACGTACCCACTTCTCGTGCCCTTACACTAGGGTGCGGGTCGTGACACTGAGAAAGAAGCGATATAATCAAAGGAGGATAGTTTATTTCAAAGAAGGCAATTATCAGCAAGAATGTATAGATGGCACAAATTAGATCAAAAAAAATTTCTAACTGTGATTGAGTACCTCTCCGCTAATGCCTATTTCTTAGTTCCTATCGCAGGCTCGTTAGCAGTACAACTAAATCGCCGTACTACCACGATATCGCACTAATGTGACTCTCGACCTGCATGGGCCACCACTAAAAATGTGTCACGACCGGCACCCAGTGTAAGGGTATAAGTACGTAACAACGGCCAGCCTACGCCGCAGAATCGGCGGTAGAACACTGTTCCAACTCATGCAATTATATAAAGTACTTGTCTTAAATCTCAACTCCGAACGAAGGGCAGGTATAGAAATAATATAACTCAATCACAGTCTAAGCACGATAGGATAACACAGAATTCTATAACTAAAAGAAAACAAATAAAAACTACTAAATGATAGTATCTCAAGACAACTCAAAATAAGTCAACTATCAAATTATTACAACTCAAGTTCTAGTAAAGAAATCTAAAACAGTCTACTAAACTAGTCTCCCAGTCACTCTTGGGAGTCGGGGCCAAAGGTAGCTAATCCCTCTCCAGATCCATAGTGAGTAGGGCATGCATCCTCAGGGCTAACATCTGTAATATTTTCAACAGGTTCAGTCAGGACAGGAACGAATACATCTCATCAAGTAAATCCAAGTAAATGACAAAACTATAAAACAATTATAGACAGTTATATTGATGAAGCATGGAAGTTCGAGAAAGTTTAAGATATAAAACAATAGTTTAAAAAATAAGGAAAGTAAAAGATGTGAAACAGACTATCATGTCAATGAAGATTGTAAATAAAAGCTAGCTGAACTAGAATAATGTGATATAAGTCCAGTGGTACAATATATGTCAAGTATGATTCCAATCAATAATTCAAGTAGGGAGATTCTTTAACGGTTCTTTGATGATTCTAGTAAGATTCTTGTGGTGATTCTAGTAAAGATTCTTGACAATACTCACAGTGTGTTTTAAAATACTGAGGTCGACATATAAACGACTAGGGGTAATTCGGCACATCATACACTGGCCAAGTGTAGGATGGCTATCGTTCTTATATAATTCACAGGGAGGTGGTTCGAGTATTTAGGAATGTTTACATGTCTACTCAAGTATTTCTCCGTCCGACAAATATGAGTGAATCATAACACGACACGTAAATCGAGAACAAATATAGCCAGAACATGAAGGTGCTTGTAGGTGATTCTTGTAGTGTTTCTTGTAATAGAGGCTAGACAAGTAAGGGATGTGTGTCGTATACATAAATTCCAGAAATATCAATCCGTGTTTGTAACTGAGAATCAAATAGAACTGACTAAAACTGAAATATAGAAATTGATAAGTAAATAAAAGAACTATCAGAGAATGTACTCGCTTGGTATTCTGAATGCCTGATGAGAATATGAGTCCAAACTGGAGTTACAAAGTCCTATTTATAACAACCATATGTTACAAAGTGTCTAATACGAAATAAGAATAGCCTACAATACATGCTAAATGATTCTAGGTCCTTCTAGGTCAAAGTCAACCCTTGGTCAACCCTGGTCAAACCTGGTCAACTATAAGTCAACTAGTCAATCTACCAATTTTTAGGTCAAACACAAGTTATCAAGTCATTTTAAGTCCGTTTGAGTCGATTTGGATCAAGTTTGACCCAAAGTTGACTTTTATCAACTTGGTCAATTTGCTAGTCAACTATGCCAAGTTAGGCCTATTTGGTCATTTCTAAACTAATTGGTCAACATCTAGACTCAATGTTGACTTTTGGTCAACTTTCTAGTCAATTGGATCTAGTTTAGACTATTGGTCAACTTGGTCAATGCTATCTAGGTTTAACTCTATACGTAACTAATCTCACAATCTAACCAATAACCAAACTACCTTAAGGTATCTCATAACCTACCACATACACCTAATCTTTGACCTCAATATCTATACACATATAATGTAGGTCACAATATTTATGTAATGTATACATGTCATATATGTATATGTGCTTACATAGTAAACACATATATCCATACCTTAGTACCCATATGTATACCTATGACTTACGACCTATATATATATATATATATATATATATATATATATATATATATATATATATATATATATATATATATATATATATATATATATATTTTATTTATATATATATATATATATATATAAATATATATATATATATATATATATATATATATATATATATATATATATATATATATACATATATATATATATATATAATATATAATATATATATATATATATATATATATATATATATATATATATATATATTAACAACAATATAGTCTAAAAATATATATATATATATATTAACAACAATATAGTCTAATATATATTTATATATATAATCTAGTAGGGCTATGCCCTCTCACTAAATAACCTATCTCATAACGTATATATAGACTCTATATATATAAATACCTTATATAAGGCCAGCCAACCCCACATCTATACACAACCTATCCACATAACTGATACTCTTTCCTGTTTAGTCACCAATTCTGGTCTAAGTGTACCCAAATAACACACACACACACACTTATTGATACTTTCTTTCCTTCTAATCCTATCTACCAACTATAGGTAACATTCTTCCTTAACAATGATAAAACTCAATCTTTCCAATCTAACCTATACTAATACCACAGTCTTACAAATCTGAAATTTGAACTAAGAATCAAATCCTATTACCAATAACTCAACTAACTTATATACTCCATCGACCAAACTCAACATCTAAGTATCCAAATTACCCAACAACTCATATACCTATATTCAATATCCGAGATACCAATCTTAATATCATAATATCCAAACAAATCACAAACAAAACCTTATATCCATATCAATGATCAACTGACCAACTGAGTTTAAACCTCGACAAACTGAACCATAATCAAAACCAAATCCTAACTCTGAAATCGAAAAGTGGGTATATCCCAAAATCGAAACTGAAATAACCCTAAACTAACTCAAGACACAACAACTAAACCCAAGATACACAATCACAATACGTGAAACTTGACAATTAGTAAGGTGTACACGTGTATGACATGATCGGGTACTCACAGGATCGAACCCGTGTCCGTATCGTGTCCCATCAATGCGTATCATACGGCACGTACGCGCGCGTGCACGGTGTCAGTCGAATCAGTACAGACGTAATAAATTCATGAATACTCAACAAAATCTCAGGAAATTTTATGAGCACGTGGGCAGAGGTTGCCCCCACGTGTCCATAAAATTTCAAGCCAAACCTTGTAGTATCCATCGAGTAATGACACTCAGACTGCAGGGGCTGTACGCACGCGCACGCGGCCTTATGCACGTATGTCGATGTCCTTAGCTCGCGACGCAAGCCATGTCGTGCCACATGGTTGAATCTAGGGTTAGCCTAGGTCGAGGGCTTCATGCTCGTGCTCCTGGAATGGGTCCTCGTCGCGTCGTGTTCGCATACAATGGCCGTGTCAGCGGCACTTTTCAGCCACGTGCACAGTATGGGCTGACCCGTGCACGTTGGATTTCTTCGCGCACGCTTTACAAAATATCGTGAAATTTTAGGAGAACGTGGGTAGAGGTTGCCCCCACGTGTCCATAAAATTTTACGTTAAACGGAGTCTTGTGCATCGAGTTATGACACTCAGACAGCAGGGCATGCACGAGGCCGTGCACGGGCCTCGTGCACGCATGTCCGTGTCCTATTCGGACACTGAAATCGTGTCGAATCAAGATCCATCTTCACGAAAGTTATTTCAAATAATAACAGTAAGAAATTCGTGAAGACATAATCAAAAATACCAACTTTCAGTTCTAAGTGGCATTTCGTCGAACACGTGTTCCAATAGATCGACACGTGTCCGATACGGCTATCAAACGAACACAAAAACCTACCAAACTTCATGAACAGGTCCGAGGTACCTATATGCATGCATCTACAAAGAAAAAATTGGGAATAACAAGTGTTTAGAGGGGTTTACCTATTGAGAGTCAAAATCTCAATACAACGTACCTCCAAACGAGTCGATGTCGATTTTCTCTAGTCAAACGCCTCTGATCCCTCACTAGCAAGTCTCCAGCAGGTTCCTCTCCTCCCAACGATCACAACGCACTTTGTTTGGAAGGATTTGGGTGAGAAACGAGAAAATGGAACCTTTGGAGGAGAAGGGAAAAAATAGGGTTTGTGAACTTGTGACGGCTACTACGTTTAAACACAATAAAATGGGGGCTTTTGTTTATGGCCGGCCATAAGGTATGAGGATTAGGTTTAGGATTTGGTCATGGGCCAAGCACTCCTTAAGTTGGTTTAAAGGCCCATTGACAAAAAGGCTTAAAGGCTATGTGTAAAATGACTTAAAAATGATTTAAATGTTTCCTAAAATGGACAATAGCTCTAAATTAAAATCTAAAAAGCCAAAAATAATTCTAATCACATGGTTAGTCTTCTAATCAAGGTTGACTAAGGTTATACCACCTTCTACTACCAAAAACACCAATCAAAGCTACACACCAATCAAATTAACTAATAAAATAATAAAAATTCAAAAATATTACAAAATTACTAAAATACCCCAATTTAGAAAAGTTGTGGTTACAGTATCCATCTTTTGAGCCTATTATTCGAGCTTGATTGATTGGACATCTTCTATAATTTGGTCAACTAACACCATGTTGATGGACAAAGTTGCTTTGAACATGTCTCAAATGCTGGAGTTTAAATCCCAGAGGCAGGAATCAGAAGAATGAGAACAATGATCCACTTCGACGTCTGATCCTTCAGGATTTGTTGGAGAAGTAACGTAACCCAAACCAACACCATTTTGTTGATAATAATTCTCGGGTTTGCCGGAAGGAGCAAAGTAATGTATTGGCAATCGTCGCCCTTCACCGTAGTTTAGTCCCTGGTTGCTTTTTATATCATATCCCATGTTTTGGATGATATTCTTTGCCTGTCAACTATATCGATAAAGTTGGATTTTTTCAGAATCATTGTCAGCTTCAGTGTTGCGATTGGGAGTAGTAATGTCCAGAACGAACTTTCTTTCGCCAATTATTCGATCGAAGATGATCAATTCTTCACCCTTCTTTCTAGCTGGAACGATGAAGTAGTGGATATCTTCTGGCCAGACTTTTTCCTTTAGACGAGGCATCGTGATCGGCATGTAGAGATGTGTTCCTATGCCATGCTCTAGGACATACAATGTATCTATGTACTGGTTTACAGATTGGCAGGCATAGGAGTAATTCAAAGATAAACCTTTACTTAGAAAATATGCAATTTCTTCTTCAGGGATAACATCATCCACAGATGGTACATTATTTTGAGTATTGATATACTCATTGAGAAGATCATTGTCCGGAACAGGAGTCACAGACTTGATTAAGTTCACCACATAGGGTAACTCGTCAGGATTGGGAGGACGAACTTCAGCAGGTTCCATCCGAGTTGTTTTGTGGAGAGTGATGGTCAATGGTTTGACAATATTAGGATTCTTCTTTTTGACCCGAATTGTGAGAGGCTTTGGAGTACTTTTGGGAGTAGTACGTCCTTTGACTCGAATAACCAGGAGACCGTCACTGGCGGATTAACTCACTTCAGCTTCATCGTCAGCTTCGTTGACGTCATCCTTAGAGGGCTGAGATTGGTAAAGTACCGAATGTCCATAGTAGGCTTCAATACCCTTAAAAGGATCGACATCAGCAAACTCCGTCTTCACGATGCCATCACTGTTAACATACTTAAAGTACTGGTGAAGGGTAGAAGGAACGATCATGTTCTCGTGTATCCACGGACGTCCTAACAAGACGTTGTAGGACACATTGGCATCGATTACATAGCAAGAAACCTATGTTCGGAGATCACCAATTTGGCACTTGAGACGGATCTTGCCCAGCGGGTGGCTTCTCCCAGTATTAAAAGCAATGATAGTTGTATTGGTGGTAGACAGCTTGAGCAGAGGGATCCCTAGAATTTGGTTAAATTTCTAGGGATGATGCTGAGGGAGGAGCCTGGATCGATATGCATCCGATCCACCTTAATCGCACCGATATATCCTGTATAGTACAGAGGTCTATCATGACGATTGTTTTGAGTAGCATATCCTCTTATGAAAAGGTAATATTGGGCACCACTTCCATAGTGCTATGACAGTGAGGACAGGAGATGGGATCTTCAGCAGGGGCTTTGACTTCAGTGAGATAAGAGTCGACATATAGTAATGCCTCACTTAAAGCTTTTCGTATCTCTTTGGAGAGTCGCAGTAGATCGAACAAAGATAACCTGGCAGGTGTATTGGCCAGCTGTGCTAGTATGTCAAAGTTGTAAGGTCGATCCATGCCTTCGAGAGTTTGTGCCTTTAGAGACTTGTCAAATTGCGTCTCCTTCTGTTTAGCTTTGTCGGTAGACCAGCTTCTGAACTTGTGGGGGCAACAAGAGCTTGAGAAGGCATTGCATCTTCTTGTGCAGGGTCATAAGTCCGTAGATAAGTATTCTCAGATCGCTTCTCGCCAGATAGAACTTCGTAAATCAGAGAAGACACCATATGGCATGATTTGTATTTCTTGCCCCTCTTTGCTTTGGAAGACACCACCCCATGTGTCATTTCTTGCACAAGGTTTGGATGGACCCACATGATCTCACCAGGTTCTGTCATGAGTGGCACCAACGTTGATGTTGAGTCACGAGCTTGTCTTCAGCTTCGAGGTTGATAACTTGGCTGTTGATAAGTTGTCGTATCTTTTTCTTCAGGACGATACAATCCTTGGTAGGATGGTGTACGTACTGATGATAAAGATAGTACTTGGGATCGTTGAGTTGGTTCGCCTTCGCAGGACGTTATGGTGGAGGCAATGTCAGTTTATTACCCTTCATCAATGTGTAAAAAATGGTAATAATATCATCTTCGTCAAAGGAGAAAGTCTCCTTGGGTTTGTCAGGAGTGCCCTGAGAATTGGAAGCTCCCTTGAAAGTGTCGACCTTTAAGAATTCTTTTCCTTTACCTCCACGAACAGGGATAGTTTGGGGGTGCTTGCTTTTGTGTTCAGATTTGGGTGTCTTCAACCCCAGTAATTCTAGATTAGGGACATCATTTTTAGCACATTAGCAGCCCCGATGAAAGCAGGCCATGTATCATACTTATGTATACCTAGATAGAACTTCACGGTAGGAAGGAAGTTATGTCAACAATTATCCATAAGCTCTGAGTCTGGTATACCGAAGGACATCTTCAATGCTAGTCGCCTGAAGCGTTTGATGAAAGCAATAACAGACTCACTCCTCCTTTGCTTGGTCTCGATGAGGGTGGACATACTAACATGCATGCCACTATCATAAAACCTAATTAGGAATAACCTCTCCAAGTCTTTAAAGGAATTAATGTAACCGTCAGGTAGACTGCAGAACCATTCAAAAGCTACCCCCTGCAAGGTGCTGATAAATAGCTTTAACAAGAACGGATCGTCCCTTGGTAAGTACAGAGTCTACGTGTTGAAGTATATCATGTGTTGGCGAGGAGAAGTCATTCCGTCAAATGAATTTAGCGTCAGTAGCTTGTAGTTAGGAGGGCAAGTAGCATTCTCCCATTCAGAAGGATAAGGTTGAGATATCTCCATCTTCTAAAGCTCGTCTTTGTGTCAGATGGTATCGAGACGGGCAACAAAAGAATCAATTGCATCCTGCTGATTGAGCAGATGATGAGAAATGGCTGATGTACGGTTGTCAAGCGTCGTTGGCGAAGGACCACTCTCAGCATTTACAGGATTTGGAGGAGGTGCAACGGAATGATACTCCTTTTGTAGTGAAGAAGGGTTGTTGCTATAAGCTGGACTAGCGTGTGCTGAGACGTTCGGTTGAGGTGGAGGAACAGCTCCAGCAGTTTGGAGTGCCATGATACTGGTTAGCATATCAGTGATCTTGGCAAATACCGTTTCAAGACTCTCTAGCCGCTTGTTGGTCTGATCACTGGCTTCTTCAGGTCTTTCTCCATCCGCCATGTACGCAGATAACATGCGAGGATGAATAGAGAAGACAGTACAACTGGTGTTGATATTGCCTGTCTCTGAGTTGAAAAGACCCTCGTCTTCAGGCAGGGGAGGTAGATAGTCACCGTCGGACTCGAAGAGATCATCGTCATCTGGAAGGCTACCCCCGTCATCTGGAAGGCTACCCCCGATGTGAAGGTCATCTGCTTTAGATTCTGAGGGAACACTACCCGCAGCTGAAGGATCATCACCCCCAGCTTGGGATTCCTCGTCATCTATACGGAATCTCGTCCTTGACCGAGTACCCATATAGACTCCTTCAAATGTAACAGCTCGCTAGCTGTTTGTTGGCAGACTTCTTCTCCTTCTGTTCGCAGAACTGAAAGAAAAAGTTGGGTTAGTGGTCCATCTTCTTTGATTGGGACTCCCGTAAGGAGGACCCCATGAAGCCATGTTGGATGAAACACATAATAGCGTTTCATCATCAGAGTGCTACAGTCATCGAAACATGGACTGCATCGGAGGCACCTTCGTTGCTTTGGAGTAGCAACAGTTGATGACAATACTGGTGCACGGATGTACGCCATGAATTGTAGTATCCTTTCTCGCTTTACGCTTTTGATTTATCATGTTGCATAAATCGGCGGAAGAGAGTTTTGCCTTAAAACCTATGTCACATGCATTACCGAGCTTTACATACGGATTTGTAAGGGAAGTTGGCGCATTCGGACATAGTTCATATGCAGGGGCATGCCCCACACCTAAGTTCCGTGATGACCTTGAAGACAACCCCGTGCTATACGCGGTGGGGTCTGTCTTTTTACTGTGGGCGCATAGACCATGGAGCATGCCCTTGGGCTCATGCTTTCCTAAAGTCCTGACAGCATGCCTGGCCCTCTTGGATGTGGGCGCATGGCCCTGGACGCAAAGCCTATCGAAGACAAAAATCCTCTGGCCAGAATTATGCGCCCACATATTGCCTTGGGCGCATAGCTCTGGGCGTATGCTTTGAAAAACAGCGCTGTTTTCTTCCAGTTTCGCCTTCTTCGTTTGTGAGCCTCACTGAGTTTGTCCAGAGCGTCAAACACTTTGATTCTTGGCATCGTAGTGTTTTTCTTTGCCAAGTTTTGAGTGTTGTACACTCTGTTGTTGATTGTACAAGAGGAAAGTCACTAGGCTAGTAGAGCTCAGAACGGTATGTACCTTCTTCGTATCAGGAGCCTCTGTGGCAGAGCTATGCGCCCATAGGGGAGCTCCATGCACCCATGTGGAAGGCCTATGCACCTACGTGACAGAGTTCTTCGGTTGTATATCTTCTACGACACTGGCAGAATATGCACCGCGAGCCTTCGGAAGCCAAGTCTTGCGAGACTTGTTTCGCTTTACTGATTTCGAGGGAGTAGAGCTGTCCCTCGAGAGCATCTCTTTGAATGCCTGCTGATCGAACTTCATGATCAACATCTTCTGAGTGCTCCCCACTTTATCGGTATCGGATTGCGTCACCACCTTCTCGTCAGAGGAAAAAGTAGTCCCCTGCAGAGTCGCCATTTTTGTGGACACACACAAAAAAGAAGAAGAAATGTTGTCTTTTCTTATTGGCGCAAGGCACCACAAATCAAGTACGCCTGAGAGATCCTGTACTGAGGATCCCCAAGTACAAAGAGAATCTGAGGAATGGGACGATAGAGATCGAGCGACAGTTGCTCCTTTACTCTATTGATACTCTGATTTACAAAAGTGGAAGAAAAACTAAGAAAATTGCTAATTGTCGGCTCACTGACAAGAAGGGCAGCAATTTGGCTCTTGAAATGCTCTCCGTTCTGTGTGTTTTGTAGAGGGGTACGCCCTCTATTTATAGTCATTTTGTACTGAAATGGCTGTTATGCGCCCACAGTTTAAAAATATACTAATTTTACTGTGGTGCATAACACCCCTTTGGGCGCATAGGGTGCAGGCGCATGGACACTGAATGATCGTGAGTAGATCGTGGGGTTGACGTGGCTGCATGCTTCGGTGCATGATTGCTTGTGGAGACTAACGTGGCCGCATGCTTCGGTGCACGACTGATCGTAGATGTTGACTGAGTCGTATGGATCTGCTGCCTTGGGCGCATGGTATGGGAGTAAGTTTATGCGCCCACACTTGGGTGCATGTTTGATCTGCATGAAAACAATATGGGCGTATAGCCCCTCTTCGATCATGTGGGCGTATATCCCCTCTTCGCTCATGTGGGCACATAGCCTCCCTTTGGTTATGTGGGCGCATAATATTCTTCTTCATGTGGGGTACATAGTCTTGTATTTTTCATGCTTCTATAGTGAGTGTGTGTGTATGTTTGTTATGTGAATACAGACAAGGTAATGTTTGTGAATGAAATACAATGCAATGAATGAGTGTCAAGCATCTAGAAGTGTATAGGTAAGGATGTGTGAAGTGAGTGAAATGTGAAAGAGTGAATTAGTTAATGGTATGCAGATAATAAAGTATTCGAGTGAGTAGTGTCAAGTGACTGTGTCAATATAGTGTCTAGCAGTAGCAAAACATGAGTGTCAATGTATGTGTCAAGAGTGTACAGATAGGTATCAAGTGTAATATGTCTAATACAAGTGAGTGTTCAGGCATGTGAACAATGTGACAGTAGTGTGTGTGTCAAAGTGAATTGTGAAACAAGTGTATCAGACAACTACAGCAGTGTAGATGAGTGTCAAAGCAATGTCAATATGGTGTCCAAGTGTCTCAAAGCAAGGTGAGCATGTGTCAAAACAAGTGTGTACAACAGTCGCCTGCACAGAGTAGTAAAATCTATGGGTTAAACCACAGATCGAACTTCCTAGGGTTTGAAGCCCCACAACCATGGCCCACTGTCAGTCACTGCCCCTACCTAGAACAGTGGCTAGGTAGTGAAAAAATAGCATATCGAGTGAGTACGAGGCCTACAACAGCAGGGGATGTACTGTAGCCAGTGTATTCAAAGCTGCGTGTCCCCGTGTCCATTTTAACACATCAAAATCAACTTAGTCAAACACCTTTGCAATCCACAGTATATTAGCTGCCCAAAAATGTAATTACATCAGAAATTGGTGAACAAAACTTCCTATAGGGCATTTCGTCGAACACTTGAGATACGTATTCGATACGGAACGATACGCCCATGATACGTACCTCAAATGGACACGAATTGGACTCAAATTATTTTTAGGGCTAGGGGGACCCTAAATGGATGCATCTACAACAAGAAAACTGAAATCTAATAGGTTTAGAGGCTCTTACCAATTAGGAGTTGGAATCCCAATGAAAATTCTCTTGAAATGATCTCCTACCAAATCCAATGGTCAAATTGCTCTAAATCCTTCCTAGCTAGCCAATAAAGACCTCCTCTCTTTAAAGGGAAGAGTTTGCAATTGGTTTGGATGAATTTGTAGTTGATTTGGTGAAAGGGGACAAATTTGGGGAAGAACACAAACTAGAGTTTCAATGCAAGAGGGAAGAAAGGGGGCTAAATAATGATCTATATAGGTAGAAGAAACAATATGTGGCCGGTCATAGTCATGGGCTAGGGTTTGGTTAGGGTTGCAATAGCCCAAAAGCCTCTCTAAATTGTCAAATCAAGCTCCCTTTGCTAAAGGCCCAAACTACCATGTTGTTTTTATTCTTTAATTACATTCTAAGTAATTTTCTAGCTAGATTAGATTCTAATTACTAATCTAAATCCATAAGCTTGGTCTCCATGGTCATGGTTAGTCTCTAGTCACAATGGTTCTAAGGTTTTACTAGCAAATAACAAAATCACAATACATCAAATTAAATAATATTAAAAATAATCAAAAATTCACAATTACCAAAATACCCTTATTCTAGAAAGTGGTAGTGACAAAATGGTATGGATTTTGGCTTGTTTTAGAATGATTTTGGTTTGAATGGGTCAGGCTTTATAGATAGGCTTTGCGCTATATTAGTGGACTGATAGGTTTATATTTGAATGGACTTCTGGTACCAAGTGCAACTCAATGTACATAATTCCTAGACTCAATAAAATGTAAAATTACATAGAGATGACCAATACAACCTTCAAGCAACAATATTATTGGATCATCATATGGGTCATATTGTGACATACTGAAACATGGTTTAGTTAACTATCAAAATCAAGTTGAATGAGAGTGAATGGGCCAACAATCTCCCCTTTTTGATAATTGACAAACTATGAATGATATGACAAATCTCTTTGAATAGCACAGCTCCCTCGCAACTTGTGGAGCGATTTAATACAAAAATGTGATGAGACATCATATTTGTGTATATTTTCTCCTCCTTTGTTATTTGATCGAAATGGCATGCTCCCTCAAAATGAGAGGAGTAATTTGATTCACAAAAAAATAAAAGAGTTAAAGTGCACAAAAATAGCAATAATATATGACTATAAGTGCAAAGAGAAGGGATAACATTGCTTTTATTTATTCATTTACTAAGTTCAAAACCAAAAATACAGCAGTCCAATAAAATGCAGTGGGTTATAGAATATCAGAGCCATCTTGATAAATCTACTAAGCAGCAAAATCCATCAGTTGTCATCATTGTTAGTATCAGGATTAAGAACTCGATTTGGATTATAGAATGCATCAATGAGATCCATATATCACTGGACGTAGTCATCATGGATGCGATAGCCATGATGAGTCAGATTATGAACAATTAGAAATCGTCTGACATGATGTTGAGATAAGGTATACTGAAAATGAATCAAGGTATTGCCAAGAGCTTGTGTCTGGAGGGTCTGATGGAAGTCAAAAGCTTTGTAGCGATCATCATCCTTTTTGAAGCAATCATGCAACAAACTTTGGATGGAATCCAAAGTAGGAGGTGGCTCAGAAGTAGAAGGTGAAGAGTCAGCAGCATTGGTGTTGGAGTTTGAGGATGAGTTGTATGGAAGAAGTTAATTTGGCTTAATTCTACGGACCCGATTCAGAGGGGTAGGCTCATCAGTATAAGGACAATTGTCATAAGGTACACCGAAGAAGCCAAAGATTAATAGCAAATACATAGCGTACTGATGGAACTGGGGATTCCCAGGACCCTTACTTTGGTGTGCGTATTGATCGATAGAAAGTTAAATAGATTTAATACGTGTTCTAACCCTTCATAGGCAGAAACTAGGGTTCACGAATTATACCTACGGCGGAAAGAAGACAAGTAGTTCATGGCAATCTCGAGCGGACGACCCCAAGATCTTCTGCACGTATTCCTTCCTCGACTTGGACGTCGTGTGGACGACGATCTCCTAACATTTTCTTCTCCTTGGCATCCCTCACTTTCTCTCCTTACGTGAATCACGAATTTAGATAAAGATTCAGATTTCAAATCAGTCCTTTGGCTGCCAGAGAATAGAGGATATATATAGGCTATGGCAGGGACCATGAGGAGAAATTAGGGTTAGGCTCCTAACGGATCTGGATATCCCGTGTTCAGCCCGAAAACACAATCCAGGCCCATTAACAATAGCTTGGTCCACTAATGAGCTATTGTTGCACTACCTCTCTTATTCCAAATTATGTTTGTGGACTCCTTTTATTATATGTTCGTTTGGCTCCCCATGTTAAGATATCGAATGTCCGTCGATCAAATTAAGTTACTGATAACTATATTGATTCGACATCTTTTATCCTTGAGTAGTACCGCTCAGCTTTATTTTTCATGTCGGATATAATCTACTTGTAGGATTTACATGACAATCCTTATGAGCACCTTAAGGAGACATCATCAACCCGATGTATCGGGACACGGATTCCATTTATAATCAACAACCCATCATACATACAATGTTTTTACCCAATTCATAGAGGTTGTTGACCCATAATGAATCTCACTCTTTCATGAGTCAAAGTAATGCACACTGCATATACATGTCTGTTATTATATCCGGATTAAGAGCACAAGTATCCATAATAACAGAGGTATTTATTCACTTATGTAGTCAGTACAAAGAGAACAACCTCAAGTGGTCCTGTTCAATACACACAAAGGGTACTAGTGTAAACCTATAGTCAAGATAGACTAATACCAGATTACACTACAACCTTTCCAATAGATTGTCCAAGTCTATATAGGTTGTGAACTATTTATATACTCCATAGGGAACTGATAATAAGATCCTTTGTGTGACATCACAAACCATATTATCAAAAATATAGAATATCAGACATTTGTATTAACACTTGCAACAAATACAATATGCAAACATTTGCCCATATGATTCTCATTCAAAATTTAAGGAAATAAGGTTACTACAAAAGTGATGCTTTTAGTATATAACCCTAACACATACATCAGCGGATGCCTTTTCTTGCGACAAGTTACCATTTGGGGCATGATTATTTGTGGAAGATTGAATGTGTTAAGAAGTACAGATGGTCTAAAGCTGATATTTCTAAATAAGCGACTTCATCAAATTAGATCTGGTTTGGTAGAAACGTAGAGAATAGAATGCGATGCATTTCATAAAAATATAAATTAAGATATCGAGCATAAAATCTTCCTAGAGGACGATTGTGTGGGGCACAAAGAAGATTTTTGAATGATTTCAGAGTTACGTTGTCAGTAAATTGAACTTGCGTGATACTAACTAAGGGTTCACCTTCAACATGAATACGTTGGATGCCCCTAAGTCAGTTGTATCGAATTCAATGTTAATGCAGTGTACCCTTGAAGAAATTTTCCATTTTTAAAAGATAAGTTGTAGTAAAACATACCAATAGCATTTATAAAAATACAAGTATGAGTTGCAACTAGTTCTTCAAGTTAAAGTTTTTAAAAAAGAGACAAAAAATCATTGTATTTCAGAAAATCAATGTGGTGTCATGAATAAAAAGATCTATGAGATAAATCATTTAATAATTCATTAGAGTTTTTGAGAGATCGAAATAGAAAACTATCGAATAATCCAATGTTTGGCATCATGGGAGAGAAAATGTGATCAAAGAAAATTTTCCCTTATGAGTTATTTGATTTACCATTGAGATGAAAGAGATGGAAGAGAATAGAAATTCTTCAAAGGAGGCAAGCCACAAATTTATGGTTTTGATAAAACTAGGGTTTTTGAAGGCTAGGTTAGAGGTTTTTTATGGGTATGTTTGAGATTCATGAAAAAGCATGTATATATAGCAACAATAGGCCTAAGATTGAGTGGGGTCGGCCAAATCTCAAAAGATGTTGATATATGTGGAACCGAGTTCGGTCCGAGTTCAATCATATACCGAGTTAGGCCTAAGATCAGTTAGCATATGGAAAATAATTTCCAATGTCAACTTTATTCGAGGCATTAGATTTCTAGAGTTGGATAAAATATATGAGCTATAAGTGCCAAATAGACTTTATCAAATCATAAGTTTATGTAAGTATAAACAATCTTGGAGTAGCTGTAGGAGCCAGATTCTAGCTAGGTAGTCAGAAGACACTTGACATTGTGTCACTTCAGGCTATGTATGCATGTGTGACAGAAGGACCATTTCGGCTTGTATCCAAAATCATCATAACTTTTGGGAACTAAATTGATGTAAGAATTTAAAGCACCATATAGTCTTATATTATGTCTGAATTAAGAAGTCCTAATTCTTGGTGAATAATGTTGAAACAATCTTCAGCCAGAGATTTTGTAAAGATGTTTGCTAACTAATGTTCTGTGTCGACAAATTGTAAGCATGCCCCCGTGCTATTGATGATCCCTTAAGAAATGATGTCTAATTTCTATGTGCTTAGTATGTGAGTGATATATTATATTATTTATAGATTAATAGTGCTAGTGTTATCACAAAATATAGGAATGTTCTTATAGTGCAGATCAAGGTCTTCCAAAGTTTGCTTCATCCACAAAATTTATGTACAACAACATCCTGCGACGTTATACTCATCCTTTGTTGTTGAAAGAACGACAGAATTTTGCTTCTTACTAAACCAGTAGACTAGAGACTTTTCTATGAAATGACATGTGCCACTAGTACTTTTCTGATCGATATTGCATCTAGCAAAATCAATATCTGAATAGCAATAGACCGGTTGTTAAAGTACCTTTAAGGTATCTGAGGATACGCTTAACCGCGCTCAGATGTAATTCCTTAGGATTAGCCTGATATCTATCATATAGGCATACATAGAACACAATATCCGAGTTACTAGTAGTTAGATATAATAGAATACCAATCATACCACAATACTTACGTATATCTATAGATTTGCTACTTTCGTCAAGGTCGAGCTTAATTGAGGTTGCCTAAGGAGTTCCAATAGGTTTAGCATATCCATGTCAAAAAAATTGTGTAACTCCTTTGTGTACTTAGCTTGATTGATGAATGTTCCTTGTGATGTTTGCTTGATTTGCAAGCCAAGGAAGAAGTTTAGTGGATCCGAATATGATATCATCAAAATAAATCTGTACTAAAAGCAAAAATCAGTGGAAGTTTTTATGAAAAGGGTCGTATCAACTTTTCCTTTTAAAAATTATTGTCAAGTAAAAAGAAGCTTAGGCACTCGTACCAAGCACGTGGGGCTTGCTTGAGTCCATGTAGAGCATATTTTAGCTTGAATATGTGATCAGGATGTTTGTAATTTTCAAAACCAGGGGGTTGCATAAGAAAAACCTTTTTCTTTGATAAAACCATATAGAAAATTAACATCCATTTGAAAGAGTTTAAAATTATGGAAGCTAGCAAAAGCACAAAGCATTCGAATGGACTCGAATCTAGCAACTGGAGCATATGTTTCATCGTAGTCAATACCTTCCTCTTGGTTATAGCCTTGAGCTACAGACATGCCTTGTTGCGTGTAATTGAACCATTCTCATCTAATTTATTTCGGAACACCCATTTGGTACTAATGATCGAATAATCATTAGGTTTATGAATGAGTTCTCAAACTTGATTACGAATAAATTACTTGAGTTTCTCTTGCATAGCATAAATCCAAATTTTATCAGGAAAAGTCTCTCCTATATTCTTAGGTTCTATCTTAGAAATGAAGGCGACATTAGCAATGATTTTTTTATTGGAAGAACTTCTACATACATCTTTGGATACATCACCTATTACCAATTCCTTTGGATGATCTGAAGAGAATCTCAAGCTTTTAAGCAGACCGTCCAGATGACTTGATGTGCTTGTATCTTTAGGATTGTTGTCAATTGTGTTTGATGTTTGCTTGTTGAGTTCATTGAAAGTGACGTTGATAGACTCTTCAATAGTCAGTATTTGATTGCTAAACACCGGTATCCTTTGCTTTTGGCCGCATAACCTAGAAAAAATACCTTCATTGGCCTTGGAGTCAAATTTTTCTAGGTTATTTTTAGTATTAGGAATAAAGCATTTGCATCCAAAAACCTTGAAGTAACTAGTTGTAGGAGTTCTACCAAACCAAAGCTCATTGGGAGTCTTTTTCAATATAGGTCGAATAAGAACCCTATTCAAAATATGGCATGTTGTATTTATAACTTCGGACCAAAAGTATTTTGAAGTTTGTACTGATTTAACATAACTCTAGTCATATTGCCAAGAGTTTCGTTCTTCCTCACCACAACACCATTTTTTGAGGAGTTCTAGGATACGAAAGTTCATGCAAAAAACCATTTTTATTGCAAAAAAATTTTAAATCACTATTTTTAAATTTGCCTCCATGATCACTTCAGATGCGAGTAATCATGAAGCCCTTTTCGTTTTGTACCTTTTCATAAAAGGCGACAAACTCAAAAAAGCTTTATTTTTATTTGCAAGAAAGAAAATCCATGTGTATCTAGAGAAATCATCCAAAATGACATATGCATAAGCTTACCGCCAAGACTGGCAACCCTGTTAGGTCCGAATAAATCCATACGCAGAAGTTGAAGTGGTCTATAAGTACTTACAACATTTACTAACTTAAAGAAGGATTTAGTAGCTTTGTTCTTCTCACAGTCAGAATATACCATATCATTCTTGAAGAAAATATTCGGTAGGCCTCTTACTAGTTTCTTTGTGGAGAGTCTTGCAATGGTGTCCATATTTGCGTGTCCTAGACGCATATGTCATAGCCAGCTTTTATCCTCGTTGGCGTACAGACATTTTCTCGCATAGTTATATCTTTTAACAAATAAAATATATAAATATTATATTCTCTTAAACCTTCAAATATGATATTGTTGGTAGTCCTTTTATATACGGAGCATTTGTATTTTATGAAGTTAATGCCATAACTGAGATCAGCAAGATAACTTATGCTGAGTACATTATGTTTTAATTTTGTAACTAGATAAATGACTTTGATGACAAGATAGGAAGGAATACCTACATTACTATTACCAATGATATATCCTTTAAGGTTGTTACCGAAGAAAACATATCCTTCTTTCTTCATCGATTACGTTGCAAATAAATTTGTGTCACTGGCCATACGTCGTGAGCAACCGCTATCGAGAATCCGCTTCCTGCTAGCATGAGAAGGAGGTTCCACCTACAAAACAAGTTGTAGATGTAACCTTTGGTACCTATTTTCTTGTAGCTCATGTTGTGTTAGTTTTTGGTACCCATACATAAACATTTGTATCTACCAACTTTCTAGTTCTAAAGAATCTAGAGATTTGTCCTTTTCTACTGTAGTAGAGACATAAGGCAGAATTATTGGTGCTAGGTGCAGTATGATAAGTTTGTTTATGAGAAGTCGTGCTATATGGTCTACGTGGAAATTTATAGTAGAATGCATGATTGTGTGGTATGGTGTGTTGTATTCTGCATGCATAGTGATGTGACTAGGTTTGCTGTGTTTGTATGGATGATTATGAGATCTATTTTCCTTTCTTGGATAAGTCTTATTGTGCATGCTCACTTGTTTGGCTACGTGTCTCGTGTCATGTTGGATAATAGGTTGTTTAACCATTTTACCCTATCTAGTATCTAATCATTTAGAGGTAGAACATATTTCATCATTCTTAGTAGTTAAAGCATCTACTCTAAGAGTAGCAATGGAGTATTCCTCCTTTTCGGATTTGAGTTCCTGCTGCGTTTAGTAATCTCTTAAAAAAATTTGTCAATGCAGTCAAGAGCCGCATGATGGCTAAGATTAAGTTTGGATATCTCGTATTGATTAACACAAGAAGACGTATCCTTTACTTCTCTTAGTATAGTTGTAAGTCTTTAAATCTCATTCTGATAAGACTGACCTTTTCTAGCATGCTTAAACTTATCTTTAAGATTTCTATAATCTTCAAGTAAATCACTAAAAGCATCTGATAACTCATCAAAAGTAAAGTCATCATAGTGAGAGTTATTTGTTACCTGATTGTCTACTGCCATGAAGCATAGATTTACTGAGTTTCAAGACTTTTTTCTTCTTCAAAATTACTTGCCTCGCTCTTATGCAAGATGATTGTGTTAGCTTACTTCCTTGAGGAAGTTCTTCTGGATGGATGATCATTGCAGTTTTCTTTCTTTATCATTGGGCAGTCCTGCTTTATATGACCAGGCTTCTTGCAGTTATAGCACATTGGTTCTATATAACAGTTTTCATTTGACTCCTTCTTTGATCTCTCAACCTTTAGAAATTTTCTAAAGTTTTTGGTGATCAGGGCAATTTCGTCATCTTAAGAATCATTATCGTCAGAGTCGTAGTTGGAGGCTTTCTTGTGATGATGATGTGCTTTGAGTGCAATCGTCTTCTCCTTTGGTGCAGGACCTTGAAATTCCTTGAGATCTAGATCGTGAGTCATCAACTTGCTCATGAGCGTCTCGAGGGTCATTAGGGTCAGATCATTCCCTTCAACGATTGTTGTGGCCTTTGGATTCAGTTCTTGGTAAGCCCTCTGAGTACTTTTGAATCTTTTCATGGTTGTTGCACTTCTTTCTAAGAGAGGATAGAGGATTGACGATGTCTAGGAACCCTATGACATCTGAGTAACTATCTCATCATATTTCATCTTGAATGATTCATACTCTTGTGTTAGACGACTGATCTTTAATTCCTTTACTTATGTGGTTCCTTCATGAACGACCTCAAGAAGCTTCCAGACTTCGTGTGAAGTACAGCAAGTAGAGACCCTGTAGAATTCAGTTCTGTCTAAAGCACAAAGTAGAGCATTAATTTCTTTAGCATAGAGACTGGCGTGTTTTTTTCTGTGTTTGTGTATTTGTCATAGGGCTTTTCAGTGAGGTTCCCATCTATGACTATTCTAGGTGGTTTGTGATAACCATCTACTACAACAGACCACATATCAAAATCAAGAGACTTCAGGTAGAAACTCATATATGTTTTCTAGTTGGTGTAGTTTGTACTATCAAATAGGGGTGGCATGTTTGTTGACTGTCCTTCATCATTGTTGGTGTGGATAGATCCAATAGTTATCATAATTCTAGGGATGTTAGTCTGGTATTAAAAGACCGTGATCTTATACCAATTGTAGGACCATTAGGCAACTATAGAGGAGGGGTAAATAGAGTGCAACAGACAGATCTTATCTAATTAAAAATTATTCTACGTGAAGGCTGTGACCAACAACATATGAATATATATTTGTAAATAATACAAGTATTAAAAGCAGCCGAGTTTAGAGAGCAAACACAAACATCGAGAATTTTATCATGGTTTTCTCTGAGAGGACTAATCCAGGCCCGAGAACTCTTGCTCAGAGTTGAATCCGCTACAGTCACAATAGTGAAACACAAGCTTTGAATCTGAAGTGCTTGCAACTCCTTACACCTTGTGCTTTTATCCTAAGGCACAACGACTTAACTTATATGGGACATAATATATGGACATCGCCTTTTTCAAGTTGTAAGCCTAAGGGCATGTACTTGTTGTATTTGAGAGATGAGGGAGTGCTGAGTGATTGTATTCAAAGAGAGGGTGTGCTTGAGCGATTATAATCTTGGCTTTGTTCCTTTGTAATTCTGCTGCAATATTCAATAAAGATGAGTTCATTTTGTATACAATTGTGTTGCTTCAACTTTTCTATTTTGGGACTTCTATGCGACTGTCACTTTAATGCTCAATTGGTGGTATTTGCCTTGTGCGAGTGTAACTTAGGCTCGTGCGACATCACGCCCTAGCGAGGATGATCGGTTGCACAGGACAGGGGCGTGACACCCTAGATATAGGTGGCGGTCGCAACAATTAGCCTCCTATGTTTTTTTTCTCTCCAAAGGAGGTACGAAGAGACTATTTATATAGAAGGTTGGAAACCCTAACCCTAACCCTAACCTTGCCACCAACCAATTATGGAAGGATAACAATCAATCAAAATGAAATCCCAAAATATTATGATCGATTTAAACTGATTTAATATCCATAACTATCCAAATTCCACAATCTGAGGAATATGCGTGCGATCTGCTTAAACCATGCATGCGCACAATAACACATGTGCATATGCGTGCATACGTTGTAACGTTCCAGTCCCAAAATACATAGGACTAGGTAACGTATATGCCAGCCGTATAATAAATATACATAAGTTGTAAATGTAGTATACGGATAGTCATGGCTCACTAATCTTATCCACAAAAAATAAAAAAATAAAGATTTAATTAAATCAATTATAAAAGTCATTGAACAAGTTGCTGGGTGGAAACAAATTCACTACCAAGAGATTAGATGAGAAATAAATAATAACAAATACAAGAATTTGTCAATCACGACAGAGGATGATCCAAATGCAAGACATCTTCGATAGAAAAAGAAAATCATAATTATGGATGGTACTCCTACGAAAAGTCATAAACACCTACACCTGGAGAAATCACCAGGTCCAAGGGACGTAACGAGATATTGAAAAGCATGCCATATAAACTGAATATAAATGTCATATAGTCATAAGTAAAAGTAAAATATTATGGATCACAACCTAGCCCAGTATCCCATAATAGAAATAGTGGACCATCTGTACAACCAAACAAGGACAAGGGGTAGCACACCATTCCGTGATAAGACACTGTCCCACACCATGATCGAAACGAAGTGTGACAAGACATCAAACAAAGGTCACCTAACCATTCTACTGTGAATATACAGTTAAGAACAAACCTTCAATGCATGGGCACTATGGCTGTATGGAATTGGCATAGTCCCCTTCCTGAGCACCACAGGCCTCAAAGCATGGCGTTTCTCGAACATCATAGGCCAGTAGGAACAATAAAGGGGGTAGTCATGCCTGTATCTCCAACGGAGCTTCCGAGTACAAAAGGGGTAGTGCATACTTAGCCCATACATTAATGAATTGTCCTTCCCACCCTATGCACCTATTTATGTCGTATCCATGACATGGTAGCGTGAATAATTGTTAAGTCTTTTAGATTGCATCTATATTAGCAGTTATACCTAATATACGTCCTATACGTACTGGTGATCAGCCAACACGTAAGTCTGGAGTCTATATGCTACTCACAACTCACACTTGTGGCACACCTATGTCAAGATTTATGAAAATATACTAAATAAGATGTAGTCCCTCAAATCTAGGTCCACATGCACAATTTAAAGATAAGCACTGAAAATATGACTAATACTCTTGCACTATATGTAACTTGGAAACACAATAAAATAAACCATAAACAGTTAACATGGATGCAACTGGATGAACTGGACTAACACTCCACTAATAACTTCCTCTATAGGGTTTTCTAATCCAATCCCGTATAACTGAAGGGTGTCATGATCCAACTTCCATATTCGCACAAGGGAATTATCAAAAAACAAGATTGCATGAATCACAGAGGATTTTAATAAAAAAATCCTCATTGAGTAGAGCAATTCAATTAAGAGGAAAAATGTGGTTAGGTTTAATGATCGTGGTAGGGGTTTGGGTAATGATTGAGGGCTTGCTAATTAACGCATAAAATAGAAATTATTAAGGGTTTAGGTAAATCAAGATAAAACACGAAATAAGGAATATTAAGGAATCAAGTAGGTCAAGATAAAATAATTAGAGATCAAGGGTATACGGTTCCTTAGAGAGAAGATTATATGATAGTCATCTAGGTTGTGGGTAAGATTAAGGGTACGGTTCTAATCATTCTCAAGTTTCAAATGATTATAAGGTTCCGATAATAGATCTAGGGTCGATAACTCAAGACGAGATTGTAGTCACATGGTTTGGGTCGATGGATAACTACACTCGTGTATATATAATTATCATGGCCATAGGTGGTATGGGAAACTAAGAAAATACTCTGTCTAGCTATAAAGCATGAGCATTGGTAAAGATGAAAAATAATAAGGAGTTCAAGAAAGATGTGATCGATTACAAATACGGGTTTCAAAAGGTGATTGAATAGTTCAAATGAGAGTTGTTACGGCAGTTAAGGATGAGATCCTAGAGGACAAGTATATTTGTTAACTATATCCCAATCCATATGGCATAATCATAAGAAGAGTGAACCAAGTGCACTAAGGTTGATCAGACCATAATATATCGATTCTAAATAGACAATATGTTAGTGGGTGCACCCAATGAAACATGTCCTGAACAAGCTCAATAAAAGAAATAAGCTTGCAAAAATAGGCTATAATAGTAGCATCAGTCAAGATTGTAAAAATATTAGTACGTGAGATTATGATAAAAGAAAGTAGAAATAGTTCAAGTTCCTTAAGAATCTAAGTCTTGTCTGGTGATTCTGCCTATATAGTCATCCTATTGTCTTCTTATCTAAGGCTTTGGTCGACTAAATAGGATATGTACCACTAAAACTCTGTATTCTAGGTAATCTTCTTAGTATCCTCTGTAATGGTCATAAGGACAAAGAAAATGCTAGGTCATGAGGCATTCTACCCAACTTACGAGAGTTCAACAGTAGCATAATTGAACAAGAGAATATATATACTTAGTATGAGTCATCTTCCTAATCTCTATTGCATGAGATATAAGACTCACGATAGAAAATGAATCAGGCAAGATGTAATTCAAGACAGTCATACGAGAGTTCGAAAATAGAATCAAGGAAGGAGATGTGGATGAGATCCTAGACTCTAATCCTATATGCAGGCTTGCTTGGTATAGTCATGTAACCAAACAATTTATTCTTTGTCCTGCATGGGCCACCACAAAAACATGTAATACCCCAGTCCCAAAATACGTAGGACTAGGTATGTAAATATGCCAGTCGTATAATAAATATATGTAAGCTATAAATGCAGTATAATCGCGGCCAACTAATCTCATCCACAAAATAAAAGAATACTTCTTATAAAATATGAAATATCATTTTACATGTTGCTGGATGAAGACAAATCCCATACCAACATGAAACTAAAAAGAAAGAAATAACAAAATAAAGAATACAAGCGACAAGCATGATCCAAGAGCATGTCCTCTTCGATAGGAAGGAGAAGACCATAATCTTGGCGAGAACTCCTATAGATAGTCAATAAAACACACATTTGGAGAGATCACCAAGTCCTCAGATGGACGTAAAAAGATACAATAAATATGTCATATAAATTAAATATAAAATGTCACAAGTCACAGGTAAAAAGTAAAAGGTTCCAAATCATAACCCGGCCAGTATCTAATCACTGAAACAGTAGTCCATCCCTACAACCAAACAAGGATAAGAGGTGGCACACTATTCTGTGATGTGATACTACCCATGCCATGATTAGAACAGAGTGCGACATGACATCAACTAAGGTTACCTAACCATTCCACTATGTACATGCAGTTAAGAACAAACCTTCAACGCATAGGCATACTGGCTATAATAGGATTGGTATGCCCCCCTCTTTGGGTACCAAGGACCTCAAAGCATGACATTCCTTGAACATTAGAGGCCAGTAGGATCAGAAAAGTGGCATAATCAGGACCGTATCTCCAGCAGAGCTTCCAGGGCAAAAGGGAAGTGCATACTCAGCCCATACGCTAAGGAACTGTTCTTCCTACCCTATGCACCTATTAAAGTCATATCTACGACCATATACCTCTACTAACATCTAAGTCTCCTAACATGCATCTATTAGCAGCTAGACCTAACGCATGCGCACGGGTGATCAGCCAATATGCAAGTACCTCTATATGCTACTCATAACTCACACATATCTCATGGCATAGTCATGATAAAAGTTTATGAAAATGCACTAACTACGGTAGCCCTTAACTCTAAGTCCACATGCATGAATTAAAGACAACAATTAAAATATGACTAGCATTGGCATCATGTATAACTGGAATAACAGTAAAGTAAATCATATACAGTAACAGGTTGTAACTAGAGAAACTAGAAATAAATAAACAATAACCATGTTGTAACCAAACAGTAAGATGCAAATAATATAAGCAGTAAATATGAAAAGGTATCTTGTCTGGTGGTGTGCGATGGTCTGACATGTCCTTATTTGTCCACTAGCCATGGTCGATATAACGGGGTCCAATTTTGTGAGAAATAGGAGTACACAATTAGTCATGATCAATGGTGATAATCGAGAAGAATTTTTGGAACTAAATACATATATTATTTTGAATATATTTATGATACTTAAAAACTATAATTTATTACCCCAAAAATATTTTAGATAAATACACACTTGAAAATTTCTAGTAAATTATTTTATAATTTGAAAGCTAAATTTTTATTAGTAAAATATATTTTAAAAAAAATATTTGAAAATCCAAAAACTGGTTTAGGCTAAATCTCTAGGTTTGTGAAAAAATAATTTTGTTAGTAGAGAACTATATTTTTATTAATTAAAAGTATATTTGATAAATATATATATATATATATATAAACAAAAGAAAATGTTTTAGAGCTAAAACCCCAGATTTTGAAATTACATAGATAGCTCTAACCCCTATACTTTTACATATAGTTTGAAAAATAATATATATTAAAATAAATAATAATAATCTTAATACTAATAATCATGATAATAGGTATTATAATCTAATAATAATAATGATAATAACAAGCATACTAAACTAAGTACAATGGTAATACTGATAACAATAACCTTAATAATAATAATAATAATATACTCTAGTACATATGTACCTAATACAAAGTATTGTATATATAGATACTAATAATAAGAATCATATAATAATATTAATAAACACAACACACACACACACACACACATACACACACACACACACGCGCGCGCGCGCGCGCGCGCACACACACACACACAGACTAATTTATTTTAACAAATAAAATAGTCATATTAATTATTAAAATACAACACCTATCATTAATAATAAAATATTCAAATAACTCACCACCGTTGTCACCATCGACTCCCGTATAAAAGAGGAACATGGAAGTGATGCTCAGAGTGGGTAGCACACAAATGAAACCGAGGATAGAGAGGAGGAGTTCTTCCTTCCTAAGAAAAATCTTAAAGAAAGAAGTAGAGAGGAAAGAAGGAGAGAGCAGGGAGAGATGAGGACGAGATACTCACCGGAGCTGTGTTTCTTCTCCGGTATGGGGAGCAAAAAGAAAGAAAATTGACACTATTCATGGTGGTCCATGACTGCGATCTTGTGCATGGCTTGCTGCACTAGCAGAGTGCGGTTGAGGTGTGCAACTGCAGTGACCACGGCCGGCCTTGCCTGCAGGGGACAACGAGAGGCGGTACGGTCTTATGTGCAGTGGTTTGCCTGGATCGGCTCACCGGAGTCAGGGGTGTTGGGTTCTTTGATGAGCGGCTGTGAAGAAGGGCATCCGGTCGGACACATCGCGACGATGCACAAAATATAGGTAAAAAATTCTTTGTTTGTTTGTTGATGATGGTAGGGGTGGTGAATGAACTGTGGTAGTGGAAAAGGTGTGCACGACAGGATGCCAGAGTTTGTTGGGGGGGGTGGCCGCGTGCAGGTCGCGATGGGGGACTATGGGGTTTTGTCGGATGACAGTGGTTGATGAGCGGAGGAGGAGGAGGAGGTGATGGTGGCGTTGTCGGCTGTGGTGGTTGTGGTGACGGCCGTGATGACTCGGGCGGGGCGGTTGTAGCGGAGACGGGATTCCGGTGAGGCAATAGCTGAGTTAGGTTAGGGTTTGTGTCGAGGAACTGTACTCGTGTCCTGGTGTTCAGAAGCAAAAAAGGATGGGTCGAAATTGGGTTTTTTGTGGGTAGAACCGTGTTCGGAGTTGTCGAATACGAAAGCAAAATGTATATATAAAAAAATAATAGTGGAAAGACATCGGGGTTAGATCCGAGGCCGTCACGGCTGATACGAAAAAGGTGGACACAGACACGATGCACACACAATTTGTGGAGGCTCTGATAGAGAATAATTGTGGAGAAAAATAATAGAAATGCTCCCCTATAAATAGGGTGGAGGAATTCTAGGTAGATAAGGATTAGGACTTATTTAAGTGCCCATTAGATAATTTTATATGAATTTAAATCAATTTAAAATCAATTTGATAAGAACCAATCAATTTAAAACTAGATAATTGCATCTTTAATTTAAATCAATTAAAAGTCAAAATCAATAAAATCAAAATTCAATTTAAACTACGGCAATAAACTTTAAAAAAACATCGTTATTTTTTATAAATTAAAAATAATAAATAAATTTGAAAATCAAAATATATATGGATTTATTTTCATGTATCTCGTATGCCAAATAAAGCATATTATTTATCAAAAAAGATATTATTTGTCTAAATTATTACCTCTACAAATAAAATAGTTTTTATAAAAATAAAATAAAGCTTGACAAAATACGATATGATATTTTTTTTACTTAAAAATATTTACCATATATTATTTCAAAAGTATACTTATTTTCTATATGAAGAAATCTATAATAAAACATTTGTGTATAAAAATATATACTTTGCATAAACATATTCGCATGTACAAATACAAAAATAAAACAAATACCAAAATAAAAATAATAATAATAAAATATAGTAAAATTTTAGGGGGTTTATATAAAATGGTCAATTACAATACCCAATCTCCATCAGCATACTTCCCCAAAATCTTTATTTGTATTAGCAAATCCTTTCTATTAAGGTTTTTATTGTACTGTTCAAAATCATATTATATAAAGGAAAAGAAAGGAGTCTTCTTTCATACCGTCTCTTCTTCCTTCATCCTTCTTAAAAGATACTTGTAATCCCAAGCACTTTTCTACCCACAATAATTCGATGGCGAACACACGTACGTTATTTTTGTTTATTTTATATATCAATGTTATTCCTGTATAGATCCTGATAGTATTGTTTGGTTCTATGCTACGTTCATTTGATATGTCTTGACCTGGATTTGACTTGGACACGACTTGACGTGATGACCTTGACTTCCTAATTCCTTAGGCGAGAGTGTTTTATTAGCTGTGACTATTACCATTCAATCATTACCGCCTCACTTGACTGTAATAGAGACCTGTTATTAGACTATTAGTGCCTCACCGGACTGCGTTCACGATCACATGATTACTGATAGCAATGATTAGTATTATATTCTCTATGACATGTCACCATTTATAAAGTTCTTTCCATGTGATATTATTTCTTGTACTTGTAGTTATTTTTATGTTCTAATTATATCTTTCCAAGTATGTTACTTACTGTCAAAGTACGTTTGTATATTATGTATCTTGTTATGTCCCATGAGGACCTGAACTTTTCTCCAAGTTTAGATGAGGTAGATCCAGGTGCAGATGAACCAGTCTACGGACCGGCACCAGACCATGGTACATCGGCAGTTAACAATACCAGCATGAACTTAGTTTAGTTTATTTCATGCCTTTATTTTATTTTTTGTCTACTCGTAATGGATTTGTCTCCACCAGACGTGACTTAAATCCTTGATGACTTGAATCTTTCACATTTACATTCATCTTATATTCTATTTGTTTGGTTATCTTCGTTATCATAGATGAGATTTAGATTGCCCATGTTAGTCATTAATTTCTTGGACTTGAGCTTTTATAAATAGCTTAAGTACATTACCTGAGGGTTCAATAGATTGGGTTCGTCCTTAAGTGTGTACTAGTTGGCCGAGTCACGTGCTAGTCCTATGAGTTTTGGTACGGGGGTGTGACAGGTTTTTGTGGTGGCCTATACAGGTTCAGTTAGCCATTTCGGTTACGTTATTGTGTCGAGCGGGCCTGCGAATAACATTAGACTTTTAGGATCTCATCCACATGCCTTGACACGTTATTAATCTCTATTTTTGCCTTCAATCGATTCCTCGACTTGCATCCTGCTTGAATCCTTCATTGGCTAATGGTTTTCTTTTCATACAGATAATGGATCCATAAATTGAAGCCTCGCTCCGGTTAACACTCCACAAAATATCGTTATGACCCATGTTGATGGAAATCCACCACCACTTGGGGGCCAACCTACTCAGCGGAATAACCAGCCATCGAGCTCGTGGACGGATGGACAGACTTCACAGTAGGTACAGATGCCACAACAAGAGGTTCATTTACCTCCACCACCTTTCATTCCCCCGATGCCCTTCATGCCTTTTCCACTGTCCGGACAACAGATAGACGAGCAGCAGATGTTCCAAATATTCTACACAATAATGTAGGCCCAAAAGTTAGTCCAGCAGCAGACCCAGCAGCAATAGGCCAAAGCACAGAGAGAGTATAGTGGAAGCCTTGGTGCTAGTGACCCCCACAATTCGTCAGCTAGTGACGGGTTTTATTTCTGATTTTCGGAAGATAACCCCTCTACCATTCTCCAAAAATAAGGATCCCACGGAGGTGCACGCTTGGCCCAAAAAATTAAGCATCAGATGGATCCTACCGAGCTAACTAGAGAGAGGTGGATGACTATCGTCAAGATGCAGCTGACCGACAACGTGTACCGTTGGTGGATTTTTGAGGAACAACGATTGGGCCCCGAACAATATTGGCTCATTTAGCCATGGTCAAACCGATTTTGATAATTGACTTAAAACTTCGAACTTGATATGAAAAGAAACAAAAGTTTGCAGATTTCATCTCCATAAAATTTTCATATTTATTCTGTATTTTTTCTTTCATTGAGTCTAGAAAAGTTGTGCGTCGGGAGTACTGGCATTTAGAACTTAAACTCAAATCCCATCATTGATCCATTTTCTGACCCAAACCAAATCCATATCCAAAAGCCCAGATCCCCTGGCAACCGAACTCTGACCGAACTCGGTCCCCTGGGATTTCTCCTGGTCAGCAGATTTTCCTATTCTTTTGGATCGCCAACATTCAAAATTTAGAAAATCCTATAAAAAAAGAAAAAATCCCCATTTTTATGCACTCATTCAATCCTCATCTTCTCTATCTATTTCTATGCTTTCTATTCAATTTACAAAGCTTCAATCTTCAAATCTCCAAGACAACTCCTATCCTTCTAGTGCCGGGGTTTCCGATTAGGAGTATTCGAGTTGTACAAAGCTTGGCGTATAAAAGCTTTTCTCAGAAAGGTGTTGTTGAAGTTTGTTTGTGGGCTTCGGATAGAAACACGATGGTGTTGAAGTTGGCGTGCTCTTCGGAGTAAAGCACGCAGTATAATCTCTATTCAAAATAGTGGATTATAGCGAGCAAGAGTTCTCGCAAACTAGACTAGTCCTCTCAGAGGAAAACTAGTATAAACCTGTTGTGTCTGCGTATTGCTTTCTTGCCTCCACTACTTATTGCTTTACTTCATTGCATTTAAAGTTTTAATTATATGATTGCTTCACCTGCTTAGTTTTTAATTGGTAATTATTTTCTGCTGTACTCTATTCACCCCCCTCTAGAGGTACCATCGATCCTACAACTGGTATCAAAGCACAGTTTATCTCTAGTCGGATTAAAATTCCTTGAGATATGGTATCCCTATATCCAAGCAATGGTGAAGGTCAATCAATAAATAGGCCACCATATTTGATGGCACAAACTACACTATTGGAAGACACGTATGAGCTTTTACCTCAAGTCTCTTGATTTCGATTTATTGTCAATTGTCATGAATGGATATAAGAAACGATAGAAGGTGTTCTAGTTGAAAAACCATTCGACAGATATACCGACAATGAAAAGAAGCAAGCTAGTCTTGATACAAAAGCCATCAATGCTTTATTTTTTGCTGTAGATAGAACTGAGTTCAATAGAGTTTCTATATGTGTCACGTCTCATGAGGTTTGGAAACTTCTTGAGGTTACTCGTAAAGGTACTTAACAAGTGAAGGAGTCCAAAATCTTACGACTAACACAAGAGTATAAGGCCTTCAAAATGAAGCCTAATGAGACAATCATAAATATGTTTACTCGGTTCCTAGACATTGTTAATCCTTTATCTTCCCTTAGAAAAGAATACAGCAACCATGAGAAAATTTGGAAGGTGCTTCGTGGGCTAACCAAGAACTGGAATCCTAAAGTGACGGCCATTATTAAAGAAAATGATCTCACGACCATGACTATTGAAACCCTTATGGGAAAGCTTATGACGCATGAGCTAGACCTTAAAGATTTTGAAGAGTCAGCTCCAAAAAAGAAGGTGATTGCATTCAAAGCTAACCACAAGACAGCCTCCAACGATGAAAGTGAGACAGACTGCTCAGACAACGAACAGATGGCTCTTATGACAAGAAACTTCAGAAGATTCTTCAGATATGAGAAGTCGAACAAGAAGAAGAAAGATTCTAGAGATGATGAAGAACCTATCTGCTTCAGCTGTAAAAGAACAGGTCATATCAAGAAAGACTGTCATGTCATAAAGAAGGAAAGCAGGCATGATCAGACAAGCAAGAGAAGGTCTTCGACTAGAAACTATGCCAACACTAGCATCTGGTGTGAAATCGAAGCTAGTGATTCTGAAGAAAAAGAGAAGCCTCGCAACACAGCGAACCTATGCTTCATGGCTCCTGATGCTAAGGTAATATCAAACCTTCTCTATGAAAAATTTACTTTTGATGAATTGTCTGATGCTTTTACTGATCTATTAGAAGATTAGAGAAAAATGATAGATATGTACAAAAGTGCTAAGAAAGAGCTAAAATTTGTACAATCTAAGTTTTCAAAGCAATCTAAAATGCTAGATGATATTAGAGATTCTTCTAGTGACACCAATGAGATTACTTCTTTGAAGTTAAGCTTATATGAAACTCTTAAAAAGCTTGAGAAAGCAAATCAAGAGAATGTAAAACTTAACGATCTCTATGAACTAGAGAAAAGGAAGTATAACATTGCTGCTCAGAGAATAGATGCACTCACGGCCAATTATAATGAACCCTGTGATATCTCTAAAAAGTTAGAAATCAAACTGGAAAAACAGGTTGTTAAACCTATAGCTCAAGTGAACACGAGTCAAAAGGCCAAACACAAACATAACACGACCAATACTGCTAGAACTGTCAAAAGCCATGCATATATGTATATATTTCCATACAGTAAAAAAGAACACACATCTTCAAAAACACATATACATGATCTTCGAACCACACCTAGCACTAACACTTCTGCTATATATCACCATTATGGTATAAAAGGACATGTATCACACCAGTGTAAAATTAGAAAGCTAGTAGATCTTAATGTGTATGTATGGGTTCTAAAAACTAACATATCAGGACCCTCAAAAAAGTGGGTACTAAAGGTTACATCTTTAACTTGTGTTATAGGTGGACCTTCCTCCTCCCACTAGAAGCAAGTGGATACTCGATAGTGGTTGCTCCAGAAACATGACATGTGATAACACATTGTTTACAACTCTATCGATGAAGAGAGAAGGCTATGTCTCCTTTGGAAACAACCTTAAAGGTCATATCATTGGAATTGGCGACATAAGTACTTCTCCCTCACCTATTATAAAAGATATATGCTTAGTAACAGAATTAAAACATAACCTACTAAGTATTAGTCAACTGAAAGATCATGGTTATGGAATTAATTTTATTAAAAATAAATGTTATGTTTATGATAAATCTTCTGGAATAACTTCCTTTAAGGGAATAAGAGAGGACAACATATATGTACTATATTTGTCAGAGAAGACTAATAGTACAGGAAAGTGTTTGTTCACAACTCAAGACGAAAGCTGGGTATAGCATATGCATCTTGGACATGCGAACATGGACACTATTGCAAGATTGTCCACCAAAAAACTGGTAAGAGGCTTACCTGAAATAACTTTCAAGAAAGATATAGTTTATGCCGAATGTGAGAAGAACAAGGCATCTAGATCATCTTTCAAATCAATAAATACTGTAAGTACCACTAGACTACTGCAATTACTTCATATGGACTTATTTAGACCAAGTAGAGTCGCCAGTCTTGGCGGTAAGCTATATGCTTACGTGATAGTTGATGACTATTCATGATGTACTTGGGTTTACTTTCTTGTAAATAAGAATGAGGCCTTTTCTGAGTTTATATCTTTTTGTAAAAAGGTACAAAATGAGAAAGAATTCATGATTACTCGGATACGAAGTGATCATGGAGGAGAATTCGATAACCATGAGTTTAAATCATTTTGTGATTCAAATAGGCTATCACATGAATTCTCTTGCCCCAGAACTCCTCAATAGAATGGTGTTGTGGAGAGGAAGAATATAACTCTTGATGATATGGCCAGAGTTATGTTTAACCAGTATAATCTTCCAAAGTATTTTTGGACAGAAGCTGTCTATATAGCATGCCATGTTCTAAATAGAGTTCTGATTAGACCCATCTCTAAAAAGACTCCTTATGAATTATGGTTTAATAAAACTCCTAACATCAGCTATTTTAAGGTCTTTGGTTGCAGATGTTTTATTTTTAACATAAAAGACAACTTGAAAAAATTTAACGAAAAAGCTGATGAGGACATATTTTTGGGGTATACGGCAAAGAGTAAAGGCTACAGGGTATTCAACAAGAGGTCACTTATTGTTGAAGAGTCAATAAACGTCACATTCGATGAGCTGAACAGTCAAAGAAATGATGATAGTGACAATAAAGAAGAGAAAACTTCCACCAACAGAACACCAGAAGATACACCATCCACGTCATATCTGGAAAGTCTGCCGAAACAATTTCGGTTTACGCCAGACCATCCGAAAAACTGGTAATAGGTGATGTATCAAGAGGCGTAAGTACTCGCTCAAGCACAAGAGAGATAGTTGCTAATGTTGTTTTTATTTCCAAAATAGAACCCAAAAATTTCTTAGAAACTTTTAATGATAAATTTTGGATTTCTGCAATGCAAGAGGAACTAAACCAATTTAAACAGAATCAAGTTTGGGAACTCGTTTCCAGACCTATTGATCATCCGATCATTAGTACCAAATGGGTGTTCTAAAATAAATTAGATGAGAATGGTTCAGTCTCACGCAACAAACCACATCTTGTAGCTCAAGGCTATAATCAAAAAGAAGGCATTGACTATGATGAGACGTATGCTCCAGTTGCTAGGCTAGAGTCCATTCGAATGCTTTGTACTTTTGTAAGTTTTCATGGTTTCAAACTCTTTCAAATGGATGTCAAAAGTATTTTTCTAAATGGTTTTATAAAAGAAGAAGTTTTTGTAAAACAACCTCCCAGTTTTGAAGATTTTAAAAATCCTGATCACGTATTCAAGCTACGTAAGGCTCTCTATGGTCTCAAACAAGCACCTCGTTCATGGTATGAGCGCGTTAGTTCCTTCTTGCTTGAACATGGTTTTTCAAAAGGGAAGGTTGATTCTACTCTTTTTATAAAATCTTTGGATAAGAACATTTTATTAGTGCAAATATATGTGGATGATATAATTTTTGGATCAACTAATGAGATGTTATGTAACGAGTTTGCTAAGTATATGCAGAGTAAATTCAAAATGAGCATGATGGGTGAACCAACATTCTTTCTCAGGCTACAAATCAAGCAGAGTTCACAAGGGATATTCATCAATCAAGCCAAATATACAAAAGATTTGCTAAAGAAATTTGACATGGATAACGTCAAACAATTGGCACACATATGGCAACATCTACAAAGCTTGATATGGATGAAAGTGGTACACCAACTGACGTACATAAGTATAGAGGTATGATTAATAGTTTACTATACTTAACTGCTAGTCGACTTGACATTATGTTCTCTGTATGCTTATGTGCATGATATCAGGTTTGTCCTAAAGAATCACACGTGAGCTCCGTTTAGCATATCCTGCGATACCTTAAAGAAACTTTGACAACTGGTCTTTGGTATCCCAAAACCGATTCGTTTGACCTGATAGGTTACTCGGACGCAAATTTTGCCGAATGCAAAGTCGAACATAAAAGTACTAGTAGCACATGTTATTTTATAGGAAAGTCATTAGTCCCCTAGTTTTCTAAGAAACAAAATTCTATTGCATTATCAACAACCGAGGCTGAATATAGAGCTGCAGGACGCTGTTGTGCTCAAATTTTGTGGATGAAGCAAACCTTGGAAGACTATCAGTTATCCTTTAACTATATTTCTATTTACTTTGATAACACTAGTTCCATTAATCTCGCGAAGAATCCCATATGTCATTCTCGCACTAAACACATAGAAATTAGACATCATTTTCTTAGAGTTCATATTTTATAGGGAGATATTAACTTAGAATTTGTTGACACTGAACATCAACTAGCTAACATCTTCACTAAGCCCTTGGCTGAAGATCATTTTAACTTTATACGAAGGGAATTAGAAATTTTGGACGTTGAAGTGATATAATTAAATATTATTTGATTAATACCCATAAATTCGTGAAAAATATTTTGGTTATAAGCTGAAAGGGGCCTTCTGTCAAACAGGTATAAATGGCCTAAAGCAACACGGTGTATTAGTCCTCGGACTACCGCTAGCTGGGATTCGCCCCTACAGCTAACCCAAAGTATTCAATATGATTTATGTATTCTTAATTAATTAATATTAAATTAATTATTTTAACACAAATATTTCTAATTTAATTCGCATTTATGTTAAAATCTATCACACCTTTTCCAACATCTGTCCTGATTACCAAGTGATCGAACTCAGTCACAGTTCTGACCGAACTCGGTCTAGGTAAATCTGAACAGAAGCTGGATAGCCAAGCCTCCTCCTTATTTAAAATATCCCACATCATCATCTTCCTCACCAAAGCCACCAAAATACTACCAAAAACCCTAACCCTAACTTCTTGGTTCTCCCTCCTCCAAGCTTCTCAAGCCTTCAACTCTTGGAATCGGAGCTCTCTCGAAGTTCTCTCCAACTATTCATCTTCAATTTTGGTATATTTTCACCCCTTCAACCCTTTTCATTTGAATATCTTCTAAAATTCCTATTTCTTTGAAAAAGAAAAGGAAGGTTGATGAAGGTTCGTCCTCTACTGCTCATAAAGCGGCCTCCTTTTCACTTTTCAGTCCCTCCAAATCGAACGGTGACTTCTTTGATGAATTTATATTTATGTCACAAGAGGCATCAAATGAGTGGTTTAATGATTTTCATCAAAGAAAACTTTGTCCAGGATCTCCTATCAATTGTATATTATTTTCTGATCACATGAACATTTTTAAACACCATCAGTTGCTAGATTTAGTTCAATCTAGTTTTCCTATATATGCCAATGCTATTCGTATTTTTTATTGCAACTTATCGGTCACTAACGGCAAAGTGAAAACAAAAGTTGGTGGAGTTGATATCGAATTTGATGCCGATGATTTGGCTATCATACTTAACATTCCCAATGCTGGGGAAGCATTAGTCGATATCACCTCGGTCCAATTTCCCGAGGAAAAAACTTTTGATTCATTTGGTGACTCGTTATATAAACCAAATCCTCGACCGAAAGGCACTCTTCGCTCTAAGCATTTAAACAACTACTTCTATGATCTTCATAGAATGGTATTTTCCACTATCATTCTAAAGAATACCACCACTAATGAGATCTCCTATTTAGAGCTTTTTGCTATCTATCATCTCTACTTTTATGTCCCCTTCAGTCTACCCAAGACTATCATCGCCGCTATGGAACGGTGTCATAAGAAATTACGACATCTTCTTTATGCGATGTATCTACCTTACATCTTTCAGTACTTTGAAGTCATTCTTGAGGATTGTCCTGAGGATGCTACTCTTGCTTATCTTCATGAGCATCGCGTTCTGCTCTTGCTCCTACTGTCCAGGCTCCTCCTTCTCTAGTTGACCCATTAGTTGCTGACACTACCCATTCTACTCATCCTCCCGGTGGTGTTACTCTTGAGTCACTTCAGACTCTTATGATGGATCAGTTTCAGTCCATGGACTTTCGTACCACCCTCCAGCACCAGGCCATATCCAACTATGTGTGACATGTCATATTGTCTTGCTCACAACCCTAGTGGTCCTATCTATATGGTTCATGATCCTACCATACTTGGCTACCGCATTGATGATACAGAGGCTCAATATTACTTTAACCCTGCTACTGCCCGTTTGGATCCTAACTGTTCTACTAAGACCGGTCCTTCCAGTATGGCAGATGCTGCTGATAATGATTGAGGACACTTTTCCTCGTGATAGATCACTACTAGTTATTTTTTTAATTTTTTTGTGACTATGTATTAGTGATAAATGCTTCTTTCAAGCATTATCAGTTTATTATTAGTGATGTATGAACTCTATTTCAGTTTATGTCAGCATTTTCTATTTCTAGCACTATCATACTTTGTTGTTTACTGTTCACATTTCTGCTCTAATATTGACTGTACTGAGTACTGCTTTTAGATTAATTACGTTATTTTGTTCATATGACAAAACAGGGGAGTAATATGGATAGATACTTAAATGCTAATACTAAATGCTAACTTTGTTTCGAGATCTTGCTTCTTGCTTTGTTGTTTCTAGACTTTTTCATATATTCAGCAGACATATTTTGTTATAGGGGAGTAACAAAACTTGACCGTATATTGCGGGGGAGCAAATACTGTACCAATATTCAAGGCAAAAGCTACTTTTGTACCATCTGTACCGCATCAAGTCTACTTCCAGATCGAGTTGAACATATTCTTAAGTATTAATCGTAGTTTTGTCAAATTATCAAAATGGGGAAGATTGTTGGCCCATTTAGCCATGGTCAAACCGATTTCGATAATTGACTTAAAACTTCGAACTTGATATGAAAAGAAATAGAAGTTTGCAGATTTCATCTCCATAATTTTTTCATATTTATTCTGTATTTTTTCTTTTATTAAGTCTAGAAAAGTTGTGTGTTGGGATCACTGGCATTTAGAACTTAAACTCAAATCCCATCAGTGATCCATTTTCTGACCTAAACCAAACCCATATCCAAAACCTTAACCCAAATCAAGTTAACCAGATCCCCTGGCAACCGAACTCGGCCAGAGTTATAAACCGAACTCGGAACAAACTCGATCCACTGGGATTTCTCCTGGTCAGCAGCTTTTTCTATTTTTTTTGGATCACCAACGTTCAAAATTATGAACGTTAGGGTACTAAGTTCTGTCCGAACTATGTCCTAGAAAATCCTATAAAAAGAGAAAAATTTCCATTTTTATTCACTCATTCAATCTTCATCTTCTCTATCTATTCCTAAGCTTTTTATTCAATTTACAAAGCTTCAATCTTCAAATCTCCAAGACAACTCCCATCCTTTTAGTGCCGGTGGTTTTCGATTAGGAGTATTCGAGTTGTACAAAGCTTGTCATATAAAAGCTTTTCTCATAAAGGTGTTGTTGAAGTTTGTTCATGGGCTTCGGATAAAAACACGATGGTGTTGAAGTTGGCATGTTCTTCAGAGTAAAGCATGCAGTTTAATCTCTACGCAAAATACTGGATTATAGCGAACAAGAGTTCTCGCGAACTGGACTAGTACTCTCAGAGGGAAACCAGTATAAACCTGTTGTGTTTACGTATTGCTTTTTTGCCTCCACTACTTATTGCTTTACTTAATTGCATTTAAAGTTTTAATTATATGATTGCTTCACCTGCTTAGTTTTTAATTGGTAATTATTTTCTGCTGCACTCTATTCACCCTCTCTAGAGGTGCCATCGATCCTATAATAGTCACCTGGGAGGAGTTCTTCAAATTCTTTAAGGAGGCATACATTCTAGCTGCAGTACGAACAGAGCTTTGAGACTAATTCCTATACCTCAGCCAAGGCAGCATGACCGTAGAGGAGTACAAGCTACCTGGAGGAGTTCTCCAAACTCGATACATTCCAGCCACAACACGAGCAGAGCTTTAAGATTAATTCTAATCGAAATCCAGAACTTCTAATATGCTATTATTGTAAGAAGAGAGGACATCTTTAGGTTGATTATCATCGAAGATGAGGACATTGTTTGTGATGTGGCTCCGATCAACACCAGATCAAAAATTGTCCCGAAAGGCATACTGATGGACCAATACAACTGCCAATACCAACTCAACCAATAACATAAGGAGGATATCTACAAGGACTGCTCCCCGATCAGGCACACAATTTGCACAAGTCAGACAGCGGGCCGAAGCATTATAAGGAGGGAAAGCCTTTAACATGACTGTTGCGAGTACACCAGCAACACAAGAAGAGGATGAAGGTATCAAGTTATATGTTTTCTTATAATGATATTGAGTAGAATATTGGTTTATGATTGATTGTTCTTGCTTGATTAGGAGGAACCATAGGAATATAGCACACCCCCTTAAGCAATCTTAGTTACATTAGTATACTCCTTTCCATTAATATTTATTTTTAATTTTATAGACAAAATTCTTTTAAGGTGGATAGAATATAAACCCCCAAAATTTTAATATTTTTATTATTTATTTGACCCAAATAATGGTTTTTTGATTTTTTTATATATTTTAAAATAATATTTATTGCATATATATATATAGCCTTAGTCATGGTTAAGTTTTGTTATGCATGATGACTGGGAACTTTAGCATGGTTAGTGCCGTCATGTATCATGACTAGCATATTACCCATGGTAGGGATGACATAGCCATATCTGTCCCATGTATGGAAACAAGTTAAGTTGTGGCTTAAACCATATAATTGGCTTAAATAAATATTTTTAGAGATTTTTGACTTTCTAGGTGAATCGGTTACATCAAACTTACCCAAACCAAATCCAAACCCAAGTAAGAATGTAGTGCATCTAAATACACCCATACATATATATATATATATATGGGTGTATTTAGAGAAAGTGAGAGAAAGGTGAGAGAAAGTTTATATATATATAAAGAGAGAGAGAGAGTGAGTGAGAGAAAGTTTAGCCACCCTTACACATCATCCAAATACTTCAAAATCCTAACCTTAATCCTAACTAAACTCTCTCCACCCATCTTGGCTGACCAAAAACACCCTCATCCTCTCAAATTTCAGCGTTCGCTTACTTCCCAACCATGACCTCCCTCAACACAAAGCTTTTCCTTTCACCAAACACCTTCCTTTAACCCCTCTCTCCATCAAAGCTCCACTAAACCTTCAAAAACTACTATCTTCTCCATCAAAACCTAACAAACCACTATTGCTATCATCTTCAACCCATCAAGTAAGGAGTAGCAAGCCAAGCACAAGCAAGAAAGATTATTTCTTGGACAAGAAGAAGCACCATCATCCAATCCTCCAAATTTTTCGGTAAAGATTCAATCTTTCTTTCTCAGACCCTGTGGCATGATCTTTCTCATAAATTTATGTGAACCTAATATTTAGAACCCATACTTTACCATCTTTTTGTCATATTAATATCCATATAGGTTGCATGTTAGATTGGTCATACAATTGAATTACAGTAGCACTAGTTTGATAGTTATTGATGTGCTTGTTTGAGAATTTCATATCAAACTTTAAAACTGAATCTATATGTATTTTAAATCTGGAATTAAAGTATTTTTAACATATGTTTATGGTATTTACATGCCCAAAGCTGAACCATAAAATTGTGTGCCATTAAACTAGGTTTCTAGGTGTATTCTTGGCATAGTTTGGCACATAAATAGGTGCCAATTACAATTTTAAGGATTTTAGTTCTGATTTTTAACCTATTTTATATGAGTTTTGATAGATATAGGTCATGGCAAATGTTTGGTAATATTTTAGATAAGTTTCGAGTAAAACTAGTAGTTGGAAACTAGCCATTTCATATACCAAGTCCAAAATTTTCAAATCTGGAATTTAATGGTTAGTTCGGTTAAAACCATGGTTAAACATATGTTTTCATGATTTAATATTGGTTTAAACTCATATCTTGGTGTTGGGTGTCTAGTACCAATGTTTGGAGGTCAAAAGCCATAAAACTCGGTCTAGGTATTCTCTAGAAGCATGTAGACTTGTTCTGTTAGGAAACCCATATGTCATATGTATAATTAGACTATTAATAATAATTTTTATTATTACGTGAACTCTTGATAGGCTTGATTCTGTCGATTCAGCGGGGATTTGGACAACAGGCAAGTATTACTTGCCGAACTGTATAATATTTCATGCATGTCTATATTGTTGTTTCTTTTCTGTCATATTTGATTACCTACTGCTTATGTTCCTATCATTGTTTTTTACCTTCTCTATACGTGCACGTACATTATTTTTCTTTATTCTATATATTACTGTTATTCATGTATAGATCCTGAAAGTATTGTTTAGTTCTGTGCCACGTTCATTTGATATGCCTTGACCTGGATTTGACTTGGACATGACTTGACGTGATGACCTTGACTTTCTTATTCCTTATGAGAGAGTATTTTATTAGCTGTGGCTATTACCACTCAATCGTTAGCGCCTCATAGGGCTGTAATAGAGACCTGTTATAGGACTGTTAGTGCCTTACTGGACTGCAGTCATTATCACATGATTACTGATAGCCATGATTAATATTATATTCGCTATGACATATCTCCATCTATAGAGTTCTTTCCATGTGATATTCTTTCTTGTACTTGTAGCTATTTTTTATGTTCTATTCATATCTTTTCAAGCATGTTACTTACTGTCAATGTAGGCTTGTATATTATGTATCTTGCAATGTCCCTTGAGGACTTGGACTTTTGTTTAGGTTTAGAAGAGGTAGATCCAGGTGCAGATGAACCAGTCTACGGACCGGCACCATACCACGGTACAACGGCAGTTGACAATACCATTGATGCTTTGCTTATTGAAGCATGGACTTAGTTTAGTTTAGTTTATGTCTTTATTTTATTTCCATATACTGGTAATGGATTTGTCCCCAATATACGTTACTTAAATTCTAGATGACTTGAATCTTTCACATTTACATTCATCTTACATTCTATTTGTTTGGTTATCTTTATTATCTGGATGAGATTATGTTAGTCATAGATTTCTTGGACTTGAGCTTTTATAGACAACTTAAGTGCATTACTTGAGGATTCCATAGATTGGGTTCGCCCTTACGTGTGTACTAGTTGGCCAAATCACGTGCTAGTACCATAAGTTTTGGTGTTGGAGCGTGACAAGAACATTTATGTTGGATCAAATTTTCTAGTATAAAAAATAGTTGATGTTTGAAAATGGATATATTTCGATATGTTACTAGTAGAAGAGGAAATAAAAATTAGTTCTTAAGGATTGAATGAAGGAAAATTTATACTTGGTCGAATTCGAATGATATTATTGGAATTGAGATCGTATTAGGAAGAATGTAATCGAGTTGTGCATAATAGAAGATTCAAATTTTGATTGGTGGTTTTCAAGGTTTGAAAAAAAAATTAAAGATAGAACGTAGGCAACTAAAACGATAACTTCGAAAGATAGTAAATTGGTTGGCGAGAATGAGTATCAATATATGTGATTGTGATAAGGCAATGGTGCAGTTAGGTTTGAAAGATTGGTTGGAATTTGAACTTGAAGCCTTGAGGATTATCGAAATTTGTTAAGGGGTAATACTGGGTTTTGAAAAAAGAATGATGAATGATCGACTTGGTTATGATTTGGATTTGAATGATTAAGGAATATTGCGTGGGTAGGTTAAACATAGGACTAAGTTGTTCGTATGTGTGGCGAGTTATAGATGCCCCGTGTTTAAGACTAGCCGCACATCGCATTATGGATTGTCCAGTTTTAGGATATACTTCGATTGCTTAGAAGAAGGGTATAGTCGTTTAGTGAAATTGGCTAAGGATTGAACATGACTTGAATTGAGGAAACGAATACAAAGTTGTATTCGAGAGATCGGTACCGTTAGGACATGTGAGTTCAAGTTGAGTATATAGGTATATAGTAAAGGAGTTAATGCTCAGGAAGTCTCGAGGATGAAACTTTTTCTGAGTGGTGTATTATGTAGTGCATCGCCCCACTCAGTTCGACGGGATGAATCAATGAACGCAACGACACTCGAATTTGGCTATGCAGCAGACTGCTCTGAGTCCAGCTTGGTCGAGGTAACTCCTCATTCAAGTGGGTGGCTCGATGAACTCGTCTCTGATTTGCCTTCACACCTAATAAATGGATGTTTTCTTATGCACTGAGTATGTATGCTAATAAAAGAGACAAACCTACATAGCTAAGGGAATAATCCCATTTTGTGTCAGAATTATGTAGAACATAGTATATTGAACTTGATGCCTACATATCACTTCACGTTGGATTTTTAAATTAGCACTTGGTTTTTCGATCCCATGACTTGGGTAAGGTAGAGTTCTCTTATGCGGCCATATAGACTATCCACTTGCTGTCATAGTCTATATGTAACTACGATTTCAGTGCACATTTCTACAGGTTAAATGCTTGTCATAGCAGGCATGTTTCCATGGTCTCAATGCTAGTATAGTGTGCACATTTCCACAGTTTCAAAGGTTTGTTGTAATGCCCCAGTCCTAAAATACGTAGGACTAGAAATGTAGGCATGTCAGCCGTATAATAAATATAGGTAAGATGTAAATGCAGTATAACCATAAAAACTAATCTCATCCACAAAATAAAAGAATAATAATATCATAAAATCAACTATGAATTATCATTTGTACAAGTCGTTGGGCGGAGACAAATCCACTACCAACTATTTTTAAAAAAAGAAATATAGTACAAAGGAAGAATTTGTCAAAATTAGCAAAGGACGATGTAAAAGCAAGTCATCTTCGAAGAAATAGATAAGATCACGGCCTTAGCTAGAACACCTACAGATAGTCAAGAAACACACACTGGAGAAATCACTAGGTCCTCAGAGGGACGTAACAAGATACAAGAAGAACATGCCATAGAAATTGAATATAAAATATGTCACAAGTAAAAGTAAAATAGTCCAAACCATAACAAGGCCCAGTATCCCATCAACGAAACATTGGACCACCCCTACAACCAAACAATGATAATAGGTAGCATACTGTTCCATGATGTGATGTTGTCCCATGCCACTATTAGAATGGAGGGTGACATGACATTAACTAAGGTCACCTAACCATTATACTGTGTTCATGCAGTCAAGAACAAACCTTCAATCGCATGGGCACTTCTGGCAATAAATGGGATCTGGCATAGTTCCCAATTGGGCACCAGGGGCCAAGTGCATAATGTTCCAATAACATCAGTGTCCAACCTGAGAAGGTAAGCTTACCCGTATCTCTAGCGGAGCTTCCGGATTACTAAAAGGAAAAGTGTAATAGTAGCCCATTCGATAATAAAATGTTCTCTCCACCCCCATGCACCTAAAGTCGTTTCCACGACCATGTACCTCTACTAACTGCTAAGTCTCCTATCATGCCTCTATTAGTAGTTATACTTAACGTATACGTACGGGTGATCAGCCAACAGACAAGTACCTCTATATGCTACTCATAACTCACATATTTCTCGTGGTACATTCGTGACAAAGTTTATGATAATACACTAACAATGGTAGTCCCTTAACTCTAGGTCCATTTGCAATTTGAAAGACAAAAAGAAAAATATGACTAGCATTTACATTAATATAACTGTAGCAAGAAAGTAAATCATGAACTGTAACAAAGATGCAATTGGAAGAACTAGAAATATACAATAGAAAATATGCAATAATTAAACAATAAAGATACAGACTAAATATAAGCAGTAAATATGACAAGGTATCTTATCTGGTATGGTGCGATGTCTTAAAAAGTTCCAATTTGTCCCATAGCCATGGTTGATGCAAACCTGGTCCGAATTCACGAAGAAATAGGAGTATAAGATTAGTCATGATTTACAACGATAATTGAAGTGGGATTTGGAGTAAAATATACTTATACAATTTTTTTAGAGAATATTTATAATACTTAAAAAAATACATTTTATTACCTAAAAATATTTTAAATAAATACATACTTGAGAAATTAAAAAAAAACATTTTCTGACTAAAACTCTAAGTTCATCGAAATAGGATCTCTAGGTAGAAAACCAATTGTATTAGTAAAATAATTTTAGGCAAATATTTGAAATACGGAGAAATCATTTTGTTACGGTTAAAAACATATCTTGGTGTGTATATATATCTAGTTACAACAAAATAATAATATAATAATATTTTGAGAGTTCCTACCTATTTGGAATAGCTGCAAACCCAAAAACAGATAAAATATTTTTGTTACAAAATAAGTTTTAGAAAAATACTACAAAACAACAACAAGTATTAATAATAATAATAATAGTAATAGTAATAAATAACAGTGTTACTGTTGTTTTCCTTAATCAGAAATTACAAATAATAATATTATTATTAATAATATTATTATTAATTATACTATGTATAAAGGCAGCATAGAACACTAAACAAAAATATATAATAATATAACATATTATTTATAACCTATCAAAAATCAATAATGGTGCTGATGACTTCTTCTTAAAAAGGAAATAAAGAGAATAAAAACAAAAAAATAAAATAGAAAGAGAGAGTTTAGAAGAAAAATCTAGAGGGGAGGAAGAAGAGGAAAAAGGGAGAGAGAGAGATGGAGAGAGAAACAAAGAGAAAAGAGAGGGGCAGTCGGACCTTACTTCCTCGGTCGCCTGACCGGTGCCATGCGCATGGGGCGGCGCGGTAGAGAACTCACCGGTGGGGGAGTCGGACAACATGCGCGACAGTGTGACGCTGGAGGGCGCTAGTTACGGGCGGCCATCGGCATCGTCAGGATTGGCGCTTGTCTTGGGGAGTAGGTTACGGACCTGTAGCGAACCTCGGGGGATAAAGGCGATGGATCTGGACACTAGGGCGGCAGATCTGGACGCCAGGGCGGAGCTCGCTGGACGACGAGACGTGAGGCACGGCAGAGGCAAGGTAAGTTTGGGGTTTTTGGTTTATGGATAGTGTTGGAGATGACGTCGATGATGTGGTGGTGGCGGGTTCGGGGTGCCGTCGGCAGAGGGGTTTTGGGCTATGTGGTGGGTACGCCAGTGATGCCGGTGGTGCCCTAGATAGCGTCTGTTGGTGGTGGCAGAGGTGTTATCATAGTGGTGGTTATGGTGACGGCGATGGTACTGGCAGTAATGGAGATGAACGGAGGTAAGGGGGTTTGGGTGGCGATAGTGGCGTGGTTGTGTTTACCTTTGGTGGCGGCTGAGGATGGCCACGACGGTGCTGTTGTAGGGGTATTGGAGATGCTGGGGGTGGCTACTGTGGAGGTGGTTGTTCATCGACAATAGGGAAGCCGATGGTTGGTGGCAGGTTTTGGTCGAAGGCTGAGTTGGCGAGGAGGAAGCTCAGGGAGGAGGACAGCTGGGCGAGGTGGTTGTGGCTGTGGCAGAGGCAGCGGTAGGCGGATGTATGCTAGGGTTAGGATTTAGGATGTGTGTCGAGTTGGGTTGCATCGTATCAGGTGTGTCTGACACGACAGGGGATGGATTTGTTGTGGAGAAATCGTGTCCGGGATTGTCGGACACGACAAAAATGTAATTATAAAATAGTAAAGTAATGAAAGACACCCGAGGTCGGACCCGATGCCATCACGACTGACACGAGGAAAGTGGGCACCAACACGGTGCACGCACACCTTAGATAGAATTTTTGGGTTGTGAAATTTTAGGAGAAAAGAGCAAAGGAGCCTCTTCTTATATAGGAGGTGGAGATTCCTAATTAGATAAGGATTAGGTAGTTTAGTCCCCCACTAGATAATTCATACAATTATTTTAAATTGAACTAAAACTAATTCAATCAAATCCAAATCCAATTTAAATATAGATAACCCCTATCTTTAAAACTATTTAAAATAATCAATAAAATCAATTCTAAATTTAAATTGCCATAATTAATTCAAACATTAAATCAAACAAATTCCAAATTATCTTTTATAAATAATAAAAAATAACAAAAATTAATTTCAAAGATTAAAATATATATATGAATTAAATTTCATGTACCTCGCATGCAAATAGAATATTTACATAAAACATAGTTTTCTAAATTACCAATAAAATAAAAATAGCCCTTTTTATAATCAATAAAATAAAATAAAGTTTTGGCAATCTCGACGCGATGTATTTATAACTTTAAGCAAATAGAAATATTTCTTTTATACTTATATTTGAAATATATACTTATTTTTTATATGAAAAAAATCTTATAATAAAACCTTTGTAAAAAATATAATACCTCGCATATACGTATTCGCACTCGACGTACAATTACAAAAATAAAAAATTTGATACCAAAATTAATTAATAGAAAAAATTGCAGTAAAACTTTAGGGGGTTTATACTTGTCATATGGAGTATGACTTAGTTGGTGGTGTTGCACGGAACATGGTTGGTTCAAGTTAAGCATGAGGGCTATCAAATAGTCGTTCCTGAGTTTGAGTCAGAATGTTATGGAAATACGAAAAGTTCTTGGGACCGTTTGCCGTAAAGGCAAGCCCTGGCTTGGGAGCTGCATAGAGATGGAAACACTAAGATGAGTAATGGCTTAAGAAGGATCGTAGGTCGAGTCGAGTTTTGCATGGTCAATGGACAACTTGTGCATGAGAACCCGCTTCCTCGAACTGTATCCCGGAGAGACAGGATAGATCCGGCCTAGGAGGAAACGAGATAGTCGTGATGTGTTTTAGCACGGGTGATTCAATTTCTTCAGTAGGGCTTGCTACCTGTGCTGCAAGGACCCATCTACGCCAAGCTATAAGTCCACAGATAGCTGTCATACTAGTGACCTTCATATAGATTGAGTTGGCGTACTTGCAGCAATCCGTGTGCATGCCATTGGATTGAATCAAGGAGTGAATGCACAATACGAAATATAGCTATTAAGCCTAAGATTTGGTTTCAACAGAGAAATATGCTTCGGTACGATATGTGGCGTATGGTTTAGTAGCTTGACACTGAGTCTTCATACTATAACGGTATTGTTGAGTTTGAAGCAGGGAAGGCCGGAAGGTAAGTATGGATAAGTTTGCATTATGTTGTAGGGCATGACCATAATATTGCTACACAAATAGGCTTTATGGCACGACCACAGTGTTACGACACAAATAGGCTTATAGTTATGCCATGAAATTGACTAAGACAATACTAGAAAGACCACTAACAATCATAGTGTACAATCGCTAAATAAACATGTTGGTTTTGAATCAGTGAGCGAGAGGCCTCCCCACAAGTGCATTCAATGTACTGATATCCCCACAGTTCGTGCATAGGTTTCAGGTAGCAACTCGTTCTGTACGGAGTTCGCTTGGACGCGTCGAGGCATGTGTAGGACCGTTAGACAACTCTAGAGGGGACAGAATAGAGTGCAGCTGACAGAGATTATCCAATTAAAAAAATTTCTACGTGAAGGCTGTGACCAATAATATATGAATATATATGTGTAAATAAGACAAGTATTAAAAGCTGCAGAGTTTAGAGAGCAAATGCAGACCGAGATTTTTATCCTAGATTTCCTCTAAGACGATTAGTCTAGGGCCGAAAACTCTTGCTCAGAGTTGAATCCACTATAGTCACAATAGTGAAATACAAGCTTTGAATTCGAAGTGCATGCAACTCCTTACACCTTGTGCTTTTATCCGAAGGCATAACGACTCCTAGAGAGATAGAAACTTCTTGAGCCAAGCACTATACAACTCTTTTAAACTTCTAACCAAGATCGCACATGGAACTAGAAGGAATCTTGGTTATAGGAAGATTAAAGCTCTTTAGTATCACTTTATAGGATAAGAATGATGACAAGACAGTAAAAATCCATGCCTATTTATAGGATTTTTGTGGACAGAGTTTAACAAGAATTTTGTGCTATATTTAAAATTTTTCGAACGTTGTGAGCCATAATATTAGAGATTTCACAACTGTCTTGAATATCCAAATAAGCCAAGACCGAATTCGGCCAGAATTCGGCTAGAGCTTGGTCCGAATTCGGTATACAAAACTGCTATGGATTTTGGCTTGTTTTGGAATGATTTTTGTTTGATTGAGTTGGGCTTTTTATAGATAGGCTTTGGGGTGTATTAGTGGACTGTTGGGTTTATATTTTAGTGGACTTCTGGTACCAAGTGTGACTCAATGTACATAAGTCCTAGACTCAATAAAATATAAAATTACATAGAGATGACCAATACAACCTTCAAGCAACAACATTGTTGGAACGTCGGATGAGTCATATTATGACATATTGAAACATGGTTTAGTTAACTATCAAAATCAAGTTGACTAAGAGTGAATGGGCCAACAATCTCCTATTTTTGATAATTGACAAACTATGAATGATATGACAAATCTCTTTAAATAGCACAGCTTCCCGCAACTTATGGAGCGATTTAATACAACAATGTGATAAGACGTCATATTTGTGCATATTTTCTTCCCTTTGTCATTTGATCGAAATGGCATGCTCCCCCAAAATGAGAGGAGTAATTTGATTCACAAAAAAACAAGAGAGTTAAAGTGCACAAAAAATAGCAACAATATATGACTGTAAGTGCAAAGAGAAGGGATAATATTGCTTTTATTTATTCATTTACTAAGTTCAAAAAAAATACATTAGTCCAAAAAAATGCAGTGGGTTATAGAACATCAGAGCCATCTTGATAAATCTACTAAGTAACAAAATTCATCAGTTGTCATCATCGTCAGTATCAGGATTAAGAACTCAATTTGGATCATAGAATGCATCAATGGGATCCATTTATCTCTGAACATAGTCATCATGGATGGGATAGCCATGATGAGTCAGATCACGAACAATTGGAAATGGTCCGACATGATGTTGAGATAAGGTGTACTGAATTTCAATCAAGGTATTGCCAAGAGCTTGTGTCTGGAGGGTCTGACGGAAGTCAAAAGCTTTATAGAAATCATCATCCTTTTTTGAAGCGGTCATGCAACAAACATAGGATGGAATCCAAAGTAGGAGGTGGCTCAAAAGTAGAAGGTGAAGAGTCAACAGCATTGGTGTTAGAGTTTGAGGATGAGTTGTATGGAAGAAGTAAATTTGGCTTAATCCTATGAACTCAATTCAGAGGGGTAGGCTCATCAGTATAAGGACAATTGTCATAAGGTAAGTCGAATAAGCCAAAGATAAATGGCAAATACACAGCGTACATCAGCGGACGCCCTTTCTTGCGACAAGTTACCATTTTGGACATGATTGTTTGTGGAAGATTGAATGTATAGAGAAGTGCAGATCGTCTAAAGCTAACATTTCTTGATAAGAGACTTCATCACATTGGGTCTGGTTAGGTACAAACATAGAGAATATAATGTGATACAGTTCATAAATATACAAATTAAGATATCGAACATAAAATCTTCCCAGAGGACAATTATGTGGGGCACAAAGAAGATTTTTGACTGATTCCAGAGTTAAGTTGTCAGTAAATTGAACTTGCGTGATATTAACTAAGGGTTCACTTTCAGCGGGAATGCGTAGGATGTCCGCTAAGTCAGTCGTATCGAATTCAATGTTAACATCGTGTACCCTTGAAGAATTGTTCCACTTTTAAAAGATAAGTTGCAATAAAACATACGAATAACATTTATAAAAATATAAGTACGAGTTGCAATAGTTCTTCAAGTTAAAGTTTTTTAAAAAGATGCAAAAAATTATTGTATTTCAAAAAATCAATGTGGTGTCATGAAGAAAAGATCTATAAGATAAATCATTGAACCATTCGTTGGAGTTTTCGAAAGATCGAAATAGAAAACTATCTCCAATGTTTGGCATCATGGGAGAGAAAAGGTGATCAAAGAAAGTTTTCTCTTATGAGCCGTTTGATTTACCTTTCAGATGGAAGAGAATAGAAATTCTTCAAAGGAGGCAAGCCACAAATTTAGGGTTTTTATAAAACTAGGGTTTTTGAAGGCTAGGTTAGAGGTTTTTTGTAGGTCTGTTCGAGATTCACAAAAAACATGTATATATAGCAGCAATAGCCCTAAGATTGAGTTGGGTCGACCAAATCTCAAAAGATGCTGATATATGTGGAACCAAGTTCGGTCTGAGTTCGATCATAGACCGAGTTAGGCCCGAAGTCAGTTAGCATATGAAAAATGATTTCCAATATCAACTTTATTTAAGGCATTAGATTTCTAGAGTTGGATATAATATATGAGCTATAAGTGGCAAATAGGATTTATCAAATAATAAGATTTTGTAAGTATAGACAATCTTGGAGTAACTGTAAGGATCGGATCCCAGCTAGGTAGTCCAAATACATTTGACACCGTGTCTCTTCAGGCTATTTATGCATGTGTGGCAGAAGGACCCTTTCGGCTTGTATCCAAAATCATTATAACTTTTAGGAACTAAATTGATGTAAGAATTTAAAGCACCATATAATCTTACATTGTGTCTGAATTAAGAAGTCCTAATTCTCGACGAATAAATTTGAAATGATCTTTAGCCATAGGTTTTGTAAAGATGTCTGCTAACTGATGTTGTGTGCCGACAAATTGTAAGCATATGCCCCCGTACTGTTGATGATCCCTTAAGAAATGATGTCTACTTTCTATGTGCTTAGTACATGATTGACATATTAGATTCTTTATAGATTAATAGTGCTAGTGTTATCACAAAATATAGAAATGTTCTTTGTAGTGCAGATAAAGGTCTTCCAAAGTTTGCTTCATCCACAAAATTTGTGCACAACAACATCCTGTGACGATATACTCAGCCAATAAGTGACATAATTTTGTTTCTTGCTAAACCAGGAGACTAGAGACTTTCCTAGAAAATGACATATGCCATTAGTACTTTTTCGATCGACATTGCATCTAGCAAAATCAACATCGGAATAGCCAATATCAAAGTATATGGTTTTGGGATACCATAGACCGATTTTTAAAGTACCTTTAAGGTATCTGAGGATATGCTTAACCATGTTCAGATGTGATTCCTTAGGATTAGCCTGATATCTAGTACATAGGCATACATAAAACATAATATCTGAGTTACTACCAGTTAGGTATAACAAACTACCAATCATACCTCGATCTTACGTATATTTGTAGATTTGCCACTTTCGCCAAGGTCAAGCTTCGTTGAGGTTGCCAAAGGAGTTCTGATAGGTTTGGCATATCCATGTCAAACTTTTTGAGTAATCCTTTTGTGTACTTAGCTTGATTGATGAATGTTCCTTGTGATGTTTTGCTTGATTTGCAAGCCGAAAAAGAAGTTAAGTTCTACCATCATGCTCATTTCAAATTCTTGCTGCATACACTTAGTAAACTCGTTATATAGCATTTCATTAGTGGATCCAAATATGATATCATCAAAATAAATTTGTACTAAAAGCATAGAATCAATGGAAGTTTTTGTAGGAACGAAATATAAAAACGATATACTCTAGAGGGGGTGAATAGAGTAAGCAACAAAAAATTAGCTATTTAAAAAATTGTTAGCAACAAGATCACAGAATATATCACAGATATATAAATGTAAAAGTAGAGAGCAGAGAGTAAACGCAAACACAAGAATGTATACTGGTTTCCCTTTTGTGAGGACAATTCCAGTCGGAAGAACTCCAGCTTCCAGTTAAAATCCACTATAGAAAAATGCTGCAAGTTTTCATGAGTTCTTACAACTTCTATAACACGAGCTTTGATCTGAAGTACTCGACCAACTTCAATTGTGAAGTGTCTTTCTTCAATCAAACCTCTTATTACAATGACTCTAAAACTTCTAAACTGTACCGCACTGGCAAATCGACTAAAGAATTGTAACTGGCTTGGGATTTGAAAATAAAAAACTTAGAACACTTTGGAATACCGTAGTAGGCTTAGAGAGAAGAGAAGAGAGGTATGTTAAAATGGTAGAAATTCTTCTCTATTTATAGGTTTTCCAAAGACAGAATTTATGCAAAATTCGGATAAAATTCTTTGAGAGAATCTCGACAGATAGTCGTTGCATCCGTAACTGCGGGAAGACTGAGTTTAAAAATCCAACATCCACTAACCGAACTCGGGGCGAATTTGGGCCAAACTCGGGCCGAATTCTGTTGGTCCTGAGTTGATTTGGTTAGGGTTGATGGAACTGGGGATTCCCAGGACCCTTCCTTTGGTGTGCGTATTGATCGATAGAAAGTTAAACAGATCTAATACGTGTTCTAACCCTTCATAGACGAAAACTAGGGTTCACAAATTATACCTGTAGCGAAAAGGAGACAGGTAATTCCTAGCAATCTCGAGCGGATGACCCCAAGATCTTCTGTACGTATTCCTTCCTCGAGTTGGACGTCGTGTGGGCGACGATCTCCCAATCTTTTCTTCTTCTTGGCAGTCCTCTCTTTTTCTCCTTACATGAATCACGAATTTAGAGAAAGTTTCAGATTTCTGATCGGTAATATGGCGGCCAGAGAATAGAGGATATATATAGGCTACGGCAGGGACCATGAGAAGAAATTAGGGTTAGACCTCCTAACGGATCTGGATATCCTGTGTTCAGCCCGAACACACAATCCAGGCCCATTAACAATAGCTCGGTCTACTAATGAGCTATTATTGTACTACCTCCCTAATCCTAAATTATGTTTGTAGGCTCCTTTTATTATATGCTCGTTTGGCTCCCTATGTTAAGATATCGTATGTCCGTCGATCAAATTAAGTTACTGACAACTATATTGATTCGACATCTTTTATCCTTAAGTAGTACCGCTCAACTTTATTTGTCATGTCGGATATAATCGACCTGCAGGGTTTACATGACAATCCTTATGAGCTCCCTAAGGGGACATTATCAACCCGATGTATCGAGACATGGATTCCATTTATAATCAACAGCCCATCATACATACAATGTTATTACCCAATTCATAGAGGTTGTCGATCCATAATGAATCTCACTCTTTTATGAGTCAAAATAATGTATACTGCATATACATGTTCGTTATTATATCCGGGTTAAGAGCACAAGCATCCATAATAACAGAGGTGTTTGTTCTCTTATTTAGTCAGTACAAAAAGAACAACCTCAAGTGGTCCTGTTCAATACACACAAAGTGTACTAGTGTAAACCTATAGTCAAGATAGACTAATACCAGATTACACTACAACCTTTCCAATAGATTGCCCAAGTCCATCTAGGTTGTGAACTATTTATATACTCCTTAGGGAACTGATAATATGATCTTCTGTGTGACACCACACACCATATTATCTACAATATAGAATATCAGACATTTGCATTAATACTTGCAATAAATACAATATGCAAACATTTGCCCATATGATTCTCATTCAAAATTTAAGGAAATAAGGTTACTAAAAAAGTGATGCTTTTAGTATATAACCCTAACAATCTCCCACTTATACTCAAAGCATTGCTTTTCAGTATACTGTTACAAATCTCCCACTTATACTTAAAGCCATGCTGCTACACATCTGACTCCCATTCCCTCAACATGACTATCAAAAGCCTTAGCTGGTAAGCTCTTTGTAAAGGGATCAGCTAGGTTGTCGGCTGATGCTATCTTGATCACAGCAACTTTTTCTTTTTTTATGAAATCTCGTATCAGGTGGTACTTGCGCTCAATGTGTTTGCCAGTCTTATGGGCTCGTGGTTCCTTCGAGTTTGCAACTGCACCACTATTATCACAATAAAGTATAATAGACTTAGGCAAACTAGGTACCACATCCAAGTCCAACAGAAAGTTTCTAAGCCAAACCGCTTCTTTGACTGCCTCAGAGGCTGCCACATACTCGGCTTCCATGGTGGAATCAGCAATACATTTTTGCTTGATACTCCTCCACACAATGGCTCTACCTCCCAAAGTAAACACATAACCTGAGGTAGATTTCTTGGAATTCCTATCTGACTAAAAATCTGAGTCTGTATACCCCAAGGGAACTAAACTATCTGCCTGGTAAACTAGCATATACTCTTTAGTCCTTTTCAGGTACTTCAAAATATGCTTTACGGTAGTCCAGTGCTCTTGTTCTGGGTTAGACTGATATCTGCTGACCACGCCTACGGCAAAGCAGATGTCTGGTCTCGTACATAGCATTACATACATTAAGTTTCCTACTGCTGAAGCATAAGGAACTGCCTTCATATTCTCTATCTCTTTAGGTGTCCTCGGACACTGTTCCTTTGATAGAGCAATTCCATGTCTAAAAGGTAAGAAACCTTTCTTAAAATTTTGCATACTAAAATGAATTAGTACATTATCGATATAGGAAGCTTGGGATAAGCCCAACATCTTTTTCTTGCGATCTCGTAGAACTTTGATTCCAAGGATGTGACCTACTTCTCCCAAGTCCTTCATATCAAACTATTTGGATAACCATACCCTTACATCAGATAACACCTTCATATTGTTTCCAATGAGCAAGATGTCATCCACATAAAGTATTAGGAACACCACCACATTTTCGTCACACTTTCTGTATACAAATGATTCATCCTGACATTGATCAAATCCATAGGATTTTATCACCTGATCAAAACATATGTTCCAAGATCTGGAAGCTTGCTTAAGTCCATAAATGGACTTCTTGAGCTTACAAACAAGATGCTCCTGGCCCTTTTTAAAGAACCCGTCTGGTTGCTTTATATAGATGTCTTCCTCAAGACTTCCATTAAAGAAAGCTGTCTTGACATCCATTTGCCAAATCTCATAATCGAGATGAGCTGCAATAGATAAAAGAATCCGGATAGACTTAAGCATGGCTACAGGAGAAAAGGTTTCCTCATAATCGATACCCTCTCTTTGAGTAAAACCTTTTGATACAAGCCGAGCTTTAAAGGTTTCAACCTTACCGTTTGATCCTCTTTTTCTCTTATAGACCCACTTGCATCCAATGGCTTTTACACCAACGGGTGGTTCTACAAGCTCCCAGACCTGATTAGAATCCATAGATTCTATTTCAGATATCATTAATTTTTGCCAAGACTCTGCATCTTTATCTTGGAGTGCTTCATTGTAGGTACAGGGATCATAATCTTGTTCCTCAGGGACGAAGTCTGACGACTCTCCCAAGAACATATATCTATCAGGTTGTATCACAACCCTCCCACTACGACGAGACACTATCGGTTGTGGTGTAACATTTATGACACGTTGTGCAGTTATTTGTGGTTCATCCTCTTGTACTGTTGGTACTGAAGTACTTGGTGTCTCACATCTCAATTCTTCTAGAACAACTCTACTTGTGGATTTATGGTTCATCACATAGTCTTCCTCTAAGAATCGGGCATTGGTGCTAACAATGACCTTCTGATCCTTAGGACTATAAAATAAACCTTCTTTTGTTCCTCTTGGATAGCCTACAAACAAGCGTACTTTTGTACGAGATTCCAACTTATCTGCTTTTCCATTCAGCACATGTGCTAGACTACCCCAAATGCGAACATGTTTCAGACTAGGCTTACGCCCAATCCACAACTCTGTGGGAGTAAGAGGTACTGACTTAGAAGGAACCAAGTTCAAAATATAAGCTGCAGTCTCTAAGGCATATCCCCAAAATGAATATGGCAAATCCGAATAACTCATCATTGATCTAACCATCTCCATAAGAGTTCTATTCCTTCTTTCAGCTACACCATTCTGCTGGGGCATTCCAGGTGCAGTCAATTGGAATACAATCCCAGCCTTTGATAAATAATCCCTAAACTCTCCAAAGAGGTACTCGCCACCACGATCTGATCGTAATGACTTGATACATTTTCCATGATGTTTCTCCGTTTCAGTCTTGTACTCTTTGAATTTCTCAAAGCACTCAGACTTACGGCGCATCAAATAAACGTATCCATACCTTGAATAATCGTCAATAAATGTGCCAAAATATTCAAAGCCACCTCTAGCTTGGATAGTCATGGGTCCACACAAATCAGAATGAACCAATTCCAACACATCTTTGGCCCTATACCCCTTTGCCGTAAAAGGCCTTTTGGTTATTTTACCTTCCAAGCAGGATTCACAGACTAGTAGTGCCTCCACTTCCAATGAACTCAAAGGTCCATCTTCAACCAGTCTTTGAATCCTTCTTAGGTTAATATGCCCCAATCGCAAGTGCCAAAGATATCTTTGGTTCATAAAAGAAGGTTCTTTTCTCTTATTTAAGTTAGATGATATATTATTCATTTCTATAAGTTACATTGTGGGCGAAATAGGATTAATGACATACAAATTATCAACCAATGCACCAGAATAGATAAAATGTTTATTCTTTCTAATAACAATATTGTCATTAAAATAAACTGAATATCCATCCTTAACTAACATAGAAACAGAAATTAAATTCCTTCTAAGTGAATGTGCATAAAGACAATCTCTCAATGTCAAAGACTTATTTCTACCAAAAGATAAAGTAACATCTCCTAATGCAACGACCGATACTTTTGAAGCATCACCCATGAACAAGCATATCTCTCCATCACTAAGCCGTCTGGTTTTCTGGAACCCCTGCAATGTATTGCAGACATGATTAGTGGCTCCTGTATTTACACACCAGGTGTCGGTAGATAACACCGCTAAACATGTTTCAACTACTAGTAAATGAGATATACCTTCTTTGTTCCAGTGTTTGAGAAGTGGACAATCAGTCTTCCAATGTCTTGACCCTTTGCACTTGAAACATTTGCCTTTCGGCTTTTTCACCGCGCCTTGAGGTCCCATGCCCTTCTTTGCTGAGTTTTCCTATTTATGAATGTTATACTTCTTCTTACCGCCTTTTGGCTTAGAAGTAGAAGCCTTTTCAGAAACAAAAACATGACCACTCTGCCTAAAGAGAGATTCAGCATCCTGTAGCTCTTTTGCAAGTTCTGCCAAACTATACAACCTTTTGTTCATGTTGTAATTAAGACAGAAATTGTCACAACTTTTAGGCAGAGTCCCGAGAATGATATCGACCCGGGATTCCCCATCGATTTCAGCTCCAAGGATCTCCATCTCATTCAGATGACCCATCATCTTGAGAACATGATCCCTTACTGGTGTACCCTCAGCCATTTTTGTATTCATCAAACATTTCAAAGCAAACTGCCTAGCTGCTCTACTCTGATGTCCGAAGAGTTCCTTGAGGTTATACATCATGTCATAAGCAGTGGCCATGGCCTGATGCTGATGTTGCAGTAAATTTGACATAGATGCCAGAATGTAACACCGCGCCATCTTATCTGCCTTTTTCCATTTCTTATAAGCCTCTTTGACCTCTTCATCAGAGTTAGCATCAGGCTTAGGTGGGCATTCCTCAACAAGTACATATTTGTACTCCTCAGCAGTCAGAACAATATCCAAATTATGTTTCCAGTCAATATAATTAGGTCCAGTAAGTTTGTTTTCTTTAAGAATCACCATAAGTGGACTGAAAGAACCCATTTTTAAAATCCTAAGAATCACATAAATAAAATTATGTAGGGCAAAAAAAAGTTTTTGAATTAACTAAATATTGATTCCCTTAAAATAATAATAAGAAATTCACCAACACCTTGAACACCGTGAATTTAGCATGCCACGATAGTGTGGACGTATACAAATTCAACTTTGTTCAAGTAGGTTTTTCTTATTAATTTTACTATCATGTCAACATAACTTTATGACAAATAAAATTAATATGCTGGTCTTGCTCTGGTCATACAAATAATAGCAGTGACTCCGATGGAGAGGATACCATTATTTGTATCTAAGTGTATACCATTACTTAATACTAAGTCCATTACCTTGTAATGAGTTCCTTCAGATGGAGAAGTGAACATATACTAGGTAACTTTCTATAATTATCCCTAAGGAAGTTTGTACTGGTGATCCATAATTATACTCATCCGATATGGAGGAAAGTACTGTAGCCAACACGCAAGTATAATTACATCACCTACAAACCAGTAATGGAGACCATAGGATTTAAACTAAATAAATATCCTCTTCCACTTAGTTATTTAACAATGAGAGTTTTTCTACTAGTTGATATTATGTCCATGTTGCCCATTATTAATGTAGGCTTGATTTTTCAAAAAAAAAACAACCACACAATAATAAACATGCATAATCAGAAAAAGCAAAATGACAAAAAAAAAGAGAAAATATCCAACTATTATAGTCATCTTTGCTGCTCCGTCCTCAACTATCCGAATCCAAAATCTGGTGCTGCACAGATTTTTTTTTAAGGTTTTGGCTGTCGATTCTAGGGGAGAGCATAATTCGGTTTAGAAACCGAAAATCGGACCGAACCGAACCGATATTGGCAATCGGTTCGGTTTTTTAAGTGTCGGGTCGGGTTTCGGGTCCAGGATAATAAATATTCGGGTTTCGGGTCGGGTAACGGTTATTGGGTTCGGTTACCCGACCGAACCGACAACCGAAATTTATTTTTTATTAAGAGTGAAATTACTAAAATACCCCTCTTAATTATATAAGGGCTCACTTTTAATCTGTGCCCTAAAATCTCTCTCTCTCTCCGTCTCTCGTCTCTCGTCTCTCGTGCTCTCGTGCCCTAAAATCTGGATCTGGAAAGATCCGCCGCCGCTGCTCTGAGCTCTCCTCTCCTGGAGAGAAGAGGACTCGAGTCGAGTCTCTCCTGCTCTGCTCTGAGATCTGTCTTCTTCAGTTCAGTTGTGCCCTAAAATCTCTCTCTCTGAGTCTCTCGTGCTCTCTAGGGTTTTTCGTGCTCTCTCTCTCTAGGGTTTTTCGAGTTCCTAACCCTAGATCTGGGCCTCTGGGTCTCTCGACTCAAAGATCTAGCCGACTACCGAGTATTGGTAAGAAAAAATTGTAGTCTCTTATTTTTTTTTTTTCAGATGTTTGTTAGTATTATTTCCTTCTTTCTAATTATTTGGTTATTTTTCTTGCATGATTCACTGAAGTATTGAACTATGGAGATCTAACCTAGATCTGGGCCAACTGTGATCTGGTTTTGGTGGGTTCTTCTACATTCGGTGGAGATCTAACCTAGATCCAGAGCAACTGTGTCTGTGAGTGTGAGTAGATTCTTATTTAGATCGGTTGTTGTTAATTTCAATTGATAATTGATAATTTGTTAATATTAGTAATCTGTTAAATTAGAGTTTATTATTATCAAGTTTGATATTTAGTCAATATTATCAGTTTGTTATTTCCAATTTGTTATTTCCAATTTGTTATTTCAGTTAGTCAATATAATCAGTTTGTTATTTCCAATTTGTTATTTGTAGTTGGTAATTGGTTATTTCAGTTGATAATTCATAATTCAGTTGATAATTCAGTTTGTAATTCAGTTGATAATTCATAATTTGTAGTTTGTAATTTGTTACTTCAGTTGATATTTCATAATTCAGTTGATAATTCAGTTTGTAATTTCAGTTGTTATTTCAGTTGATAATTTATTATTCAGTTTGTAATTTGTTAATGCAGCTGATAATTCATAATTTCTCATGATTAGTTGATAATTTCACTGATAATTCACTGATAATTCAGTTGTTATTTGTTAATGCAGCTGATAATTCATAATTTCTCATGATTAGTTGATATTTTTCTTGCATGATTCACTGATAATTCATAATTTCTCATAATTTGTAATTTGTTAATGCAGCTGATAATTCATAATTTATAGATTTCAGTTGAAAATTTCAGTTGATAATTCATAATTTGTTAATTTCAGTTGAAAATTTCAGCTGATATTTCATAATTTGTTAAAGATTGTTAGATTCATATTAGAGTTGATAATTACAGTTTTTCTCAGGATTGTAGATTGATATTAGAGTTGACAATTCTCAGTTTTTCTCATAATTTGTTAAAGCACATCATATTCATTGAATAGGTAGCACCACGAATCCAATCAATGGCAAGCACATCATATTCATGCAATGTGCGTATTTCTTAATTTTGTTTTATTGAAATTTGTTATGCATATTTTATATATTCAAAGTACAAATTATTGTTTTAGATGGCGCAAGAAGGTGATAATCAACCACCAACTAGCTCTCAAGCCACAAATGATCCTATATCCAATCAAAATTCAAGGCTTCGAGTTTCAAGAAAGCCTACAAAGGAAAGAGCTCCGCATTGGAAAGATTTTAAGAAATTTCTTGATACGGAAGGTCGTCCAAAAGCAAGTTGCAATCATTGCGGGAAAGAGTATCATTGCCATAGTAAACTAAATGGGACTAGTAATTTGAGAAATCACTGGAATTGGTTGATCAGTTAATGCTTGGTAGTTGGTTGATCAGTTAATGCTGGATTTGGTTACTCATTGGGTGTGGCTGTAAGTTAATGCTGGATTTGGTTACTCATTTAATGCTTTTACTTATTGCTGGATTTTACTCTTTGGTTACTCATTGCTGGATTTTACTTACTCATGTCTGGGTTAATCATTTAATGCTGGATTTTACTCATGTCTGGATTTTACAGTTCTCATTTACTGCTGGAGTGTGCTGGATTTTACTCATTTACTGCAGCCATTTAACTGCTGATGGTGATGATGGAAATTGTATTTGTTGGCGTGGCGAGGCACTGCAGCCATTAACTGCCATTTGGCTTTATTGGCGAGGCATTGCAGCCATAACTGGTGTTTCTCCAATTCTCCTGCAGCCATGGGCGAGGCCTTTCTTTGCAGTCTTGCAGATGATGTTTTGGCTGCAACCGTTTAAGTATTATGAATTTTACTAATTTATTTGTATGGCTGCAGTGAACTATTGTAATCAGATCAGATGGAAGCTTGCTGCCATGGGCGAGGCATTTATGAATTTTACTAATATATTTGTTAAGCTTTGGCGATGATGATTTGACTGCAGCCATTAGCGAGGCATTTATTTGCAGCCTATTGGCGAGGCATGTATTCTGAGCCGTCTTTGTCCCCAATTTTCAGGCTGTGATTGTTGGCTTATTTGGCGTTAAAACTGTTGTTTGATGATGAAGAATTGAAGATGATGGAACTTGGAAGCTTGCAGCACACTGTAATCTGTATTGCTACAGTGGACTATGTGAGTATTTGTTGTTGATGGCATCCTGGCAGCTTGCAGCACACTGTAATCTGTATTGCTGTTTAATGATGATGATGATGGTGGAAGCATGCTGTCTTCCTTCTCTTGTTCAAGAATTTCCCTATTGTAATATGTGATTGTGAACTATTGTAATCAGATGGAAGCTTCAGGCTTGCTGTGCAGCACTTGTTCAAGTGTTCCACGATTGTAATATGTTGTACATCATGTTGTTCAAGTGTTCCATGATTGTAATATGAATTAATCATTTAATTGTACATCATGTTGTTTTTTAAAATTATATATTATATTTATTTCGTATTTGATGGTGGCTTAAATTAGTCAAGGATTTTATTTCTTAATGGGCCGGCCCATTTGGGACCAAGAAACCGAACCGAACCGAAAATCGAAATATTTGTTCGGTTCGGTTTTGGTCGGTTCTTTCACTTTCGGTTCGGTCATCGGTCCATCAAAAACCGGTTCTCGGTTTTTTCGGTTTTCCTAATTTCGGTTCGGTTCTAACCGAACCGACCCGATGCTTACCCCTAGTCGATTCCTTCATCGAAAATCATCTGTCTGCCTTTGGACTGCTTAAAACCAGCATCTCATCCGACGTCAGAAACAGCTACAACCGCCATCACGATTGATCAAAAATAATTAAAATTACATCAATCCTATGCCTCCCGAAGGAGTTCACACATAATCTAGATTTCAAAATTAAAATAATAAGCACGATCAACCCTCGTAATTTTAATTACATCCACAGCAACAACAACATCCACGACATGTCCGTGGTTTAAACAACATAATCAAAAATATACATTGGACCATAATAGTTGGATCTAAGATGCCTGCAAAATCGAGTTAGAACAGATCTTCATCTACCGACTATTACACAGCGCAGGTTTTATTGGACAACATGGACGTATCAATCAATACGTAGATCCAAAGTGGCTCTGATACCAATTGATGGAATTGGGGATTCCCAGGACCCTTCCTTTGGCGTGCGTATTGATCGATAGAAAGTTAAACAGATCTAATACGTGTTCTAACACATCATAGGCGAAAACTAGGGTTCACAAATTATACCTGCAGCGGAAAGGAAACAAGTAATTCCTGGCAATCTCGAGCGGACGACCCCAAGATCTTCTGTACGTATTCCTTTCTCGAGTTGGACGTCGTGTGGACGACGATCTTCCAACCTTTTCTTCTCCTTGGCAGCCCTCTCTTTTTCTCCTTACGTGAATCACGAATTTAGAGAAAGTTTCAGATTTCTGATCGGTAATATGGCAGCCAGAGAATAGAGGATATATATAGGCTACGGCAGGGACCATAAGAAGAAATTAGGGTTAGGTCTCCTAAAGGATCTGGATATCCCGTATTCAGCCCGAACACACAATCCAGGCCCATTAACAATAGCTCGGTCCACTAATGAGCTATTGTTGCACTACCTCCCTAATCCCAAATTATGTTTGTGGGCTCCTTTTATTATATGCTCGTTTGGCTCCCCATGTTAAGATATCGTATGTCCGTCGATCAAATTAAGTTACTGACAACTATATTGATTCGACAACTTTTATCCTTAAGTAGTACCGCTCAACTTTATTTGTCATGTCGGATATAATCCACCTGCAGGGTTTACATGACAATCCTTATGAGCTCCCTAAGGGGACATCATCAACCCGATGTATCGGGGCATGGATTCTATTTATAATCAACAGCCCATCATACATACAATGTTATTACCCAATTCATAGAGGTTGTCGATCCATAATGAATCTCACTCTTTTATGAGTCAAAATAATGTACACTACATATACATGTCCGTTATTATATCCGGGTTAAGAGCACAAACATCCATAATAACATAGGTGTTTGCTCTCTTATGTAGTCAGTATAAAGAGAACAACCTCAAGTGGTCTTGTTCAATACACACAAAGTGTACTAGTGTAATCCTATAGTCGAGATAGACTAATACCAGATTACACTACAACCTTTCCAATAGATTGTCCAAGTCCATCTAGGTTGTGAACTATTTATATACTCCATAGGGAACTGATAATATGAATTCTGTGTGACACCACACACCATATTATCTACAATATAGAATATCAGACATTTGCATTAACACTTGCAACAAATACAATATGCAAATATTTGCCCATATGATTCTCATTCAAAATTTAAGGAAATAAGGTTACTAAAAAAGTGATGCTTTTAGTATATAACCCTAACAAGGGTTTTGCAAGCCGGGTTTTGGGTTTTTTGAAAAGTCAAGCAGTTAGGAGCTTTTATATATGGGTTTATTTTCAAAACAAAAGATATTTTGAAAATATTTTGGGATAGCCTATTTGCCAGTACGACTCGGTGTACATCATATTTCTAGACTCAATAAATTATAAAAATTACATTAAAAATGGAAATATATACCCAATGGCAAAACGGCTTCATGTCTTGAATGGTAACAGTATCAGTTTTCAACAGTTGCCAAGTAGCCCTTATATCGAGACAGGGTTAGATCAATTATTAAAATTAGGTTTAACCATAACCAATGGGCCAACAATCTCCCCTATTTTGATAATTGACAAACCTTGACCGATATAACATCTTGATCTTGATTTGACAAAAAAATATCAAAATTTGTAAGGTATTGTAATGTTACTGTCTCCTCTTAAAAAATTATATATCCTGCAATAGATGTTAGATCCATTTTCTCTCCCGTTGTCACTTAGCAAAATAATTGCAAAGAGAGAAGCTCCGCACAATTTATGCTTAAGAAACAAATGTTGAAGAAGTACAAAAAATATATAAAGAATAACATATATTTCATAGGCAGTTCTATGAAGGAAGCATAAACTAAGATAAGTAAAGCTATGTATAGAAATGAGAAGTGCATACTAAGAATAAAAGAGAGAACAATACACACTGAAATAGTAAATGCATACTAATAGGAGTTTGAAATATATCAACTCAGTAAACAGTCACAGTGCTAATAAAAATAATATATAAAGTACTATCTTAGAATGTTAGAGCATTTTCAAGCATACATAGACAAATATAGAGTCTAATCAAATACCATCCAGACAAAGTACAATAACGTCTAGATCAAAAATCCTCAGTAACTAAACAGAGTCATCATCGTCATCGCGATCAGCATCGCCACCATGTCCAGAAGGACTAGCTCTAGAAGTGCTAGCTCCGTAAGAAGGGTGTGGAGTAGCACGAGAACCACGGTATCAGTCATAAGTGTTACCGAGCTCAAAGAAGTGACGAACCGGCTCATCCTCATAGCGATAGCCAGAAATAGTGGGATCTCGTGGAAGAGAACTAGCATGCAGACCAGTCTGGGCAAAAAATAGATCCAAGAAGGAGTTTGCCAGAGCCTGAAACCAACTAGCATCTTGGAACTCACGTTCCCTCAATGTGTCTATCACAAACGCTCACAAAGAGTTGTGCTCATCAAGCTGAACATGCCGTATGTCAAATAAATGCTGGTGGAGACCCTCAAAAGCATAGGGTAATCCTGAGGAGGAACAGTTGTGCTACGAAGAGATAGCTGAAGATACTTGGGCTCAGAGTCACAAGCACAAGTGGATAGATCAATGTAAAAGTGTTAAAAGATGATTGGAAGAATCATTGCGTAAGCAATGTTCCTGTGCCTTTTGCGATAATGATCCATCATCTGAATAATCGTCTTGGGGACAGAAAAAGGAATTGCCTTACGAATATGATATAAAGCAGATATTTTAAGGGTGGTCACATCGTCCTTGGAAGTGGATTTAGGCAAGATAGTGGAGTAGACGATGTGATGCAATTCATAGAAGAATAAGTTCAAATTTGTAGCTTTGAACTTTCCAGTACGAACTTAAACAGGAGAACAAAGTTCATTCTTAAAACTGTTTAAAGTCGTGTCTCCGGGGAATTCAAATTCAGCGATATCGTCTAGTGAAGCACCTTCATTTGGAATATCAAGGATTTTTGCTATGTTGGCATCATTGAATTGAATATCAATTCCAGCAACACGACTCTTAACAGTAAAAGTGCCAAGGGTGAAATTACAGTAAAATAATCGAATAAAATTGGTTGTAATAGGAAATGAGTGAGTGACAAGGTTGTGCAATCCTAATGCTTTAAAAAAAGTTCTGTGGGATTGAAAGATAGTCCATTTGATCGATGTGCCGGGGCATATGTTGCGAACTGAGAAATCCACATACCATAATAAGGATTGATCACGAGTCTCGAATAAAACTGACTAAATGCCCTATCGTCCAATTGGATGGATGAAAAGAGCGGTCCTTGGATAGGATCCGAAGACGAGGCTTCTTCGCTAGCCGCCATATTCTTTCTCTTGAAGGGGTTGTGAATCCTAGGCATATTTTTTAGAAAAGTATAGAAATTGAGAGAATGAGAAAATTATACCTTATGAGAAGTGTGTATGTATAAGAGAACGAGATTTTACGTACGAATCTAAAATTTGGATGGAAAACTCCAAAGGATTTGAGAGAAATCGAAGTTGAAAGATCTAGGGTTTTGGAGCTTCGTTTTGCGGCTGCTGCTCTATTTAGAGGAGTAAAGGGTGATGAATAGAAGGGGCCACATTCAAATCTGACTTAAAAACACCCGACATCAACAGAACTCGGACCGAACTCGGACTGAATTCTGTGCGAGTTCGCCTGGGGTTCTGTTGAGGTATTTTTGTACAAAAATAAAATAAAATGCCACTTTATATTCATTAATCCTTTTTAATTATTTAATTCAAAGTTTAGTTATTCTAAATTTCAATTAATATTATTTTATGAATTATATTTCGTTACGCAACAACTGTCTTAGATTAGCTGTAGGGGTACTGTCCCAGCTAACGGAGATTTACTGGAGAATGCTTAAGTACCATTTCGCTTCGACCTTGGTCGTGGTGACAAATAGACCCTTTGTAGGCTTGTCTCGAAAATAGTTTTTTTATATTGAAAAATAATTAATAAAACAAAATTAATTAATATTATTGACATCTAAAATTCCTAATTCTCGACGTAAAAATAATTGAAACGATCTTCCGTTAGTAGTTTTGTAAAGATGTCATCCAATTGGTTCTCTGTGTCTACATATTTAAGGTTTATATCTCCATTTGTTTAATGGTCTCTAAAAAAATGATGTTGAATCTCAATATGCTTAGTGCGAGAATGACATACAGGATTCTTAGTCAAATTAATAGTGCTAGTGTTGTCACAAAAAATGGGTATGCATGAATATTGTAAACTAAAGTCTTCTAAGGTTTACTTCATCCACAAAATTTGTGCACAACAACATCCTACAGCGATATACTCAGCCTTAGAAGTTGACAATGTGACAGAAATTTGTTTCTTACTAAACCAAGAGACTAGAACCTTATCTAGAAAATGAAACGTGTTGTTAGTACTTTTTTTATCTACTTTGCATCCAGCAAAATCAGCATCCGAGTAACCAGTTAGGTCAAAGGACGTGGTTTTAGGATATCATAAGTTGACAGAAGAAGTACCTTTAAGGTATCGAAAGATACTCTTAACTGCGCACCAGTGTGATTCTTTAGGGTTAGCTGGAAAAAGTGCACACAAGCGAACACTAAACATTATATCAGGACAACTAGTAGTTAAATAAAGTAAACTATTAATCATACCTCGATACTTACGTATGTCAACCGGTTTGCCTTGCTCATCAATATCAAGCTTAGTTGAAGTTGCCATCGGAGTGCAAAGAGGTTTGACGATTTCTAGATCGAACTTCTTTAGTAAATCTTTTGTGTACTTGGCTTGATTATTGAACGTCCCATTGTTGGTTTGTTTGATTTGCAATCCAAGGAAGAATTTGAGTTCTTCCATCATGCTCATCTCAAACTTATTCTGCATACACTTTGAAAATTCTTGACAAAGAGATTCATCCGTAGATCCAAAGATAATATCGTCAATGTAAATCTAAATTAAAAGAAGATTTCCTTTCAAAGATTTTATAAATAGTGTAGTGTCAACCTTTCCTTTTGTAAAATCGTTATCAAGTAAAAAAGAGCTTAAACGATCGTACCAAGCATGAAGGGTTGTTTCAGACCGTATAAGGCTTTTTTTAACTTAAAAACGTAATAAGGGTTTTTGAAATCAGTAAATCTTAGAGATTGAGCTACATAAACTTCTTCTTTTATAAAAACCGTTAAGAAATGCACTTTTTACGTCCATGTGAAAAAATTTGAAATAATAAAAACATGCAAATGCACATAACATGCGAATGGATTCTAATCTCACAACTGGGGCATAGGTTTCATCGTAGTCGATACCTTCCTCTTGGTTGTATCCTTGAGCTACGAGTCGAGCCTTGTTACTAATGACTAAACCATTCTTATTGAGTTTATTTCGGAATACCCAGCGGGTGCCAATGACCGGATGATAAATGGACTTGGGAATAAGTTACCAAACTTGATTCTGTTTAAATTAGTTTAATTCTTCTTGTATAGCATCTAACTAAAAATTATCGCTACATGCTTCTTCAATAGTTTTGGGTTCTAGCTGTGAAATAAATGCAACACAGTAAACTATATCTCTGTTAGAGGAACGAGTACTTACACCCCTGGTAATCTCACCTATTACCAAGTCCTTGGGATAGTCAGCCATAAAGTTTATTCTTTTTGGTAGACTCTCAAGGTAGCTAGTTCCGGCTTCTGGTTTTGTACGTGCTCTGCTTGGTGGTTCTGTAGGTGCTGTGCTTGAAGGTTCTGCAGGTGTTGTGCTTGAAGGTTCTGCAAACGCTTGGTGTACTAACGTCTTCATCATCATCATCATCGATTGTTTGTTGATTTAGTTCGTCAAAAGTGACATTCATTAACTCTTTGATAAGCATAGTCCTTTTGTTGAAGACTCGGTACCCGTTACTTTTGGCCGTATAACCTAAAAATATACCTTTATCGGCCTTTTTGTCAAACTTTCCCAAATTATCTTTAGTATTAAGAATAAATTATTTGCAACCAAAGATTTTGAAATAAGAAACTGAGCGTGTACTATCAAACCATAACTCATAGTGAGTCTTTTTCGATTTAGGTCAAATTAGAACCCTATTGAGAACATAACAAGCTGTATTGACAGCTTTAGCACAAAAGTATTTAGGTAGACTAAACTGGTTTAACATAACCCTAGCCTTTACAGATAGAGTCCTGTTCTAACGTTCCACAACTCTATTTTTTGTGGAGTCCTAGGGCAGGAGAACTCATGCAGATAACCGTATGTCACCAAATTGCTCAAACTCTGCATTTTCAAATTTGCCGCCATGATCACTTCGAATACGAGTGATCATGAATCATTTTTTATTTTAAACTTTCTTGCAAAAGGAGATGAATTCAGACAATGCATCATTTTTACGTGCGAGAAAATATACCCACGTGTATCTAGAGAAATCATCTACTATTACAAATGCATATAACTTACCACCTAGGCTTGCAATTCTACTAGGTCCAATTAAATCCATATACAATAATTGTAGAGGTCTAGTGGTACTTACAGCATTCTTGGACCTAAATATGGATCGGATAGCTTTGCTCTTTTCACATTCACTAAATACTGTATCCTTCTTAGAGGTGATGTCCGGTAAGCCTCGTACAAATTTCTTCGTGGATAGTCTTGAAATTGTGTCCATATTTGCATGACCAAGTCTCATATGCCATAGTTGACTCTCATCATTCTTGGTGATTAAGCATCTACCTGCTTTGTTAGTATTTTCCAACAAATAGAAAACATATATAGTCTTCCCTAATACATTCAAAGACTGTGCCACCAGTTGAGCTATCAACTATAGTACATTTGTCTTTGACAAAGTTAATACCATAACCATGGTCAACTAAATGGCTTATGCTGAGTAGGTTATGTTTTAACTCGGTTACTAGACAGACATCTTTAATCACAGGATAGGGAGCCTTACCAATATTGTCAATACCTACTATATACCCTTTAAGATTATTACCGAAGGAGACGTATCCTTCTTTCTTCTTCGACAGTGTTACGAATAAAGAAGCGTCACCGATCATGTGCCGTGAGCAACCGCTGTCGAAGATCCATTTGCTTCTAGCATGCGTAGGGTGTTCTACCTACAAAAGAATTTGGAGATAAAACTTTTGGTACCCATTTCTTATAGGGTCCTAAAACGTTAGTCTTTGGTATCCATGCACATATCTTCAAATCAACTAGCTTTCTTACTCTACATACAGGAGAGATATGACCAATGGTGCCACAATAATGACATCTAGCATGTTGAGTGTTGGATGCAGTGTGTTGTGCTTGATTGGTAGGTCTTAGTTTTCTAGTTGGATATTTGTAATAAAATACATGCCTATTAGTCTTCTTGGGCAAAGGTTTGGTTGGGTTTGGTCTGACAATGTTGGGTTTGATAGTATTCCAGTGTTTCGGTAAGTAACACGTGTTAGGATAGGAAGCAGCAACCTCAGGCTGTTTTCCTAACCTAATTTTCAACTTTTTGGAAGTGTCATATAGTATATTATAGTCAGCTGTGAGTACATCATTTCTGACTAGTGCTTGCTGAAGACTCTTCTTCTTCTTGAGTAAATCTTCCTCTAGTTTGGTAATGGTCTTGTCTTTCTCTTCGGATAGCCTTGTGGTCTCGTGTAACTGCAACTTGACAGAAGAAAGCTCACCTACCTCACTATAATTATTATTACTTCTAATCTCAGCTAGTAGGCAGGTAAGTCTTCCAATTTTACCTTTGTACTCTTTGAGTACCTACTTAGAGTTTTGGTATTTGCTATGAAGTTTTCTGTAGTCTCCTAAGAGGTCACGAAAGGCTTCACCTAACTGTTCAAAGGTAAAATTATGATATATATCAAACAAGGGGTTAGTGTTTACCTGATCATATGTCATTAAGCATATATTTACAGCATCGTCTGATTGTTCATCTTCTGATTCACTGGCTTCACTTTCATGTCATATGCTTGTGTTAGCATATCTCCTTGAGGTAGATCTCTTCAGGTACCCTTTTTCATATTTATTTCCCTTCTTGGTTAATGATGATGCTGTCAGACATTCCTTCTTGATGTGTCCTTTATTCTTGCAACCATAGCAGATTAGATCTTCTTTATTGTTGTTATTGTTGTTGTTGTGTTCTTTTGTTCTTTGGTTGAATCTCATGAACTTTTTGAACTTCTTTACTAGGAGAGCTTGATCTTCAGAGTCAGAGTCACTGTCGTCAGAATCATCTTCGACAGATATTCTGTATTGAGCTTTGAGGGTGATTGACTTCTCCTTTGGTGCGACTTCTTCAAAGTTTTGACGTTCCAACTTGTAAGTGAGTAGCTTACCCATGAGCGCTTCAAGAGACATAGTAGTGAGGTCGTTTCCATCAATAATTACAATAGCCTTTGGAATCCAGTTACTCGTGAGAGCTTGTAGTAGTTTGCGAATCTTTTTATGGTTATTGTATTTATTTTCTAGGGACGATAAGGGGTTTACAATATCCAGAAATCTTGTAAACATCTGAATGACGGATTCGTTTGGCTTCATTTTGAATGCCCCATACTCTTGAGTAAGCCTACTGATCTTTGACTCTTTAACTTGTATCGTGCCTTCGTAAGTAACTTCGAGAAGTTTCCATACTTTATTGGATGTTGTGCATGTAGACACCCTGTTAAATTCAGTCCTGTCTAAAGCACAAAACAAAGCGTTAATAGCACGTGCGTCAAGACTGGCCTATTTTTTCGGCTTCAGTATACTTGTCATGGAGTTTCTCATCCAATTCTCCATTAACAAGAATATGAGGAGGCTTTTTATAGACATCAATCACAATAGACCATAAGTCAAAATCTAGTGATTTCAGGAAGAAACTCATGTGTGTTTTCCAGTATATATAATTTGTACCATCAAACAGTGGGGGTCGGTTTGTGGTTTGGCCTTCAGTTGTGAATTTTACAGTTGCCATAAGTGATATAGTGATCTAAGTAACAGCAGTATAGATAAGAATATAATAATAGTGTTACCTCACTTGACATGTGTAACCTGCTCTGATACAAATTGTAGGGACAAAATGTAAAGTGCTATACTCTAGAGGGGGTGAATAGAGTAGGCAGCGAAAAATTAGCTATTTAAAAAAAATTTAGCAATAAGATCACAAAATATATCATAAATATGTAAATGTAAAAGTAGAGAGCAGAGAGCAAACGCAAACACAAGGATGTATATTGGTTTCCCTCTTGTAAGGACTAGTCAGTCGGAAGAACTTCAGCTTTCAGTTGAAATCTACTATAGAAAAACGTCTCAAGTTTTCGTGCGAAGTTCTTGCAACTTCTACAATGCGAGCTTTGATCCGAAGTACTCAACCAACTTTAATTGTGAAGTGTCTTTCTTCATTCAAGCCTCTGTTTACAATCACTCTGAAACTTCTAGACCGTACCGCATTGGCAAATCGACTAGAGGATTGTAACTGGCTTGGGATTTTAAAATAAAAAGCTTAGAACACTTTGGAATATCGTAGTAGGCTTAGAGAGAAGAGAAGAGAGGTATGTTGAAATGGTAGAAATTCTTCTCTATTTATAGGTTTTCCAAAGACAGAATTCGGGCAGAATTCTTTGAGAGAATCTCGACAGATAGCCGTTGCATCCGTAACTGCGGGAAGACTAAGTTCAAAAATTCAATGTCCACTAACCAAACTCGGAGCGAATTTGGGCCGAGCTCGGGCCGAATTTTGTTGGTCTAGAGTTGATATGGTTATGGTTTTGCAAATCAAGTTTTGGGCTTTTTGAAAAGTCAAGCAGTTAGGAGCTTTTGTAAATGGGTTTATTTTTAAAACAAAAGATATTTTGAAAACATTTTAGGGTAGCCTATTTGTCAGTACGACTCAATGTGCATCGTATTCCTAGAATCAATAAATTATGAAAATTATATTAAAATAGAAATACAGATACAATGGCAAAATGACTTCATGTCTTGAATGGTAGCAGTAGCAGTTTTCAGCAGTCATCCAAGTAGCCCTTATATCGAGACAGGGTTAGATTAATTATTAAAATCAGGTTTGATCATGACCAATGGGCCAATAGTTTTTATAAAAAGGGTCGTATCAACTTTTTCTTTGAAAAATTGTTGCCAAGTAGAAAGAAGCTTAGGCGCTCGTACCAAGCACGTGGGGTTTGTTTGAGTCCATGTAGAGCATTTCATAGCTTGAATACGTGGTTAAGATGTTTGAAATCTTCAAAACTAGGGGGTTGCTTAACAAAAATATTTTCTTTGATAAAACCATTTAGAAAAGCACTTTTAACATCCTTTTGAAAGAGTTTGAAATTGTGGAAGATAGCAAAAGCACAAAGCATTCGAATGGACTCGACTCTAGCAATTGGAGCATATGTCTTATTGTAGTCAATACCTTCATCTTGGTTATGGCCTTGAGCTACAAGACATGCTTTGTTGCGTGTAATTGAACCATTCTTATCTAATTTATTTCGAAACACCCATTTGGTACCAATGATCGAATAATCATTAGGCTTAGGAATAAGTTCTCAAACTTGATTATGAATAAATTAGTTGAGTTCCTCTTGCATAGCAGAAATCCAAAATTTATTAGTAAAAGTCTCTCCTATATTCTTAGGTTCTATCTTGGAATGAAGACGACATTAGCAATAATATTTTATTAGAAGAACTTGTACTTACACCTTTGGATACATCACCTATTACCAATTCCTTTGGATGATCTGAAGAGAATCTCAGGCTTTTAGGCAGACCGTCCTGATGACTTGATGTGCTTGTATCTTAGGATTGTTGTCAATTGTATTTGATATTTGTATGTTGAGTTCATCGAAAGTGACGTTGATAGACTATTCAATAGTCAGTGTTTGCTTATTGAACATCTGATATCCTTTGCTTTCAGCTGCATAACCTAGAAAAATACCTTCATCGACCTTGGAGTCAAATTTTTATAGATTATCTTTAGTATTAAGAATAAAGCATTTGCATCCAAAAACCTGGAAGTAACTAATTATGGGAGTTCTATCAAACCAAAGCTCATAAGGAGTCTTTTTCGATATAGGTCGAATAAGAGCCTGATTCAAAATATTGCATGTTGTATTTACAACTTCAGACCAAAAGTATTTTGGAAGTTTATATTGGTTTAACATAATTCTAGCCATATCGCTAAGAGTTTCGTTCTTCCACTCCATAACACCATTTTGTGAGGAGTTCTAGGATACGAAAGTTCATACGAAAAACCATTTTTATTGCAAAAATTTTTAAAATTGCTATTTTTGAATTTGTCTCCATGGTTACTTCGGATGCGAGTAATCATGAAGTCCTTTTCGTTTTGTACCTTTTTACAAAAAGCGACAAACTCAAAAAATACTTTGTTTTTATTTGCAAGAAAGAAAACACGTGTGTATTTAGAGAAATCATCCAAAATGACATATGCATAAGCTTACTATCAAGACTGGCGACTATGCTAGGTCCGAATAAGTCCATATGCAGAAGTTGAAGTGGTCTATAAATACTTACATCATTTACTGACTTAAAGAAGGATTTGGTAGCTTTGTTCTTCTCACAGTCAGAACATACCATTTTCTTCTTGAAGAAAATATCTGGTAGGCCTCTTACCAGTTTCTTTGGGGAGAGTCTTGCAATGGTGTCCATATTTGTGTGTCCTAGACGCATATGACATAGCCAGCTTTCATCTTTGTTGGCGTACAGACATTTGCCTGCATAGTTAGTATCTTTTGACAAATAAAATATATGAATATTATATTCTCTTAAACCTTCAAATATGATATTGTTGGTAGTCCTTTCATATATGGAGCATTTGTATTTTACAAAGTTAATGCCATAACCGTGATCAGCAAGATGACTTATGCTGAGTATATTATGTTTTAATTCCGTAACTAGACAAATGTCTTTGATGAAAGGATAGGAAGGAATACCTACATTATCAATACCAATGATATATCCTTTAAGGTTGTTACCAAAGAAAACATATCCTTCTTTCTTCATCGATAGCATTGCAAATAAGTTGGCGTCACCGATCATATGTCGTGAACAGCCGCTATCGAGAATCCACTTGTTGCTAGCATGAGAAAGAGGTTCCACCTACAAAACAAGTTGTCGATGTAACTTTTGGTGCCATTTTTTTGGCTCATATTGTGTTAGTTTTTGGTACCCATGCATAAACATTTATATCTACCAACTTTCTAGTTCTACAGAATCTAGAGATATGTCCTTTTCTATCGCAGTAGTGACATATGGTAGAATTATTGGTGCTAGGTGCAGTATGATAAGTTAATTTATGAGAAGTCGTGCTCTGTGGTCTACGTGGATATCTATAGTAGAATGCATAATTATGTGGCATAGTGTGTTGTGTTCTGCATGCATAGTGATGTGACTTGGTTTGCTGTGTTTGCATACATAATTATGAGATCTATTTTCCTTTCTTGGATAAGTCTTATTGTGCGTACTCACTTGTTTGGCTATGTGTCTCGTATCATGTTGGATAATAGGTTGTTAAACCATTTTATCCAATCTAGTCTCTAATCATTTAGAGGTAGCACATATTTCATCATTCTTAGTAGTTAAAGCATCTACCCTAAGAGTAGCAATGGAGTATTCCTTCTTTTTGGATTTGAGTTCCTTCTTGAGTTTAGTAATCTCTTAAGATTTCTTGTCAATGTAGTCAAGAGCCTCATGATGACTAAGATTAATTTGGGATATCTCGTCTTGATTAACATAAGAACACGTATCATTTACTTCTCTTAGTATAGTTGTAAGTCTTTTAATCTCATTCTGATAAGAGTAATCTTTCTAGCATGCTTAAACTTATCTCTAGGATTTCTATAATCTTCAAGTAAATCACTGAAAGCAACAAATAGTTCATCAAAAGTAAAGCCATCATAGTGAGAGTTATTTGTTACCTGATTGTCTACTGCCATGAAGCATAGATTTGCTGAGTTTCAAGACTTTTTTCTTCTTCTTCTTCTTCAGAATCACTAGCCTCACTCTTGTGCCAGATGCTTTTTAGCTTACTTCCTTGACGAAGTTCTTCTGGATGGACGATCATTATAGTTTTCTTTCTTTATCATTGGACAGTCCCTCTTTATATGACCAGGCTTCTTGCAGTTATAGCACATTGGTTCTTTATCATTGTTGTCATTTGACTCCTTCTTCTTTGATCTCTCAACCTTTAGAAAATTTTTGAAGTTTCTGGTGATCTGGGCAATTTCGTCGTCTTAAGAATCATCATCGTCAGAGTCGTAGTTGGAGGCTTTCTTGTGATGATGATGTGATTTGAGTGCAATCGTCTTCTCCTTTGGTGCGGGACCTTGGAATTCCTTGAGATCTAGCTCATTAGTCATCACCTTGCCCATGAGCATCTCGAGGGTCATTATGGCTAGATCATTCCCTTCAATAATTGTTGTGGCCTTTGGATTCAGTTCTTGTTAAACCCTCTGAGTACTTTTCAAATCTTTTCGTGGTTGATGTACTCCTTGCTAAGAGAGGATAAAGGATTGACGATGTTTAGGAACCGTAGACATCTGAGTAACCGTCTCGTTCTATTTTATCTTGAATGATTCATACTCTTGTGTTAGACGAATGATCTTTGATTCCTTTACTTGTGTGGTTCCTTTATGAATGACCTCAAGAAGCTTCCAGACTTCGTATGAAGTGCAGCAAGTAGAGACCTTGTTGAATTCAGTTCTGTCTAAAGCACAAAATAGAGAATTAATTGCTTTAGCATCAAGGCTGGAGTGTTTATTTTCTGTGTTTGTGTATTTGTCATGGGACTTTTAAATAAGGTTCTCATCTGTGACTATTCTAGGTGGTTTGTGATAACCATCTACTACAACAGACCACATATCAAAATTAAGAGACTTCAGGTAGAAACTCATATGTGTCTTCCAGTATGTGTAGTTGGTACTGTCAAATAGGGGTGGCCTATTTGTTGACTGACCTTCACCATTGTTGGTGTGGATAGATCCAATAGTTGTCATAATTCTAGTTATATTAGTCCGGTAATAAGAGACCATGCTCTTATACCAATTGTAGGACTGTTAGACAACTCTAGAGGAGGGATAAATAGAGTGCAGCGGATAGATCTTATCCAATTAAAAATTATTCTACGTGAAGGTTGTGACCAACAACATATGAATATATATTTATAAATAATACAAGTATTAAAAGTAGCAGAGTTTAGAGAGCAAATACAAACATCAAGATTTTTATCCTGGTTTTCCTCTGAGAGGACTCGGAGTTGAATTCGCTATAATCACAATTATGAAACACAAGATTTGAATCTGAAGTGCTTGCAACTCCTTACACCTTGTGCTTTTATCCGAAGGCACAACGACTTCTAGAGAGAGATAAACTTCTTGAGCCAAACTCTGTACAACTCTTTCAAACTTCTAACTGAGACCGCACTTGGAACTAGAAGACTGAGGAGTTTATCTTGGAGATAAGAAGATTAAAGCTCTTTAGTATCACTCTATAGGATAAGAAAGAAGAGAAGAGAGGAGTGAGTACGAATGTGGAAATCCATGCCTATTTATAGGATTTTTTTGGACAGAGTTCGGCCAAAATTCTGTGCTATATTTGAAATTTTTCGAACGTTGGGAGCCATAGTATACGGGGTTTCACAACTGTCTAAAATATCTAAATAAGCCAAGACCGAGTTTAACCAGAATTCAGCCAAAGTTCATTCTGAATTCGGTGGATAGAAATGGTATAGATTTTAGCTTGTTTTGGAATGATTTTGGGCCATTTAAGTAGACTGTTGGCTTTATACTTGAGTGAACTTCTGGTACCAAGTACGACTCGATATACATAAGTCCTAGACTCAATAAAATATAAAATTACATAGAGATGGCCAATACAACCTTCAAGCAGCACAACATTATTGGATCGTCAGATGAGTCATATTGCGACATATCGAAACATGGTTTAGTTAATTATGAAAATCAAATTGACTGGGACCGAATGGGCCAACAACATGGAGTTCCTTGGCATTTCGAGGCGTGCGACCGCATGGAGTCTTCACTTATACAGGACATAATGTATGGACATTACCTTCTTTAAGTTGTAAGCCTAAGGGCATATACTTGTTGTATCTGAGAGATGAAAGAGAGTTGAGTAATTATATTCAAAGAGCAGGTGAGTGTGGACACACACAAAAAAGAAGAAGAAAATGCTGTCTTTTCTTTATTGGCGCAAGGCACCACAAATCGAGTACGCCTGAGAGATCCTGCGCTGAGGATCCCCGAGTACAAAAAAGAATTCTGGGAATGGAACGATGGAGATCGAACGACAGTTGCTCCTTTACTCCGTTGACACTCCGATTACAAAAGTGGGAGAAAACCTAAGAAAATTGCTAACTCTCGGCTCACTGGCAAGAAGTGCAGCAATTTGGCTCTTGAAAATGCTCTCCGTTCTGTATTTTGAAGAGGGATGAGGCCCCCCTTTTATAGTCGTTCTTGAGCTAGAATGATGTTATGCTCCCACATGAGGAAACACGCTGGTTTTTATGTAGACGCATAGGATGTAGGCACATACAGGTAGCGAGATCGTGGGTTGGTCGTGGTGTTGACGTGGCCGCATGCTTCGGTACACGATTGCTCGTGGAGACTGACATGGCCGTATGCTTCGGTGCATGTTTTGATCATGGCTTTGACTGAGCCAGGCTTGGGCGCATAGCCATGTCTCAGGCTATGCGCCATCGTTTCGGGAAAGCTAGTCTTGGGCGCATGGAGCTTCACTGGCTAGACGCATGGAGCTTCACTGGCTGGGCGCATAGAGCTTCACTGGTTGGGCGCATGGAGCTTTACTGGCTGGGCACATAGAGCTTTACTGGCTTTGGGCGCATGGGGCTTCATTGCTGAAAATTTTTCATGCTTTTACAAGACCCCCTTCAAAGTTTTTGATACTTGAACGAGTTCGAAATAATTTGAAAGAAGCATGGATCGTCTTCTCGTGATGCAATAGGCGCATAGCACGGCCCTCTCTTTGGGCACATAGTATTTGGCCAGCCTGTCAGAGAGATACGACTGTTGAGATCTTCCTCGAAATCTGAACTGACAGATTCATCGGGGTAGAATTTGAAGCGGTCCATCCTTCATACGTTGTCCACGTCAGCAAGTGGCAGTCGCATAGTGTGCAAGGGACTGGTTCTTCACATGGGCATATAGCCCATTGTGGGCGTATACTGCGTAATGGGTGCATAGGCGCATAAAGCTAGTGGGCGCATAGGAAGCGGCATGTGCCTGTAAATAGGCCCTTGAGAGAGAAAGCTCATTATTCCCTTCTCTTAGAATTTTTTAGAAACTCTTCATCTTCTTTCTTTGAGAACTATGTCTCCCAAGGTCGCCAAGACATCCGCGAAGGGCAAGGGGACTGCACCGAGTGGCTCTCCTCCTGCGGCAACATCCTCGACAGTCCAGACCCGATACTAGGTGAGGGCATGCTTCAAAAATAAAGTCTCGAGCGTTAATTTGCGACGCGCAGACTTTTCTTCTGCCTGGGCGCTTACGCCCAAGGCAACATACTTCTGTGAGCATCATTATGAGTCAACACTGTGGTGTGCTATGCGCCCACATGTTGCCATGTTATGCACCCTTTAACTGTGGCATGTTATGCGCCCACGTACTGTTCGTGTGTTATGCACCCATATGTCTTTTTTTAGGCGCATATTCCTTTGGACGCATAGCCGCTTGGGCGTATAGCCCTCTGGGCGCATAAAAGCCTTTCAGAACTTAGTTTTTCCTGCAGTTTTCTGAGTCTGACTTTCTTTCTGTCTTTGCAGTAAACATGTTTGTCCCGAAGCTTGGCGGTATCCCTTTTGGTTCTGCTTGCTACGTTCTCGGCACGAGCCATATAACCAACATGGTCAGCGATGTTCAGGCAAAGATCAGTCATGACCAACCTACGGAACTGGCAATCACCATAATTGAATAAGAGAAAACCTTTCTGAAGCAGATGATAAATGATGAGAAGCTCAGAGGGTCACGCTGTTGGAAGAAGCCGTACTTCTTATTTGGTGACAGCGAAGGATTTGAGGACGATGCGACGATATGTCTGGAAGATTCTTTGGTAGTTACGTTGAATGACTAAAGAATAGGGCTGCCATCGATGAAGCGTCAATACCATCTGTCAGCGTTTACTGATCTAGCTGTACAGAGGCAAATGAAATAGGACCTGACTTTTGAACTGCCCGGGGTCATTTCTGGCAGGATCCAGTTTAACTCTGGTGACCGGAAGAAGGACACATTCAAGTGTGTCAAGGGTTCCACATCCTACTCCATGAGGGAGCTACAACCGGGTGTTATACTGAACGATGTCCCGATTGATCTTCATCCCTATGCTGCTGAGACTCTCTCCAACTTGATGCTGTCGAAGAAGGAGTCATATTTGGAAGGGAAGATGCGGCTGGAGCTGGGAACATCTCGTTTCGTTCTGGAGTGACCTTACTGGATGGGTGCTCTCGACTTATGAGACAACCCTAAAAGCTGCTGGTCTTCTCTATGCTGTCAGGGCCACTCAGAATGGCATCAAGGTAAACTGGCCGATTTTCGTCTCCCTGACAAAGCTGTACAACCATCATACGTGTACCTTCTTCACTCTGGGCAGGGAGATGGATTTGGCTCGTCATGAGATGCAGGCGGTATCCAAACTTCCCTGGGGGGTGGAGCCTTATGCAGAATATGTCTCCAGTGATGCAGAGATCTTAGACTTGGAGAAGGAGAGCTCTGATATGATGAATGTGTACAAAGAGTGTAACTCCTCCTCCCAAATTTTTCAAAAATTTTATTTTATTATATTTATTGTGCTTAAAGATAATGTCGTCGAGACGTTGTGAACGATTTGTTTGATTTACGCTTTTATCAAAACTAGTTTAAATTTAAAATACTAATTTATCTTCGTTATTTTATGCCTAGATTATTAGTTTGGACTTTCAAATGGTTTGGTTTTAAAAAGGAATTTATAGAGATTATAAATATTTTATAGACAAAGTGATTTGTCATTTTATGTTCAATATTAGGTTGAAAGTAAATTTCAACAAAATTGGTTTATTTTACTTCGCGTGATTTAAAGTGATATTTCCTTAAAATTTAGTATAAGATATTTTCCATTAATTTTGTGCTTCAAACTACTTATAAAATTTATGATTACCATTTATTTTTTTTGTAAAGAAATATTTATCCGTGAAATCTTATTATTTTCATAAAAATATTCGGTTAATAATTATTTTGCTTTTAAAAAATATTTTGAAATGGTTTCGGAGATCATAAATAATTTTATTCAATGGAAATATTTCATATATGATTTTGACTAATAAAAATATGTTTCCAAATATTATTCATAGTAATCAATTATTTGATTTATTTAAATTCTACGGTTTAAAAGTTTTGATAACATTAAATATTATTCTAAAGTTATTACGTTGATCTCTTATTGTATTTTGAATATATATGATTTGAACTTTTAATAATACTATATAATTATTTAAATTGGTATATTTGCTTACTAATAGATTCGATTAGATTGAATTTTGTATTGATTTAGATTAATACTATCAACTACTTAGATTTAAATTGGTTTTAAATATCTTTTGATTTAAATTAGGGAAAAGGGCTTATCTATTCCAAATTCTAATCTACGTGGTTATCTCCACCAATATATAGTCATGTTTTTCTTTTACTATATGTCTATTTCCCTATAACCCTATATACGAGACCAACCCCTGCTTCTTCATTGTCAACCATGCCAAACCATCTCTCTCTTTTTCTCTCCAACCAGCCTATATATCTAGTTCTGCTATCTCTCAATCTCTTTTTTAGAAATTCCTAAGATGCCCATTAGATTATTCAAATCCTAGATTCTATGGATATAGATAAATCCTATATATACGATATGTAGCATATTGAATATTCATGCCACATCTTTATAACAGACCTCCAAACTTAGATATAGAGAAGCATCTCTTCCTTAACCTATCTTCTTCTACGGCGTCACAACCTCGGCCAGCCTATTCTTCCAGCCTGATCCACCGTGAACACATCAACCACCGCCCTATTCCCCAACCTTGCCAGTTGCCAGCCTCGCCATCTTCCTCTTCATCACGGAACCGAGCTTCCATGGGCACGTCTTCGAGTCCTGCGTCACCCCGGCGTTGCCGATCACCCGAGTCACCCATCATCAGTCACCACCATCGCCATATATCCAAACCACACAGAAGTATAACCACCACCACAGGATTCATCATGTCCGGACCCGTGTTGTCCGTGTCCTTGCCTACATCTCGTTCTTCACATCAATACAATCTTCGTGTCCGAATCGGACACAGAAACATGGAGGTATTAGAAGGAGATCCAAATACAAAGAAAAAGAAAACCCAGACCTTAACCTTGACCCGTGCCTCCACGTTCCAACAACCGCGTCGATGGCCAGAGCCCCAGACCCAGATCCAAGCCGTTTACCTTGCCGAGCGCAGTACCGCACCTCGGCGAAGATCCGGTGCTCGAGCTCGCTCCCCGTCCAGCGCTACCCCTCCGGTGAGCACGGGCTTTCGCCGCCAGCCGAGTCGACGTCTCCGTCGATGACGAGCGCTGCGACACCAACGTCCCCGATGACAACTTTCTACACTCCTGCGCCCTGGCCGAGGGACCACGGTGGCTGACCTTCCGTGCCCCTCCGTCTGGATCCAGCCGCCGTCTCCTCCTGTGGCGCGAATCCGCCTTGGCCGCCTCCTGTCGCCGTACCCGTGCTGGTGGACCGGGTCTCCAGCAGTGCCCGACCGCTCCGCCGAACTTACCGCGAGTAGCCGCGTGGAGAGGCGGATCGGAGCCGTTGCTTCCTCTGGCGCCACCACGCCCCGTGGACGACGCCTGGCTCCCCGACGCCGGCACCACTCGTCGGCGCTGCCCTCCGCTTGGTGAGCCCTAATTTCTTTTCCTTTCTTCCCCTTTCTATCGTTCTCTCTCTTGATAGTTGATACCCACTGTTGGGTTATAAGGTTTTAACAGTAATAATGGAGATGGCTCTCTTCCCCATTCAATTTTGCCTTTAGTTGGCTGAATGATCAGCAACAGAACGAACCCCATTTCGTTTTGTAATTTATTTTATCTCTAATAAAGTTTAAGAGCAGCACTACCCTTTTACTTTTTATAGATTAATTAATTAATATTATTGTCACGACCCACTCCCGAATAATCGGATACGAGTCGAACACGCCCAGCCTTCGTCGTTGGACACGACGAAGTAAGCTGTACTATACTAAGGAAAACTCATAGTCACCATGTAATGTAAACCAAATCACAGCTTTTATAACGTTCCCAGAAATCACCAATATCCATCAAGTGCTTTAAAATGCAACTCTGCCGGAGACAAATCCGGTCCAAAGAAATAATATACAATAATGAATCTCTAAGATACAATCTCCAGAAAAATAAACTGAAATAAATAAAAAGCTGCAATGTCCAAGCAATCACCAGCTCCATGTAATCTCCCACTCACCTGCAACGATCCTATCAGGAAAAGAGCAAAGTACAACCGTGACTAGACAATATACAATGTAATCTGTGATCTAGAGTACAAGGTGAAACAGGAATACCAGAAAACTAGAACATGAAATGAAACTGAAACTGCGGTACCAGAAATGAAATGTAAAACTGCAGGCAATGGAATGACAATCAAGATGTTAGACAATGAACACGGCTATCAATGTACAAGGCAATCAATCACGACAATCAATGATGCAATTATGACAATTTTGAAATATTAAAACTAATGTGTGACCGGCTTAGGAGCAATCAATCAATCAATCAATGAGTCAATTCTACATGGTACGGCTTTATCGTACGTGACGTGTACGATTAGGCTATCTTCAATACCTATGTTGGGTGTGGTCACACAAAAGCTAATATTTCCCCCAATCCCGTAATGAACAATGACGCACAAGCAATGAACAATGACACAAGACAATCGTGTGTAATTCGTGTCAGATATGAAAACATGGCACATGAAGGTAAGACAGAAAACAAGGTACAAGTCAAGTCAGTGTACTTGCCTCGGTTTTGTTGCACGAGAGTAGTACTGCATGGTTGCAATAGATCACCTGTTATATTATTTGTACAATTATTAGGGTTTTGAATAATGACAATAACCAATCTAAGTAACTAACATAGATAATAATATTTAGGAAACATTATAGTTTAAATCAATACTAATAAACCTTTTTAGAAATATTAAACATTTTTGTTAGCAAAACTAACTATATAAACCCTTTAAAATAGTTTAGTCACCAATACTTCTATAAGAATATTAATTTATCAATATTAACCAATAATAATTATTTATACAAAAGATCTTAATTTAGAAACTTTATGTTAACAAAGTAATATTAATTTTGATAAATCCTTTTTGGAAATAACTTGTAAAATAATAATAACTACTAACAGGAATTTATATATTTATAGGTTTACAAGATATTATTTATTCATTTGGAAATATATACAATATTATACATATACTAAAATGTCATACAAGATTTATTTAATATTTAAAATCACTAAACTAAATACTATACAAGTCAATATTTGATAACACTAAAATTTAACAATAATTATTAAAACAGTCCAAATAACCCAAGCCCAAATCTAGACAAGCCTAACCATTTTTTTTTATTTCTAAATAACCCCAGCCCAGCAACCTTAGCCCACAGGCCCTGGCCCAAACCCAGCTCCTGTTAACTAATAATTTAAAACTTAAATTCTAAACAGCCCAACAATTACCCAGCCCCTGTAAACCGGCCCAGCCCTCAACTCCTCTGTTTTCCTACTAAAATTTAACTTAATTTCTCACCAGCCCATTCTCTAGCCCGACTTCAAAGCCCACAGGATTAAATCTACTGTTAAATTAAATAAAAATTCGACAGTTTAATCCAGCCCATACTACCCGGCCTACTCTCACTGAATAAAAATCCATTTCTATTCTCTCTCCTCCGCCATTTCACTCGAATAATCCAGAAATGGTTAGAACTTTCCGGAGAGTCGAGAGGAAGAGCTCTCGCCTTCTCCGACGAGACTTCGGCGAGATTTCCGTCTCCGGCCTGCTAGCCTCCAAGCTCCCCATCGTCATCCTCCTACCATCCTACAACCCTGGCCGAGAGAAACCCTAAACCTAAGATTTCCTCCATGGCCAAGCTCGTCTGAACCCTAGCCCGACTTCTTCTTCTCCGGTGAGCAAACCACCTACTCCACCTCATCTTCTTCCTCTGCTACTTAGCAAAACCCTAGATCTAGGTCGGCGTCCCCATCACCTGTTCGTCTTCTTCCCAGTGCTAGAAAACCTAACCCTAAATCCAGCCATGGCCGCACACAAACCCTAGGTTTCACTCTAGGTCTTCCTGGAAACTCTAGATCTAGGTTGTCTCCTTTCTCCAGCTCTCGTGCTAGGAAAACCCTAGGTTTCACTCTAGGTCTTCCTGGAAACTCTAGATCTAGGTTGTCTCCTTCCTCCAGCTCTCGTGCTAGGAAAACCCTAGGTTTCTCCTGGCACCACAACCCTAGGTTTCTCCTCCCACAGCCCCAAAACCTTAGATCTAAACTCTAGGTCTAGAAACACCCATCCCAGAAACCCTAATCCTAGGTGAAACCCTAAGTCTACACAGCCAAAACCCTAGAAAACAAGAGGGAGAGAGATCAAGGTGGATCGAGAAGAGGCTCACCGGCCTGAAGGGGAAGTCGATCCACAGCGCGGCGGTGGAGATCCGATGACGAGGCGGTCGATCAACGGCTCGATCTTGTCCAAGCGGCGGTTCGACGTGTCAGTGGCTCTGTCGAAGCGGCGTGACGGCGATGCTCCTCCGTGGCAGCGGTGGTCGGCTATACGAAGACTCCAGTGGCTCGGCTCTCGAAGACTCCACACGAGAGCCGATGGGGTCTCCTCTGTCGACGTGCTGCACTGATGGCGGTGGCGTGGATCTCGAGAAACAGAGGCGGTGGCTAGTTTCGGCGCTCCTTACGAGACTCCTCCTTGGAAACCCAAGGGCGGTGCACGAGGATCGAGGGGCTCTCTGGTGGTGGCATGGTCTTCGAGGCGGCGGGCTGAACTCCGGTGACGACAGCGGTGGTGTACTCCAGTGAGAGGAGAGAGAGAACAGAGAAAGAGATGAGAGACTGTAGAGAGAGAGAGAGAGAGGATGACGTGGCTGAGAGAGAAATGTGAGGTGTACTGTGTCTGTCAGTGCATTGTAAAGTGTGTAATATAATATTATTTATAGTGTAGTAATTGGTGGCAGTGTAGGTAAATAACTGTAGATCTAAGGGTAATTAGAATGGCAGTAGCAGTAATAATAAACAGATCTGGGGGCATAGAAAGATAGGTTGTAACAGAATTTCAAATTAATTCAAACCTTCAAAATTGCTTTCCAAAAATCAAATATCAAAATGTTTCAACCAATAGTAGTCACCAATTCGAAAACCATTAGTAGTTACCAAATCGAAATTCCAAACAGCTTTTCCATGTTAACAGATTTTCAAATAAAAAGGCACCAACAGATTTTCAAAGGAATTTCAAATTCAATTTTTCTCCAATAGAATTTAAAACAGATTTTCCTTATTACAAAAGTTAGTTAATAAATATTCTACTACTAGCTGTCACACATTTATTTTAATTACGAAAATAATTAATTAGCTAATCCTCTCCTACTAAATCAAAAGATTACATTCTTACAGTATGAAAACAACAATAAATTCTAAAATCAATCATTTAGAATTTCACAAGAATCAGTACTAAAAATTTCATTAATAGTAAAAATTTATATTTCTCAATTTATCAAATCGAAGTTAGGCTTCCGTAAGAAAACAATCTAAAATCCAAAGAAAAATTAGAAAAAATCTCGAATTTACCAAGTATAATTTTGGGAGTTACAAATCTACCCCCCATACAAAAATTTCGTCCTCGAAATTTCAAGGGTTTTGCAATGTATAAAATCAAACAAAATTTATTAAAGGCAACCAGAAAACTAAATGATTTATTTATAGAGCAAAAATAATAAGGACTAACAAGTAGTCACTAGACAATAGAAAAAACTGTAAATGCAAGAAAACTCAAGGACAAGCCTAAAAATAGGCAATATAAAAGAAATACAGCTACTACAAGCAAGTAAGAAAGATAATAGTCCTCTCGGCTGCGCTCCTGCAGCTACTACTGATCCTCATAAACTGGGTCTTCCTGCTGCTGCTCTGGTACTGGCCCCTGACGAGTGAAAGCCGCAGGACAATCCCTCACTTGGTGAGTGGCAGATCCACAAACCAAACATTGCCCTAACTTCATGCGGCATTCCTCGCCACGATGTCCCGGTCTCTTGCAGTATGCGCAAGAAAGGTACACCGGGGTCTGGGTCTGCCTCTGCTGCCTTAGCGATGTCGGTGCTCGAACATGGTGCTGATGCTGAGGTGGCCTGTGCTGGGTGTCGGTCCACTTCGGTGGACCCTGGGAACTGCTGGCGCCAATATCTCTGTCCCGCTTGAGCTTCGGATCCATTTTCTTCTCCACTCCCTGAGCAACTTTAAGAATGCTCGCATATGTAGTGGCCTGACTAATAGCTACTGCATGACGTAGCTCCCTGGTGAGACCCTTCTTGAACATCCAAGCCCTGTCCTTTGGCGTGCTGACTAGGTTCTCTGCGAACCTGCTGAGTCGGGTGAACTCGGATGTATACTGGGCCACTGACATATTCCCTTGCTGTAATGCTTCAAATTGCATCCTAAGTTCGTCTCTCTCCACATCAGGAAAGAACTTTTCCTGGAAAAGTAGCTTGAAATCTTTCCAGGAAACTCCGGGCTCTGCTAACTGGGGCTCCTCCCGGTACCAGGCCCTAGCGATGTCGAATAGTCGCATGCTCGTAACTTCGACCTTCAAATCATCTGGAATCCTCACCATCTTCAATGACCGTTCAGCATTCTCCAGCCATTCGTCTGCGTAGACTATTCCCTCATCGCCCCAGAAATCCATAGGGCAGAGGAACTGATATTCCTTGGCAGTTCCTGGCTTCGGCGCTGCTGGTGCCGGCGGTGCTGGCTCTCTGGTCCTGAGTGCGTCGATGACGGTCGCTCTGAACTCTGCGGCCTGCTGGCTCTGAGTCTCTCTGAACTGTGCAGCCTGTTGATTCTGGGCCTCCATGAATTGTTGGAACATGGCCATCACTTGTGTGCCATCGAACATCATCGTCGGTGGAATCGGCTGAGGCGGAGGCGGTGCAAGCTGCTCCTGTGCACTGGGTGCAGGCTGCTCACTAGTTCTAGCGCTCGTCGTGGCGACCGTCCTGCAAAAGAAATAAACTGTTGATTGCTATATCCTATAAAAATCACAAACTATCCTAAAAATCATAAGTAAATTAAATTTTTGAAAATTTTTAAACATCAATAACCATAAACCATAACTATTAATCATAAACCTTTTTCAAAAACCATAAACCATTTTCATAAACAGTAAACCATTTTCATAAACCATTTTGTATAAACCATAAACCATATATCATAAATCATAAACCATTTTCCCGCGGTTCCTATGCTGTGATGAGTTTTCCTTAGCTTTTGCTGGTCCCCCAATAACACTTATTTGCCTAAGTGTCATTAGGATAGACCTGCATGGGCCACCACTAAAAACACGTCACGACCCGCTCCCGAATAATCGGATACGAGTCGAACACGCCCAGCCTTCATCGTTGGACACGACGAAGTAAGCTGTACTATACTAAGGAAAACTCACAGTCACAATGTAATGTAAACCAAATCACAGCTTTTATAACGTTCCCAGAAATCACCAATATCCATCAAGTGCTTTAAAATGCAACTCTGCCGGAGACAAATCCGGTCCAAAGAAATAATATACAATAATGAATCTCTAAGATACAATCTCCAAAAAAATAAACTGAAATAAATAAAAAGCTGCAATGTCCAAGCAATCACCAGCTCCATGTAATCTCCCACTCACCTGCAACGATCCTATCAGGAAAAGAGCAAAGTACAACCCTGACTAGACAATATACAATGTAATCTGTGATCCAGAGTACAAGGTGAAACAGGAATACCAGAAAACTAGAACATGAAATGAAACTGAAACTGCGGTACCAGAAATGAAATGTAAAACTGCAGGCAATGGAATGATAATCAAGATGCTAGACAATGAACACGGCTATCAATGTACAAGGCAATCAATCACGACAATCAATGATGCAATTGTGACAATTTTGAAATATTAAAACTAATGTGTGACCGGCTTAGGAGCAATCAATCAATCAATCAATGAGTCAATTCTACATGGTACGGCTTCATCGTACGTGACGTGTACGATTAGGCTATCTTCAATACCTATGTTGGGTGTGGTCACACAAAAGCTAATATTTCCCCCAATCCTGCAATAAACAATGACGCACAAGCAATGAACAATGACACAAGACAATCGTGTGTAATTCGTGTCAGATATGAGAACATGGCACATGAAGGTAAGACAGAAAACAAGGTACAAGTCAAGTCAGTGTACTTGTCTCGGTTTTGTTGCACGAGAGTAGTACTGCATGGTTGCAATGGATCACCTGTTATATTATTTGTACAATTATTAGGGTTTTGAATAATGACAATAACCAATCTAAGTAACTAACATAGATAATAATATTTAGGAAACATTATAGTTTAAATCAATACTAATAAACCTTTTTAGAAATATTAAACATTTTTGTTAGCAAAACTAACTATATAAACCCTTTAAAATAGTTTAGTCACCAATACTTCTATAAGAATATTAATTTATCAATATTAACCAATAATAATTATTTATACAAAAATCTTAATTTAGAAACTTTATGTTAACAAAGTAATATTAATTTTGATAAATCCTTTTTGGAAATAACTTATAAAATAATAATAACTACTAACAGGAATTTATATATTTATAGGTTTACAAGATATTATTTATTTATTTGGAAATATATACAATATTATACATATACTAAAATGTCCTACAAGATTTATTTAATATTTAAAATCACTAAACTAAATACTATACAAGTCAATATTTGATAACACTAAAATTTAACAATAATTATTAAAACAGTCCAAATAACCCAAGCCCAAATCTAGACAAGCCTAACCATTTTTTTTATTTCTAAATAACCCCAGCCCAGCAACCTTAGCCCACAGGCCCTGGCCCAAACCCAGCTCCTGTTAACTAATAATTTAAAACTTAAATTCTAAACAGCCCAACAATTACCCAGCCCCTGTAAACCGGCCCAGCCCTCAACTCCTCTGTTTTTCTACTGAAATTTAACTTAATTTCTCACCAGCCCATTCTCTAGCCCGACTTCAAAGCCCACAGGATTAAATCTACTGTTAAATTAAATAAAAATTCGACAGTTTAATCCAGCCCATACTACCCGGCCTACTCTCACTGAATAAAAATCCATTTTTATTCTCTCTCCTCCGCCATTTCACTCGAATAATCCAGAAATGGTTAGAACTTTCCGGAGAGTCAAGAGGAAGAGCTCTCGTCTTCTCCGACGAGACTCCGACGAGATTTCCGTCTCTGTCCTGCTAGCCTCCAAGCTCCCCATTGTCTTCCTCCTACCATCCTACAACCCTGGCCGAGAGAAACCCTAACCCTAAGATTTCCTCCATGGCCAAGCTCGTCTGAACCCTAGCCCGACTTCTTCTTCTCCGGTGAGCAAACAACCCACTCCACCTCATCTTCTTCCTCTGCTACTTAGCAAAACCTTAGATCTAGGTCGGCGTCCCCATCACCTGTTCGTCTTCTTCCCAGTGCTTGAAAACCTAACCCTAAATCCAGCCATGGCCGCACACAAACCCTAGGTTTCACTCTAGGTCTTCCTGGAAACTCTAGATCTAGGTTGTCTCCTTCCTCCAGCTCTCGTGCTAGGAAAACCCTAGGTTTCACTCTAGGTCTTCCTGGAAACTCTAGATCTAGGTTGCCTCCTTCCTCCAGCTCTCGTGCTAGGAAAACCCTAGGTTTCTCCTCCCACAGCCCCAAAACCTTAGATCTAAACTCTAGGTCTAGAAACACCCATCCCAGAAACCCTAATCCTAGGTGAAACCCTAAGTCTACACAGCCAAAACCCTAGAAAATAAGAGAGAGAGAGATCAAGGTGGATCGAGAAGAGGCTCACCGGCCTGAAGGGGAAGTCGATCCACAGCGCGGCGGTGGAGATCCGACGACGAGGCGGTCGATCAACGGCTCGATCTTGTCCAAGCGGCGGTTCGACGTGTCAGTGGCTCTGTCGAAGCGGCATGACGGCGATGCTCCTCCGTGGCAGCGGTGGTCGGCTATACGAAGACTCCAGTGGCTCGGCTCTCGAAGACTCCATACGAGAGCCGATGGGGTCTCCTCGGTCGGCGTGCTGCACTGATGGTGGTGGCGTGGATCTCGAGAAACAGAGGCGGTGGCTAGTCTCGACGCTTCTCACGAGACTCCTCCTTGGAAACCCAAGGGCGGTGCACGAGGATCGAGGGGCTCTCTGGCGGTAGCGTGGTCTTCGAGGCGGCGGGCTGAACTCCGGTGACGACAGCGGTGGTGTACTCCAGTGAGAGGAGAGAGAGAACAGAGAGAGAGATGAGAGACTGTAGAGAGAGAGAGAGAGGATGACGTGGCTGAGAGAGAAATATGAGGTGTACTGTGTCTGTCAGTGCATTGTAAAGTGTGTAATATAATATTATTTATAGTGTAGTAATTGGTGGCAGTGTAGGTAAATAACTGTAGATCTAGGGGTAATTAGAATGGCAGTAGCAGTAATAATAAACAGATCTGGGGGCATAGAAAGATAGGTTGTAACAGAATTTTAAATTAATTCAAACCTTCAAAATTGCTTTCCAAAAATCAAATATCAAAATGTTTCAACCAATAGTAGTCACCAATTCGAAAACCATTAGTAGTTACCAAATCGAAATTCCAAACAGCTTTTCCATGTTAACAGATTTTCAAATAAAAAGGCACCAACAAATTTTCAAAGGAATTTCAAATTCAATTTTTCTCCAATAGAATTTAAAGCAGATTTTCCTTATTACAAAAGTTAGTTAATAAATATTCTACTACTAGCTGTCACACATTTATTTTAATTACGAAAATAATTAATTAGCTAATCCTCTCCTACTAAATCAAAAGATTACATTCTTACAGTATGAAAACAATAATAAATTCTAAAATCAATCATTTAGAATTTCACAAGAATCAGTACTAAAAATTTCATTAATAGTAAAAATTTATATTTCTCAATTTATCAAATCGAAGTTAGGCTTCCGTAAGAAAACAATCTAAAATCCAAAGAAAAATTAGAAAAAAATCTCGAATTTACCAAGTATAATTTTGGGAGTTACAATTATTGATGTTAGTTAAATATTATTAAGCTAGAACAGAATGTTGTTCTAATGGTAGACTAATGGGCTTGAGCCCATTGGGTGGTTTCTTCCTGTTTTAAGAAACGGGTTGCTGTGGGTTGCTCTCCCCTGGGCCTTGGGCTGTCCTATGGGGGTAGATATTTTAGTATGTATACCAAGATAATGCATGGTAGTATTATTATCATTATTGAGAATTTGTTAAATTACATTATTATTACTTGAAATCGTATAAAATAAATATTTATATTTCTAAAGCACTAATACCAAGCTTGGACCTAAAAACATTCTTCCATATTCTAATAGCTAGCTAGAGATATTTTGCCAAATATAACATAGTTTATAATATTATGAATACATTTCCAAAAATAGTATAAATACTTATTTACTTAAATTCTTTCGAATATGAGCCATCGGCCGTGACTAATCATTGTTCCTACTTTTCTTGCGAACCCGTACTCCATCACATTGACCCTAGCCAACCGGATCCGTAGACATGTAGTTTGACGACTTTAGAGACCATTTACTCTGGCATGCTTTTCGGTGCAAAGTGGGTCCAACGGCGGACATCATTTTTGCCCGAAATTACCGTTTTGCCCCTGTGTCCAGAATTGGACTTAAGGACAGGCAATCCTAGCTAATTTGACTATTCTGAGAATGTTGGTACTGTTTATTTCAGCATCTGGAGACTTCTGTATGTGTTGACTGATTGTGGCTCTTTGAGTGGTATAGTATTATTGGTTTCTCCAGCTAAGGACCTCAGGCAAGTGTACTTTCTGATTGCTTTCCGATTTATAGTAGTCTTTTCATTTCATGTCTATACATATATCTTGCTGCTTGTTGACACGCTCGTCACACGGAGTAGTCGGGAGGGGAAATATCTTAGTACACATGTGGACTACCCAGAACTATCCTCCGTGTCTTTCGTGAATGATAGCAGCTGCACACGACATGTGCAGTGAGCCTGATTTACCTCCTAGCCGTTCACATGTCAAAACAGATATTTCATACCACCTAGATAGATGTCTTTTATTAGTTTTTTCCTTGTTTACTTCTCTATCGTGCTATGTCATCAGTTTTCTTACTAGCTTTCATATTCCATATACTATTTTCATGTCTTTTAATTCTATTGTATTTTGCATTGCCGTCGGTTTGTGTACTTGTTCCATTCCTTACTGGAAACCATCATTTTTTAGGTTTAGCTGTAATTACTCTTAGCACTGGGGAAGGCTTGGGTAAGCTGAGGACAACCTAGAAATAGAAAGCAATTGTATCAATTTTATTAATTATAAAATCTTGTATTTTTTTAATTATAAATGTTGTAATAAATGTAGAATTGTGAATGAGCATCAAATGTTATTTCTTGAGCATTTATTCTTGCGGGCTTGATAGCGTTCTACCGCCGATACCGCGGCGTAGGCTGGGCTTGGACATGTCTCGTATCCGAAAAGCGGGTGCGGGTCGTGACAAGTTTTTGTGGTGGCCCATGCAGGTCAGCTTTCGCAAAAGATTACGAACTCGTGATGGTACGTTAGTCGTACTATTACGAGCCTACGACTAGGAAATGCTCATTCATATCTAGGAGTAAATCAATTTTAAGAGAATGGTTAGGACTAGGAGTCCCTAATTTTAAATTGACAATTGGGTAGTTAAGGTTGCTACTTAGGCCTCATTGAATTCAGAATCCTGTTAGACGATTTTCATAGAAGGATGCACTATTGCATTCTGAATCGCTAGTATTTCTAAAGTGAGTAGAATCGTAACCCCTCTTTCTGAAAGTTTGGAAACGTCCTTTTATTTAATTGTTTGAATTAAAATATGATTTTTAGAATTTTATAAGTATTTATTATAGAAGGTCTTAGTCACGGTTAAGTTTCGGGGTACAAGATGACCACAAATTTTTGGCACTGATAGTGTAGCCGCGTGCTTTGACTAATGTGTTAGCCATGGTAGAGAAGGTCGAGCCATAAATGTGACCTATCTAGGAAAACTAGGCCAAATCGTGACATAACCCTAGGAATAAATTAAATTATTTTATTATTAAGATTATTGACTTTTAGAAGATCCGATTGTTCCAAAATAGCCCGAACTCAACCCAAGTCCTGGTGGTCATGTAGTGCAACCAACTCGTCCATACAGATATGTAAAAGTGTATATATTGGTAGTCCATTTTTGCATTGTGAATAATTTCTCTAAAGTATGTATTGAATATAATATATGTATTTAAATTCATATTTTATTGGGAAATAGGATGACCTTCTCTTAGAATGTTATTTTGGGATTATTGGGATTCACTTAGGCTATACATATAAACTGTAATGACCTGCTCCGCCCTAGCGGAACGCCGATTCAAATGGCAAGTGCAACGACGCAAACGAGCCGTCAACCCGAAGAGTTGGCATCGACCAGATGAAGAATCGATGCAAGGCTTACATTGGCCCGTCAAGATGAATCCAGACTTAGACTTTCAAAGGCGCGCTCGGAGTATCGCTCGGCCGATGCGAACATCGCTAAGGTGGGTGGCTCCGATGAACCCGTCTTTGCTTAGCCTAGACACATAACAATACGGACACTATCACTGAAGTCGCTAGGCGATAACACCGCGCATGCTAATAAATGACCCAACGCACCTAGCTAAGGGAATAATCCCATCTTGTATGCTTGTATAGAATATGGAAAAGAACATGGATAATACGAGAACTCTCGCACCGCGCTCCACGCTCGTGCTAAGGCACAAGCTTGCGTTCAAGTCCCTTATGCGTTCAACAATGAAACAATGAATGGTTTACAACAATAAAACGGGAAGACTATCAACATAGTCGTTCCGAGTAGAGTTTAGCAACATTGAAAGGCTATAGGGCCGATGGGTCGCCAAGGCGACTCCCGCACAAGGAGTTGCATAATGGATGAATGAAAGAGTAAACGAATAAGTGAATGAATGAATCAACAAATGAATGAACAAGTGAAAGAAAGAATGAATAAAAGATAAGAAGGATGGAAATGGTTAGTGACAGGTATGACGGGCACGTACAACGGGGCTCGCTACCCGCGCTGCACGGACGCCAACCTGGTCGATAACGCATTAAGACTAAGGGTTAGCCTACGGCTCAGAGACAGCCGTTAAGTTAAAAAGACAAGTTAATACGAAATGGTCGTGGACAAACGGTACGGGCGAGGGGTGGCGATGCCGTGACCGTAAAGAAAAAGGGATTCCGTGGCATGATCAAAGGGGGGATATGCCGGCCTAGGCGGAATCAAAAAGGGGCTTACGGGCTAACTGGGGGGGGGGCTTGGCCACCCAGGAGACGTAAGTATGGGGTAATTTTAAAAGACTATCAGATGTGAACCAGTCGCACACAGTGATAGGTGAGAAATTACCAAAAGAGAATATGTCCAAAATGGCTTGTGATGCCAGCGACCGGTGCATATAGATTTAAGTAGGCTTTGCTGGTGGCAATCCATGTGCAAGTCCTTGCATTGAAATCAAAGTAGTCTAAGTAACTGTACAAAGCACTTTCTGAATAGGCTTGAATATAACACACAAAATGATAAGGAGTACTTCGAGCAAACGAGTTAGAAAATGTGCCTACGACATGCTAGAACCCGAGGCAAGGACACGCACTTTACATTGAATGCTTTCATGAACTACATTAAGTTATTTCATATGAATTGTTAACTAACTTGGTTTACGTTGGACAGGGAAGGTCGAACGGTAAGTATGGGTAAGTCGTGCATGTATATCCATGCGACACTTGAATTTGGCAACACGAGATAGGCTATGAAATATGCCATGAAACTGATCCTAAGGCAAGATTAGAAAGACAATGAATGATAGACGGTGCACAAAAGTAAATAGAACGTGTTTGGTAATGATAGCATTGTGGGCGAGCTAGCCTCCCTACCAGTGCATAATAATGTACTGATAACCCCACAGTCTGCTTGCAGGAAGCAGCAATCGTCGGCGGGTGCGGAGCTTCCCTCGAACATGCTAAGGTGCGGAGCTATCTCTCGAGCCTTGGAGCGTTGCAAGGAGCTGGAGCACCATATACAGGACATAATGTATTGGAACATCGCCAAGAATTATTCCATCTTGTAAGCCACTTGGCACGCCTTTTATATTTCAGGGAGAGAGAGCTTGAGCGATTTGTAATATCGGTCTAGCGCCGCTTGTAAACTTCTTGAATATCAATAAAGAGTTGAATTCGCTTTCAATTTGTGTTCATTTACTTTCCGCTGCAAATGGGGACACTCTGTGCGACTCTGTAGCCTAGCTCAAATCGGCCGTTTCTGGACTTGGCCTTGCACGGGCGCAACCTAGGCCCGTGCGGCATCATGCCTTAGCGAGGATGATCGCTCCTACGGGAGCGGGGCGTGACAGATTGGTATCAGAGCACGGCTTTACGTCCTTGGACTTCATTTTGATTTTCTCAGTTTTGAAAGCTCGTTGAAATAAAAGAAGTGTACGCTCTCTCTCGTTGTGCCTTGGTATGTTCCAGACAATAAGTCTAAATATTTTCAAAAGCTTGTACGAGTACTCGGTTGGACGGGATCGATAGGCGAAGGCCTTTGTGCCACCACGACGGACTTGAGTTGGAAGGAACCGATGCTAAGAGTTAGCAAATGCAGTGCGTGCTTGAATAACCTTACGCTGACATAGCGAACGAATACACGAGACCGAAGTATAGTTCGAACGGGATGGTTATGCACGCAGCCTTTTGGCTAAGTTGTGCCGAGTATCGTGCACCTAGACTCTATGGTGCAAAATAAGTTGCGAGCGAGATGGACTATCGCTCGGACGAGAATAAGGGAGACTTAGAATGTGTGTTGATAGAGACGCTACTTGACCGGCGCTAAAGCGAGCACGAGAGATGGTTCTTAGATTTTGAGGAATGAGCGAACGCGCAATTGGACATGTCGATCGGGAGTCGAATAACCTTTCGAGGATTTGTAGAATGACTTGACTCCGAGTGGTGTATGTGATAGCTTCGAAGAAGAATAAGAGTGAGCGTCGACGACCAATCGAGTGGCTCGAACCCTGAGTGGTGTATGGACGTTATAGAAAATTGTTCGAGCGAGACTAAAGGATTTACGGATAGAACGAGTATGTCGGCAAGGCGATGCGATCGCGTAAAGCCTTAGTACGCGTCATGCTTAGTTGATCGTGACTTCGTGTGTCCCAAACGAAATATCGTTCGGATAACTTGTCAATGGGCAACGCAAGTTAGAAAACGATTCGAAACGATGAATGAAACACTGAATGGTCTTGATCGAGGAAAACTTAGAGGATCACGCGCACGATTTTGGATTGATTCAAATAAACTGTGACTTGAGTTTGGACAACGATCTTGAAACTAGCTTGAGGAATAGCGACTGAACTTGATCTTAATATCGAGGAATGATGGTACATCTAGTTCGGACAATAGCATCAACGTGCGACTCAAAATCGGTTGCAAAGGAAGATCGTCAGGTTATGCATATCGTCGATGGTATTGAAGCGTATCAAAGATCGATATGCGATAACTCGGGGGTACTCTGACTCGGCAAATGACGATCGTGTAAATGTCATTGTTCCGTTGGATGCGATACTTAGAATGTTAAAGATGTGTCGAGGAAAAGATAGATTTGGCTCGAGGATTTTCTAATTGAACATATGACGGTCATACTATCAAATTGATTTGGCTTGGATGAAAATGTGAATGTTTGGATTTGCTTCGTTGACAACCACAATGTTGACGTTCTTGTCTTATGCGAGCGCAACTCCAGCCTCGTACATGCATCGTACCGGATTATGACGATCACTCCGCGTGAGCGCTGATATGGTGATTTATACAGCGGGAGTGATTGAACTTGAATGGCGTAGCAATCTGATTACTTCGACTTGTGGTTTGACGCGAAGGTGGACTCGAGAATGAATTTGTGTGCTTGAGGAATTGAACTTGAGGATTGAGTAGGTCCAATCCGCGTATCGAGAATGGGTTAGTCTAAAACTCAAACAAGAGTTACGCCCTGATGAGAATGATTATTCCGCGGGAGCGTTGCATGGTGATTCATGAACCGTCGTGGATAATCGAACTCGCGTGAGATTGGGGCACAATGTATTGTCGAGCTGGATGACCTCGTGATCGAATACATAAATTGGTTAGAACTGGTGATTGAACGGAATTGAATATGTGCAACGTAAGTCTTGATGCAAATTAGGTGATCATGCTCGATGTTTAGAAATTTGAGTGAAACGAACTTGGGTAGAAACTCCCGTACAAGCGAATAAATAGTTTGACCATAGGAATTGGGGCGAGCGTCGTGCGACGGCCTTGCACGATGAGCAACGAACTTGACGTGTAACTATGACCCTGTGAGATGACCTAGCGGATAGGCGGACAACCCTATGCCGAGTAATTGAACTTGTGCGATTGACCTTACAGTATCGTCTGGACGGACTATAGACTTGGGGCAACAAGACTTAGAGTAGGACGGGGAACTGGGAGTGTGCGTAAACGACGGTGAGATTGGCCCCAAATGACGAAAAAGATAGGAATGGATGATGCGCAAGTAAAGTTGGGATAACGAATTGAATCATTGATTGGAAGACGTACTCGATGATAGTACGATACTTAGTCTCGAATCAGACGAAAATTACTTAGACTTGGTCGACCCCGCTAAGAAGAAATCGTATTGATTTCGTTGACAAGAGTGCTTGAGAAGCGAATCGAATCATCTCGAGGACCGAGATAAACGATATGTGATACACACATGAGTTCGGTTTTAAATCGAAGTTAGCAAAACGATCGGCAAATCGAAACTACCACGAGTAGCTTGTCCGACTTCGCTAGTCGCTAAGCTTGGTTGAAATGTACATATTCGGGGGATACCTTGGATACGTGCACGATCCAAACTCAGCAATATGATAAACTCGAATATAGCTGCAAGTGGGTGTTGAGATGCGCATGAACGAATGAGTGAGTTTGCCTCAGCCTACGACTTTCGTGTTTGACGAATTACAACGCACCTCGTACGACCGTTTCAGTCCTATGATACGTCGAAGTAGCAACCAAGTCGAGGAAACACTTGACTTGAATAAGTGCCATCAACTCTAAAATGAATGAAAAGTTATTCAATAAAATCGACCAAACGTATGCAACATGGAACTTGGAAAAGTATCGAGTATAGTTCGATGCCATCGAACGATAGAGCCGTTCGATAGAATTGTCTAAGAAATATGACAACACGAGTTAAGGAATGGTAGGATGACCTGCACTCAGGAAGTCTCGAGGACGAGACTTGTTTTGAGTGGTGTATTATGTAATGACCCGCTCCGCCCTAGTGGAACGCCGATTCAAACGGCAAGTGCAACGACTCAAACGAGCCGTCGACCCGAAGAGTTGGCATCGACCAGATGAAAAATCGATGCAAGGCTTACATTGGCCCGTCAAGATGAATCCAGACTTAGACTTTCAAAGGCGCGCTCAGAGTATCGCTCGGCCGATGCGAACATCGCTAAGGTGGGTGGCTCCGATGAACCCGTCTTTGCTTAACCTAGACACATAACAATACGGACACTATCACTGAAGTCGCTAGGCGATAACACCGCGCATGCTAATAAATGACTCAACGCACCTAGCTAAGGGAATAATCCCATCTTGTATGCTTGTATAGAATATAGAAAAGAACATGGAAAATACGAGAACTCTCGCACCGCGCTCCACGCTCGTGCTAAGGCACAAGCTTGCGTTCAAGTCCCTTATGCGTTCAACAATAAAACAATAAATGGTTTACAACAATGAAACGGGAAGACTATCAACATAGTCGTTCCGAGTAGAGTTTAGCAACATTGAAAGGCTATAGGACCGATGGGTCGCCAAGGCGACTCCCGCACAAGGAGTTGCGTAATGTATGAATGAAAGAGTAAACGAATAAGTGAATGAATGAATCAACGAATGAATGAACAAGTGAAAGAAAGAATGAATAAAAGATAAGAAGGATGGAAATGGTTAGCGACAGGTATGACGGGCACGTATAACGGGGCTCGCTACCCGCGCTGCACGGATGCCAACCTGGTCGATAACGCATTAAGGCTAAGGGTTAGCCTACGGCTCAGGGACAGCCGTTAAGTTAAAAAGACAAGTTAATACGAAATGGTCGTGGACAAATGGCACGGGCGAGGGGTGGCGATGCCGTGACCGTGAAGAAAAAGGGATTCTATGGCATGATCAAAGGGGGGATATGCCGGCCTAGGCGGAATCAAAAAGGGGCTTACGGGCTAATTGGGGGGGGGGCTTGGCCACCCAGGAGACGTAAGTACGGGGTAATTTCAAAAGACTATCAGATGTGAACCAGCCGCACACAGTGATAGGTGAGAAATTACCAAAAGAGAATATGTCCAAAATGGCTTGTGATGCCAGCGACCGGTGCATATAGATTTAAGTAGGCTTTGCTGGTGGCAATCTATGTGCAAGTCCTTGTATTGAAATTAAAGTAGTCTAAGTAACTGTACAAAGCACTTTCTGAATAGGCTTGAATATAACACACAAAATGATAAGGAGTACTTCGAGCAAACGAGTTAGAAAACGTGCCTACGACATGCTAGAACCCAAGGCAAGGATACGCACTTTATATTGAATGCTTTTATGAACTACATTAAGTTATTTCATATGAATTATTGACTAACTTGGTTTACGTTGGAAAGGGAAGGCCAGACGGTAAGTATGGGTAAGTCGTGCATGTATATCCATGCGACACTTGAATTTGGCAACACGAGATAGGCTATGAAATATGCCATGATACTGATCCTAAGAAAAGATTAGAAAGACAATGAATGATAGACGGTGCACAAAAGTAAATAGAACGTGTTTGGTAATGATAGCATTGTGGGCGAGCTAGCCTCCCCACCAGTGCATAACAATGTACTGATAACCCCACAGTCTGCTTGCAGGAAGCAGGAATCGTCGGCGGGTGCGGAGCTTCCCTCGAACGTGCTAAGGCGTGGATCTATCTCTCGAGCCTTGGAGCGTTGCAAGGAGATGGAGCACCATATACAGGACATAATGTATTGAAACATCACCATGAATTATTCCATCTTGTAAGCCACTTGGCACGCCTTTTATGTTTCAGGGAGAGAGAGCTTGAGCGATTTGTAATATCGGCCTAGCGCCGCTTGTAAACTTCTTGAATATCAATAAAGAGTTGAATTCGCTTTCAATTTGTGTTCATTTACTTTCCGCTGCAAATGGGGACACTCTGTGCGACTCTGTGGCCTAGCTCAAATCGGCCATTTCTGGACTTGGCCTTGTACGGGCGCAACCTAGGCCCGTGCGGCATCACGCCTTAGCGAGGACGATCGCTCCTACGGGAGCGGGGCGTGACATAAACTTTTGTATAAATATATTCATAATGGGTAGACATAGTGCTATTTACATACTTTTTCTTCGATCTTGAATATTAGAGGAATATAAATTCAAGTTTATATTTCTTCGGTCCTTTCCTTCCTGATCTTATCATTTGTACAACTTTATCTTATGTCTTCTCTAAACATCGCCATATCATGAGTTTGTATCACTTATATTGTCTTGGACCCAAGGGATTTATCTTTTTAAATAAATTCTCACTCAATTGTCTATACATTAATCTTAAGTTAAGTTTTTGGATTCAAGAGTTATCCTTCCTAACTAATTATTTTCTTTCCAAGACTTGATATTCATACTGGAAGGACAGATACTTACACCCTCTTAGAACTTGTTTGAAATTCTAGAACCTCTTTTGAAATTTCATAAGGAATATTTAAAAGAATGTTCGTTGACTTGCGATGGCAAGACAGCAGCGTACTGTCGCCACTTATTTGGATTATCGAGACTATGGGTTCACTGCAGCCAGCAGCGCACTGGCGTGGCATATCCCCCAAGTTAAAATAATTTTAAGTAAGCGTGAGTTATCGAATGTCATTCAAGCTATAGCTTAGTTGCCATTTTTTCCTTGAATTATTATGTCAAGATTAGATAGGGTATTCATTACCGTATCCTCATTTGAGTTGTGGAACCAAGAGTTTATTGCAGCTAGCTGTACACTGGCGAGGCATAAATTTTTGGTAAAATGACTTCAAATAGGTTTACGATATTAGAGTACCATATATGCTACGTCTTTTATTGGCATACGACTATAAAGTTTCTAAATTGATTTGTGCATTATTCCTAGTTACCAAGCCTCTCAATAAAATGATTGTTCTTTTCCTCCATATCTTTCTATTTTTGAATCGTCATCTTTTAAACCTAATTTGATTTCCTTCCACTAGATTCATAATCACCCATAGATTATGATTCTATGACCATACTTACCCAATCGATCGTATTGGAACGGTTTTGATTTGGACCATCCTTAACGATCCTTAGATCACGACTAGACTATTAGATTCTATTTCAATCGTGCCAATTCGCATGATTATCCTAGAATTCGATTCTATAATCATGCCTAAATAATTTTTCTTGACTATTTGTTCGTACCAAAATGATTTCAATTTTGATCGATATTGAACAATATATTTTTCTTTTCATGACTAAATCATAATCGTGCCTACATTTTAACTAAGTTTTTCCACCGTGATCATGACTATTGTGATCTTGTTCATACTCGTACCAACTTTTAAATTTTGATCATGCTTAGATGACTTCCATGAGTAGCCTTGATCGCTACTACTTCTTAAATCTATCTAAGTAATTTTCCATGTTTAACGTCAGCCTAAAATTTTGACCATTGATCATGCCTATATAATTCTAAGGGTAGCTAATCGTGCCACCTAGTATCTTTTCTTAAAATTTCAAATTTTATTCACGACCTAATTCATTTGATCAGCGAGCATATCATTTCTTGATCATGACTAATTGTGCCATTCGAAATTTTCGAGTAAGAATATTTCTAAGGTGGGTAGAGTCTTCGATTAATTTGAAAATATTTTAGAGCATTTTGGAAATTCAAGACCATAGCCGATGACTCCAACACCAAACCATACCTAATTGCCCCCTTCCATTTCCACCATAGTTGATCGATACTCCTATTAAACAATTATTTTTCTCTTTTCAATATTTTCTTATCATAATATTACCATCTTTTTCGCCGGTCAACCTTGTCCATCTAATCTAACAGTCCTTAAATTCGAGGACGAATTTATTTCTAAGGTGGGTAGATTTGTAACTCCTCCTCCCAAATTTTTCAAAAATTTTATTTTATTATATTTATTGTGCTTAAAGATAATGTCGTCGAGACGTTGTGAACGATTTGTTTGATTTACGCTTTTATCAAAACTAGTTTAAATTTAAAATACTAATTTATCTTCGTTATTTTATGCCTAGATTATTAGTTTGGACTTTCAAATGGTTTGGTTTTAAAAAGGAATTTATAGAGATTATAAATATTTTATAGACAGTGATTTGTCAATTTATGTTCAATATTAGGTTGAAAGTAAATTTCAACAAAATTGGTTTATTTTACTTCGCGTGATTTAAAGTGATATTTCCTTAAAATTTAGTATAAGATATTTTCCATTAATTTTGTGCTTCAAACTACTTATAAAATTTATGATTACCATTTATTTTTTTTGTAAAGAAATATTTATCCGTGAAATCTTATTATTTTCATAAAATATTCGGTTAATAATTATTGGGCTTTTAAAAAATATTTTGAAATGGTTTCGGAGATCATAAATAATTTTATTCAATGAAAATATTTCATATATGATTTTGACTAATAAAAATATGTTTCCAAATATTATTCATAGTAATCAATTATTTGATTTATTTGAATTCATACGGTTTAAAAGTTTTGATAACATTAAATATTATTCTAAAGTTATTACGTTGATCTCTTATTGTATTTTGAATATATATGATTTGAACTTTTAATAATACTATATAATTATTTAAATTGGTATATTTGCTTACTAATAGATTCGATTAGATTGAATTTTGTATTGATTTAGATTAATATTATCAACTACTTAGATTTAAATTGGTTTTAAATATCTTTTGATTTAAATTAGGGAAAAGGGCTTATCTATTCCAAATTCTAATCTACGTGGTTATCTCCACCAATATATAGTCATGTTTTTCTTTTACTATATGTCTATTTCCCTATAACCCTACATACGAGACCAACCCCTGCTTCTTCATTGTCAACCATGCCAAACCATCTCTCTCTTTTTCTCTCCAACCAGCCTATATATCTAGTTCTGCTATCTCTCAATCTCTTTTTTAGCAATTCCTAAGATGCCCATTAGATTATTCAAATCCTAGATTCTATGGATATAGATAAATCCTATATATACGATATGTAGCATATTGAATATTCATGCCACATCTTTATAACAGACCTCCAAACTTAGATATAGAGAAGCATCTCTTCCTTAACCCATCTTCTTCTACGGCGTCACAACCTCGGCCAGCCTATTCTTCCAGCCTGATCCACCGTGAACACATCAACCACCGCCCTATTCCCCAACCTTGCCAGTTGCCAGCCTCGTCATCTTCCTCTTCATCATGGAACCGAGCTTCCATGGGCACGTCTCCGAGTCCTGCGTCACCCCAGCGTTGCCGATCACCCGAGTCACCCATCATCAGTCACCACCATCGCCACATATCCAAACCACACAGAAGTATAACTACCACCACAGGATTCATCGTGTCCGGACCCATATTGTCCGTGTCCTTGCCTACATCTCGTTCTTCACATCAATACAATCCTCGTGTCCGAATCAGACACAGAAACATGGAGGTATAAGAATGAGATCCAAATACAAAGAAAAAGAAAACCCAGACCTTAACCTTGACCCGTGCCACCATGTTCCAACAACCGTGTCGATGGCCAGAGCCCCTGACCCAGATCCAAGCTGTTTACCTTGTCGAGCGCAGTACCGCACCTCGGCGGAGATCCGGTGCTCGAGCTCGCTCCCCGTCCAGCGCTACCCCTCCGGTGAGCACGGGCTTTCGCCGCCAGCCGAGTCGACGTCTCCGTTGATGACGAGCGCCGCGACACCAACGTCCCCGACGATAACTTCCTGCACTCCCGTGCCCTGGCCGAGGGACCACGGTGGCTGACCTTCCGTGCCCCTCCGTCTGGATCCAGCCGCCGCCTCCTCCTGTGGCGCAGATCTGCCTTGGCCGCCTCCTGCCGCTGTACCCGTGCCGGTGGGCCGGGTCTCCAGCAGTGCCCGACCGCTCCGCCGAACTCACCGCGAGCAGCCGCGTGGAGAGGCGGATCGGAGCCGTTGCTTCCTCTGGCGCCACCACGCCCCGTGGACAACGCCTGGCTCCCCGACGCCGGCACCACTCACCGGCGCTGCCCTCCGCTTGGTGAGCCCTAATTTCCTTTCATTTCTTCCCCTTTCTATCGTTCTCTCTCTTGATAGTTGATACCCACTGTTGGGTTATAAGGTTTTAACAGTAATAATGGGGATGGCTCTCTTCCCCATTCAATTTTGCCTTTAGTTGGCTGAATGATCAGCAACAGAACGAACCCCATTTCGAGTACGTCTGAGAGATCCTGCGCTGAGGATCCCCGAATACAAAAAAGAATTCTAGGGAATGGGACTGTAACGCTCCAGTCCCAAAATACTTGGGACTATATACGTATCATGCCAGCTGTATACATACGAGTAAATATATGGCTCGTATGTATACATAAGCTGTAAATGTAGAAAGCCAAGACACTAAATCTCATCCATGAAGATAAATAATGATATAAAAGCAACTTTGAGTTTTTCATGTACACAATAGTTGGGCCGAGACAAATCCACTACCAACTAAATTAAATAGGGATGAAATATACAAAGAAAGTGATTAGTCGAGCGAAGCCAATGACGAGTCCAAAAGCAATCATCATGAAGGAAGGAATGGCCTTAGCTAGAGCACTTGCAAGAAATCATGAAACACACCTGGAGAGATTACCAGGTCCTCAGAGGGACGTAACAAGACACATAATATCATGCCAATAAACCGAATTGTAAGAGCTCAATAGAAAATATACATGCGTAAAGGTTCCTAACCATTCTATGTGATATGCACTTTGAGGACAACGTTCTACACAGGGGCTGTAGGATCAGCAGAGTAAATAAAGAGTGGCAATAAGTAGCGCTCATCCGAGTCACTATCGGCCCTGGGCAGAAGGTAGTGCTCATAAGAGTCACCCTCGGCCCAAAATGTGTGTAAAAATAAATATAGCCCCTACGCTAATAACTGTCCTCTCCCTCTCCATGATACTATACATGGGTCGTCTCCACGACACTGTTTAATCCTTAATAAATGCCAAGTCTTCTATACAAATCTATTAACAGTCATATCCTAACGCACGGCCTGTACGCACCGATGTACGGTCGGTATGCAAGTCCGAAGCTATATGCGACTCACAACTCATACACAACCCGTGACACATCGTGACAGTTAATGAGATGCTCTAAACATATGGTAGTCCCTTAACTCTAAGCCAATTGCATAAAATATAATAATTTGCATCTATATATAGTTTTGAAAGAACAACTTGGTAAGAAATAAAACATGCATAATATTGAGCAAGAAAGTAAACAGTAAAGGCAAGGTGTCTTGCCTGGCGTGTCGCCTGGTGGTACGATGATCTGACAAGTCCAATTTGTCCAAAAGCCATGTTCGATGCAACGTGGTCCGAATTCGCGAGAAAATAGGAGTGTAGGATTAGAAACGATCAAGGATGTTTATCAAAGGGAGTTGGAGAAATAAATACTTAAATACTATTTTTAGAAAATATTTTTATTAGTAAAATATTTTACATAATACTTAAAAGTGGAGAATTATTTTAGCCAAGGCAACCCTAAGTTTGTCAATATATAGAATTTATAGGTAGAAAATAATTATTCATAAAATTACAATTCGAGTTAAACCATTTTAGAACCAAAACCTACTTTTGCAAAGTAATTTATTTAGATATATAATTAGCCTTTCTAAACCAAATTTGATGATAGATGTGGAACTAAGCCCAAAACTAATAAATTTTGTTACACATTATCTTTTCAAAAATATTTAATAATCATAGCAAAAAATATAAACTTTTACAAATTACAAATATTTATTAAACTATAACTCATTTATATCCAATGTATCAAAAACTACTACTAGTAATATTTGTAATTTATGAAATATGTTTATAATAATAACAATAATAATAATAATAATAATAATAATAATAATAATAATAATAATGATAATATTAATAATAATAATAACATTATAAACTTTAAAAAAACCTACTGCTTTCTTCTAAAGCTACTGTTGAATGATTGATCAGAGAGAGAGAGGGATGGGGGCATACTAGAATATAGTGCTCGAGAGGGCTCGATCGACCGGAGCTCGGCGGAGACGCAGGCACCGGAGCGCCGACCATGGGAAGGTGAGACGGTACGTGGGTGTTTGGATGAGAAGGAGGGTTATCGGGGAGCTTCGGTGGACGGTGGTACCGGCGGCGCTGCCGGAGGGGGAGGCGGCGGTCCATGGGGGTTTGCTCCGGAGCGCGGAGGTACGGCAGCTTGGGCGGAAGACTCGACTGGCGGCGGCGCGACAGTCGGAGGGTGCTGCGATGGTGGCGCCGGCGGCCATTCGTGGGGCGTGGCCGACCGGTGATGGGTGGAGGCGCGCCGGAGGTCTCGTGCGGTGGCACCGCGACTTCGAGCGACGACCGGGCTCGCCGCGAGCAGCGCGGAGCAGTCCGCTCATCGTAGAGGCGCCGGATCTGGGCGGAGGGACGCGGCGATCATCCGGCGGTCGGTAAGGGTTTTCCATCTTCCTTTCTACTTTTCTGTTGTGGTCACCGAGGTGACGGCGGTGATGGTGGCGAGACGGAGATGGTGGTGGTTGATGGTGGTTGTTCTGGTGGTGGTCTGAGAGCGGGGGTGGTTGCGACGATGGTGATGGTGGTGATGGAAGTTGTGGTGCGGGATGGTCGAAGACAGGCTGGGATTGGCGACCGAGACGGTGCGACAGTGCTCAGGATTAGGTTTAGGGTTTGTTGCCGTCATGTTGGTGCTGTCCTACACGACAGGAATGGGGTCGGAAGAGGTGTCCTGTGCGATACGGGACAGGCGGCGTCCGGGTTTGTCGGATGAGTAAAAATTATATATGTAGAAAGGAACAATTAGTGGATGTGAGGGAACACGGACACGATGCACAGATTTTTGGGTTGTGGAAATTTGTGGATGTGAGAAATTTATGGAGGAGTACCTGCCTATTTATAGGATATGAGAATTCCCATTAGGATAAGGACTATGGAGGGTTAAATCCCAATGGATAGATTCTATATTAATTTAAATCGATTTAAAATCCAATTCAATATAAATAAAACTTATCTTTAATCTAAAGGCTATTTAAATTAAGGAAAATAAAATCTTTTCCAATTTAAATTATCAAAATAATTCAAATATTAAGTAAAACAAAATTTTAAATATCTTTTCCATAAATATTAAAATATAGCATTAATTAATTTCAAAAATCAAAAATATTTCTATTAAATCATGAAATAGCTTTTATAATTAACAAAAATGTGTTAATAATAAATTCTAAATTCTGCAAAATATTTGAAACACATTTCATATAACCCAAAATTTTTAAATCCCTACTTATTTTTAAACAACGAACAAAATAACTCTATACAAAATAAAAATATTTATCATATTGTTTTGAAAACTAAAATTCTTTTATATAAATAAAATCTCTAATAAAAATGTTACAAAAATATGTACCTCGCACATATTCGCACTCGACGAGACATACGAAAATGCGAATTCGTACGCGACGTGTAATACTACTATGCGACGTACAAATACCAAGTAAAAAAAATTTAAAATACTCAATTTATAAAAAAATTTAAGTAGAAATTTAGGGGTTTTACATCCTACCCAACTTAAAAGAATTTCGTCCTCGAAATTTAGGAATAGTTAGGATAGGTAGTGTTGAGGAGTAGAAGATTTTGTCATAAGAAAATCAAGATTTAAATTATCGGACGAGAGAGAGACGATATTCAATGAAACTTTAAACGGTTAGAAGATTGGTCAACGCATGACAACCTATCAACCTTTAAATTCAACCAACGCTACCAAATATCCTATAGTTGTGCAATCCTTGTAAATAGGCAATAGCCTCCTTTATCTCAAATTTGGACCGCTAGCTCATTACTGTCGGGTGGGTTCAATATGTTGAATCTTCGAATCCTCATCATCCCTTTATCAATACAAAATCCTTGAAACTTCGAATTTTTTCTCAGAATTGATATCTCATAAACTTACATTTTCGTAAAGCACACCCTCCATTTCTAATACTCATATAATCCATCTCGTTATAGAATGCCGTAAATCTAGAATAACTTTCTAATTTACTTCCTCCAAGTTATATAAATATTTTCTCAACTAAACCTCATTTCTTTTCTTTTCTTTCCTTTTCTTTTTCTTTTCTTTTTTTTTCTTCTTTTTTTCCTCAAATTTCTTTAATTTCTTGAAATCTATTTTTTGTTTCTTTCCTTCAATTTGATAGTTAACCTCCAAAAAAAATTTCACGTAATTTGGAATCCTATCTATATTCATATATCAAATCTAATATCCCAAAGATCGAAATTCATTAAGTCCCAAAAGTTTTAATTTACTGATCCTCGAAATTTACTTCTCCAACACACATATATAGATATAAGTATCTTCCTTAAATCAAAATTTTCGTTTATAATCTTCTTGAACTTTTAATTAACCTTTAATCAATTTCATCGAAACAAAACCATTCCTTCTATTAAGAATTTCAAACTCATTTATTAATGTAAAATAAATTCCATCTTCAATCATCTGTTAAATTCTGAATTAATTTGTCAATCGCCAGTATACTTACTTTTGATCATAACACTTGTCAAAACATACACCTTTCTCAATCCCACCTAATAGCACTTATCACTTATTTCAACTTATGCCTCAAAATCCCATTATTCTTTTATTTATTTACACTAATCTCCTTTATGGAGTTTTCTAATCCAATCTCTTTCTATCCAAAGGAAGTCATGATTCATTTCCATCTTAAAACGAGGAATCATAAAATGAACAAGGTTGCATGAACCACGGTGGAATTAAGGTAAAATATGAGTGAAACAATTTAATCGGAAAGGAGGAAAGTAAAGTTGCTAATATTGCATGGAGAGTAAAGATGGTATGGGTCTAAGTAAATCAAGGTAAGGCATTAAATAAAAGGACAATTATTTCGCGATCCAATAAAACACAAGATAGGCATTTAAGGAATTAAGTAGATCACAACCATATATGAGATTGAAAGAATTGAGTCAAGATTTGGTTTATAGCTAACCATTTGACTTGAGAGTCGCATCATAAAAATAGAGTGCAAGGGGACGTGTTTTAGTGGCACGTGTTATACCTACATGAAGGTGGGCTCGTCTAGGTTTTACATATGGAATTTGTTGGAGGGAAAAGTCTTGTGTCGTGCTCCAAATATCCAAGTCACGGTAAAGTACACAAAAGAAATTAAAATAGAAAGTGGGAGTTCATGAGATAATGATTAACGCACAAAAGAAATGACTAAGTTAAAACACGAAATAAGATAATTTAGGAAACCTCATAGATTAAGGTAAAGTAAGTTAGGGTGACAGTTTCTAGAGAGAAGATAGTCTCTTAGATGGAGTATGATCAAGGAACAATTTAATCACTTCTCAAGTTTCAAATGGTTAGAAAGTCACGATAAAATCTAGGTTTGAGGGAATGTCGGGTGAGTCAAGATTGAGATATCTTCACATAGTTTGACAGATGACTTAACTACTCTCGAGTATATACAACTATCATGGCAATTAATGAGGAATACTTGTATCCCATTAGGGTGACTTGCTTGCTTCTTGGTCCTCTACCAATAGATGATCTAATTTCAAATTTCAAGTTCCTCAATAGTTTCGAAATAAAATCTCAAGATACTCCATCAAGTATTTAATCATAACTTAAAGTTTAATTTTCTTTAAATAAATTCCAAAAATCCTTCATCATATCTAATGTGGCACAACTAAATTTTCATAATAAGCCATCACTTTTAAAATTTTCCAATTCTCAAATATACCTCGAGATAAACTCTTAGCCCGTTTCATCAATCACAAATCATGTAACTCAAATTAAAAAAAAAATTTACCAAAATTTAAATATCCATAATCAAGGCTTTAAACTTGAAATCTAATTAACCTTTTAAATCATAGATCATATGACACAATTTAAAATTTAAATTTTCCTTCAAAGTTGCTTTCATATCCTCCAAATATTTAAACAAAATTTTACCATCATTTCTTCAACTCAAAATTAAATAAACTTATAAATCGTACGACTCAATTTTAAACCTCAAGCTCTCTCAAACTAAACTTTCGTCTTCTCTAGTTGTCTAAAATCATAATTAAAACTCCTTAAATAATCTCGAGATAAACTTTATAATATTACAATCCAAACTTTTAAAGTTAACCGTAAATCTTGCATCACAATATAAAAACTTAAGTTATTTCTCAATTGATTTCATATCCCTAATAAATCATAACTATTTCACCATTTCAAAATTTTCGTAAATCAAAAATTTGTTTTCTCGATCTAGCTATCATCTTTGTGTATACCACCTTGTACTAATAAAATTCTAACTATCCTTTGAAGGTGGTAATATGCTACTACCCAACTTGAAATTAACTAATCCTTAAGATCATATCTCTAGGAAAAATAAATACCTTTATACTCAAATATAACCTCAATGGATATTATTTGTCAATATAACCCTTCTAGCCATAGGGTTGACCAATAAGTACATAGTAGTGTAGTCATCTTTCTAACTATGTTTAAGCATGAGATAATAGGGTGTTGGTAGAAAGAGTTCAAGCAAGATGCAAAAATTAGGGGAAGCCAAGGGAGTCGAAATATGGAAATCAAGGAAGGTCAAGAAACGTGATCAAGTATGTGGATGAGATTCCTAGATTCTAATCCTATATTGCAGGCCCGCTCGGTACAGTCATGTAACCGAAACGGCAAACTTGACCTGCATGGGCCACCACAAAAACATATAACGCTCCAGTCCCAAATACTTGGTACAAGATACATATCATGCCAGCTGTATACATGCGAGTAAATATACGGCTCGTATGTATACATTAGCTGTAAATATAGAAAGCCAAGACACTAAATCTCATCCACGAAGATAAATAATGATATAAAAGCAACTTTGAGTTTTTCATGTACACAATAGTTGGGCGGAGACAAATCTACTACCAACTAAATTAAATAGGGAAGAAATATACAAAGAAAGTGATTGGTCGAGCGAAGCCAATGACGAGTCCAAAAGCAATTATCACGAAGGAAGGAATGGCCTTAGCTAGAGCACCTGCAAGAAATCACGAAACACACCTGGAGAGATCACCAGGTCCTCAGAGGGACGAAACAAGACACATAATATCATGCCAATAAACTGAATTGTAAGAGCTCAATAGAAAATATACATGCGTAAAGGTTCCTAACCATTCTATGTGATATGCACTTTGAGGACAACGTTTTACGCAGGAGCTGTAGGATCAGCAGAGTAAATAAAGAGTGGCAGTAAGTAGCGCTCATCCGAGTCACTATCGGCCCTGGGCAGAAGGTAGTGCTCATAAGAGTCACCCTCGGCCCAAAATGTGTATAAAAATAAATGTAGCCCCTACGCTAATAACTGTCCTCTTCCTCCCCATGATACTATACATGGGTCGTCTCCATGATACTGTTTAATCCTTAATAACTGCCAAGTCTTCTATACAAATCTATTAACAGTCATATCCTAATGCACGGCCTGTACGCACCGATGTACGGTCGGTACGCAAGTCCGAAGCTATATACGACTCACAACTCACACACAACCCGTGACACATCGTGACAGTTAATGAGATGCTCTAAACATATGGTAGTCCCTTAACCATAAGCCAATTGCATAAAATATAATAATTTGCATCTATATATAGTTTTAAAAGAACAACTTGGTAAGAAATAAAACATGCATGATATTGAACAAGAAAGTAAACAGTAAAGGCAAGGTGTCTTGCCTGGTATGTCACGTGGTGGTACGATGATCTGACAAGTCCAATTTATCCAAAAGCCATGTTCGATGCAACGTGGTCCGAATTTGCGAGAAAATAGGAGTATAGAATTAGAAACGATCAAGGATGTTTATCAAAGGGAGTTGGAGAAATAAATACTTAAATACTATTTTTAGAAAATATTTTTATTAGTAAAATATTTTACATAATACTTAAAAGTGGAGAATTATTTTAGCCAAGGCAACTCTAAGTTTTGTCAATATATAGAATTTATAGGTAGAAAATAATTATTGATAAAATTATAATTCGAGTTAAACCATTTTAGAACCAAAACCTACTTTTGCAAAGTAATTTATTTAGATATATAATTAGCCTTTCTAAACCAAATTTGATGATAGATGTGGGACTAAGCCCAAAACTAATAAATTTTGTTACACATCATCTTTTCAAAAATATTTAATAATCATAGCAAAAAATATAAACTTTTACAAATTACAAATATTTATTAAACTATAACTCATTTATATCCAATGTATCAAAAACTACTACTAGTAATATTTGTAATTTATGAAATATGTTTATAATAATAATAATAATAATGATAATGGTAATGATAATATTAATAATAATAATAATAATAATAACATTATAAACTTTAAAAAACCTACTGCTTTCTTCTAAAGCTACTGTTGAATGATTGATCAGAGAGAGAGAGGGATGGGGGCATACCAAAATATAGGGCTCGAGAGGGCTCTATCGACCGAAGCTCGGCGGAGACGCAGGCACCGAAGCGTCGGCCATGGGAAGGTGAGGCGGCGCGTGGGGCTTTGGAGGAGAAGGAGGGTTATCGGGGAGCTTCGGTGGACGGTGGTACCGGCGCCGCTGCCGGAGGGGGAGGCGGCGGTCCATAGGGGTTTCCTCCGGAGCGCGGAGGTACGGCGGCTTGGGCGGAAGACTCGACTGTCGGCGGCACGGCCGTCGAATGGTGCTGTGATGGTGGCGCCGGCGGCTATTCGTGGGGCACGGCCGACCGGAGATGGGTGGAGGCGTGCCGGAGGTCTCGTGTGGTGGCGCCGCGACTTCGAGCGACGGTCGTGCTCGCCGCGAGCGGTACGGAGCAGTCCGCTCATCGTAGAGGCGCCGGATCTGGGCGGAGGGACGCGGCGATCATCCGGCGGTCGGTAAGGGTTTCCCATCTTCCCTTCTACTTTTCTGTTGTGGTCGCCGAGGTGACGGCGATGATGGTGGTGAGATGGACACGGTGGTGGTTGATGGTGGTTATTCTGGTGGTGGTCTGAGAGCGGGGGTGGTTGCGACGATGGTGATGGTGGTGATGGGAGTTGTGGTACGGGATGGTCGAAGACAGGCTGGGATCGGCGACCGAGATGGTACGACAGTACTCAGGATTAGGTTTAGGGTTTGTTGCCGTCGTGTTGGGGCTGTCCTATACGACAGAAACGGGGTCAAAAGTGGTGTCATGTGCGACACGGGACAGGCAGCGTCCGGGTTTGTCGGATGAGTAAAAATTGTATATGTAGAAAGGAACAATTAGTGGATGTGAGGGAACACGGACACGATGCACAGATTTTTGGGTTATAAAAATTTATGGATGTGAGAAATTTATGGAGAAGTACCTGTATATTTATAGGATGTGGGAATTCCCATTAGGATAACGACTATGGAGGGTTAAATCCCAATGGATAGATTCCATATTAATTTAAATCGATTTAAAATCCAATTCAATATAAATAAAACTTATCTTTAATTAAAAGCTATTTAAATTAAGGCAAATAAAATCTTTTCCAATTTAAATTATCAAAATAATTCAAATATTAAGTAAAACAAAATTTTAAATATCTTTTCCATAAATATTAAAATATAGCATTAATTAATTTTGAAAATCAAAAATATTTATTAAATATTAAATCATGAAATAGCTTTTATAATTAACAAAAATGTGTTAATAATAAATTCTAAATTTCGTAAAATATTTGAAACACATTTCATATAACCCAAAATTTTCAAATCCCTACTTATTTTTAAACAACGAACAAAATAACTCTTTTATACAAAATAAAAATATTTATCATATTGTTTTGAAAACTAAAATTCTTCTATATAAATAAAATCTCTAATAAAAATATTTTACAAAAATATGTACCTCACACATATTCGCACTCGACGAGACATACGAAAATGCGAATTCGTACGCGACGTGTAACACGACTATGCGACGTACAAATACCAAGTAAAAAAAAGTTTTTAAATACTTAATTTATAAAAAAAAATTTAAGTAGAAATTTAGGGATTTTACAGGGACGATGGAGATCGAGTGGCAGTTGCTCATTTACTCCGTTGACACTCCGATTACAAAAGTGGAAGAAAACCTAAGAAAACCTAAGAAAATTGCTAACTCCTTTCGGGGAAGCTAGTCTTGGGCGCATGGAGCTTCACTGGCTGGGTGCATGGAGCTTTACTGGTTGGGCGCATGGAGCTTCACTGGCTGGGCGCATAGAGCTTCTCTGGCTTTGGGCGCATGGGGCTTCATTGCTGAAAATTTTTCATGCTTCTACAGTGAGCTTGAGTGTTTGTAATCTTGGCTTTGTTCTTTTGTAATTTCGTTGCAATATTCAATAAAGATGAGTTTATTTTGTATATAATTGTGTTGCTTCAACTTTTTTATTTCGGGACTTCTATGCGACTATGTAGCTTTGTTGCTCAATCGATGGTATTTGCCTTGTGCGAGCGCAAATTAGGCTCGTGCGACATCACGTCCTAGCGAGGACGATCGGTTGTACGAAACCGGGGCGTGACACGCTAGATATAGGTGGTGGTCAAAACAACTAGTATCCTATGTTTTTTTCTCTCTCCAAAGGAGGCACGAAGAGACTATTTATAGAGAAGGTTGGAAACCTTAACCCTAACCCTGACACCAACCAAATATAGAAGGATAACAATCAATTAAAACAAAATCCTAAAATATTATGATCGATATAAACTGATTTAATATCCATAACCATCCAAATCCCACAATCAGAGGAATATGTACGCGGTCTGCATAAACCATGCATGCGCACAATAGCACATGCGCGCATGCGTGCATACGTTGTAACGTTCCAGTCCTAAAATATGTTGGACTAGGTAACGTACATGCCAACCGTATAATAAATATACATAAGCTATATATGTAGTATATGAATAGTTATGGCTCACTAAATCTCATCCACAAAAATAAAAAAATTAAATATTTAATTAAATCAATTATAAAAGTCATTGAACAAGTTGCTTGGTGGAGACATATCCAATACCAAAAGATTAGATAAGAAAGAAATAAATAACAAATAAAAGAGTTTGTCAATCGCAGCAGAGGATGATCTAAAGGCAAGACATCTTCGATATAAAAAAGAAGATTACGATTATGGCTGGTACTCCTGCGGAAAGCCATGAATACCTACACCTGGAGAGATCACCAGGTCCGAGGGACGTAACAAGATACAGAAAAATATGACATATAAACTGAATATAAATACCATATAGTCATAAGTAAAAGTAAAATATTTTGGATCACAAAATGGCCCAGTATTCCATCATCGAAACAGTGGACCACCCGTACAACCAAACAAGGATAAGGGATAGCACACCATTTTGTGATTAGACACTGTCCCATGCCATGATCGGAATGGATTGTGATAAGACATCAAACAAAGGTCACCTAACCATTCTACTGTGAATATGCAGTTAAGAACAAACCTTGAACGCATGGGCACTCTGGCTGTATAGAATTGGCATAGTCCCCTCCCTGGGCACCACAAGCCTCAAAGCATGGTGTTTCTCGAACATTAGAGGCCAGCAGGAACAGTAAAGGGGGTAGTCATGCCCGTATCTCCAGCAGAGCTTCTGGGTACAAAAAGGGTAGTGCATACTTGGCCCATACATTAATGAATTGTCCTTTCCACCCTATGTACCTATTTATGTCGTATCCACGACACAGTACCTCTAATAACTGCTAAGTCTTCTAGACTGCATCTATGTTAGGAGTTATACCTAACACACGTCCTATACGTACTAGTGATCAACCAATACGCAAGTCGGGAGTCTATATGCTACTCACAACTCATACCTCGTAGCACACCTGTGTCAAGGTTTATGAAAAGAACTAAATAAGAGGTAGTCCCTTAACTCTAGGTCCATATGCACAATTTAAAGATAAGGAATAAAAATATGACTAACACTCTTGCACCATATGTAACTTGGAAACACAATAAATTAAACCATAAACAGTTAACATAGATACAACTGGATGAACGAAAAGTAAATAAACAATAAATATGCAGTATATACATATCTTGCCTGGTGGTGTGCAATGGTCTGACAAATATCTCAGATAGTCCAACATCCATGGTTTATATGTAGAAGTCTAGCTTCACAATAAATAGTTAGTCGTAGTTCAGATGATAGTCAAAGGAAATTTTAGAGAATAAATACATATTCTATTTTTAGGAAATATTTCTAATATTTGAAAAGTAGATTTTATTAGTCAAAATATGTTTTTTTTAGATAAATACTTGAAAAATCTGAAGAATTATTTTAGCCTAAAACTCTTATTTTGTCAAAGTACAATTTTAGGTCAAAAAGCTATATTTAAAAATGCCATAAAAATATAATAATATATTTTAGGGTAAAAACTCCAAATAGCTGTAGGGTCCACGTCTAAGTAATATATATTGTTACAAATATAATTTAGAGGTATTTAATTATAACAACAACAATAATAACAACAATAATAATATAGTAATAAAAATATACCAATAAATATAATACTATTAGTTACTCCTAATATACAAAATATATGTATATTGTGTATAACAATAATAATAATATACTAAGAATAATAATAATAATAATAATAATAATAATAATAATAATAATAATAATAATAATAATAATAATAATAATAATAATAATCTTTCTTCCTGTAATATCTACAGAGGGGAAGAAAGAGAGAACGAGAGAGAGAGAGTGTGTAAGCCAGCCCACTTCCCAGATTTTGAAAAAAAATTAATTTATTTTAGTTTTCTTGTTAGAAAATAATTTTTATTTTAAATTCTATTATAGATACTTTTAATTTATTTCTAAAAGAGAATTTATATTTACAAAAATATATTATAGAATTATTAAATTAATTATTATCATTTTATTTTAATTAATTTGAATTTATAAAATTTGTTTTAAATATTATTTGATAACATTAGATATTATTTAAAATTATTGTTGCCATCAATAGATGGATTTAGATTCAATCAATCTAATTGACTGAATTACGTCTATGGAAGATTTGTTCCCTAAATCTAATTATATTCCTTCCCTAATTAGGGAATCCCCAACTCCTATATAAAGAGGAGACTTCCCTTTGTTTCTCCACATATCCCATAACCCAAAATCCTAACCATTACCCACCATAGCCAATCGATCGTCATCACCATCGTATCTATTTTTTATTATTATTATTATTATTATTATTATTATTATTATTATTATTATTATTATTATTATTATTGTTGTTGTTGTTGTTGTTGTTTTGTTTTTATTAATTTTTGTTTTGTTATTTTGTGGCTGGCCCAGGGAGCCCAGTAGAAAGGGTGGGCTAAGCTAAGTGATTGGTTTATTTTTTTTATCATGATCATCATTATTATTATTATTGTTATTGTGTTGTTGTTATTATTATTGGGTTATTGGGACTAATGGGCCTGTGGGCTATGGGCTCTATTATACTTAGTTTTGGGGTTATTTATTAAATATGTTCTATTAAGGTTTGGATTGAATGATTTTGGGCTATAAATTCTTTTGGGTTCTTAATATTTAGCATCAAAAATTATCTTGGGGTTTTATTATAAGATTATATATTAATTGGGCTAAAATAAATTATTAGGTTTATATGTTCAAATAAAAGATATAAGTATTTTTAACTTATAGATAAAGTATTTTAATAGATTTATAAGATGGGCTTATATGTATCTTTCAAAATGACCTTCATTTACATACTAGGTAAATATATATTTAAGTTAAGTTTTTGACCAGAATTATAGTTTTGGTATAAAAATAATTTTTGTTGATTTTCAAGTATTTGCTTAAAATATTTTGACTAGTAAATATAGTTTTCAAGTATTATCATTATTTTCTAAAGTTGTGTATATATTTATTTATTTATACAATATTATCTTCGATTCTCAACTTGATCGTGACTGGTCACACGTTTCTATTTCTTGTGATTATGACTTCTTCATATCGATCCTAGGCTAATCGGACTATCCCGGACCCAATGGCACCGTCTGTTCCATCATTAGAGATCGTCTTGCGTAGTTATGCTATCCGTGACTATTCTGTGCCAACATGATCAAGTCATGCCAACTACAATTTAAATTGACACAAGTACACTATTACTTTATGTGCTTATTACATTATAATGCTATCTTTTATTATGTTTGTTGAGTATCCTATTGAGACACGATTGTAACACGATAGGCTTGATTGTATAATTACTTGTTTATTGACTGTTTAGTGAGTCGGGAGGGGAAATGCTAGGCAGACGTGTGAACAAAACCTAATAAATGTTTAATGAATGATAGCTAAGTCATACACTTCATGTATAGGTTAGCCGTACCAAAAATGTGTGATAGCCATCGTATGATGTGCCGTATTAGCCTAGTCGTTCATATGTCGAAAGGTACTTTAAAGCACTGTTTGATTAGTTCTACTTGTTCATGTTCATTTTCCAGTTGTCTTGTTCATACATGTTCCTGCTAGTAGTTTTTTGTACATGTTATCGTTTTCAGTTCATGTTCCTTTACTATTACATTACATCTCTATTGTCTAGCTTTATTTTGTATTAAGTTACATAAATGTAATAGGGTTGTACTTTGCTCTTTTCTTGACTGTATCGTTGTAGGTGACTTGGCATGCTTTCTACTTTTATGTTATGGACTATACAGGCAGAGATATAGATTTTGGAAGCGATCTTAGATTCTGGATAGATCAGTTAGTTTCTTTTATTTAAATGTTTAGCAGATTTGTTCCCAAAAATTATTTTGTTGTATTATTGGATTTGTAAATAAAATAGTTATTGTGAATAAGCAATTGGATATAATTTTGTTGTATTTGAGATTGACATTGAGACCTAGACAACTTACTATCACTAATGTTGCGGCGTAGACTGGACTTAGCTACGTACCCGTATCTTGAAAAGCGGGAGCGGGTCGTGACAGAGAGAGACACAGAGATGGAGAGAAAGAGAGAGAGAGAGAGAGAGAGAGAGAGAGAGACGAAGCTCACCGGACGCGGTGGGGCGCAGGCATACAATTCGTTGGAGGACACACTAGAGTGGTTGTCGCTCCTGATCTAGTGGCGGTGGATCTAGGCGACGTAAGGGCAGCGACGTCGAACTCTGAGCTCGAAGCCACAAACTCAGCTGGCCAAAATAGTTCCTCGACGGGGCGATCCAGAGGTTGGTGGGGCAGTAGGGGAGTGGCAGGCTGAACCTGGCACAAAGGTGCTGGATCTAGCCGATCTGGCTACGGATGATTCAGAGGATGGCAGAGGAACTCTGGCGAGGTGGTTGGCCGACATGGATGGGAGTTTGGTCGGAGCGACGGAGGAGGTGATGCTGGTGGCATTGGGTGGCTAATTTGGAAGAAGGTGGCAACCGCGGGGTTTGTTGGTGGTTTGGGGGAGGCGATGGTATTTCTGAAGGAGTGTGGCGGTAGGGACTGGTCAGCGGTGATGCTAGCCGGAAAGATGGTCGGGCGAGCAGAGGTGTCACCGACGGACTATGGCAGTGGCGATGTTGACTAGGCACAGGAAGTCGGGGCTCGGTGCTGGATTACTATGGTGGTGGCGGCAAGACGTTTGGGCAAAACAATTGTGGTGAAGATGGTCACAGTGGTGGTCGTACGGTGAACTAGAAGGCGATGACAGGGAGGTTTAGAGATGATGGTGGTGTTGGTGAAGAGACTGGTGGAGGCAAAGAAAAGATGGGGTGCTAGAGTCAGGTGGCAGAGTTGGGGTTGTTCGTGTGGAGGAGTCTGGCAGTGAAGGTAGCCGCCGGTTGAAGTAGTAGCCAGAATAAGGAAGTGGCCGGCGGCTGAGGTTCAATTATGCTTAGAATAGTGTTTACGGGTTTGTCGATGTGTCCTGCGTGACACGGGTGATTGGGGAGGTGGTGTCCGGTGTGTCAGACATGATAAAGGGTGATCGTAGATGTAATAAAAATATGGAAAGTAATAAAATGGCATGGACACAGACACGGTGCATGACACATGGTGATGACTATGGTGCTGCTGCTAGCTAGGAACCATGAGTTTTGGGAAAAAGCTAAGGGAGCTTCTCATTAAATAGGAGGTGGAGACTCCTAGTTAGATAAGGAGTATGAATTTAAAAACTCCTTTAGATAATTCCAACTATTTATTTAAACGATTTAAATCTAATTTAATAAAATCTAAACTCCAATTTAAATTACCACAAATATTTAAACATTAATATCAAATAAAAAAACAATTTTATAATTAAAAAATATTTTCAAATAGTTTTTCGAAATCAATTTTATAAATCTATTTTCATGTACATCGCATGTCAAATAGTATATATTACTTACATACAACATTATTTTCTTATATAGTACATATATATGTATAACAAATAAAATAACATATAGATATATCAATGGAAATAAAATTTGGCAAATCTCTTGGTGTGACACATTTTATATATAGAAAATATTCTTTTACCCTATATGTATATTATTAAAAACCTGTAATAAAACTTTTATATACACGAATAAATAAATACTATGTATATAAGTATTTGTACTCAACGTATAAATACAATAATAAAAAGAAAAAAATCTATAGTGAAATTTTAGGGGGTTTACATACGCGCATAGCCACATGACCGCGCATACAACCGCGCAGTAACCGTGCATGCAACTCGCGCACATGTCGCGCATGGCATCACGTAGCCGCGCGTAGAACCGTGCATGCGGCATGAGAGCAACAAATGCACACAAGCGCCAGCTCGCGCCCGATCCGTAAGTGCAAAGTACAAAGTGCCCCATTAAAATGCCACTTTGCGTCCCTTGTTAGAGCCCAAGTCCGAATCTGAGCCCAAGTTAGCTCCTATGGAAAATTTTCCAAAGATAGTGACAAAAATATAAATATTTTCTTGCGGAATTTAAACTTAGTCCTTCTAGGAAAACAACCCATATGACACCCACATGGGCCACCACTTCCCATGTGCATACCTCAATACCAAGCTTCGCTATATATTGAGATACTCACTTTGGTGTTTTCAAATGTGGGACTATTTTTCTAGTGCACATAAGTAAAAACACCAACATATTCTCTCACATCAACCATAAACCATGTATATAATTCTCAAAGTCCTTTCGATCATTATTCAAAATTTTGGACTGGTACAGTCAATTCGTACTCAAACTTAACTTAATGTTGGACAAATACCTAAGGTGTGATAATCGCATATATATATATATATATATATATATATATATATATATATATATATATATATATAAAATATATATATATATATATATATATGACCAAATTTTAGTTTAAGGGTACTTAGTTATGTCCAACTTACATTTCGATAGTGAGGTATAGGACATTTAAGTTTAGAATAATAAACTTGGTATCCTAAGTATCCTAGAATAATTATAATTTATTGCATACGCATTATAGGTTTATGTATTGAGATACACGTCTCCCTTTGTCCTAATTTACATTGAGCTTAACTCTAAATGAAAATATAGGTGTTGTACATAACAACAATTCATTAGGCTCATATATATATATATATATATATATATATATATATATATATATATATATATATATATATATATATATATACCTTTGAGTTAATTACATAATTACTTTTATGTTTTGTTCTATAAGACATAAAAGTAATTATGTAATTAACTCAAAGGTATTTTTTTTTTTTTGAGAAGGGGGGATATTATTGATGTATCAGGCGCAAAATGCCAAAGCCTATACAAGAAAAGCGCCTAGCGCTGACAAGAAAAAGAAACGGCTAGGCAAGCCGGCAAAACAGAAAACAGAAGACAGAGACTAAACAAGGGTCTCCCAGAACTTGGGCGTGGAGTGCGAGCAGCGACTCCGGATCTTTAGAATCTGTCTGATGATTTTCCTGTACAGTTGGGGTGGAGGAAGCCGACGGCCCTCGTATCGGAACTTGTTCCTATTTTTTCACAGGACCCAAATGCCCGCGGCTACGACGATCTGATGTCCGTGGGAAACCCCCCAGCTAGACAGGAGATCGTTGAAGCCCCTATGGAGGAGAACCTTCCTAAATTTGATGTTGAGACTCGCCCAAATATTCGTGGCTAGATCGCCGGAGGTGAGGATGTGCTCTGCTGATTCGGCTTGAAGGGAAGTACAGCAATGGCATCTCGAAGCTAGGTTGTAGCCAAACAAGGTGATGGCATCGTCGATGGAAAGCTTCCGGAAGTGGGCTCGCCAGATAAGGATCGACCATTTGATAGGGATGCACGCGTGCCAGAAAGAAGCGATGAGGGATGATGGGGTCCCGATGCCGCGGACGACAGACCTGGCGGAATGCAACGAGAACTGGTCGTCCGGGTTAGGGGACCATCTCGGGATGTCCGGAGTGTCGGAGAGGCAGAGATTCGCAGTGGCGAGATGGGCGGCATCCGCAGGACCTAGCTAGATCCTGACTCGGTCCCAAATCCATCCAGGCGAAGGATCCCAAAGCTCGCGAATCTGGCCCTCCAGCGGAGGGGACTTGGGAGGGTGCTAGAGGACTCCACCCAGCCAACGATCGTGGCTCATCGATGAGAATCGTTGCCCAGCCGGATGTGAATGACGGGGTCAGCAAGCTGTCGGCCTCGGGTAATGCGTCTCCAGGATGTCGATGAACGGTTGTTGACTAAGGCCGTCCCAGGGTAGGAATATCTGAAGTATCTCGCTTGCATAAAGCGAGTCCAGATTGAATTATTAATATGCAGCTTCCACCATAGCTTTATGGAGAAAGCGTCGACGATGTGTTCCAATCTACTGAATCCCAGACCGCCCTCGGTGGTGGGTTTAGCCATAGTGGTCCAGCTGGCCCAGTGGTGCTTATCTTTGCCATTGTTGTGGCCCCAGAAGAAGTTGGAGAAGAGGGATTAAAGCGAAGTGAGAACCTTTTGGGGGGGTTACAGACCGCCAAGGTGTAGATCGAAATGGAAGATAGGACGTGTTTGATCAGAATCAGCTTGCCTCCAGGTGAAAGGGTAGCGTTGTGCCAGCCTGCAATCTTTTTCCTGATGGTGCTGACCATATACTCGAAGAGGCCCGAGTTGACCTTGCCGTAGACCAGAGGGCACCCTAAGTAGGTGAAAGGGAGGGGGTATGCGATGTCAAAGGAAGTCAAGTTGGAGAGCATCGTGGAGTGTGACCTGTCCGTTTTGTGGTGGATGTAGATGACACTTTTATTATTATTGACTCTTTGTCCGGAACAACTGGTGTACCTGTTCAGTGTTTGAAGGACCACATCGATAGAGTCGGTGTCGCCCGAGGAAAAAATGAGGACATCGTCAGCGTAAGCAAGGTGGGTGATGATGGGACATCCGGTGGTGGTATGAAAGTGGTAGAACCGCGGGGTATTGGGCATGCTCTTAAGGTTCTACTGAGGGCCTCGGCAGTGATGATGAAGATAGTGGCGGAAAGAGGGTCCCCCTGGCGAACGCCACGACTAGCGGTGAAGAAGCCATCGGCTTGGCCGTTGATGATGGTGGAGAACCAGGAATTGTTGATGGACCTGAAGATGATGTCTATCCAGGATTCCGAGAAGCCAAAAGCCCTAAAGACCCAGATCATGAATTGCCAGTCCAGGCGGTCGTAGGCTTTCTCCATGTCCAGCTTAATGGCGATGTTCCTCCTCTAGCCAAAAATTTCATGCAAGTGACCATCTCCTGAGCAATCAGGATTTTGTCCACGATGTTCCGGCCTTTCACAAAATCGTTCTGCTCCTCGGAGATAATTTTGGACAGAAGATCCGTCATCCGGTTAGCGATGATTTTTGCGATAATTTTGTTGGCAAAGTTGCATAGACTTATGGGGTGGAAGTCTTTGAAGGTTTTTGGGTTGTCTTTTTTGGGGATAAGGATGAGGTTAGCCTTGGATAAGGATTTAGGGTATCTAGCTCCCTGAAAGAAGGCAACCGATGCCTCAAAAAAGTTTAGGCCGATGATATCCCAGCATTGTCTGTAAAAAACCCTGCTGAAGCCGTCAGGCCCAGGAGCGCTGTGCTCGTCAAGATCCCACACCACATTTTGGACCTCGGCAGCGGAAGGGAGTGAAAGGAGCTGTTCGTTCTCGTGCTCGGTGATGATGTTGGGGATCTCCGTAAGCACTCCATCGTCCGTGACGACCACTTCTTTGGTGAAGAGATTGGAGAAGAAGTTAGCCGCAGCCTCTTGAATCTTTTGATAGTCCGTCAGCTGGTTGCCGTTGTCATCGGAGATACGATGAAGGTTGAGCTGTTGTCTATGGCCTTTAACACAAGCGTGGAAGAAGCTGGAGTTGCGGTCCCCTTCGTTATCCCATCTTAGTCTAGCTTTTTATTTCCAGAATTCCGTTTTGACTTTAAGCCTGGACTTGAGGATAGCTCTGGTGAGGTTAAGCGCGGTTCGCGCTTCGGGGGATCTGTTAGCAACGTAGGAGATCTCAGTACGGGTGATATCATCCTCCATATTTTTGATCTCCTGAAAGATGTTGCCGAAAGCGGCCTTGCTCCATCTTGAGAGGGCCTTGCTCGTGACACGCAGTCTGGCTGCCACTCTATACAGAGGGTCCGCGTCGTTCACTGAGAACCATGTGGATGCCACCTCAGATTTGAAACTAGGATGATGTCTCCAAAAATCCAGGAATTGGAAATATTTTTTAATGCGGTGGGAGCTGCTGCTGATCTCGATGAGGAGGAGTGAGTGATCGGATTCAGTGGTGTTGAGATGAGAGAGGCTGGAGATGAGCCCCATGTCAGCCTACTGGCTGTTGATGAGGGCACGGTCCAGGCGGGAGTATTGACGCCGGGAACCTTCCTGCATGTTGCACCAGGTGAAAGCGTTGCCGAAAAATGGAAGATAAGTGAGGTATGCGTTGAGGGTGAAATTGTTGAAGTCGTCCATGGTCGGAAGTAGAGGCGGACGCCCTCCGGACTTTTTGGCACTATAAGAGATGGTGTTGAAGTCGCCTAAACACATCCACGGAAGGTTCTGGAGGGAGAGGTGGGTGTCGAGTAGATTTTCGCAGAGGAGCTTTCGCTCTTGGAGGTCGCAACTGCCGTGAACGGCAGAGATTAGGGTTCTATAACGAAGTTGAGGGTGTTCCACCCAGAAGGAGAGGGCTTGGCTGGAGTCCTGAACCATACCTGATTTGATGCCAACACTGGCGAGAATCCAGATGTCGTGATTGCCAGCCAGCGCGGTCGCGAATCCAAGGTGTAGTCGGATGCCGGTAATCCTTTTCTTGGGGACTTTGGGTTCGATGATCACTAGAATGTCAATTTTTTAGATTTTCTTAAGGCTAAGGATTCTATTCAGCGTTGATTTGTTAGCTATACCTCTCACGTTCTACGAGAGGATGTTAAACATTGGATTGGGGGGAGAGGGTGTGGTGGTTGAGCTTGGCCGCTGACCTTGTGGTCATAGCCGCTTGCGAATTCTTTTTCTTGTTTTTCTTCTTCTTTTTCGAAGAGGATTTGTTGATGGAGTTTGTGTGGACGTTAATGGCCTCAGCCAAACCAATAGACGAGGAAGTACGTTCAGCGGCCACTATGGAGTAACCCGCTACCTCGGCGTCTTCAAGTGCACATAGACGGTTGTTGCGATCTAGGAACCCTGCTTCCTTGGCTTGCCAGAACCTGCCTGTAAGAGGGGAGCAAGGGTTAGGGGGAGCGTCGGTGAAGACGGAAGGAAGGGCCGGATCTACCGTGGACATCTCTAGCCCCTCGACAATATGGCAAGGGTCGAGGGCTCCGACGAGCTGCGCACGTGAGAGCACGAGGCCACTAGTGGAGATAGGGGGTTGGGGATGGAGCCCAAGGGCTTGAGGAAAGTGATGGAGGAGATCTCAAGGGGAACAATGTCAGCACAAAAGGTAGTGGAGATGGGGGGTAGATAGGCTGTCGGATATCAAAACGTCAACGTGGGAGACGTCCGGCTCTGCCTGGGAGATGTTGTCTGATTCGGGGCGAACATGATATGAGGTGTGCAAACAAGGGCTCTCGTTGGAGTTATCTTCGTCAGGTATGCCAAAGGAGTTAGAGAGGGTGATGGAGGGGGGTTGAAGGGAACGATGGCGGAGTCTTTCCTCCTTAGTAACACAGTCACTATCCACAATTATGGATTTATGCTTTCGTCCCTGGATTGTCAGTCACCGTCATAATCTTGAAAAATTTGTCTTTCTACCTTTTCTTATTAAACACATATAATATTTTCCGCAATATATTTTGTACTTCCTTCAGCTTGCTAATATATATCTAAAATTTAACTCTATGTCATACCAATCACGTCCTTATACATCTTATTCATTCCTGACCAAAATATTATAATTTGGTACACTCCGTCTTATCTTAATACTCTAGTATCAAATCTTAATAACCCAATATCACATTTAAAATCCAACATCACGTTTCAATACTCCAATTTGTCATGATCAGTAAATTTTTTATCATTCCTTGTTTATCTTTTGTACTCATATGTGATCACTCTGTAATTTATCTAGATGTCTATTTTCACCAACACGTATATATCTTGATTCCAAATCCTTATTTACCTATTTGATCCTGAATTCTCAATAAAATTTATTTATCTTGTTTTAAGCTTGAACAGTTCATCTTGATTTCACTGTATCATTTGACTAAACTTTTTTTTGTTAAAAATATATCTTATTTCATTCCCCAACCTTGTATTATTTATAATCCTTCAATCTCTGGTTTCTGATTTAAAATCTTTTGCACCCTTCAATTCATACGATTGCCATCCTTAATTAGTTACACCTTAAGTCCAAAATTTCTTATTTCGGTCGTCCTTTATATATCTTTTGATTCATCATGCATCTTCTTAAAGTGCATATACATGCTTATCATTTAACAACCTCTAATCTACAATGTCAGTTTGCTTGGTATTCACATCATTAATTATTCCTTCCTTGATTCAAATCACAAGTGTTCATATTTATCTCATCTTTATCCCATAACTCATGTACTCTATAAATCTCTGCTATAGATCGTTCCAGATTTAAATCATCAGGCATAAACGAATTCGAGGCATGATCACTAGATACAATGATAAAATATAGGCACGGTCAGAATTATCTAGATATGGTCTGAGATAGAGTTAGAATATTGTTGTGATCAAAATTATTTTAGGTACGGTAAAATCTAGATACGATTAAAATATGATCATAAAATAGGGAAAAATCAAATGAGTTCTCATGAAACATAAAAGGCAAGAAAGAAACGAACGTCAACAGTTTATTGAGAATGCAGAAAGTAATAGAATCTTCTGGGATGAGTGACTATAAATTCCAAATCAAATTGGAATGGGGTATAAGGGTTTGTGACTCAGGAAAAATTAAAAGTTTGTATGGTAGTAGGATAACGAGAGTTATTAGAATAATATAACTATGATAGGAATAAAATCGAATAAGATATTTCCATTGAGGACTGAGTGATGATCAAATGGTGGTAGAAAGGATATGAAAACACTATTTCAAAGGTCAAAAGGCATTTCAAGATAGGATATAAAGGAAAAAATAACTTACAAGATAACCATCTTATTAACACCCATACAAAAATCAATCTCTAACTTGCTAAACTGGCTGAACTTCTAGTATCTATAAAAAACTAAGGCAGCTGCCAAGGTACTAAAACTAACTCTATTTGGAATCATAAATCAAATTTCCATCTGTCGTTGTATGTAACTCGTATGCCAAATGTATTTCAAATTTCAAGTATTTCTCTCGATCAAATTATTTTACAAACATCAATTTCCACTTGTCAGCCATTCTTCCAAAACTGATTACATCAAAGTCACAATATTCACTTGTCATAGTAAATCCTTATAATTTTTTTTAAAAGTTGATCATCCATGATCTATATTCAAGAATTTCCAATTCTTGAAATCAATTGACCAAATTATAATCACTAATCAAATTTTAATCTTTAACCATGCACCTAACAATCGTTCTCATCTAAACACATTAGTAAAATATTATAAATTAAATCTCAATCATTCTTACCATAACTAATATGAGTCTCCAATGTTTGGTAGAAATTGTAAACCCAATTGCTCTTTTCCAAAATTGTATGCCAATGGTCTTATCTCAATTCCTCACTGCTTATTCCTTCTCTAGAACCTATTATTCCATTGCTTGTGATATTCCTTCTAAGGTTATATTCGTCCCTTCTGGATACAGTAGTCCTCTAAATCATAAAAGTTGATCCCCGTCAAGTGTTCCTTTACTTGATCATCATATTCTCATGTTTATATATATTATCCAAATTCACTTTCTCCATGGGAGAACCTTACCAAAACCTAGACTTTCCTCGCTAACTCTACCTATGTCTTCCTCTGTCTTCCATAACTCTCCTTTAATCATAAAATTCAAAATCATCAAATACCTTCATTTGTTCAAATCCAATACCCAAGCACTAGTAAGCACCACTAATTATTCTATCCTAATAAACCATAATTTATAATTCTCTCCAGACTAACTTGCTAACCATGTGCCTTGTCATATTACCATTTTCTACCCTTAGCTATCTAATCTCATTGGGAGAATATCGAACCTCTAAGGATGCTCTTACCCGAATAATATAATAAGGTTGCTATGTAACTATCTAGGTTTTTCCCGTATATAACTATCAACTAACTATATATATATATATAGGTACAAAAAAAACTATCCACAAAATATATGCAACACACTAAAATTGGACCTTGAAAGAGATTGAGCCAATAGAGATTGATATGGTCCTAATAAGTTCTAGGAAAATTATGTAGAATTTCATAGAAAATCTATTCTTTCTGGCTGTGATAAGTAATTTCTGAAAATGGAGACAACCGCTAGAAATACAAAACCTCTAATCGGACAAAAGTCAGAATAATTTGATGGTGCTAAAAAGACAACCATGGTATGGATATAGTCTTAATAATATTCGAAAACCAAATATATTCGAAGTCACTTTCAAATTCATGCCTCGCCAGAGTGCACCTGACTGTAGTGAATTTTGGCTCTATAACTTGAATATTGATAGGTTACCGAGTAGTCTATCAACTTTATCCATTTTCTGGCTGAACAACATAGGAGACAAATATGATGCACTTAGGACATAGTCTCAATTATATCCAAAAACCTATTAACACCTGAAATCACTTCAACTTAGAGTCTATGCCTTGCCAGCGCGCAACTGGCTGCAGTAAACTCGTAGTTTCCATAATTCAGATAAATGGCAGCAATGCATATGTACGAAGTCATATTAGGTCACTGAATATTTTCTCAACTTTGTCCATGGGAATTTCAAAGGAATAGCTCAACAATTCAAAAGTTTTCCAATGACTAAAGAAAATTCAATAATAGAATGGAATCAATTCTTTGACCGTTCCTGCTTCATGATACTCAAGCATTGAGTTTAGAAGCTTTCTAGGCCTTGAATTGATCAAGAAGTTGCCTAGAGAGAATAAGGTTTCGAGTTGAGTGGAGGAAGTCAACCAATGAAAATATTCTCGATTCTTAGAATAACTTAGAAAATATCAATCAATATTAGAATTATTTTTGAAAAATAATTCCTTTGGAAGATTCGTTAATTAGCTAAGTTGAACCAATTCTTTTGGTAACAATTAACCTTGGAGATTTATGGTTCCAGAAGAATTCGGTTCAGAATTGGTTCCAAGAAAGTCAATTGGAATATAAGGTCAAGACGAATGGTTGGATATACTAATCGTAGAAATACTTTGGGTAGATAAGAGCTTATTAGGTTTTGCTAAAGGAGAATTTGAAACTCTAAATAGTGAAAGGATCTAGATTCTAAATAAAGATAGAAAAGTAAGATTTGATCAAACTAATAGAAAAATTGAAAATAAGTTTGCTGACGAATGAGATTAAAAAAATCTAATAGTAATCCATAAATAGCGAAAGAGAATGGATCCTAAGGGATGCTAGAATCTGATAAAGATATGAAGGAAAATAACCCCCGAAAGCCAAGAGACACTAAAAGATACATAAAATCTAGAAAATAATATAGGCAGTAAAATACACCATGATACAATCGGCCTAATCTGGATAAGGTTTAGGTACAAACATAAGCAAGGTAACCTACGAAACTATAGGCAAGCAAAAATAGATATTATATAAATAGATAAATTTGGTCCTATGTTGTGATGGGGTGAAAATAGTCTAAGTGTTCTAATTGTTTAGAGTCTGTTTCCTAAAGTCATACTTAGACCGAAGTTAGATTGCAGGACTGCATGATGGTTTAGACTAAGTTGACTAGACCACTTTGCAGAACTGACCTGTATGGGCCACCACTAAAAATATGTCATGATCCGATCCCAAGTATAATGGGTCCAGTCGGATCATGCCCAGCCTGCACCGTTGTGTGACTGCGGCAGTAAGCTGTATCAAGCAGTGAAATACAACAGACAAATATCTAACAAAAATAAAAACATTTTTATTAAATTAAAACTGAAAAGGATTAACAAAAATAACAACATTCATTTATTACAATTGGTCAAATAAAGCAAAGAAAGGGAAAGAACTATGCCAACATCTAGGGTTCTGGGTTTCGGGTTCTGGTTCAGCTAAATCTGCAGGACCCAAGTCAGGTCCGTAGTAAGAACTATAAGCTTGATCCTCTTCATTGCAATCACCTAAAAATATTGGGTCTCCAGTCAGGAGGAAGCAAGAAACATATTTTCACATCTAACATTCTAAATAATAATTAAATGAAATACAAGACAGTTTGAAAACAGTATATATTTTGATAAATAATAATAAAAGACAGCAGGCAATATCTCTGAAACTATAATGATGCAATTCTACAATAGTGTTTTTAGTATATAACAGGACCTGTGATCGGCTAGGATAGAGGCAATATGTATACTAATATTTTGGCCAAAACGATACCATACGGTACGGCTCAACCCCCTGTGCAGTAGGGGTTAGTGCGAGAGAGACAATCGAGAAGTTTGGCTTTAGTCACAGACGTTATACTACTACCCCAACCAATCCTCAAGTTAATGAGTCAATCAATCAATCCGTCAATCGATGTGGAGTCCGAGAGGGATCCACTGTGAATCAGTGTCGCTACAGTACATGAAACTACTGATGCATACATTTAATTATTAAAATATAACGCAGACATGAAAGATATAAAACTTGCCTTGGGTGTATCCCCGACGTGGAAAGCAACAGCTAGAAGGTAACGGCTAGGATTCAGGGATCCGAACCTATATTAACAATATCCTGTCCTTAGAACTTAACCAAGATTCGCTAATAAACTACTAACGCAAACTACGCTAATTCTAGACATTTGTCGTACTTTCTAAGAGAACTAATAATTTTAAATATAGTATTTTTGGTAAAAAAAACTATTTTTTGAATATTTTTTAAATCGACGGAACATAAATTATTTTGGAATATTAACACAAAGAGTAATGCTACAGTTACAACCAAATGCTTACAACCCACTTACAACCTTCACCCATTGCTGACATATGGACCATGGTCCACATGTCAGCAAATGGGTGAGTGGTTGTAAGTGGGTTGTAAGCACTTGGTAGTAGACTTAGCATTATTGTAACACAAAACATGGTTTTTATCGAACATTATCTTAATAGTAAAATTTCGCGTAAAACTAGGAATATTTGAAAGCTAATACATTTATTTTCTAAATAAACTTTTGTGAAATATTTAACAAATACATTTCTTTTGTAACAAAATTATTTTAGTAATAAAATATACTCAAAACTTATTTTAAATAAAGTTACAATTTTATTAGAAGACACGACATTATTATTAGTTTTCATTCCATAATTATTAGCAAAAAAAGTCTAAATTATGAAAATAACTTTTCTACTTAAAACATGAATATACGGTTTTGGCCCATAAATATCATTTTCCTATATTAAAATACACTATGCTACGTAATTAGATATTTGCTCCTAAAATGGCCATTTTATAGAAATTATAGCGGAAAACATATATTTGTTGAAATTAGCGATAATACGACAATATTCGGTTAATAATACAAAAAGCGCATTTTTACTTAAAAGATACTTATACAAGATTTTGTCTATAAATTTACGCCTTCGCTATTAAAATAATATTTTGTGGCAAAATATCGATTCATTAATGATATTGAATTTACGTTTAACGGCATTAGTCAAAATTACGTAGTTAACACTTCTAACCATTAATCTACAACGATGCTAATAATTCACTACTTCTAACAATTATTACCGAACCAATATAGGAAACTAATTAACTAATTAACTATTCCTAGGAACAAAAATAGGTTCTGTGAAAACTACAGAAGGGTGCAGGGGTATACCAAAAGCTGTGACGGAGCACTGAGGGGATGCCTCGAACTCAGAAAGCATGCGGGACGGCACGAACACGGACACGGACACGGACACACGCTGCGTCGCGAAAATGCACGCGGATGGTGACGACGCATGGGAGGCGCGTGACGCCGGCGGAAAACCACGTGGAGGGCATCGGGCGGGGGCTGCCGGTCGCGGGAAGCGCCAGGCGAGGTGCTGCCGGTCGTGGGGGCGCGCCGGGCGGGGCTGCGGCGGACGGGGTGGTCGCCGTACGGGGGCACGGGAGAGCAGTGGTCGTCGGGGCAGCTCTGGTCGCCGGTCGGCGGTCAGCACGGAAGAAGGACGAGAGTGGTCCTAAAATGATGGGGTCGGAGCTGTGAGCACAGTGATGCTCTCGGATTAGAATTTGATGGAGTGGGGAGAGAGTTATGGATTTATTTGTAAAGGTTTTGGGTGAGAGAGAAAGGCTTCTGTGATGTTTCTGATGGAGAAGAGAGAGTAATCTCTACGTGAGATTTCAGATCCGGAGTGGGGGTCCGCACAAGACACGGGGAGAGGGGTACGTGGGTTTGAACAGGTTGAGTCACTGGGTTCGGGTTTGGGTTAGAAAATAATGGGCTTCACAGGAAGTAGGTGCTAGACATACTGAATGATGCAGGAATGATGCAAGCCAAGGGAACAATCTCACCTATGGATCCAGGGTCTAAGTTACTTTCAGACGAGGGAGTCCTGATGACCAATCCCGATCAGTATCGACGAGTAGTTGAAAAACTCAACTACTTGGCAGTCATGACTCTTCCAGACATCTCTTTCGCAGTTAGTGTTGCAAGTAGATTTATGGCTTCTCCAAGAGTTTCATATTGGCAGACAGTTCTCAGAATCCTGTGCTATCTAGTCAAAAATCCAGAAAAAAGAATTCAGATAGAGAATCATGGACACACTTGTGTTGAGTGTTTTACTAATGCTGACTGGGGTGCAAGTGTGACAGATAGACAGTCTACATCTGGCTGCTCTGTATTTATTGGCAGAAACTTGGTATCTTAGAAAAGCAAGAAGCAGAGTGTGATAACACGATCAAGTTCAGAAGCAGAATATCGAGCCATTGCTCATGGTAGAATATAGGTGTTATATATGAAGCATCTTCTACAAGAATTGGGAGAAGAAGCCGGATCGAGCACAACAGATATGTTATGTGACAATCAGTCTGCTATCCATATTGCTACTAATCCTGTATTTCATGAAATGAAGAAGCAAGTTGAAATCGACATCCACTTCGTCAGTGATGAGTATACAAAGGAGATGATAAAATTTTACAATGTGAGGACCGATGATCAGATAGCCGATATCTTCACGAAGCCTCTCTTAGGTCATCGGGTTCAATTTCTATGTAATAAGTTGGACATGATTGACATCTATGCTCCAGCTTGAGGGAGGATATTAAGTATATATATTAGTCATATTAATATTACTGTTAGTGGACTTTAGTCCCACATTGCCTAGAACAATAGTGAGAGGGGTTAGCCTCTCATATATATATATGTAGCTCTCCTCATTAATAAAATTATTCCATTATTCTAATCTCTACAATTATATTAGAGACCCTATATAGAATTTCTTTATTCGGATACCCTGGGGTCTTAAAGTGTTTAGCATACACAATTTCCATATATATATATATATATATATATATATATATATATATATATATATATATATATTCTTTACATCAATGAGAAAGTTGGTGGCTGTCGGATTTCTGACACCATCCTCTTGGATTTTCAGAACTATCTTACGAGATTGGGATTGCAGCATCTTGCTTGGTCTAGCCATATTTGGACCTGGAACAATAAGGCTTTGAGAAGAAGAGTGGCTTGTTAACTTGACACGGTTGTAGAAAATAGTAGGTGGTTGGCCTCTTTTCCGATGGACTCTGGTGGGAGATCAATTATACTTTCCTGACTCTGGTGTCGAAGAAAGAGGGTGCGACTAATCTTGCTGACTTTCATCCTATCTTTTGCTGTAATTTCGTATACAAGCTTATCACGCATCTCATGTGCAATCGCATGAAGGGTATTATGCCCGATCTGATTTTCTTGAACCAAGCTGGCTTTATTCGAGGAAGGAGTATTGCGGATCATTGTTTACTGGCGCATAAGGTAGTGCGAGGCTTCAACAAAGTGGGAGGAAAGAAGACTTGTATCAAATTGGACCTCCGGAAGGCTTATGATATGGTCAACAGGGAATTTGTCTGCGACACTGTCTTGGCCATGGGATTTAGCCCTACCTGGGTGGATCGGGTCCGGAAATGCTTTATCGCTGCTACTTTTTCGATCATAAATCGGGGACAACCATATGGGTTCTTTGGCAGTAATCGGGGGCTTCGACAAGGGGACCCCCGTCCCCTTATTTGTTTACCATTATTATGGAGTACCTCACTTGTCTTGTGGATGCTGCGAGTTACCGTCGTGAGATCACTCCTTTGTTCAAGCGGGTGATCCTTTATATAACTCATTTGATTTATGCTAACGACTTGCTCTTGGTCCTGAAACCTTTCAGAGCTGGTTTGAGAGCGGTCTCTGATATTATGTCTTCCTTTGAGTGGCTATCGGGCTTGAGTCTTAACAAAAACAAGAGTAAGGTTTACTTTAACTAATTATGTCAGGTTAAGGATGAGAAGGTTGCTATCTTGGGGATTAGTCTTCTGGTTAAATATCTTGGTGTTTCTCTCATGTTATTATACTATCGACCTGGAGTGCCAAAGCTTGGTGGAGTTCACTCAGCGGCTGGTTGAAGGGTGGCAGGTGCGGTATTTATCTTTCAGCAGCAGGATTGAACTTGTTCGATCTGTGATTACAACAGTAGTGATGTTCTGGTAGCAATCAATCCTTCTACTAGCTGCTACCATCCGAAAGATCGAGAAGATTTTTTTCCAACTTCATATAACTGGGAGGTATTCATGTGATCTCTTGGGAGGCTCTGTCGTCCTAGGGAGAAACGGAGAGTGGGGTTCAGACCTCTTCTGATAGTTAGGAAGGTTGCTAGTCTAAGGCTGGTTTGGAAATTCATTTAGGGAGACACGTTGTAGGCAACCTGGATGAGGAATTCATATATTCACCAAAAATTATTTTGGGAGTATCGATGTAAAAATAATAAATCGGTTGTCCTCAAATACATTCTTCATCGGCGAGGTGGCCTGAAACAATGTATTACTCGAGTTGTTGCTGATGGAAATAAGACAAGTCTTTGGGGTGATCCTTGCGTGGATTACCGAAGCATCCCGGAATAGATGGATATCCAAGAAAGGGCTCATATTCCTTGGCGGGGCTAAGTTAGCCGTATCATAAGATGGGTGCATGGCAGTTGGAGGACATATAGATTCTGGCATATCTTACAAATCGCATTCGTCACATCCCGATTTCTGGGAATGAAGATCAGGATGTCTGGTGGAAGGATGGCAACCATACGGGAGGATTTATTTTCAAGCTCATTTACGATCAGACTCATGAGCATTTTTCCACTTGGGAGTACATTGATATCGTCTGACAGAAAGGTATTACAAGTAAGTTTCAATATTACATGTATAAGCTTTTGTTGGGTAAGCTATTAACCAGGAACCGTCTATACCGATTCAAGATTCTTCCTTCCGACCTTAGTTGTGTGCTATACGGTCAACAGCCAGAGTCCATGAAGCATCTGTTCTTTGAATTCCCTTACTCCTAGAAAGTTTGGCAGGCACAAATAAGGGTTCTGAAGCTGAGAAATATGAGCTACATACAACTCACAGAGATCATGGAAAATATTATAAAGACTTGACGACGAGGATTACTTTGGTTTAAGGAGGCTTGTACCTGTCTGGCTTCTGCAGTGTGACATATTTGGAAGGAAAGGAACAACAGAATATTTGTCGGGCTTAGTATCTCTCCTACTGGTGTTCTACATAACATTGAGTTTGATGTAAAAGTATTGATTCCAAATTTGACTCCCACATAAAGGGGTCGAGTTGAAACAAGCATTTATCAATACAATTACCTTCTTCCAATATATATATATATATATATATATATATATATATATATATGAATCCGGATCAAAAGCCCCATCGCGGGAGCCCTGCCGAAGCCCTGCCCCCCTATACCATCGGATGTGGGGGAGGCGCTCGATCCAACGGTCGAGGGGCGGACGGGGCTTCCGATCCGGACCCTATATATATATATATATATATATATATATATATATATATATATATATATATATATATATATATATATGTACATATATGTATATTTATATATTAAAATATATATATATATATATATATATATATATATATATATATATATATGTACATATATATATGCCAATTTTCCAAGAAAGCCCTTATAATAATTTATACTCTACCCGGAATTCAGTGCTGGCTTGAGCCCCCACATTGTTGTATATGCGTCCGTCCTTGCTGACACCAAAGCTTATACTATAAAGTGTGAAACGTGTTTGAAGGTTATCGAGCTTAAACTACATAGCTAGGAAGTTGCATTTGTAACATTTCTGAGGCATTATGATGGTTTACGTCTTGCCGACTGCCCATAGTTTCCTCGCTGGTATAACAATAGGATGATAACTGCTCATAATGAGGTTTGTCTAGTATTACCTAATAAGTGCCAAACCTCTGGAACTAATTAGTTTGTTGCTTGCCAACTAGTGTTGTGTTCCTGATCTGGATTGCGAAAGTTTACAACCCAATAGGTAGGAGAACATTACAAGAGATCTTTGTTGCAAAGATACTCCTCTAGAGGACCATGTCTCTGCTCTTATCCGTATCAGACTTTTATCATACAGAATACTCAACACTCATGTCACATGAGTCTCACCCATATCTAGGCCCCAAAAGGACCTAAAACATGGTTAAAAGTGTGAGATGATCATGATCGTGTCAAATATAATACTTGAGATATGAGAAAGTAATTTCCTTGCAACAAACCTTTTCTAGAACTTATTGGAGCCTATTTAACTAACAGACACGTGCATAAATATAGATCTTATACTAAGATATAATGTGCAAAATACATATAAAGATATTCTTTACTATATATACATATAACAGTGTCCATTTGGGTTTACCTTATATCAAGGTATTAATTAGGTAATGGATATATATGTATAGGTTAGGTAAATGTGTAGGTAAGGATTAAGAGTTTAGGTAATGGGTTTTACCTATATGAGTGTAGGTAATGCCTAATGTATAGGCATATGGGTATGGGTTATATGAGATACCTAAGTGTAGATATTGGTATATGTCACGACCCGCACCCAGTGTAAGGGCACGAGAAGTGGGTACATCCAGCCTACGCCGCAGTGTCGACGGTAGAACGCTGTCCTAGGTCACAACATCTAACAATATATGACTGTACCTGTACAATGATATACTCTCCAAAAGGAGGACAACATAAAAGGTACAAGTCAATCACAGAATCTAAGATGAAATAAAGGAATAAAAAATGGATAAAAATCTCAACAGAGAACTACAACAAAAAGTTAATAAGTTTGGATGTTTAAACAACATCAAAATCCAAATAATTGAAGTACATCTAAAAAAACAAACATCTAAACAAAGAAACTAGTCTAGCAGTCTAAACTAGACAATTGGCAAGTCCTCAGCAACTGTTGGATCCTCCTGAGGGTCCAAGTCACCGGTGTCATCTAAGCCAATGCCATAATAGGTAGCGCAGAACTCCTCATCACTTGTAATATTTTCAATAGTCCAATCAGGATGGAAACGAGCACAATACATCTCACGCAGTTCATATCATGACAGGAAATATAAAGCATGCGATGGAATAAGATACGTGAAACGCTGTAAGAAATAAGCATGAAAAGAAAGAGAGAAACTAATAAACAAAAGCTATCTATATATGATAATAGAGAACTGTAAGTGACTATGTGATTTAGAGTACAAGATAGACATGTGAACGGCTTGATTTGTATATGATTACACTACAGAGTTTATACATAATTACACTACTTTGGAATGGTTCACATGACTACTTCTACTCCTCCGTACCCCAATCAATACACAAGGATCTATACAGGTTATGTTATTATATATGAAAGTTTATACATGAAGCTCATGAGATCATGATAGTACATGAGAGCACATGAGTGTACATGAATAATAAGAGTCCATGAAATACATGATGTTCGTGAAAAGCACATGACATGATGTATTCGATGCACCCGAGGGGGATAACATCTCATGTAAAGATCCATATAGTACTAATCCGTGATAACATCGTGTCAGCATCTAGTAAATTAGTCTATAACAAGAATATAATTTCTAGCAAGTATAAAACGGTCAGAGAATGTACTCGCCTGATATCCCGACTGTCTGATGAGAATAAGAGTCCGAACCAGAGTATCTGAGTCCTATTTAAAGCAACCACAGGTTACAAAGTGTATAATATGAAATAAAAGTAATCTACAATGCATGCTATATGATTCTAGGTCAAAGTCAACTCTTGGTCAACCATTCTAGTCAAACTAGGTCAAAGTCAACCCTTGGTCAACTCTGGTCAACCATTCTAGTCAAACCAGGTCAAACCTAAGTTAACTAGTTAATTAGTCTAAGTTTAAGTCAAACTTAAGTTATCTAACTATTTCAAATCTGTTTGAGTCGATTTGGATCAAGTTTGACCCAAAGTTGACTTTTGTCAACTTGGTCAACTTGCTCGTCAACTTGGCCAAGTTAGGCCCATTGGGTCAATCCTAAACTGACTCACTAAACCATAGGCTATATCTAATAGCAAAATCACATATATACTCATTCATTCAATACATTATATTTTTTTTCTTTCATTCAATGCATTATATATATATATATATATATATATATATATATATATATATATATATATATATATATATATTATATATATATATATATATATATATATATATATATATATATATTTGGAAAAAGGGTAAATTTTATTCCAAAAGCAAAGCAAATAATCTTACAACATACAACCAAAGTGGGACTCTCACTCTTCAGTTCCCCATAGCATTTACATCAAACTCTATGTTGTGAAAAATGCCTACCGGAGGGGTGACCCGCCCCTCAAATATTCGACGGTTTCGTTCTCGCCATATATGCCAAATTGAGACCGCCAGTCGAACTCTGGAGGTCCGAAACCAGTCCTGCCCTCGACCCCTGCTATTCTGGAGCACAAAAATGATGTCCCCAATTTCCTTTCCGGAGTCGCACCCTCCCAACGCTCTACTCTGCTCAGACCAGATCTGCCATGCCAGGGCACACTCGAAGAAAATGTGCCCTATAGATTCATTCTCTATACTGCAAAGCACACACTTGGGATCTGGAACCGGCACTCCTAATGAACTCAGATGATCCCTAGTCAAAAGATGGCCCAGTAGAAGCTTGTAGACACAAAGCTGCATCTTCCTGGCCAAATCCTTGCACCATACGAACTCGTAGTCAAAACTCTGAGGAAAGGTACGTCGGATGAGGTTGTAGCAGCTCCGGAATTGGAACTCCCCAGTTCTCGGAGTTGTTCCTAGTGGCTCCCAAATCCACCGATCAGTAGGCAAGTCCGGATCAATGGCAATAGTACTAATGATCCCACCCAGCTCCTCAGTAAACTGATAAGACTCCAGCCTCCACTCTCCGTCGCGAATGATACGACTGTATGTCAGCCCACGCCTGTCCTCCTGATGTATCGGCACTCCCCTGGTGTCCAATAGCGAAAGCCGATCTATCCAAGGATCCCTCCAGAGGTCCGTTCCAGACCCATCCTTCATGACCTTTCGGATTGCAGATTTGAGAACCCCCCTGTGTCTCAAGACACTCTTGAAAGTAACTAAGTGATTGTTGTCAGTAGCACACGTCCAAAAGTTTCCCTGCTTCACATATCTGCTGTACATCCAGTCAGCCCAGAGAGACTCCTAGTTGATGAATCTCCATGCGAGCTTAAGTGCGGAGGCCTCCCTAATCTCCATCAACGGCCTGAGCCCCACTCCTCCCTCATTCCTGGGTCGACAGAGCTGCTCTCAGGAGATCGTATGCATACCCCCCTCCAAATAAAATATGCACAGATCCGCTCCACTTTCCTAAGAGTGGCAACAGGGAGGAGGATGGATTGTAGCCAGAAATGAGCCACAGCCAAAATCACCGATCTGACCAGCTCGATGCGTCCTCCAAATGAAAATCCGGCAGCTTGCCAACCTTCCACTCTTCTCTGGACGTACTCCACCAGACTATGGCAGTCCTGATCCCGTGCATAGTTGACTGTAAGAGGCACTCCTAAATAGCGCACCGGAAGATTACTCCTCTCGATTCCCAATACACCGGCCCGCTCCTCCTTCTGGGGACATAGGGAGCTGAAGTACACCCTACTCTTTTCTCTGTTCATCTGAAAGCCCGAGAGGGAATTCAACTCTCCCATAATCTCCGCTAGCGTCTGCATACCCTCCGTCGATGGCTGGATGAACACCAAGAGATCATCTGTATATATAAGGTGGGTAACTGGGGGATCCACCCTCCTAAACAACGGGACCAGCCTCCCACGGTGCATTGCCAGGTCTATCAGACATGTGAAGTATTCCATGACAAGCGTGAACAGGTAAGGGGACAGGGGGTCGCCTTGCCTAAGCCCACGATTGCTCTGGAAGTACCCATAAGGAATGCCCTGGATGAGGACAGAGAAAGTAGGGGATGTAATGCACTCCCGGATCAATGCAACCCAGTGATCCTCGAAACCCATGGCGGTCATCAAATGACAAAGGAAGTCCCAATTGACCATGTCATACGCCTTCCTTAGGTCCAGTTTCACACATGCTTTCTCCCCTCTAGGTTTTCTAAAGCCCCTCACCATCTCATGAGCCAGGAGGCTGTGCTCAGCGATCGACCTCCCCTTGATGAACGCAGCCTGATTCGAAGATACCAAGTCCTGCATGATCCCCTCCATCCGTCGTCACATAAGGTGCGTAATTATCTTATAAAGATAATTACAGTACGTAATAGGTCTGAAATTTGCCAATGCTGTCGCTCCCTCCTTCTTTGGCACCAAGGCCAGAAAAGTGTGGTTCAGCTCTTTCAGCAGCTTTCCTTTGGTGAAGAATTCCTGCACCACCTCCAAGACCTGATACTTCAGAGTGTCCTAGTGGCGTTTGTAGAACCCACTGCTAAAACCATCTGATCCGGGGGCCTTGTTGGGATCCGCCAACTTGACAATTAATTCTACCTCATCCAAAGTAACAGGGGCAAGAAGAATGCTATTCCCATACGGAGTCACCAATCTCTTCGTAACAACCTCTGGGAACACATACAGGTAGTCAGTCTAGAAATATAACTCAGAATAGTACCTGACAGCCTTGCCCTGGATCTCAGCCGATACCCCCACCAGGTTGCCATCCGCATCAAGAAGCTGGGAGATGTGATTCATATGCTGTCTTGTCCGGATGACACCATAGAAGAACTTGGAACAACGGTCGCCGTCCTTGACCCAGGAACATTTGGCACGCTGAGCCGTGCTAATCTCCTTCTGCAGTCGCAGGATGTTTACTTCTTCGATCAGCTCCTTCTCTCTTGTCGTCAGGTCCCCATTAAGCATGTCAGATTGCATGTCCTACTGGATAGCCCGTAACTCCGCCTCCTTATCTTCCAAGGTAGACTTGGGCAACCCCTTCACCCAACTCCGAAGAGCCTTCTTCGTATCCTTAAGATAACGTACCAAGCGAAATTGGGCCGTCCCCTCCTGACATCTAGTAAGCCCCTCCGAGACAGCCTCCAAGTAGCCCTCAGAGAGATACCAACTGTTATTGTACCTGAAAGGGAGAGACTTCCCAGGAGACCGAGAAGTGAAGCCAACCCTGATGGGTGAATGATCGTTCGTCCCAGCAGCCAGTCCCTCAGCCGAAGAATTAGGGAAATGTTAGAACCATTCCCCATTGCCCAGGGCTCGATCAAGCTGGCATGCAACCATGTTTCGGATTGCTTTATTATGCCAACTCCAGATGAAGCCTGAGCGTGACAATTCCTGGAGCCCCGCCTGGAGGAGGCATCTCTGGAAATCATAAAGGATAGAGTCTGGAACTGGGCGACCGTCCACCTTCTCTCCTCGGTACAGAAGGGCATTGAAGTCCCCGATCAGAAGAAGTGGAAGAGACGTCGAATCTGCAACAGCAGCAACACGGGAGATGTCGCTCCACAGGGACTCCCATCTCCTTCTGTCGTTGTGGCCGTAAACCGTCCCCAATAAGAACTAAAAACCACCCTTGTTCGGGAAGGAGATGGCAATCAACTGCTCCGTCATCAAGATCAAGTTACCATCCCAGCTCTTCGAGTTCCATCAAACCCAAATTCTGGCTATGTCACACAGAGCCAGGTTGTGAAGTTGGGCCAAATGAGATGGGGTCCGCCGAGCAAGAGTCTTTTCACCTTTGATCTTAGATTCTAATATAACAGAAATATCGCACTTCTCTCTATGAAGAACCCCACAAATCTCTCTCCATCTCCCTAGTGAACACGCCTCCCTCATATTCCAGGCGATGATAGCCATTAATTAATACGAGGATGGGTCCCCTGGGAAACACCCAGATCGGCACCTGGGGAATGTGCCACATCCGACGCTAATAGATCCTCCTCCATCCCAGTTGGAAAGGCCTGCTGGAGAGCAACCTGAGAGAGCACCAACTTCCAGGCAGGGTTGTCAACACACATCGCCACCTCTCTATCAATAGGATGTCCCCCTCCCTGGAGGGGTCGTCACTCAGCGGGCCAACAACACGTCACTTCTTACAGTAAACCTGTCCCTCAATCGATCCGCCAACCCCTCGCTCCTCGATCCCCGACGCCACCATGCCTCTGGTAATCATACTACTCTGTCCCGGGCAAGTGGTCAACGCCCCACTTGTGGGATCTAGCTGGGTAGAGACAATGAGGCTCAACCCGCCATCACTCACTGGATGTGAAACCCCTCCCACCAAGACCTCCTTTTTACTATCTGGAATCCATGTCACAGGGTGAGTCTGGAGCCTCACTAAAGGAAATAGTATGCTCTACCTGAGGGCCTACTGCCGAACAAGCACTAGCCAGATGCCCAAAATAGGTACAACATGAACAGGTAGGTGGAACCCATTCGTATTCCACCTTCTGGGTTAGCACCTCTCCAGAAAAAATCTCATATTCTACCATCTTCGGTAACTCTCCCCCAGCGCAAATCTCCATAAAAATCCTGGCATACATCAACCTCGACCGAAAGGCAGTAGCTTCATCCGCCTTGATCGGGGTGCCCACCAAGCTCGTCAGATGCATCAGCAAAGGGATACTCCAGAACCAGACAGGAAACTTAGGGAAGCGAATCCATACAGGGATGGCATTCAGGACTTTCCTCTCACATCTAAGTTCCGGGGTCCATTCCTTCAGAATGATAAGCCTGCCGTCGAACGTCCAAGGGCCGCCTTACAGGTTCTTTGCGACATCCTTCGCAAGCCCAAACTTCGCATAGTATAAGCCGTTCTCGCGAGCAAAGAACTCCATACTGCCCTTTGGCGGCCAGACTTGTGCCGCATAACCCTGGATCTGTCCGTAAAAAGGCTTGTTGCCTAGGACGTAAAGCACCAGAGTATTTTCCCAGTAGGCGGTCACCTTCTATATCTCCTCCGTAGGGAACGAGGCCCGAAAACCCCTCCCTGCCTTAATCGGCGGCAAGTACTCCATCGATGTAGGATTTTTTGATCCCATAGGTTTGCAAATATCTGCCCAGGACCTTCCAGTCGGCCGTGTAGTCGCCCCATGTGGCCTGGAGACAACCTCCGGGAGGGGAGACCCAGACCCCTGATCCACCACCTTACTTTTCCCCTTATCCGTCGCGGTCGCCTTTGGCCGTCAGCCCACCGATCTTGCAGCAGACACCACAGGACCACGGGCCGATGGCCGCGTCCCTGATCCGCCCTGTCGTCTATCAGCAGGATGGCGATTCCTAACATGGCCATGTCCTCCTCCTACGTTTCCCATGTCTTCGTCACACAACGATGCGTAACCGTCGTCCATCCTCCTCCCTTCATCTGGCCCCCCTGAGATCCAGATCCAGCTCCGAATTCGAAGTTAGGGGCGTTGGAGACACCCCACAGGATCCGATCCTCGTCCGAAAATGAAACCGACCCCCCACCGCCGTAGGGGGACCGCCGAACCCCCCCCCCCCCACCGCCTCGGGGGCGCCATCGCTTACAGCAGATCCGGGTGGTCCGCTTGACCCCCCCACCTTTGCTTCCCTCCACCGCCTGGGGGAGCGCCCGCCGATGTCGAAGATCCAGGAGGAGCATGTGGAAGGAAGGCGGGACCGACCGGCGGGAGAACCTAGGGTTTTGAAGGCAGAGGAGGAGGTCTCGGTGGGGGTGAAGCAAGAGGGGAAGCAGAAAAGCATGGATTTAGGGGAGGTGGTGGACTCCGCGTCGGTATCGGTGGAGTGGTGGAATCCTCGGTCCACCGTACGGAGGCGATCGCATCATCAGCAGCTGGAAAAGAAGAAGAAGACGTCTTTAAAATTAGGACTACAACTAAGTTGGTAGTCCTACTTTATGATAGGACTGCCAACTGGCAGTCCTAGGATTGCAACTAAGTTGGCAGTCCTACATTATGTTAGGACTGCCAATAACATAATGTAGGATTACCAACTTAGTTGCAGTCCTACTTGCTGAAAAATTTGGGCTAGCCCCAAGTAAGGAATAAGGATGGAAAACTACTTTATGTTAGGACTGCCAACTTAGTTACAGTCCTACTTGCTGAAAAATTTGGGCTAGTCCCAAGTAAGGAATGAGGATGACAAACTTGTAAAAAAATTTAAAACAATTTAAACTAGCCTCTAGCAAAATATGATATGCCCTTAGAATTAGCTATTTTATTGTCTTCTTAGTACTTGTGCATTAGATTTTTTTGAAAAATGTTAAAGGCCACCCCCTTTTTACTAAGGGCCACCAACTTAAAATTTAAAAAAATACAAGTTTGCCATTTTGAAAATACTAAGGGCCATCCCGCTTCTATCAATCGAGGATTGCAGGGCTTGCCTGCAGTCCAAAGTGAACACAGGACTGCAGTGCTTGCCTGCAGTCCTAGATTTTTTTTAAAATTTCTAATTTATAGTGACTGTAGGGCTTACCTGCAGTCCAAAGTGAAGACAAGACTGCAGGCAAGCCCTGCAGTCACTGTAGGTTGCTGCGGAAGGTGGTGGAGGTGGAGGGGGCTACGGGAGGATGAGAAGGAGGAGGAGAAGGAGGGTGTTGCGGAGGGTACTGCGGAGTGGGGTTGCGAAGGGGACTGCGGGAGGGGACGACGTTGGCGGAGGGTGCTATGGAGTGTAACACCCCAGAACCAGAATACTGGAGAGCGGGGGCATACATAGCCAGCTACGTATATTGAAATGGAATCCACCTCGTTATACGGTTATGGCTGTCTAGATATATGAGGGTTTAACTATAAGCCATCAGTCTTTTATGGTCATGAACAAGTCTATTGTCTCAATCTCAAGCAAGTAATAACAGTTACAAGATGTCAGAGCACCAAATATGCAATAGTAAGGCGTCCCATACATTACATATTTGGATGATCATGAAGCTATTCATACAAAATATGAAGACTAGCAAGAGTTTCAGTCATACATGATCAACCCTAGGATTTGTTAATCATGCTACAGCACGTAGGCAGACAGTAAGTAAAGTGCAATCGAGCTAACACGTGCTCGTTGGCTAAACGTCTCAAAAGAATATTTTTACAATAGAGTGGGAGAGCAAAAATAAAACCCACTCGTTGTAGTACCCAGCTCCCGTTGGAGTGAAGCACTATGTAATAGGCTCGTGGCAAGTCAGATATGGTCGGGAACATAGATGGCTAGTCTGACTCGGCGACGAGTTTGGTATACAAAAACCATGGCATCAATAAAATTGATTTGGACGAGTGATATGAGTACCGTTCCAACTAATGGATCGGCTACTGTTGGAATAAGTCCTAGATGCAGTAGGCGGCGTCTTGGCGAATGAACTCTAAAGAGAGCGACACAACCATCTGCTGTTGGTTTTATTGGTTTTCTTGGCTTTCTGAACGAATTGTTTGCGTGGATTTGATAGTGTGCTTTCGTGTCGATTTCTGAATGCGTCTTTGGAAATTTTGAAGGAGGGATTGAAGGAATGGTTCTAATTCGATGCTCGTACCATTGCAGGAGTTCGTGTAACTGACGCTTGACCATCGCGAAGCGTTCTCCTACTTTCGGCACAATCTCCTTAGGTGGGTGGTTCTTCGGCCCCTTCTTATCTACTCCTTCCCGCCAACTAAATTCTTAAAGTTCAACGTTCAAATCGATGATGCTAACGGGATGTATGCTTGCTACTAAGATCAAGAGCTCGGGATAATATAGCAACCTAGAGAAGTTATCTCCGAATCTATAAGTTCACTCTAAGTAGAGAAAAGATAAAGTCCTAGGAAAGAGATAGAATTTATTTCATACTCGGCAAAACACAACGAAGAAACCTTGGTTGCGGTATATCACGCCTCAGAGAATTTGGTGCCTACGGGATGCTAAATCAAAACGTACGGTTTTGGGGAAAAGGACCCTTGCACGAGTATGAATGATTATGTGGTTTGATAATGGTTACGCTATGCAATTTACTTCATACATATTAAACTGTTCATATATTCGCATGGTCATGGACGACTTGTGCACAAGGTGAGCATTCCTCGAGACGGTACCCAGGGCCCTGGGACCGAATCGGCCTAGGAAAAAATTATGGAATCGTGCTTCGGCGCGAGGCATTACGAGACCTCCAGTTAGGCTCGCAACCTGGACTGGTAGGACATGTCGCAATGCTACGTAATCGTCCTTCATGGTGTCGATATCACCAATGATCGCATATAGGATAGATTGTATGCTCACCTATTGTCTTGTGTAAGTGGTAAGTATTATATATATCTTGTGCAGGAAAGGAGCACGGCCGTGGTAAGAATGGTTAAAATTGATTATGTTGTTATCGTTTAAAATGTGCCTTCGATATGAACTGAAATTCATATAGTTCTAATAGAAAGATCACTTCGTATGCCAGAATCCTTAATAAGCAGTGTCGGTTTAGACGAGTGGGTTCGTCCCATCCACTAGCAAGTATGCTAACCCCCAACTCCTCAGGTAACGAGCGTGCTACGGGAGCTCGAGACTAGACTAGAGCTGAAGAACAGGAGACGACGCGAAGCTCTCCTATTTTAAAGTATTTTGAAGCCTAATTCAGACCGAAGGCTTTTGTTCAAATGTATAAAAGGGAATGAATGTATGGAACGCCGAGGATTATTTCACGATAAGCTGGTCAAAATTTTTCTTTTGTGTTTCAAGATGTAGCCGCAACGGCATATGCAACGTAAAAATGACCTTGCACATACTTTGCTCGTTTATGAATGAAAAGCTAAATTTCTTCCTATGCTATGTCTTCAACTCTCTGTACTGTTTAATTTCAACGCATCGTGTCAAAGTAAATCCCAAGTCCACATCCTTGCCTTGTGCAAGTCCAATAAAAACTTGTACTGTATCACGTTCCGGCTCGTGGGATCGATTTAGCTCGAGTCAAGGCGAAGACGACCGATTCTGCGAGTCGGGGCGTGACAAGTTGGTATCAGAGCACGGTTCACACCTTGGACCTTTTAAAATACTTTCTTTTAGATGTTGTTGCAATTTTTCAAAAACTATGCTTTTCGACATATACGGCCTGAAATAATCGTTCCATACATATAAGCTCGTAGATATTTTAAGAATACTAACAGGTTTGATCAATTTTGTAGGAATGCCGAAAAGACCGGGTGTCCCCGCTGTCAATGCCACATTGATTAGCACGGATAGCACCGAAGACGCGACGCCTAGCGAGTCCGCCATGGAACGACTACTACGCCTCATGGAACTCCAACAGCGTCAGGCGGAGATACAGCAACGCCAGCTGCAAGAACAGATCCAGGCCCAAATCAGCGCCCAACAAAAGCAGATAGAGGCCCTGACCCAGATCGTGAGCACCATAGCGACCCAACAGAACTCGACAACTGCCATGTCAGAAGAAGAAGTGCAACCCGTAACGAAGAAGCACATGTCTTCCTCCTCCCTGCTCAAGACGACCAAATTCAAGAAGATGAACCCGCCTGAATTCAACGGCCGAGCAGAGCCTGACGAAGTTATGGGGTGGCTAGTAAAGATTGAGGGTCTGTTCAATCTTCTCTGCATCAAGGGGTCCAAGAGAGTCGGGTGTGCAGGCTTACAGCTAAACTAGAGGGCCTACGACTGGTGGGAGGCAAAGAAACAAGAACTCCAAGAGGCCAACCCCAACGCTAAGCTCTCGTGGGAGACGTTCAAACTGGCCTTCCTCGAGCAATACATTCCTCGTGCCCTTCTTCGACAGAAGGAAGAGGAATTCATATCCTTGAAGCAAGGGAACATGTCCGTTGAAGACTACGATGCGAAGTTCGCGAAGCTTGCAAAGTTTGCCGGGGCCTTTCTGCCGAACAAGGAGGCGTGGTGCGAGCACTTCCAGCAAGGCCTGAATGATGATTTGCGTCGGGACGTCATAAACCAAAGATGCCAGACTTATAGGAAATTATATAATACTGCCCTTGATAGTGAGTAGATCTTCGATCGAGCCTCGCAGAAGACCAGGTCAAGCGTCCGCAACAACTTCAACAAGCGTCCTTACGACACGGAAGGATCTGGTACGCCAAAGTGCCAGAATACGTTCGAGTATCGGGGGACTCACCCAGGCGTACGGTGCCATCGCTGCGGCAAGATGGGACATCAGGTGGTTGATTGCCAAGGGAGATGCTTCAAGTGTGGCCAGCTAGGTCACAAGGCGATAGATTGTCGAATAGGGAGGGCGAACCAATATCCACCAAGGAACATCCAGAATCAGAACAGGGCGTCTCCCGCCCATGGCGCAAATGCAGTACCCGTAAACCCATAAAATTGCCAAAGGGCACAAGATCGAGTCTATGCACTGACTCGGGATGAAGCGTTCGCGTCCGACACTATCGTGACAGGTATACTACTCTATAAAAATATGCCTGCTAGAGTACTATTCGATTCGAGTGCTACGCATAGTTTCATATCTGCCGACTTTGTAGAAGAGAATAAATTACCCATGCAACTTTTAGATATGAATCTTAGCGTTAGCACTCCATCGTGAGTAGATATGCTTGCCACTAAAATTTGTAGGGATGGTTACATCTGCATCGGAGGGAAAAATCTATCCTTGGAAGTTATTGTCCTTGACATCAAGGAGTACGGTATAATCCTCGGCATGGATTGGTTGGGTGCATGCCACGCAACGATCGAGTGCACGGAGAAGAGAGTTGTGTTCCGCCTTTCGGGCGAAACTGAGTTCTCCTATTCGTGCGAAGCAGCGTCAACGGCAGCAATAATGATATCGGTGATTTTGGCAAGACGTATGTTGCATTCTGGGTACAGCGGTATAACACCCAGTTTTCCAGATGGGGGTAATTTTGAAATTTTGTAATTATAATTATTATTTATTGATGTTTACTTCATATTATGATTTTTGGTGATTTTTGATCATTTTTAAACTATTTAAAATTATGATTTATGATTTGGTGTTTTGCTAGTGTAACCCTAGAGATAGTGACCTAGAGCCTAGCCACGTGATTAGAGTATTTTATTTATCATTTTTAGTTTGAGGGTATTTTTGTTATTTTGAATTATTTGAATTTAATATATATTATTTGGAATTTAAAATGATTATTTAGAATGGTGTGATTTAAATATTATTTAATTGATTGTCTTGTGTTGTGTTTAGCCCTAACCTAGATTGGACCTAACCTAGATTAGTTAGCTAGTCTAGTTAGTCACTTGAGTTTTAGTTAGTATTGATTACATAGGTTTAAGTCAAGTTTAGTTAAATAGAGTAATTTGCAAATGGACTAGGAAAGAGCCCTAGAATCTAGGCCACTCATTAGGCATGATGCATTGCTAGCCCTAGGATGCATCCTAAAAACCCTAACCCTAGCTAAAGTGGCCAGCCAAGACCCCCCCTTGCCTATATAATATCTCTTTAGAAATTAGTGCCTTCTTCCATTATTCTATCATTTTTTCCTAAGAACAAGGTGAGCCTACACTTCTTTTCTCCATAGATTAATCAATAGAGCTCTATTTTCGTTGGAATTTCTTCTATAATATTCTAATCACTGTTCTCCAACTATTTGTGGAGTCCAATCACAGGATTGAATCAATTTGGAGAAGTTGGGTGGCTTTTGGAGATCCCCTTTGTAGAAGCTTTTGTGTTGAAGAACACACATAGGTAAAATCCTATTCTCCTATTAAAATTAGGATTTCTTTGCATAAACACCTAGCCCTAGGTGTCCTGGTTCTGTAGGAATAGAGTTTGTCCAATTTTGTGTCCTATACGTGTCCGTATCGGACACGTATCAATGTTGTGCGCAGGTGTTTGACGAAATGCCACAGTGGGCATTTCGATCGATATTTGGATAAGTTTTTGAATAGGAAGTTGAGTTTTGATGTCGCTTATACGTTTTTGGTGGACTGAGGTGTTTTTTGTGTCGTGTCGTGTCGATTTGGACACGTGCACACGCGGGGTGCACCACGCGCACGTGCGGGTAGCCTTCCCCTGCTACCAGCGTGCTCGTGCTCAGTACACAGAGCACGTAGACACGTATGGTTGGACGTGAAGCAAGGGGCAGTGACTGTCGTGTCATCCCCGAGGTTTCGTGTCCTAAGAATGCATGTCGGGTGCGTGCGGACACGTGCACTGGTCACGCGAGCTCGTGCAGGCTCGTGCGTGCGTGTGTATTGTTCTGGACACTCGTGTGTCTTATTTTAGGACACCATTTTGTTTGAGTATCACCTACTGATATACCCTAACTATTATCTACCTTATATTCTTCATGAATTGTTATAAATAAATTGGGAAAATCGAATGTGGTTTGGGTATACATTTCGACTGATACATTAGTGTATCAGTGATACACTGTTCTTCCTTTCTGTTAAATTATGTTATTAGTAATTTCATGTATGTTAAATCATATCCTACACATCCCCTAATCTTTTTTAGTGTAATTTACTTATTAGAAAAGAAAATCGAGTTTGGATTGGGAAATCGAATATGGGTTTGGGTTATTCTCAGTTGACTGATACCAGTGAGAGTATCACTATTTTAATTCCTATTGTTAATGATTACATTATGGTTTAGTTATATTTAGATGCTAATTATGTCCTAACATGTCTACAAATCCCTGTTAGTTCATTATACATGCTAGGATAGGTCTTGATTAATGGGAATTGGTTAATTGATTCAAGGTTGGTTTATTGACATGTTATTTATATACCTATCAATGTTTTCACTGTTGATTAATTCCTGTGCACACATGTTCAGTCCTTTTTATGTAATTCCTGATCGGACACACACCCTATGTTCCTATGAGCACACACACACAAATGTTGAACACACAGATTCCTCCTCTTGACACACACAGGGACATGTTCACTGTCACCTGAGTACTCTTCCAACATCTGTGAACACATTAGACACCCTTGTGCACTCCCATACACTCTAACACTCTAATGTCTTGCTAACACACAGACCCACATGCATGTTTCAGTCCATTTCATGAGATTTCTGTACACATTGATATATCACACACACACACTGTTTGGTAGGACTGAATACACACACACATTGCCTACTCTCTAACACTGACTTAACCTGGACACTATCACCCAGGTTCACAGGGTCCTGGACACTGACTGTCACAGGCTCCTGATTTGCACACACACATATGTTTACAGATGGCTATGATTTCCCTTCAATGTATAACACTGTTTTGTATGTTGACACACACAACTGTTTGACACACTGGAATTTCAGGTTCACTCACACACACAGTTCACATTATACACTGTTTTACACCTTCATGTCACACCCCCAGCCATATATATGCACACACACACACATGAACATGTTCACACACATTGCCTTATCTTCATAGCTCTCTCTATGTATACATGTTCATATATATGTATGTCTATAGTGTGTGCCTAGGGCCTAATCTAATATGAATGTGGGTTGGTAGTGTAAAGAGAGGGGTATTTGAAATCATATTTCATTGGCCTTGTACATATGGCTCATGGCCTGGGTAGGAAGGCCAATAGCCTGTGGTGTGATACATGTAGCTAGTATTGGAAACTTCAATGTGTAATGTAAAGCCATGTGGGGTTTACATATTTCTATATGTGTAATAGCTAATGTGTTATGCATATCTTATTTGTATATGTAGGTATATATATATATATATATATATATATATATATATATATATATATATATATATATATATATATATATATATATATATATTCTATATGTGGTATTGGCCTATGGTGTGTTTGTTAGACTAGCTAGAGCTTAGTTAGGCTTGTTTAGTCTTGATCAGGCCTAGAATGGACCAGTTAGACTATTTTAGACTTATTAGACCTAGTTTGACCATAGTTGACCTAGTTTGACTTCTAGGGTTGACCAAGGTTGACCAAGAGTTGACTTTGGACTAGATTGACCTAGAATCATGTAGAATACATTGTAGTGCTTATCTTTACCATTCTGGACTTGTTGTGACTTGTGCTACTCTGATTAGGAGCCAGACACCTCTCCTCGGACAGTACATTTTAGTTGGATACTCAGATAGCAGGCGAGTACATTCTCTGATCATTTTATATCCTGTTTAGAATTATTTTCCTGCTTTAAATTATTTTACTTGATATTGTCACGTTGGTCACACGGATTAGTACTATATAGATCCCTTCTTAAGATGTTATCCCCTCAGGAGCATCGGATACTACATGTTCTGTGCGTTTTACTTACATGGTGTATCACTATGCTTTACAGTTCATTAATCACTTGTGACATGTACTCTCATGATCACAAAGTCTTCTTTGAATCACACATTTATGGGCATTCCCAGATCACCCATTTATGGGCTTACCATGTATCACCCCTTGTGGGCCATTACATGGAATCATAACATAACCTGGCTGGATCCTTGTGTATTGATTGGGGGTACGGGGGAGTAGAAGTAGACATGTGAATAATATCCAAGTAGTGTAGTTCCCAGATCACTCCATAGTATAGTTTCCAAAATCTCCTATGCTATTCACATGTTTATATTGTACTCTGACTCACTAGCCACTGATAGTTCTCTATTTACAGTATATATTTCCATTACAGCTTTCTCTGTTTACATCATGTACTTCTTTCAGTTCTTGTATCTTACTTTACTGCATGATTATATTTTCTAACCTGCTATGATCTGTTGAGATGTATTGTACTCGCTTCGTCCTGACTGGACCAGTTGAAAATTTTACAGAGGACGAGGATGAGGCTGGTGTTGATACTTTCTATGGGACAGCCCTAGACGACACTTGTGAGCTGGACTCTCAGGAGGACCCAGCTCTAGCTGATGACATTACCCTACTGCCTAGACTAGTTTAGTTAGGCTTTATTTCTGTCATTGAGATCTGGATTGTATATATTCTGCCATACTCTGTAGTTGAGACCTTGTATTCTGGATGTTGCTGATATGTTATCTTAGACACTTAGACTCTTCTGATCATCTGTATTTCATTTGAGTTCTATATCATATCGTGCTTATTCTTTCTTAGTTGTGATTGAGTTTACATTCTGCTATGTCACCCCCATTCGGGGAGTATAAACTGCTTAGCATTATATTGTTAGATGTTGTGACCTAGGACAGCGTTCTACCGCCGACACTGCGGCGTAGGCTGGACGTACCCACTTCTCGTGCCCTTACTCTAGGGTGCGGGTCGTGACAAGCGGGTACTTAGCATCAGTTTGAGACACGAGAATGGAGATTGCAAGCACGGCCCAGACTGAAGTCGTGGGAGAATTTCCTGATGTGTTCCCAGACGAGTTGTCAGGGATGCCGCTGGACCGAGAGATAGAATTCAGCATCGACACCTTTCCGGACACCCGACCGATATCAAAAGCACCCTATCGAATGGCGCCGACAGAGCTGAAGGAACTGAAGGCACAACTACAAGAGTTGCTAGATCGTGGATATATTCGTCCTAGCGTCTCCCCGTGGGGTGCTCCAGACAGAAAGAGTGAATCAGATCCTGGAGGATATGTAACGCCTGTGTGCAATAGATTTAAAGACTAGTTGGGACACGCACTTGCCGCTCGCAGAATTTGCGTATAGCAACAGTTATCAATTGAGCATCCAGATGGCTCCTTACGAGGCGCTTTACGGGAGGAAGTGCCGATCTCCGATTTGCTGGGACGAAGTCGGGGAGCGACAAGTGCTCGGGCCAGAACTAGTCGAACAAGCCGTCGAGAAGGTCCGCATGATTCGAGATAGGCTCCGTATTGCTCAGAGTCGACAAAAGAGTTATGCAGATACTCGCCGACGACCGATAGAGTTCTTGGTTGGGGACCATGTGTTTCTGAAGGTGACACCGATGCGGGGCGTCATGCGATTCGGAGTAAAGGGCAAACTGAGTCTGAGATTCGTAGGGCCCTTCGAGATTCTCGAAAGAGTGGCGACAGTTGCTTACCGGATCGCGCTACCTCCTACCCTGGCTGAAGTGCACCATGTCTTCCATGTCTTCCAACTTTGGAAGTACGTGCATGATCCAAGTCATGTGGTTAGTTTCGATCAGTTGGAGCTGCGCGCCGATCTATCATACTCGGAGGAGCCCGTACAAATTTTGGACCGTAAAGAAAAGATCCTGCGGAGCCGATCGATGTCCTTGGTTTGCGTACTCTGACACAACCATTCCGTTGAGGAGTCGACGTGGGAACTAGAGGCGGAGATGAAGGAGAAGTATCCTTCACTTTTTGCCGACGAAGGTCAGACCCTTGTTCTTAAGTTTCGGGACAAAACTTTTTCTTAGTGGTATATTATGTAGTGCCCCGCTCCCGTTGGGGCGAAGCACTATGTAATAGGCTCGTGGAAAGTCAGACATGGTCGGGAACATAGATGGCTAGTCTGACTCGGCGACGAGTTTGGTATACAAAAACCATGGCATTAATAAAATCGATTTGGACGAATGACATGAGTACTGTTCCAACTAATGGATCGGCTACTGTTGAAATAAGTCCTAGATGCAGTAGGCGGCGTCTTGGCGAATGAACTCTAAAGAGAGCGACGCAACCCGTCTGCTGTTGGTTTTATTAGTTTTCTTGGCTTTCTGAACGAATTATTTGCGTGGATCTGATAGTGTACTTTCGCATCGATTTCTGAATGCGTCTTTAGGAATTTCGAAGAAAGGATTGAAGAGCATTCTCCTACTCTCGGCGCAACTCCTTAGGTGGGTGGTTCTTTGGCCCCTTCTTTTCTACTCCTTCCCGCCAACTAAATTCTTAAAGTTCAACGTTCAAATCGATGATGCTAACGGGATGTATGCTTGCCACTAAGATCAAGAGCTCGGGATAATATAGCAACCTAGAGAAGTTAACTCCGAATCTATAAGTTCACTCTAAGTAGAGAAAAGATAAAGTCCTAGGAAAGAGATAGAATTTATTTCATGCTCGGTAAAACACAACAAAGAAACCTTGGTTGCGGTATATCATGCCTCGGAGAATTTGGTGCCTACGGGATGCTAAATCAAAACGTACGGTTTCGGGGAAAAGGACCCTTGCATGAGTAGGAATGATTATATGGTTTGACAATGGTTACGCTATGCAATTTACTTCATAAATATTAAACTGTTCATACATTTGCATGGTCATGGACGACTTGTGCACAAGGTGAGCTTTCCTCGAGACGGTACCCGGGGCCCTGGGACCGAATCGGCCTAGGAGGAAATTAAGGAATCGTGCTTCGGCGTGAGGCATTGCGAGTCCTCCAGTTAGGCTCATAACCTGGACTGGTAGGACGCGTCGTAATGCTACGTAATCGTCCTTCATGGTGTCGATATCACCAATGACCGCATATAGGATATATTGCATGCTCACCTATTGTCTTGTGCAGGTGGTATGTATTATGTATATCTTGTGCAGGAAAGGAGCACGGTCGTGGTAGGAATGGTTAAAATTGATTATGTTGTTATCGTTTAAAATGTGCCTTCGATATGAACTGAAATTCATATAGTTCTAATAGAAAGATCACTTCGTATGCCAGAATCCTTAATAAGCAGTGTCGGTTTAGACGAGTGGGTTCGTCCCATCCACTAGAAAGTGTGCTAACCCCCAACTCCCCAGGTAACGAGCGCGCTGCGGGAGCTCGAGACTAGACTGGAGCTGAAGAACGGGAGGCGGCACGAAGCTCTCCTATTTTGAAGTATTTTGAAGCCCAATTCAGACCGAAGGCTTTTGTTCAAATGTATAAAGGGGCATGAATGTATGGAACGTCGAGGATTATTTTACGGCAAGCTGGTCGAGAGTTTTATTTTGTGTTTCAAGATGTAGCCGCAACGGCATATGTAATGTAAAAATGACCTTGCACATACTTTACAAGTTTATGAATGAAAAGCTAAATTTCTTCCTATGCAATGTCTTCAACTCTCTGCACTGTTTAATTTCAACGCGTCATGTCAAAGTAAATCCCAAGTGCACATCCTTGCCTTGTGCAAGTCCAATAAAGACTTGCACGTCATCACGTCCCCGCTCGTGGGATCGATTTAGCTCGAGTCAAGACGAAGACGACCGATTCGGCGAGTCGGGGTGTGACACTCGTTGCCAGGGTTACGCCTGGTGGTCACAATCTAGCTGGAAGGTAGGAAGATCCTCTAGAGCTGCTCCAGTATTTGGCCACGCAAAACCAGCTGGGTCAGATCCCAGAAAGAGCAAGTTCCACAAATGAGGCTTCACTTAAGAACTAAAACCAGCATATCAGAACATAAAATAAGAAGATAATTAAGACATGAAATCTAAATAGGGCAATAAATATCAAGAGATGAGAAGTTATTTCGATCAGTTATTGATAAGGTAAACATAAGCAATCAAGTTACTGAAGTAACCAGGTATTGGGACAAGACAAGGCTTAGACTCCATCCAACATTCACGGCCAAGCAATAAGTACGGCTTGATACTTTAACTAACTAGGGTTATCACATGCCTAGTTACTAGCAAGATGCAATGAGATTATTCCAACAGCCACAAGCCCTGCAGACCATCAAGGTTATCCAGGTCGAATATCCGTTCATGAAGGGTGCAACACATGACAGTGTGCTGGAAATGTGCCCTACTCGTCGGCAGGCTACAAGTCCACTTGCTCGCCCAGATAACGGGATTGCCTGTAGCTGGGAAATATCTTAATGACTACTGGATTATTCTAGTTATTAGCCTTAGTCAATTTCAGTAGGTACCCCTGACCGTAGTACTCAGGGGTCCCCGTCCTAGACATGATGCAAGACAATACTGGTTTATTTGTACAAACACAATCGCCCACGATGCCTAGGCCATTCATTCTTGTCATGTCGTGGTAGCTGTCGTAACAGCCTATCAAGGTATATCATGTCAGGTTTACTTATCAAGAGTACACCACGATGGGCCACTATCATGCCATGTTACTTGTCAATCATTCTAGTCATGAGTGCGCCACAATGGGCCACTGTCGTGTTCATGGAACATGTTCAGAATTAACATGGTGCAAGCATTCTATCAAGGGACCCAAGTTGTACAGAGGGTTATGAAACATAAGCATAAATATAACAACCAGAATAATAAAAGGGGCAAAGGCTGTGGGAAGAGCCATGCGGCTCGGGGAAAACAAGGTCATGCGACAATGAGAACAGGGTTATGCGGCTAATGAGAAACAGGGTCATGCGGCTAAGGAGAACAGACTCATGCGGCCAGGGGGGAACGGGCTCTTGCGGACAGGAAGGAACAGACTCATGCGGCCAGGGGGGTACGGGCTCATGCGGCCAGGGGGGACGGGCTCATGCGGCCAGGGAAAAAGGGCTCATGCGGCTAAGGAGAAACAGGCATATGCGGCTAAACCAACCAAAGCCATGCGGCTACGGAAGAACATGGCCATGCGGCTAAGGAAAAAGGCTCATGCGGCCAGGGGAAAAGGGCTCATACGGCTAAGGAGAAACATGCATATGCGGCTAAGCCAACCAAAGCCATGCGGCTAAGGGAGAACAGGGCCATGCGGCTAATGGGAAAGGCTCATGCGGCCAGGGGAAAAGGGCTCATGCGGCTAAAGAGAAACAGGCATATGCGGCTAAGCCAACCAAAGCCATGCGGCTAAGGGAGAACATGGGCTCATGCGGCATGTGGACAGCCGCATAAAGACTGAAATGCCTATGCGGCCCAAAGGAAGCAGCAGGGGACTTGCCGCATGAAAAAGCCATGCAGTCAAGCACTGTTCTTCTTCTCCAACGTTTTTCGAAAAGAAGAACCATGAAAGCCATGCCTTCCAAGCTCCAATAATCCTTCATCTAAGGTCAGAATCCGGACTTCTATAGGTCAAAATGGGGCAGAATAAAATTCTCTACAACATGGAACCATCAAAACTTGAAAATAATAAAGCTTGATAGATCAAAACCAAAGAAATCCAGAAATGTAACAAGCTTAGATCTACATGAATAAACCATAAAATTAAATATGCTAAGTACAAAAGTGTCTTAGAATCTCGGGAGGAAGAAAATGGAACAACAAAAATTGAGTTCCTCTATGAAGCAAGTTGCACTTGCCTAAGCCTCTCTTGGTAGGTGAAGAGAGTTAATGGAGGAAGAAGAAGAAGTAAATGAAGAAGTGAATGAGGAGAGAGAAAGGGGTTGGTGGCTTATAAAGGAAGAGAGTGGGTGGTAGGTAGGGTTGGTCCACATACAAAATCGAACCATGTCGAACCAAGCAAACCGAACAGAACCAAGCAAATGAAATGCCAAAATAAACCATACAAGGAGATATACAATAAGACAATATGAGTCAAAATACGTAAACATATACTAAAATACGTAATACGAACTACGGACGTTACAACTCTACCCACCTTAAAAGAATTATGTCCTCGAAATTTAATTAAGAGGCTAGAGAGGCAAGGACAAGCTATACTAATCACATACAAACTATACTAAACAGTCCACCATGCAATCATTCATTCAAGCAAGAAATTGAGAGCATAAGGCATAAGAAAGACATTATACCTTATGAGTCAAACAGGTCGAGATATTACGATCGGATATCATCTTCACGCTCCCACGTTGACTCACCCAAAGAGTGATAACCCCAAGCAATACGGACTAACTTGATAGTCTTGTTCTTGAGTATCTTCTCTCTTCGGTCCAATATGGATACGGGCCTCTCCTCATACGAAAGGTTGGTACCAACAACCAATTTCGAATGATCCAGGATGTGGCTCGGGTCTGGGATATACCGTCGTAATTGGGATATATGGAAGACATCATGCACCTCACGTAACGACGGCGGAAGAGCGAGACGATAGGACACATCTCCTACTCGCTCTAGAATATCGAACGGCCCTATATACCTAGGACTAAGCTTTTTTCGCACGTCGAAACGAATGACGCCACGGTTAGGCGAGATCCTAAGGAATACGTGGTCACCGACAGAAAATTCAAGAGGGCGCCGATGAGAATCGGCCCAATGGCGCTGACGATCTTCTGCGACGCGAAGATGATCTCTAACTCTTCTGACCACCTCAACTGTCTAAGTAATCATTTCCGGACCGAGCATCTGCCTCTCTCCAACATTGTCCCATGCTAGCGGGGATCTGTACTTCCTACCATACAGTGCCTCGAACGGTGCCATCTAGATACTGGTTTAGAAATTATTGATGTACGAGAACTCCACCAAGTGCAGGTGATCTTCCCATGAACCACCAAAGTCGAGTGTACAAGATCTCAACATATCATCCAAGGTTCGTATGGTACGCTCTACTGACCATCTGTCTGCGGATGATAAGCTGAGCAGAACTGGAGGTGAGTTCCCAAACTCTCTTGCAGACTGTGCCAAAAGTGCGACGTAAATCTTGAATCTCTGTCCGAGGTGATACTGACTGGTACACCGTGAAATTTGACGATCTACCTGAGGTACATTTCTGCTAGCTGAGTCGTCGACTGACCAACTCTGAACGGAAGAAAGTGAGCCACCTTCGTGAGCCTGTCTATAATAACCCAAATAGCATCTCTACCGGCCGGGGTCCTTGGTAATCCAGTCACGAAATCAATGGTTATATGCTCCCACTTCCATTCTGGAATCGACAAGGGCTGAAGAAGTCCAGCCGGTCTATGATGCTCAGCTTTAACTTGTTGGCAAATGAAACAACGAGAGACAAACCGGGCTATCTCCCTTTTCATGCCATTCCACTAAAAGTGCTGACGGATATCACGGTACATCTTCGTGCCACCGGGATGAATAGAATACTGCGAACTGTGAGCTTCTGCCAGGACTTCCTGTCTGATATCACCACTGGGCACACAAAGACACCTTCCATGCCGAAGTGTACCGTCTTCATGAATGCATAACTCTGGCCGTTGTCCTGCTACATACTCTGCTCTGAGTCGCTGACGCTTGGAATCTGATGACTGCGCCATCCGGATCCTTTCGACAATAGTAGACTGAACTTGTAGGCTGGCCATCAATGCCATATTGGTAGAAAGGACAACTTCTATACCCATCTTCTGAAGATCTGCTAAAAACTCTGGTTGCGCTGTTAGAAAATAAACTCCGACTCTTCTGCTCAATGCATCTGCAACGACGTTGGCCTTTCCAGGATGATACTGCATGTTGATGTCATAATCCACAAGCGGCTCTAGCCATCTCCTCTGACGCATGTTAAGATCCTTCTGAGTAAACACATACTTCAGGCTCTGTAGGCTGGACTGGATAAACTGATGGCTCTTGACCCCCAGTAGGCATGACTCTGGAGGCTACTCCTAAATGCTGGGCTTGATCTCCAGGTTGCTGCTGGCCCACGGGAGGTGCTCCGCCTTGCCGATCGGTAGGACCAGGAACAATATCGCTGAAGAAGACGACACAGGGAACAATAAGGAAGGACCAGGACAGATCAAAGACACAAGCATGTATCAGGTCAAGATTTCAGGAATTTAGAGGGTACGAGCAAAGATCAAGGACAAGTGCTGATTGAGACATCTATTCGGTAAACCCTCACATATCTTGATTTACAAGACCTTTATGGGCCACCACTTAAATTATGTAACACCCCAGAACCAGAATACTGGAGAGCGGGGGCATACATAGCCAGCTACGTATATTGAAATAGAATCCACCTCGCTATAGGTCACGGCTGTCTAGATATATGAGGGTTTAACTACAAGCCATCAGTCTCTTATGGTTATGAATAAACCTATTGTCTCAATCTCAAGCAAGTAATAACAGTTACAAGATGTCAGAGCACCAAATATGCAATAGTAAGGCGTCCTATACATTATATATTTGGATGATCATGAAGTCATACAAAATGGGAAGACTAGCAAGAGTTTCAGTCATACATGATCAACCCTAGGATTTATTAATCATGCTATAGCCCGTAGGCAGACAGTAAGTAAAGTACAATCGAGCTAACACGTGCTCGTCGGCTAAACGTCTCAAAAGAATATTTTTACAATAGAGTGGGAGAGCAAAAATAAAACCCACTCCTTGCCAGGGTTACGTCTAGTGGTCACCATCTGGCTGAAAGGTAGGGAGATCCTCTGGAGCTGCTCCGGTATCTGGCCACGCAAAACCAGCTGGGTCAGATCCCAGAAAGAGCAAGTGCCACAAAGGAGGCTTCACTTAAGAACTAAAACCAGCATATCAGAACATAAAATAAGAAGATAATTAAGACATGAAATCTAAATAGGGCAATAAATATCAAGAGATGAGAAGTTATTTCGATCAGTTATTGACAAGGTAAACATAAGCAATCATGTTACTGAAGTAACCAGGTACTGGGACAAGATAAGACTTTGACTCCATCCAACATTCACGGCCAAGCAATAAGTACGGCTTGATACTTTAACTAACTAGGGTTATCACAGGCCTAGTTACTAGCAAGATGCAATAAAATTATTCAAACAGCCACAAGCCCTGCAGACCATCCAGGTTATCCAGGTCGAATATCCGTTCATGAAGGGTGCAACACATGACAGTGTGCTAGAAATGTGCCCTACTCGTCGGCAGGCTACAAGTCCACTTGTGCGCCCAGATAACGGGATTGTATGTAGCTGGGAAATCTCTTCATGACTACTGGATTATTCTAGTTATTATTCTTAGTCAATTTTAGTAGGTACCCCTGACCGTGGTACTCAGGGGTCCCCGTCCTAGACATGATGCAAGAAAATACTGGTTCATTTGTACAAATACAATCGCCCACGGTGTCCAGGCTATTCATTCATGTCATGTCGTGGTAGTTATCGCAACAGCCTATCGAGGTATATCATGTCAGGTTTACTTATCAAGAGTGCGCCACGACGGGCCACTATCATGTCATGTTACTTGTCAATTATTCTAGTCGTGAGTGCGCCACAACGGGCCACTGTCGTGTTCATGGAACATGTTCAGAATTAACATGGTGCAACCATTCTATCAAGGGACCCAAGTTGCACAGAGGGTCATGAGACATAATCATAAATATAACAACCAGAATAATAAAAGGGGCAAAGGCTGTCGAAAGAGCCATGCAGCTCGGGGAAAACAAGGTCATGCGGCAATAAGAACATGGTTATGCGGCTAATGAGAAACAGGGTCATGCGGCTAAGGAGAACAGACTCATACGGCCAGGAGGGGAACGGGCTCATACAGAAAGGAGGAAACAGACTCATGCGCCCAGGGGGAACGGGCTCATGCGGCCAGGGAGGGGACGGGCTCATGCGGCCAGCGGAAAAGGGCTCATGCGGCTAAGGAAAAAGGGCTCATGCGGCTAAGGAGAAACAGGCATGTGCGGCTAAGCCAACCAAAGCCATGCGGCTACGGGAGAACAGGGCCATGCGGCTAAGGGAAAAGGCTCATACGGCCAGGGAAAAAGGGCTCATGCGGCTAAGGAGAAACAGGCATATGCGGCTAAGCCAACCAAAGCCATACGGCTAAAGGAGAACAGGGCCATGCGGCTAAGGGGAAAGGCTCATGCGGCCAGGAAAAAAGGGCTCATGCGGCTAAGGAGAAACAGGCATATGCGGCTAAGCCAACCAAAGCCATGCGGCTAAGGGAGAACATGGGCTCATGCGGCATGGGGACAGCCGCATAAAGACCGAAATGCCTATGCGGCCCAAAGGAAGCCGCAGGGGACTTGCCGCATGAAAAAGCCATACAGTCAAGTACTGTTCTTCTTCTCCAACTTTTTTTGAAAAGAAGAACCATAAAAGCCATGGCTTCCAAGCTCCAATAATCCTTCATCTAAGGTCAGAATCCGGACTTCCATAGGTCAAAATAGGGCAGAATAAAATTCTCTACAACATAGAACCATCAAAACTTGAAAATAATAAAGCTTGATAGATCAAAACCCAAAAAATCCAAAAATGCAACAAGCTTAGATCTACATTAATGAACCATGGAAATTAAATATGCTAAGTACAAAAGTGTCTTAGAATCTCGTGAGAAAGAAAATGGAACAACGAAAATTGAGTTCCTCCATGAAGCAAGTTGCACTTGCCTAAGCCTCTCTTGGTAGGTTAAGAGAGTTAATGGAGGACGACGAAGAAGTAAATGAAGAAGTGAATGAGGAGAGAGAAAGGGGTTGGTGGCTTATAAAAAAAGAGAGTGGGTGGTAGGTGGGGTTGGTCCACATGCAAAACCGAACCAAGCCGAACCAAGCAAACCGAACCGAACCAAGCAAATGACATACCAAAATAAACCTTACAAGGAGACATGCAATAAGACATGCAATATGAGTCAAAATACGTACACATATACCAAAATACGTAATACGAACTACGGGCGTTACATGGAGGAGGGCTACTGAGGGGGCTGCGGGAGGAGGAAGAAGAGGAGGTTGCTGCGCGCGGAGGGGGCTGCGGGAGGAGGAGGCGGAGGAGTTCGAGGAGGAGCTCGAGGAGGCGGAGGAGGAGCTCGAGGAGGCGGAGGAGTTCGAGGAGGAGTTCGAGAAGAGGAAGAGAGAGACCAGCCATGGTTGCCCTTAGTAAACTTGTAAAGTTTAGGTTGCTTTTAGTAAAAAATATACAAATGCATGGTTGTCCTTAGCAGGAGGGTTGCCCTTAGTAAAAAGGTGGTGGCCTTTAACATTTGCCTTTTTTTCTACTTAGTTGTGAAGACGCTAGGAAGATATTAGGATTGAAGATGCGTTGTAAACTTCGTATCTTTTAGAAATGTTATTTCTAAGGGCACCACACTTTTTACTTGGGGCTAGCCCAAAAATGTTCAAAAAATTTACAAGTTTGCCATCCATTTTTTTACTTGGGGCTAGTCCAATTTTTTTCAGCAAATAGGACTGCCAACATGCTGGCAGTCCTAGGACTGCCAACTTACTGGCAGTCCTAGGACTGCCAGTATGTTGGCAGTCCTAACATATATTAGAACCACCAACAAGTTGGCAGTCCTCGGAGAAGAAGAAGAAGAAGAAGCAGCATCAACAGATGGAAAGGGACCTACCTATCAGGCCTGGCGCAGCCGCCGCTCTCGTACCACGCGACGAAGGGGACCAGCGCCGAGAGCCCATGCCAGAGGTTGCGGTAGTCATAGAGGGTGTCGGAGACGAAGGTGAGCCCCCTGAGGAGCGTCGCGTTGCGAGGGAGCGCGCCGGGGAAGGCCAGCGCATAGGAGTTACTGGCGCTGTCGCTGTGGTTGTGGGCTGAGAGGCAGAGGAGCCTGTTCTTGGAGTTGGGCGACGGAAAGTAGATGTGGGCCGGCTGCTCGAGCGTCCCCCAATCATCCTCGAGCGAGCTCATGAACCAGGTACGGCCTTCGTAGGAGGAGTGCACGAACCGGAGGTCCTTGAGAGGGAGAAACGCCGCTGGAGGAAGGAGGAGGAGGAGGAAGGGGGAGGAGGAGGAGAGAGGAGAGAGAAAAACCCTAATATTGGGCTTCCTTCAAGCAAATTGTGGGTACCCTCCAGCAAAATCACCACATGCTTGGGCTGCCCCCATGTAAGGGCTGCCCCTAAGTAAATTTTGTGGTGCCCTTAGAAAAAACCTTTAGAAAAAGAACATGTGGGGTGGCGTTGTTGCTTGTCAATGGGAGGGAGGGTGGGAGTGAAGAAGTTGGCAAGTCTCAAATTCCTGGGGTGGCCAACACTAGACCCCAACCATCCCAAACTTAGAAAGGAGATTCTGACGGAGGCCCATTATGCAAAGTACTCGTTGTATCCCGGGAGTACCAAAATGTGTAAGGACTTGCGTATGAACTTTTGGTGGCACGGCATGAAGAAAGATGTGACAACATTTGTGTCACAGTGCATGGCCTGTCAACGGGTGAAGGCCGAGCATTAAAGACCAGGCGGGAAGCTACAGAACCTTGACATTCCATTATGAAAGTGGAATGACATCTCTATGGATTTTATCATTGTCCTTTCGAAGACGTCGCGGGGAAATGATGTGATTTGGGTCATTGTCGATCGTTTGACCAAATCCGCTCATTTTATCGCCATCAAAGCATCATGGAGCGTCGATCGGTTAGCTCAGATCTATATCAATGAGATTGTCAGACTGCACGGGGTACCTGCCATAATCATTTCGGATAGAGATGGGCGATTCTTCTCACGTTTTTGGATGAGTCTACAAGCAGTGCTGGGCACTAAGCTGAACCTTAGCTCCGTGTACCACCCACAAACCGATGGCCAGACAGAAAGAGTGAATCAAATCCTGGAGGATATGTTACGCCTATGTGTAATAGATTTAAAGACTAATTAGGACACGCACTTGCCGCTCGCAGAATTTGCGTACAATAATAGTTATCAATTGAGCATCCAGATGGCTCCTTACGAGGCGCTTTACGGGAGAAAGTGCCGATCTCCGATTTGCTGGAACGAAGTCGGGGAGCGACAGGTGCTCGGGCCAGAACTAGTCGAACAAGCCGTCGAGAAGGTCCGCATGATTCGAGATAGGCTCCGTATTGCTCAGAGTCGACAAAAGAGTTATGCAGATACTCGCCGACGACCGATAGAGTTCTTGGTTGGGGACCATGTGTTTCTGAAGGTGACGTCGATGCGGGGCGTCATGCAATTCGGAGTAAAGGGCAAACTGAGTCCGAGATTCGTAGGGTCCTTCGAGATTCTTGAAAGAGTGGTGACAGTTGCTTACCGGATCGCGCTACCTCCTGCCCTGGCTGAAGTGCACGACGTCTTCCATGTCTCCCAACTTCGGAAGTACGTGCATAACCCAAGTCATATGGTTAGTTTCGATCAGTTGGAGCTGCGCGTCGATCTATCATACTCGGAGGAGCCCGTGCAAATCTTGGACCGTAAAGAAAAGATCCTGCGGAGCCGATCGATGTCCTTGGTTTGCGTAATCTGGCGCAACCATTCCGTTGAGGAGTCGACGTGGGAACTAGAGGCGGAGATGAAGGAGAAGTACCCTTCACTTTTTGTCGACGACGGTCAGACCCTTGTTCTTAAGTTTCGGGACGAAACTTTTTCTTAGTGGTATATTATATAGTGCCCCGCTCCCATTGGGACGAAGTACTATATAATAGGCTCGTGGCAAGTCAAACATGGTTGGGAACATAGATGGCTAGTCTGACTGGGCGACGAGTTTGGTATACAAAAACAATGGCATCAATAAAATCGATTTGGACGAATGACATGAGTACCGTTCCAACTAATGGATCGGCTACTGTTGGAATAAGTCCTAGATGCAGTAGGCGACGTCTTGGCGAATGAACTCTAAAGAGAGCGACGCAACCCGTCTGCTGTTGGTTTTATTGGTTTTTTTGGTTTTCTGAACGAATTGTTTGCGTGGATTTGATAGTGTGCTTTCGCGTCGATTTCTGAATGCGTCTTTAGGAATTTCGAAGGAGGGATTAAAGGAAGGGTTCTAATTCGATGCTCGTACCATTACAGGAGTTCGTGTAACTGACGCTTGACCATCGCGAAGCGTTCTCCTACTCTCGGCGTAATCTCCTTAGGTGGGTGGTTCTTCGGCCCCTTCTTTTCTACTCCTTCCCGCTAACTAAAATTTTAAAGTTCAACATTCAAATCGATGATGCTAACGGGATGTATGCTTGCCACTAAGATCAAGAGCTCGGGATAATATAGCAACCTAGAGAAGTTAACTCCGAATCTATAAGTTTACTCTAAGTAGAGAAATGATAAAGTCCTAGGAAAGAGATAGAATTTATTTCATGCTCGGCAAAACACAACAAAGAAACCTTGGTTGCGGTATATCATGCCTCGGAGAATTTGGTACTTACGGGATGCTAAATCAAAACATACGATTTCGGAGAAAATGACCCTTGCACGAGTATGAATGATTATGTGGTTTGATAATGGTTACGCTAGCAATTTACTTCATACATATTAAACTGTTCATACATTCGCATGGTCATGAACGACTTGTGCACAAGGTGAACTTTCCTTGAGACGGTACCCGGGGCCCTGGGACCGAATCGGCCTAGGAGAAAATTATGGAATCGTGCTTCGGCGCGAGGCATTGCGAGACCTCCAGTTAGGCTCGCAACCTGGACTGGTAGGGTGCGTCGTAATGCTACATAATCGTCCTTCATGGTGTCAATATCACCAATGATCGCATATAGGATAGATTGTATGCTCACCTACTGTCTTGTACAGGTGGTAAGTATTATGTATATCTTGTGCAGGAAAGGAGCACGGCCGTGGTAAGAATGGTTAAAATTGATTATGTTGTTATCGTTTAAAATGTGCCTTCGATGTGAACTGAAATTCATATAGTTCTAATAGAAAGATCACTTCGTATGCCAGAATCCTTAATAAGCAGTGTCGGTTTAGACGAGTGGGTTCGTCCCATCCACTAGCAAGTGTGCTAACCCCCAAATCCCCCGGTAACGAGCGCGCTGCGGGAGCTCAAGACTAGACTGGAGCTGAAGAACGGAAGGCGGCACGAAGCTCGCCTATTTTGAAGTATTTTGAAGCCCAATTCAGACCTAAGGCTTTTGTTCAAATGTATAAAGGGGCATGAATGTATGGAACGTCGAGGATTATTTTACGGCAAGCTGGTCGAGAGTTTTCTTTTGTGTTTTAAGATGTAGCCGCAACGACATATGTAATGTAAAAATGACCTTGCACATACTTTGCAAGTTTATGAATGAAAAACTAAATTTCTTCCTATGCTATGTTTTCAACTCTCTGCACTGTTTAATTTCAACATGTCATGTCAAAGTAAATCCCAAGTGTACGTCCTTGCCATGTACAAGTCCAATAAAGACTTGCACGGCATCACGTCCCGGCTCGTGGGATCAATTTAGCTCGAGTCAAGGCGAAGACGACCGATTCGGCGAGTCGGGGTGTGACACTCGTTGCCAGGGTTACGCCTGGTGGTCACCATCTAGCTGAAAGGTAGGAAGATCCTCTGGAGCTGCTCCGGTATCTGGTCATGCAAAACTAGCTGGGTCAGATCCCAGAAAGAGTAAGTGCCACAAAGGAGGCTTCACTTAAGAACTAAAACCAGCATATCAGAACATAAAATAAGAAGATAATTAAGACATGAAATCTAAATAGGACAATAAATATCAAGAGATGAGAAGTTATTCCGATCAGTTATTGATAAGGTAAACATAAGCAATCATGTTACTGAAGTAACCATGTACTGGGACAAGACAAGGCTTAGACTCCATCCAACATTCACGGCCAAGCAATAAGTATGGCTTGATACTTTAACTAACTAGGGTTATCACAGGCCTAGTTACTAGCAAGATGCAATAAGATTATTCCAACAGCCACAAGCCCTGCAAACCATCCAGGTTATCCAGGTCGAATATCCATTCATGAAGGGTGCAACACATGACAGTGTGCTGAAAATGTGCCCTACTCGTCGGTAGACTACAAGTCCACTTGCTCGCCCAGATAACGAGATTGCTTGTAGCTGCGAAATATCTTCATGACTACTGGATTATTCTAGTTATTAGCCTTAGTCAATTTCAGTAGGTACCTCTGACCGTGGTACTCAGGGGTCCCCGTCCTAGACATGATGCAAGACAATACTGGTTCATTTATACAAACACAATCGCCCACGGTGTCCAGGCCATTCATTCTTGTCATGTCGTGGTAGCTGTCGTAACAGCCTATCGAGGTATATTATGTCAGGTTTACTTATCAAGAGTGTGCCACGATGGGCCACTATCATGCCATGTTATTTGTCAATCATTCTAGTCATGAGTGCACCACAATGGGCCACTATCGTGTTCATAGAATATGTTCAGAATTAACATGGTGCAAGCATTCTATCAAGGGACCCAAGTTGCACAGAGGGTCATGAAACATAAGCATAAATATAACAACCAGAATAATAAAAGGGGCAAAGGCTGTGGGAAGAGCCATACGGCTTGGGGAAAACAAGGTCATGCGGCAATGAGAACAGGGTTACGCGGCTAATGAGAAACAGGGTCATGCGGCTAAGGAGAACAGACTCATGCGGCCAGGGGAAACGGGCTCTTGCGGACAGGAGGGAACAGACTCATACGGCCAGGGGGGAACGGGCTCATACGGCCAGGGGAGACGGGCTCATACGGCCAGGGGAAAATGGCTCATGCGGCTAAGGAAAAATAGGCATATGCGGCTAAGCCGACCAAAGCCATGCGGCTAAGGGAGAACAGGGCCATGCGGCTAAGGGGAAAGGCTTATGCGGCCAGAAAAAAAAAGGGTTCATGCGGCTAAGGAGAAACAGGCATATGCGGCTAAGCCAACCAAAGCCATGCGGCTAAGGAAGAACAGGGCCATGCGGCTAAGGGGAAAGGCTCATACGGCCAGGAAAAAAGGGCTCATACGGCTAAGGAGAAACAGGCATATGCGGCTAAGCCAACCAAAGCCATGCGTCTAAGGGAGAACATGGGCTCATGCGGCATGGGACAGCCGCATAAAGACCGAAATGCCTATGCGGCCCAAAGGAAGCCGCAGGGGACTTGCCGGATGAAAAAGCCATGCAGTCAAGCACTGTTCTTCTTCTCCAACTTTTTTCGAGAAGAAGAACCATGAAAGCCATGGCTTCCAAGCTCCAATAATCCTTCATCTAAGGTCAGAATCCGGACTTCCATAGGTCAAAATCGGGGAGAACAAAATTCTCTACAACATAGAACCATCAAAACTTGAAAATAATAAAGCTTGATAGATCAAAACCCAAAAAATCCAGAAATGCAACAAGCTTAGATCTACATGAATAAACCATGGAAATTAAATATGCTAAGTACAAAAGTGTCTTAGAATCTCGTGAGAAAGAAAATGGAACAACAAAAATTGAGTTCCTCCATGAAGCAAGTTGCACTTGCCTAAGCCTCTCTTGGTAGGTGAAGAGAGTTAACAGAGGAAGAAGAAGTGAATGAGGAGAGAGAAAGGGGTTGGTGGCTTATAAAGGAAGAGAGTAGGTGGTAGGTGGGGTTGGTTCATATGCAAAACCGAACCAAGTCGAACCAAGCAAATCGAACCGAACCAAGCAAATAAAATGCCAAAATAAACCATGCAAGGAGACATGCAATATGAGTCAAAATACGTACACATATACCAAAATACGTAATACGAACTACGGACGTTACAACTCTACCCACCTTAAAAGAATTCCGTCCTCAAAATTTAATTAAGAGGCTAGAGAGGCAAGGACAAGCTATACTAATCATAGACAAACTATACTAAGTAGTCCACCATGCAATCATTCATTCAAGCAAGGTATTGAGAGCATAAGGCATAAGAAAGACATTATACCTTACGAGTCAAACAGGTCGGGATATCTCGATCGGATATCATCTTCATGCTTCCACGTTGACTCACCCAAAGAGTGATGACCCCAAGCAACACGGACTAACTTGATAGTCTTATTCTTGAGTATCTTCTCTCTTCGGTCCAATATGGATACGGGCCTCTCCTCATACGAAAGGTTGGTACCAATAACCAATTCCGAATGATCCAGGATGTGGCTCGGGTCCGAAATATACCGTCATAATTTGGATACATGGAAGACATCATGCACCTCACTTAACGACGACGGAAGAGCGAGACGATAGGACACATCTTCTACTCGCTCTAGAATGTCGAACGGCCCTATATACCTAGGACTAAGCTTTTTTCGCACGTCGAAATGAATGACACCATGGTTAGGCGAGATCCTAAGGAATACGTGGTCGCCGACAAAAAATTCAAGGGAGCGCCGATGAGAATCGGTCCAATGGCGTTGACGATCTTGTACGACGCGAAGATAATCTCTAACTCTTCTGACCACCTCAACTGTCTGAGTAATTATTTCCGGACCGAGCATCTGCCTCTCTCTAACATCATCATATGCTAGCAAAGATCTGCACTTCCTACCATACAGTACCTCAAACGGTGCCATCTGGATACTGGCTTGGAAACTGTTGTTGTACGAAAACTCCACCAGGTGCAAGTGATCTTCCCACGAACCACCGAAGTCGAGTGTACAAGATCTCAACATATCTTCCAAGGTTCGTATGGTACGCTTTGACTGACCATCTGTCTACGGATGATAAGCTGAGCTAAACTGGAGGTGAGTTCCCAAACTCTCTTGCAGACTGTGCCAAAAGTGCGACGTAAATCTTGAATCTCTGTCCGAGGTGATACTGACTGGTACACCATGAAATTTGACGATCTGCCTGAGGTACATTTCTGCTAGCTGAGTCATCGACTGACCAACTCTGAATGGAAGAAAGTGAGCTACCTTCGTGAGCCTGTCTATAATAACCCAAATAGCATCTCTACCCGGCCGGGGTCCTAGGTAATCCAGTCATGAAATCCATGGTTATATGCTCCCACTTCCATTCTGGAATCGACAAGGGCTGAAGAAGTCCAGCCGATCTCTGATGCTCAGCTTTAACTTGTTGGCAAACCAAACAAGAGAGACAAACCGGGCTATCTTTTTCTTCATGCCATTCCACCAAAAGTGCTGGCGGATATCACGGTACATCTTCATGCCACCGGGATGAATGGAATAATACGAACTGTAAGCTTCTGCTATGACTTCCTGTCTGATATCACCACTGGGCACACAAAGACGCCTCCCATGCCGAAGTGTACCGTCTTCATGAATGTATAACTCTGGCCGTTGTCCTGCTACACACTCTGCTCTGAGTCGCTTAAGCTTGGAATCTGATGACTGCGCTATCCGGATCCTTTCGACTATAGTGGACTGAACTTATAGGCTGGCCATCAATGCCACATTGGTAGAAAGGACAACTTCTATACGCATCTTCTGAAGATATGCTAATAACTCTGGTTGCGCTGTTAGAAAATAAACTCTGACTCTTCTGCTCAATGCATCTGCAACGATATTGGCCTTCCCAGGATGATACTGCAGGTTGATGTCATAATCCACAAGCAGCTCTAGCCATCTTTTCTGACGCATGTTAAGATCCTTCTGAGTAAACACATACTTCAGGCTCTGTAGGCTGGACTGGCTGAACTGGTGGCTCTTGACCCCCAGTAGGCATGACTCTGGAGGCTACTCCTAAATACTGGACTTGATTTCCAGGTTGCTGCTGGCCCACGGGAGCTGCTCCGCCTTGCCGATCGGTAGGACCAAGAACAATGCCACTGAAAAAGACGACACAGGGAACAATAAGGAAGGACCAGGACAGATCAAATACACAAGCATATAATCGGGTCAAGATTTCAGGAATTTAGAGGGTACGAGCAGAGATCAAGGACGAGTACTGATTGAGACATCTATTCGGTAAACTCTCACATATCTTGATTTACAAGACCTACATGGGCCACCACTTAAATCATGTAATGTCCCAGAACCAGAATACTGGAGAGCAGAGGCATACATAGCCAGCTACGTATATTGAAATAGAATCCACCTCGCTATACGGTCACGACTGTCTAGATATATGATGGTTTAACTACAAGCCATCAATCTCTTATGGTCATGAATAAGCCTATTGTCTCAATCTCAAGCAAGTAATAACAATTACAAGATGTCAGAGCACCAAATATGCAATAATAAGACGTTCTATACATTACATATTTGGATGATCATGACGCTAGTCATACAAAATATGAAGACTAGCAAGAGTTTCAGTCATACATGATCAACCCTAGGATTTGTTAATCATGCTACAACCCGTAGGCAGACAGTAAGTAAAGTGCAATCGAGCTAACACGTGCTCGTCGGCTAAACGCCTCAAAAGAATATTTTTACAATAGAGTGGGAGAGCAAAAATAAAACCCACTCGTTGCCAGGGTTACACCTGGTGGTCACTATCTGGCTGAAAGGTAGGGAGATCCTCTAGAGCTGCTCCGGTATCTGGCCACGCAAAACCAGCTGGGTCAGATCCCAGAAAGAGCAAGTGCCACAAAGGAGGCTTCACTTAAGAACTAAAACCAGCATATCAGAACATAAAATAAGAAGATAATTAAGACATGAAATCTAAATAGGGCAATAAATATCAAGAGATGAGAAGTTATTCCGATCAGTTATTGACAAGGTAAACATAAGCAATCATGTTACTGAAGTAACCAGGTACTGGGACAAGACAAGGCTTAGACTCCATCCAATATTCATGGCCAAGCAATAAGTACGGCTTGATACTTTAACTAACTAGGGTTATCACAGGCCTAGTTACTAGCAAGATGCAATAAGATTATTCAAATAGCCACAAGTCCTGCAGACCATCCAGGTTATCCAGGTCGAATATCCATTCATGAAGGGTGCAACACATGACAGTGTGCTGGAAATATGCCCTACTCGTCGGCAGGCTACAAGTCCACTTGCGCGCCCAGATAATGGGATTGCCTGTAGCTGGAAAATTTCTTCATGACTACTGGATTATTCTAGTTATTAGCCTTAGTCAATTTCAGTAGGTACCCCTGACCATGGTACTCAGGGGTCCCCGTCCTAGACATGATGCAAGACAATACTGGTTCATTTGTACAAACACAATCGCCCACGGTGTCCAGGCCATTCATTCTTGTCATCTCGTGGTAGTTGTCGTAACAGTCTATCGAGGTATATCATGTCAGGTTTACTTATCAAGAGTGCACCACGACGGGCCACTATCATGTCATATTACTTGTCAATCATTCTAGTCGTGAGTGCGCCACAACGGGCCACTGTCGTGTTTATGGAACATGTTCAGAATTAACATGGTACAAGCATTCTATCAAGGGACCCAAGTTGCACAGAGGGTCATGAGATATAAGCATAAATATAACAACCAGAATAATAAAAGGGGCAAAGGCTGTGGGAAGAGCCATGCGGCTCGAGGAAAATAAGGTCATGCGACAATGAGAACATGGTTATGCGGCTAATGAGAAACAAGGTCATGCGGCTAAGGAGAACAGACTCATACGGCCAGGGAAAAACAGGCTCATACAGCCAGGAGAGAACAGACTCATGCGGCCAGGGAGGAACAGGCTCATGCGGCCAGGAAGGGGACGGGCTCATGCGGCCAGGGAAAAAAGGATCATGCGGCTAAGGAGAAAGGGCTCATACGGCTAAGGGGAAACAGGCATATGCGGCTAAGCCAACCAAAGCCATGCAGCTAAGGGAGAACAGGGCCATACGGCTAAGGGGAAAGGCTCATACGGCCAGGAGAAAAGGGCTCATGCGGCTAAAGAGAAACATGCATATGCGGCTAAGCCAACCAAAGCCTTGCGGCTAAGGGAGAACAGGGCCATGCGGCTAAGGGGAAAGGCTCATGCGGCCAGGGGAAAAGGGCTCATGCGGCTAAGGAGAAACAGGCATATGCGCCTAAGCCAACCAAAGCCATGCGGCTAAGGGAGAACATGGGCTCATGCGGCATGGGGACAGCCGCATAAAGACCGAAATGCCTATACGGCCCAAAGGGAGCCGTAGGGGACTTGCCGCATGAAAAAGCAATACAGTCAAGCACTGTTCTTCTTCTCCAACTTTTTCCGAGAAGAAGAACCATGAAAGCCATGGCTTCCAAGCTCCAATAATCCTTCATCTAAGGTCAGAATCCGGACTTCCATAGGTCAAAATAGGGCAGAATAAAATTCTCTACAACATAGAACCATCAAAAATTAAAAATAATAAAGCTTGATAGATCAAAACCCAAGAAATTCAGAAATGTAACAAGCTTAGATCTACATTAATGAACCATGGAAATTAAATATGCTAAGTACAAAAGTGTTTTAGAATCTCGTGAGAAAGAAAATGGAACAACAAAAAATTGAGTTCCTCCATGAAGCAAGTTGCACTTGCCTAAGCCTCTCTTGGTAGGTGAAGAGAGTTAATGGAGGAAGAAGAAGAAGTAAATGAAGAAGTGAATAAGGAGAGAGAAAGGGGTTGGTGGCTTATAAAAGAAGAGAGTGGGTGGTAGGTGGGGTTGGTCTACATGCAAAATTGAACCAAGCCGAACCAAGCAAACCGAACCGAACCAAGCAAATGACATACCAAAATAAACCATGCAAAGAGACATGCAATAAGACATGCAATATGAGTCAAAATACGTACACATATACCAAAATACGTAATACGAACTACGGGCGTTACATGGAGGGGGGCTGCGGAGGGGGCTACGGGAGGAGGAGGAGGAGGAGGAGGAGGTTGCTGCGCGCGGAGGGGGCTGACGGAGGAGGAGGCGGAGGAGTTCGAGGAGGAGCTCGAGGAGGCGGAGGAGGAGCTCGAGGAGGTGGAGGAGTTCGAGGAGGAGTTCGAGAAGAGGAAGAGAGAGACCAGCCATGGTTGCCCTTAGTAAACTTGTAAACTTTAGGTTGCTCTTAGTAAAAAAAAAATACAAAGGCATGGTTATCCTTAGCAGGAGTGTTGCCCTTAGTAAAAAGGTGGTGGCCTTTAACATTTGCCTTTTTTTTCTACTTAGTTGTGAAGACGCTAGGAAGACATTAGGATTGAAGATGCGTTGTAAACTTCGTATCTTTTAGAAATGTTTTTTCTAAGGGCACCACACTTTTTACTTGGGGCTAGCCGAAAAATGTTCAAAAAAATTTACAAGTTTGCCATCCATTTTTTTACTTGGGGCTAGTCGATTTTTTTCCAGCAAGTAGGACTGCCGACATGACTGCCAACTTGCTGGCAGTCCTAGGACTGCCAGCAAGTTGGCGGTCCTAACATTATGTTAGGACCGCCAACTTACTGGCAGTCCTAGGACTGCCAGCATGTTGGCAGTCCTAACATATGTTAGGACCGCCAACAAGTTGGCAGTCCTCGGAGAAGAAGAAAAAAAAAGCAGCAGCAGCAGATGGAAAGGTACCCACCTGTCAGGCCTAGCGCAGCCGCCACCCTCGTGCCACACAGCGAAGGGGACCAGTGCCGAGAGCCCGTGCCAGAGGTTGCGGTAGTCGTAGAAGGTGTCGAAGACGAAGGTGAGCCCCCTGAGGAGCATCGCGTTGCGAGGGAGCGCGCCGGGGAAGGCCAGCGCATAGGAGTTGCTGGCGCTGTCGCTGTGGTTGTGGGCCGAGAGACAGAGGAGCCTGTTCTTGGAGTTGGGCGACGGGAAGTAGATGTGGGCCGGCTGGTCGAGCGTCCCCCAATCGTCCTCGAGCGAGCTCATGAACCAGGTGCGGCCTTCGTAGGGGGAGTGCGCGAATCGGAGGTCCTTGAGAGGGAGGAATACCGCTGGAGGAAGGAAGAGGAGGAGGAGGAGGAGAGAGGAGAGATGTCACCCCCATTTCCTGTATTTCGTATTTATACTCATAATTTGATTTTGGCACGTATTTTATTTTCTCGACTTGTGGATTCGGGTTCTCGTAAATGGGTTTTGGACCATGGCTTGGTTTTATTTTGTGGAGTTGGTTTGGTTTGGTTTGGTTTGGTTCTTCATGAGTGGAACACCTTAGCCTATTCTCCCCCTCCATTCCATCACAACCACCCTCATTAAAACCTACCAACCTTTTCTCTCTCCTCCATAACTCCATCAATTTCTTTCAACTTCTTCTTCTTCCTTCTTCCACACAACTCCCCAACCCATAGGCAAGTGCACCTTGCCATCAAATAAGCACCACTTTTATTTGTCCATTAACTAGATTAGGCCATGGAGAACAACTTTAGAACTTGACATTTTGTGATTTGGAGCTTTCATTCTTCTAGATCTAGGTTTTAACCATTTTCGAAAATCCTTGGTTTTGATCTATTAAACTTTGATTTTTGCTTGTTTTGATGCTTCCACATGGAAGAGAATTCGATTTTACTCAAGTTAGAACTTTGAAAATCTAGATTTGGTTTTGATTTGACAAAGTTATGAAGAATTGAAGTTCTTGGTGTTCTTGGACCTGCTCTCGGCCAGGAAGAACATCCCTCTGCCTTGCGCTCTTTAGCACATGGCCGATTGAGCACCCCCCGATCTGTGCTCTTTAGCGCAGGGCTGATTGCGCATGACCTCAGCCAGTGCTTTGTAATGCGCTGGATTGCGCTGGCGCAAGCCATCCATGCGCAAGCCAGCCATGTGCAAGCCGACCTCTGCGCAAGCCACCCTTGCGCAATCCACCTCTGCGCAAGCCAGCCTTACGCAATCTACCTCTGTGCAAGCCAGCCTTGCGCAATCCACCTCTGCGCAATCCACCCTTGCGCAATCCCCCCCTGCGCAGTCTACCCTTGCGCAAGGCAACTCTTGCGCAGCTTTTCTATGCGCAGTACATACCCTGCGCAGCCCAACCCCTGACCCCCCTTGTACAACCCACTTGTCTATGATGAATTATTTATTTCTTTAAGCTTGGCTCTTCTATAGCCCTATATATATTGGTATTTTATTAGATATTTTACGTCCATTTTATATCCTTACGCCTTTTGTCATGAACTTGATTTTACTTAATATGTTTGGAATGACTATTGTACATGGCATGGCATGACAAGGAACTAGCATAACACGACAGTGACCCGTAGTGGTGCACTCCTGACATGACCAACCTGACTTGATAGTGGCCCGTCGTGGCGCACTCCTAACAAGCACCCTGACATGATTTATCTTGATAACTTGATAGTGGCCGTGGCGGCGCACTCCTGACTTGACTTGACTTGACTTGCCTTGACACCGTGGGTGCTCCTGCTTGCTTGCTTGTACAATCCACTTCTCTTGTCTTGCATCATGTCTAGGACGTGACTTCCTGGGTACCACGGCCAGGGACTCGCGCTAAATTGGATTAGGCTAATGATTAGATCAAACTAGAACATGGAGAATTCCCAGTCACAGGCAATCTCGTTATCTGGGCGCTTTCATGGACTTATAGCTTGCCGACGAGTAGAGCACATTTCCAGCACACTGTCATGTGTTGCACCCTCTAAGTCACCTAAGGGTACATTTGTCTCCCGGGCAATGTACCGACCTATAACTCTCAACCCGCGGAAGGATAACTGGATGGTCTGCAGGGCTTGGGGCTGGAAATTCTCACTTGCATCTTGTTAGTAATTAGGCTTGTGATAACCCTAGTTAGTTAAAGTAGTAAGCCGTAGTACTTGCTTGGCTGATTGTGAATGAATGGTGTACAGCTCTGTCTAAGTCTTGTCTAGCCCCTGTACCTGGAACTCTTGATCATGATTGTTTTACTTATCTCTAACGATAAATGGGTAGAGACAGTGAGCTATTCAGGCGAAGGGGTACAATCCCGGTCCTTGTTTGGTTTAAGGATTGTAACCTGGCTCCCGGAATGGTTCTACGTCCCTAGTCGTTTATCGCCCTGTGTACTTTACTACTTGTACTTTCTTTTATTCTTTATGTTCTGATATGCTGGCTTTTGTTCTTATTTATGGCCTCCTTGTGGCACTTGCTCTTTCTGGGGTTTGACCCAGCTGGTTTTGTGTGGCCAGATTTCGGAGCAGCTCCCGAGGATCTACCGAGCTTCCAGCCTAATGGTGACAACTAGACGGAACCCGGGCCAAGAGTGGGTTTTCCTTTTTGTTTCACCCACTTATATGTAAATTTATTCTTTTGAGGCGTTTAGCCGACGAGCACCTGTTAGCTCAATGCACATTTACTTACTGTCTGCCTACGGGCTGTAAACATGATTAACAAATCCTAGGGTTGATCATGTATGACTGAACTCTTGCTAGTCCTATCATTTTGTACGACTAGCTTCATGATCATCCAATATGTAATATTTGGGACGCCTTATATATATATATATTTGATGCTCTAATATCTTGTAACTCTATTAATTGCTTGAGATTGAGACAATAGGCTTGACCTTAAGAGACTGCTGGCTTGTAGTAAACCCTCATATCTAGACAGCCGTGACCGTATTGTTGAGATGTATTCTATTTTAATATTCGTAGCTGGCTATGTCTGCCCCCGCTCTCCAATATTCTGGTTCTGGGGTGTGACATGGTTTAAGTGGTGGCCCATGCAGGTCTTGGCATTCAAGAAATGTGAGGGTTTACCGAATAGATGTCTCAATCAATATTCGTCCTTGATCTCTGCTCGTATCTTTAAACCCCTGAGAATCTCGACCTGATCACATTGCTTGTATCATTGATCTGTCCTGGTCCTTTCCTTATTGTTCCCTATGTCGTCTTCTTCAGCGGCATTACTCCCGGACCTGCCAACCAGCCAGAGGAAGCTCGACAAGCACCCCAGCGCCAGGAAGATCAAGCTCAGCACTCTGGAGTATCCTCCCGAGTTATGCTTTCCGGAGGCTCAGAACCTCCAGTTCAGGCAGCTCCGCCCGCTCAACCAGCTAGACAGGATGAGGGACCTTTGGTAGGGCTTATCAGAGAACTGCTTGCATCCCAAGATCGTCGAGGCGACGCCTTGCACTAGGAAGTTCATGATGCACTAAACCGAGGAGGTCCCTAAGGGAATCAGGCGGCCAACAGTTTCAAGCGCTTGAACCCTCCCTTCTTTGACGGCAGTAAAGATGCGATTGCCGCGGACGCTTGGCTTCAGGATACCGAGGTGGTTCTAGAAGCAGCTAGGACACCTGAGAATGAGAAGGTGGCGGTGGTACGTCTACAGTTGTTAGACTTGGCTCACGATTGGTGGGCAGCTCATGCCATGGGATTAGCAGCACCAGTCACTTGGGCGACGTTTAGAGAGAGGTTCCAGACGAAGTACTTCGATGCGGTGCCACGGTACGACCTGCAGACGAGATTCACCAACTTGAAGCAAGGAGGCAGGACGGTCGATGGCTATGCGACCGAGTTTTCCAGGCTGAGTAGGTTCGCCCCCACTTTGGTGGCGACCGAGTTCGATAGGGCTCAGCAGTTCCAGCAAGGGCTGCACTTAGAGATATTATTGGCTGTGGAGCAGTTCGAGCACCAGACGTTCGATGCAGTGTTGAAGGCAGCAAGGAGGCATGAGTATACCTCCCGGAGAATTGTGGACAGGACCGGAGGCAGGAAGCAGTCCCACAACCAGATGCACTAATCTTCAGCTCCAGCCCCGGCAGCTAGGGGTATAACCATTGGAACTCCGAGGCGGGCGGCCTCAGTGACGTCGGTTCAGCATTCGACCCCGACGTACCCGCAGCAGTAGAAGCAGAAGCAGTCTTCTGCGGTGGGATGTTCTCATTGCGGGAAGCCGGGCCATGTAGTGGCAGAGTGTCATAGGGCACAGGGATTGTGCCTGGCTTGTGGAGGAGCAGACCACCAGATAGGGACCTGTCCGAATAGGGGAGGTCCATCATCATCCAACCTTTCTAGTTCTTCGGTAAGAGGACCAGCCCCAGTTCCAGTCCAGCAGCAACAGCAACAGCAGTACCCGAGGCCATTGTTGTCCCAGGCCCAGGCCTTCCAGCAGCAGTTCACCCAGGCTCCAGCACAGAACCGACAGAGGGGTTTCCAGCAGAGAGGACCCGCAGCTAGAGGTCAGGCTATGATGATGACCATAGAAGAAGAAGTTGCACCAGGTGAGGTAGTGGCAGGTACTATTCTCGTCAACACCTTTCCAGCATCTGTATTATTTGATTCTGGTGCATCGCATTCATTCATGTCTACACGATTCGCGACACGGATAGGATTGGAGCCCGAGTCATTATCAGTGAGGCTCAATATACTTACTGGTAATGGTCTTGTGGGAGTAGATCGAGTGTTTTTCTCGTGTCGGATCGTAGTTAGCGGTAGAGAGTTCTCCTCTAGGCTCATAGAGTTCCCTATGGCAGACTATGATGTAGTCCTAGGCATGGATTGGTTGAGGAACCATTATGCTAGGATAGACTGCCATGTTGGCAGAGTTGTCTTTAGTATTCCCGGAGAGCCAGAGTTTTCATTTTCTAGAGGCACAGTAGAGCCATCTCCTCCAGTATTGCGGATGACAGTAGCAGCAGTGCAGTTGCCCCGAATAGTTGAAGAGTTTCCAGATGTCTTCCCAGAGGAACTTCTAGGGATGCCACCAGAGCGGGAGATCGAGTTCACTATTGACTTGATTCCTGGGACAGCACCAGTATCAGAGCGAGTCTACAGAATGGCGCCTTCAGAGTTGGAGATTTTGTACAAGATGATTGAAGAACTTAGAACCAAGGGATTCATTCGTGCTAGTGGATCGCCTTGGGGAGCCCCGATGCTTCTTGTGAAAAAGAAGGATGGTACGTCCAGGCTATGTGTTGACTATCGTACCTTGAACTCAGTGACAATCAAGAACAGATACCCTCTCCCGAGGATAGATGACTTGTTTGATCAACTCAAGGGGGCTTCAGTTTTTTCGAAGATAGACTTACGGTCAGGATACCACCAGATCAGAGTCAGAGAGTAGGACATCCTGAAGATGGCGTTCAGATCTAGGTACGGGCATTGGGAGTTTCTAGTTATGCCCTTTGGAGCGACCAATGCGCCGGCAGTGTTCATGGACCTCATGAACCGTATTTTTATGCCTTACTTGGATCAGTTTGTGATAGTGTTCCTTGATGACATCCTGGTCTACAGCAAGAGTGAAGCAGAGCACGAGCAGTATCTCAGAATTGTCCTCCAGATTCTTAGAGAGCACCAGTTGTACGCCAAGTTCAGTAAATGCGAGTTCTGGCTCGATCGTATTTCGTACTTGGGTCACATCATTACTCGAAGAGGAGTGGAAGTGGATCCCCAGAAGATTGTGGCTATCGAGGCATGGCCAGTACCCAGCTCAGTGGCAGAAGTTCGCAGCTTTCTTGGATTGGCCGGCTACTACCGGCGGTTCGTCTCTGATTTTGCAAGGATTTCAGTGCCGATGACCCAGTTGACCCGCAAGGATGTGCCGTTCGTTTGGACAACAGAATGTCAGGAATTATTTGAGAAGTTGAAGCGAGGTTTGATAACGGCTCCCATTCTCACCCTTCCAGATGGGACCGGAGGATTCACAGTTTATTGCGATGCTTCAGGCAGAGGATTGGGATGTGTTTTGATGCAGCATGGGAAGGTAATTGCTTATGCGTCACGTCAACTCCGTGATCATGAGAAGAATTACCCGACCTACGACTTGGAGCTAGCAGCAGTAGTGTTTGCACTTAAGTTGTGGAGGTACTACTTGTACGGAGACAGAGTGGAGATATTTACTGATCATAAGAGCCTGAAGTATGTTTTCACCCAGAAGGATCTTAATATGCGGCAGAGAAGATGGCTCGAGCTACTGGTGGACTACGATGTGGATTTACAGTATCATCCAGGGAAGGCCAACGTTATAGCAGATGCGTTGAGCCGGAGAGCCGGAGTTTATTTCCTGACGGCGCAACTAGAGTTATTGTCGGATCTTCAGAAGATGGGAATTGAAGTGGTTCTTCCTTCCAATGTGGCCTTGATGGCCAGCCTACAGATTCAGTCCACCATAGTTGAGAGGATCCGGACAGCACAGTTAACAGATTCCAAGATTCAGCAGCTCAGAGCAGAGTGCGAGGCAGGAAGAAGGCCAGAGTTATGTATTCATAAGGATGGTACACTTCGACACGGCACGCGTCTTTGTGTACCCAGTGGAGATATCAGACAGGAAGTCATGGCAGAGGCTCACAGTTCGCAGTATTCCATCCACCCATGCAGCACGAAGATGTACAGAGATATTCGTCAACCCTTTTGGTGGAATGGTATGAAGAGAGAGATAGCCCGGTATGTCTCTCGATGTTTGGTTTGCCAACAAGTCAAGGCTGAACATCAGAGGCCAGCTGGACTTCTTCAACCTTTACCGATCCCAGAATGGAAATGGGAGCACCTTACCATGGATTTCGTGACTGGGTTACCCAGATCTCCAGCAGGCAGAGATGCTATTTGGGTCATTGTGGACAGGCTTACCAAGGTGGCACACTTTCTTCCATTTAGAGTTGGACAGTCGACGGCGCAGCTAGCAGAGATGTATCTCAGGCAGATCGTCAGACTTCACGGAGTGCCAGTCAGCATAGTATCAGACAGGGATACGAGATTCACATCGCACTTCTGGCGCAGTCTTCATCAAAGTTTGGGGACTCGTCTTAAGTTCAGCTCAGCGTATCATCCGCAGACAGATGGGCAATCGGAGCGCACTATACAAACCTTCGAAGATATGTTGCGGTCGTGTACCCTTGACTTCGGTGGCTCGTGGGAGGATTACCTGCACCTGGTAGAATTCTCGTACAACAATAGTTTCCAGGCCAGTATCCAGATGGCACCCTTCGAGACTCTGTATGGCAGGAAGTGCAGATTCCCGTTAGCATGGGACGATGTCGGAGAGAGGCAGATGCTCGGTCCAGAACTGATTTCTTAGACGGTTGAAGTGGTCAGAAAAGTCAGAGATCACCTCCGAGTTGCTCCGGATCGCCAGCGCCATTGGGCCGATACTCATCGGCGTCCCTTAGAATTTGCCGTCGGCCCGCGGCGTCATTCGTTTTGGCGTGCGGGGAAAGCTTAGTCCTAGGTATATAGGGCCGTTCGATATTCTGGAGCGAGTAGGCGATGTGTCCTATCGTCTCGCTCTTCCGCCGTCGCTGAGTACGGTACATGATGTATTCCATGTATCCCAATTAAGACGGTACATCCCGGACCCGAGCTATATCCTAGATCATTCGAAATTGGTTGTTGGTACCAACCTTTCGTATGAGGAGAGGCCCGTGTCTATATTGGACCGGAGAGAAAAGACGCTCAAGAACAAGACTATTAACTTAGTCCGTGTTGCTTGGGGTCATCACTCTCTAGGTGAGTCAACGTGGGAGCGTGAGGACGACATCCGATCGCGATATCCCTACATGTTTGACTCGTAAGGTATAATGTCTTCCTTGTGCCTTACGCTTTTCCTTCCTTGCTTGCCTTGTATGATTGTATGATTGAACTGCTTAGTGTAGCTTGTCTGTGCTTAGCATAGCTTGTCGTGGCAATCTCTAGCTCCTTGATTAAATTCCGAGGACGGAATTCTTTGAAGGTGGGTAGAGTTGTCACCCCCATTTCCTGTATTTCGTATTTATACTCGTAATTTGATTTTGGCACGTATTTTATTTTCTCGACTTGTGGATTCGGGTTCTCGTAAATGGGTTTTGGACCATGGCTTGGTTTTATTTTGTGGAGTTGGTTTGGTTTGGTTTGGTTTGGTTCTTCATGAGAGGAACACCTTAGCCTATTCTCCCCCTCCATTCCATCACAACCACCCTCATTAAAATCTACCAACCTTTTCTCTCTCCTCCCTAACTCTATCAATTTCTTTCAACTTCTTCTTCTTCCTTCTTCCACACAACTCCCTAACCCATAGGCAAGTGCACCTTGCCATCAAATAAGCACCACTTTTATTTGTCCATTAACTAGATTAGGCCATGGAGAACAACTTTAGAACTTGACATTTTGTGATTTGGAGCTTTCATTCTTCTAGATCTAGGTTTTAACCATTTTTGAAAATCCTTGGTTTTGATCTATTAAACTTTGATTTTTGCTTGTTTTGATGCTTCCATGTGGAAGAGAATTCGATTTTACTCAAGTTAGAACTTTGAAAATCTAGATTTGGTTTTGATTTGACAAAGTTATGAAGAATTGAAGTTCTTGGTGTTCTTGGACCTGCTCTCGGCCAGGAAGAACATCCCTCTGCCTTGCGCTCTTTAGCGCATGGCCGGTTGCGCACCCCCCGGCCTGTGCTCTTTAGCACAGGGCCGATTGCGCATGACCTCAGCCAGTGCTTTGTGCTGCGCTAGATTGCGCTGGCGCAAGCCATCCATGCGCAAGCCAGCCATGCGCAAGTCGACCTCTGCGCAAGCCACCCTTGCGCAATCCACCTCTGCGCAAGCCAGCCTTGCGCAATCCACCTCTGCGCAAGCCAGCCTTGCGCAATCCACCTCTGCGCAATCCACCCTTGCGCAATCCCCCCTGCGCAGTCTACCCTTGCGCAAGGCAACTCTTGCGCAGCTCTTCCATACGTAGTACATACCCTGCGCAGCCCAACCCCTGACCCCCCTTGCACAACCCACTTGTCTATGATGAATTGTTTATTTCTTTAAGCTTGGCTCTTCTATAGCCCTATATATATTGGTATTTTATTAGATATTTTACGTCCATTTTATATCCTTACGTCTTTTGTCTTGAACTTGATTTTACTTAATATGTTTGGAATGACTATTGTACATGGCATGGCATGACAAGGAACTAGCATAACACGACAGTGACCCGTAGTGGTGCACTCCTGACATGACCAACCTGACTTGATAGTGGCCCGTCGTGGCGCACTCCTAACAAGCACCCTGACATGATTTATCTTGATAACTTGATAGTGGCCGTGGCGGCGCACTCCTGACTTGACTTGACTTGACTTGTCTTGACACCGTGGGTGCTCCTGCTTGCTTGCTTGTACAATCCACTTGTCTTGTCTTGCATCATGTCTAGGACGTGACTTCCTGGGTACCACGGCCAGGGACTCGTGCTAAATTGGATTAGGCTAATGATTAGATCAAACTAGAACATGGAGAATTTCCAGTCACAGGCAATCTCGTTATCTGGGCGCTTTCATGGACTTGTAGCTTGCCGACGAGTAGAGCACATTTCCAGCACACTGTCATGTGTTGCACCCTCTAAGTCATCTAAGGGTACATTTATCTCCCGGGCAATGTACCCACCTATAACTCTCAACCCGCGGAAGGATAACTGGATGGTCTGCAGGGCTTGGGGCTGGAAATTCTCACTTGCATCTTGTTAGTAATTAGGCTTGTGATAACCCTAGTTAGTTAAAGTAGTAAACCGTAGTACTTGCTTGGCCGATTGTGAATGAATGGTGTCCAGCTCTGTCTAAGTCTTGTCTAGCCCCTATACCTGGAACTCTTGATCATGATTGTTTTACTTATCTCTAACGATAAATTGGTAGAGACAGTGAGCTATTCAGGCGAAGGGGTACAATTTCGGTCCTTGTTTGGTTTAAGGATTGTAACCTGGCTCCCGGAATGGTTCCACGTCCCTAGTCGTTTATCGCCCTGTGTACTTTACTACTTGTACTTTCTTTTATTCTTTATGTTCTGATATGCTGGCTTTTGTTCTTATTTATGGCCTCCTTGTGGCACTTGCTCTTTCTGGGGTTTGACCCAGCTGGTTTTGTGTGGCCAGATTTCGGAGCAGCTCCCGAGGATCTACCGAGCTTCCAGCCCAATGGTGACAACTAGACGGAACCCGGGCCAAGAGTGGGTTTTTCTTTTTGTTTCACCCACTTATATGTAAATTTATTCTTTTGAGACGTTTAGCCGACGAGCACCTGTTAGCTCGATGCACATTTACTTACTGTCTGCCTACGGGCTGTAAACATGATTAACAAATCCTAGGGTTGATCATGTATGACTGAACTCTTGCTAGTCCTATCATTTTGTACGACTAGCTTCATGATCATCCAATATGTAATATTTGGGACGCCTTATATATATATATTCGATGCTCTAATATCTTGTAACTCTGTTAATTGCTTGAGATTGAGACAATAGGCTTGACCTTAAGAGACTGCTGGCTTGTAGTAAACCCTCATATCTAGACAGCCGTGACCGTATTGTTGAGATGTATTCTATTTCAATATATGTAGCTGGCTATGTCTGCCCCCGCTCTCCAGTATTCTGGTTCTGGGACGTGACAAGAGAGGAGATAGAAAAATCCTAATATTGGGTTGCTCCCAAACAAATTGTGGATGCCTCCCAGCAAAATCTCCACATGCTTGGACTGCCCCCAAGTAAAGACTGCCTCGAAGTAAATTTTGTGGTGCTCTTAGAAAAAACCTTTAGAAAAAGAACATGTGGAGTGGCGGTGTTGCTTGTCAAAGGGAGGGTGGGTGGGAGTGAAGAAGTTGGCAAGTCTCAAATTCCTGTGGTGGCCAACACTAGACCCCAACCATCCCAATCACTCTCCCTCCCTATCCATCTCTCCTTCCCTCCTCCCTCCCTTTTGTTTTGTTGTTCTTAAAATCCATGCAGCATATATAGAGAAAAAGAAATACTTAGAGATCACAAGAAGAATTAGGAGAATTCATGGCCTCTTCTTCTTACGTGATCTCAACAAATACCGACCTGTTCTTTTTCCACCGACACTCTCTCCCTCCAAAATCTCTCCCCACTCTCTTCCTCATCCACCCCAAGAAATCTCCTCCACCAATCCTCTCCCTCCGCAGCAGCAGCAACAAGAAGCGTCTCTCCGCCATAAAAGCAGCAGCCAACACCTCCTCCGCCTTCAATGGCTTTCCCACCCTCCAAAATCTCCCCGCCGGCGCCACCGAGGCTGGCTTTCTCCGGAGGCTCCTCTCCGTCTTGCCCGGTGGGAGCTGGTGGAGCCTTGAAGAATTCGATGCCAAAGGAGGGAAAGGAGAGAAAGGCGAGGAGGAGGAGAAGAGCATGCCGGTGATGCTGACGCTCCGCCGGATGTGGGTTCTCATCGCCAGGGAGAGATGGGTCGTCGCCCTCGCCTTCGCTTCCCTCGTGCTCGCTTCGGTATATCCCTCTCTCTCTCTCTCTCTCTCTCTCTCAGATTTTTAGTTACACATTGCATGTTGGTACCATCTTGTGTGCAAGGTTGTTAGACATTGGAATTTAATGTGGGGAGGGTGTTTGATGAAATGTGCCAGTACACAATACCATACGGTTTCAAATTAATGGTGTCTATTATCAAACACGATTGTCTTCCTCTGTTTAGATGCATGTCTATTTGTTAATTTGTTCCTGTTTCAATAAATAGGTAAACTCTAAACTCTTGCATCGGGCCGCTTCCTTAGCTATGTAATATTTGTTGACACACACTATGTGTTCAAGGTAAAATAGCTAATCTTATCATACTCTTCCATCTCTTGGACTCTTATGTTGTTATACAAGGATTTGGAGGCAAGGTTTGTAGTATTGACCAAGACGTATATCGACAGCAGCCAAAACTACTGAAACCTAGCGGATCAACTGAAATTTGCCCAAAATGGTACAAATAGTAAGGGTCCTAAACTGACACCAGGGAAGATCCAGGAAACATTGTCAGTGGGGGCTCACAATGTGGTTCCAACTTCCATTGGCAACTCAAATTAGACAATGAATGACAAAGAACAACAATATAATCAAACGTCATGTAATAGTAAAAGGTTTATTTTGTATTTTGCAATATGTAAACTAGGAACCGCACCATCCTCTATGCAAGTCTTTAGTCTTTACGTATCAATATTGGCACAATTTCTTTAAAAACAAGTCTCCTTGCTGTTCTTCTATAGTTCCACCTCTGAGTTTTCTCCTGAACTTGACATGAGAGTAAAAACTTAAAGAGAATAAATCAACATGGAGAAAACCCAAAAGGAATAAATATTTTCATATGCTTAGCTCGGTGCCCAAATTATTTAAATTAACCTCAATTTTTTTTAGATAAAGGCTTTCTTCTTGTTGTTGGTTGTAAATGCGTAGCTCAGTCCAATTACAAAGTTGTTTGATCCCCAACAATGTTAGCATTGTGTGGTAACAATACGAGGATTAATGTTGCACGGAATTGGAGGGGATTAGAATTGCCTCTGCGGATTCGAATTGCCTTCGCCCTTGGGGACGTCGATGTTCTAAGGATGTGTTCCATACAAGGCAAGATTTTTTACTCCCGGGAATAAAAGGGTGGATAAATGATGACTATGTGTGGTTTGTCTTATAATTTTTTTTTGCCCGAGCATATCTATTCCAGGGAATTTTATTTTCATGAATCTGGGAATGGTAGGTATTTCCCATGGAAATAAATAGTGTTTGGTCATGTTTGAGTTAGTCATGTCTGGTCAGAGTCATCAAGTTCGAGTTTGGTTTGAATCTCAATCGGGTTGGGTCGGCTTCGATTGGAATCGGGTTGGGTTGGGTCCGAGTAGGGCTTAGTTTGGGTCGGGTCTGGGGGTCACGTCCAGTCGGGTCGAATTCATGTCTGGTTTGTTTTTGATCGGCTCTATGGGTTAGGGTTTGGGACGGGTCCAGTCCAGTCGGGTTAGATTCATATCATGTCCAGTCAGGTATGGTTTGGGTCGGTTCCAACCGGTTCGGTTTCAAGTCCAGTATGGTTCGGGTCCAGTCGAATCGAGTATACGTCTGGTCCAACCAGGTAGCATTAGGCTAAATCTAGCCGGGTTTGGTACAATCATGTCGGATTCAACGGATTGTGCCTCTTCTCAAGGGTGATTTAAGTGCAACAAATGAACCGGTTGTTTGCGAAGCATTTGACTTACCGACAATCTCCTATTCCTATCGTCGAGAGACTATAAGAACTATAACAAGCCAAAAACGAGGAGTTAAGGTAGTTAGACCTATACCCCGAAATGCTCCCAACATAAGATCCTATGGTTCCGTTCTTATTGTTGCTGAAGGTACACATACCTTGTCTTGTTGAGCAAAATATGAAAAATAGATGCTAAACCTGCAATGTCCGATAAAGGTGATGAAGTAGTGAATTTATAGGCACAACCGTGGAATACAACTTTGAACCTAATGGCCAATCTAGTTACCTTTCAGAATAGGGGATCCCCGTTGGCGACAATCATAGTAGTAGTTGTGACTTTAAACCAATCTTTTTGGCAGATCGTTCGACATGTTTCACCATTGCTGCAATAACATGCTTAGAAAGACGAAAGTGCCCCTTTCTTTTCTCCTAACAACCTGTGGAGGCCCCGGTCTTCTTATTCCCCGAGCATCTATCATGGTAGCAAAGGTCTGATGTATTTTGTGAAAAGTAAGACTTGGACAAAATCTCTGTTCTTTTTCTAGGTTTTGCTTGAACAAAAGAACAAAAGAGAGAAATTTTCATTGGAAAAGCTGAAGCGGTACTCAATGTATACTTTACACCTGCCCATTCTCGATGAAAATATGAAAACATAGAGGCCAAAATTGACCCCTATCTATCGTTGTAGGCGCAGTTCCTTTGAAAGACTGGTTCTTGGATATCTATTTATTCCATCCTCCAAATCAACTAAACCAGGGAAGTTCAAATTGTAATAAAATTATAGTGTGATCTTTCCTCACTTCGTTCGCTCGCTTAATTTGCTCTAATTTTCGTTTAGTAGACAGTTCTTGGATAGCCAATTAATATTTCTTTTTTTTCTTCTTCTGTAAGTGTAAGGAAGAACAAACAAATAAGAATATTATATAGGAAGATTTATGATCCGAGATTGGCCTCTCATTTTTCGGTAGTAGGTGCAAATTCCGTCTACGGAAGAGGAGACAGTGGGGATTACTATTAATCAAATTTCTTTGAACCACAAGTGCCTTAGGTTTCCATTGTCTCTTGAGATCTCTTTGGACAATAAAATCATTTAATACGGAGTTCTCCAGGTTGCATTCAAGATGCATGGGTCGGGGCCTATTTAATTCAGATAAACATAATTTAAAAAACTACAAAACAATGCATTCAATGGTTCTCGAACTTGGGTCTCCTAATTAAAAATGAATTGTCTTAACCAGCTACACTATACCATAATTTAGTTATAAGAACAAAGTTAACTTCAACCTTAAAATAAACCAAGAATGTCAAACTTGTACATAATTTAGTTATTTGCAGGTGATATCATATATTACACCAATCATAGGAATACAAATTTCCCATGAATTTGATTCCTAGGAATGTGGACTTCCCGACTATACATCATTCCGATACCCGACGCCCCATAAGGGTTCAACTTTTGAGAGATGTAGATTCAAGAGGGGTTGGGAGAAAAGGGGTTTGGATTTGGTAAGAAAATAGACATAAAGAAAGAAAAGGATTAAGAGAGAAATTGAGACACTCAGATAATTGTGAACTTGAAAGAAGGGGTATCAAATCGATAGGTTAGGTTTATTCTTGGTAAATTTGTAAACTAGAACATGTTATGTTCTTTTTACTCTGCGGTCCACTTGGGAGAGAGTTGGTCTCCGTTTGAGTTACTTTCTAGTTGACAATTATTGTTAAGTATATATATATTAGTCATATTAATATTACTGTCCGAGGACGAGAAAGTGCCAGCCTTTCTTCTGGACTATCGCTCAATTCAGTATTGCCTACACCTGGGAACCCGTTCAGTTTAATTTCAATTAATCAAATTACTCGTGAACTACATTGCTTGATAACATTTTTTTTCTGATGTATATATTTTTCAGGATCTAGAGATTGGGAAGACGATTGGTAAGGGACATGTAGCTAGAGGCTTATACTTGTTTGACGTACCTTCTTCGGTTGTCTGTAACGGCATGAAACTCGATCATTTCGAGTTACATTGTCAGTTAGACCATCTATCTATCCATTGTCTCCAGAAAATATATCCATCTTTAGATATTTCTACTTCCTTTAATTGTACGTCAATGTCATTTAGCTAAACATCATCTGGTTTCTTATCCGGTGAGTCGTAATAAAATTACGTCTTCTCCTTTTGAGTTGGTGCATTTTGATATATGGGGATCTTGTTCGGTAGAATCAACCATGGGTTTCAAATACTTTGTTACATTCGTTGATGACTACTCTCGTATCACGTTTGTTTGTCTGATGAAAAATTGTTCCGAATTATTTAACATTTGGTGCAATTTTTATGCTGAAATCAAAACACAATTTGGTGTTCCAATTAAATTTTTTTGGAGTGACAATGGTCGTGAGTATTTATCTCGTGAGCTCGATATTCATCTGGCCCGCAATGACATAATCCACTAAACTTCATATCCTTATACACCACAACAAAATGGTGTAGCTGAGCGCAAGAATCGCCATCTCTTGGAAACAACGTGCTATTATGTTTCAAACATGTACTCCCAAGAAATTTTGGTCGGATGCGGTTCTTACCGCTTGTTATCTTATTAATCACATGCCATCGTCAGTTTTCAATGGTAACCGCTTGTTATCTTATTAATCACATGCCATCGTCAGTTTTCAATGGTAATACTCTCTTTTGTGGGTTATATTCCGGACGAGAGCCGTTTTCTCTGCCTCTCAGAATTTTTGGTTGCTTATGCTATGTTCGGGATACCCGACCGACTCTTTCTAAATTAGATTATAAGGCAATATAATGTATTTTTCTTGGGTATCCTAAAGATCAGAAAGGGTATCAGTGTTTTTTCCCAAGTTTATTCGGAAGAGATTTTTTTGTTATTTCCTGATCAAACACAAGAACCTCCCATACGGGTGCCCTCCCTTACCGAGCCAGTTACCCGGTCCGATGGTCCGGAGACACCGATTCAGTCTGTATCGACGTTACCCGCACAAACATCATCAATGATGCCTACAGAGTCATCCTCCTCTGGCTCTACTGATTTACCTTCGCCTATTCCACTAGCATCTCCGCATGTTCCGCCAGCAACTCGTCCTCGTTGTGTATGTCGTGATCATCCCTTGTATGTTGACAGCTATAAAGGACTTACCAGTCACACTCAATCTCTGGTGGCTACTATTGATGAGATTCAGTTTCCCAAAAACGTTGAGGAGGGTCTCAAACATCTCGGTTGGCGTGCTGCTATGAACGAGGAGATGAATGCTCTCCGGGAGAACCATACTTGGGACTTAGTCGATTTAGCTCCGGATAAACAGGCAGTAGGTTGCAAATGAGTGTTCACGATTAAGGTGAAACCGGATGTCTCTCTTGATCGTCTCAAGGCTCGTCTGGTGTCAAAAGGATATTTTCAGACCTATGGTGAGGATTATTTTTAGACCTCTCCAGTTGCCAAAATGACATCTGTTCGTGTACTTTTGGCCTTGGCTGTTCGCTATGGCTGGCCATTGCTTCAGCTGAATATCAAGAATGCTTTCCTCTACGGGGATCTTGATGAAGAAGTATATGTGATGCAACCCCTTGTTCGTTGCAAGGGAGGGTAAAGTGTGTCATCTGCGGAAGGCCCTCTGTGGTCTAAAACAATAACCTCGTGCGTGATTTGGTCGATTTACACATGTTGTTACTCAGTTTGGAAAGCGTCAATTAAAGAAGGATAATTCGGTATTCTACCGACAGACATCAGCTGGAAAAATTTTACTTGGTGTTATGTTGATGATATTGTAATCACGAGTGATGACAGTCTGGGTATTGTAGGCATGCAGAAGTTTCTGGGAGAACAATTTTAAACCTAGGATATGAGATCATTGAACTATTTTTTGGGCATTGAGGTCACACGGGGTAAGCGGGACATTGTAATGTTTCAAAGGAAGTGTCACGACCCAATACCAAGTATAATGGGTCCAGTCGGATCATGCCCAGCCTGCACCGTTGTGAGACGGCAGCAGTAAGCTGTATCAAGCAGTGAAACACAACAGACAAATATCTAACGGAAATAAAAACATTTTTATTAAATTGAAACTAATAAGGATTAACAAAACAACAACATTCATTTATTACAATTGTTCTAATAAAGCAAAGAAAGGGAAAGAACTATGCCAACATCTAGGGTTCTGGGGTTCCTGGTTCTGGTTCAGCTAAATCTGCAGGACCCAAGTCAGGTCCGTAGTAAGAACTGTAAGCTAGCTCCTCCTCGTAGCAATCACCTAAAAATATTGGGTCTCCAGTCAGGAGGGAGCAAAAAAACATATTTTCACATCTAACATTCTAAATAATAATTAAATGAAATGCAAGACAGTTTGAAAACAGTATATATTTTTGATAAATAATAATAAAAGACAGCATGCAATATCTCTGGAACTACAATGATGCAATTCTACAATAGTGTTTTGAGTATATAACAGGACATGTGACCGGCTGGGATAGAGACAATATGTATACTAACATTTTGGCCAAAACGATAACATACGGTACGGCTCAACTCTCTGTGCGGTAGGGGTTAGCGCGAGAGAGACAATCGAGAAGTTTGGCTTTGGTCACAGACGTTATACTACTCCCCCAAGCAATCCCTGAGTCAATGAGCCAATGAGTCAAACAATCAATCCGTCAATCGATGTGGAGTCCGAGAGGGATCCACTGTGAATCAGTGTCGCTACAGTACATGAAACTACTGCTGAACACATTTAATTATTAAAATATAACGCAGACATGAAAGATATGAAACTTGCCTTGGGTGTATCCCCGACGTGAAAAGCAACAGCTAGGATTCAGGGATCCGAACCTACATTAACGATATCCTGTCCTTAGAACTTAACCAAGATTTGCTAATAAACTACAAACGCAAACTACGCTAATTCTAGACATTTGCCATACTTTCTTAGAGGACTAATAATTTTAAATATAGTATTTTTGGTAAAAAAACTATTTTGTAAATAGGCGGAACATAAATTATTTTGGAATATTAACACAAAACATGGTTTTTATCGAACATTATCTTAATAGTAAAATATCGCGTAAAACTCGGAATATTTGAAAGCTAATACATTTATTTTCTAAAATAAACTTTTGTGAAATATTTAACAAATACATTTCTTTTGTAACGAAATTATTTTAGTAATAAAATATACGCAAAACTTATTTTAAATAAAGTTACGATTTTATTAGAAGACACAATATTATTATTAGTTTTCATTCCATAATTATTAGCAGAAAAAGTCTAAATTATGAAAATAACTTTTCTACTTAAAAACATGAATATACGGTTTTGGCCCATAAATATCATTTTCCTATATTAAAATACACTCTGCTACGTAATTAGATATTTGCTCCTAAAATGGCCATTTTATAGGAATTATAGCGGAAAACATATATTTGTTGAAATTAGCGATAATACGACAATATTCGGTTAATAATACAAAAAGCGCATTTTTACTTAAAAGATACTTATACAAGATTTTGCCTATAAATTTACGCCTTCGCTATTAAAATAATATTTTGTGGCAAAATATCGATTCATTAATGATATTGAATTTACGTTTAACAGCATTAGTCAAAATCACGTAGATAACACTTCTAACCATTAATCTACAACGACGCTAATAATTCACTACTTATAACAATTATTACCGAACCAATATAGGAAACTAATTAACTAATTAACTATTCCTAGGAACAGAAACAGGTTCTGTGAAAACTACAGAAGGGTGCAGGGGTATACCAAAAGCTGCGACGGAGCACCGAGGAGATGCCTCGGACTCGGAAAGCACTCGGGACGGCACGAACACGGACACGGACATGCGGTGCGTCGCCGGGGCGCGAGACGCCGGCGGAGAACCACGCGGAGGGCGCTGGGCGGGGCTGCGGCGTCCGGGGTGGTCGCCGCACGGGGGCGCGGGAGAGCAGCGGTCGTCGGGGCGGCTCTGGTTGCCGGTCGGTGGTCAGCGCGGAAGGAGGGCAAGATTGGTCCTGAAATGATGGGGGCGGAGCTGTGAGCGCCGTGATGCTCTCAGATTGGAATTTGATGGAGTGGGGAGAGAGTTATGGATTTATTTGTGAATGTTTTGGGTGAGAGAGAAAGGCTTCTGTGATGTTTCTGATGGAGAAAAGAGAGTTATCTCTATGTGAGATTTCAGATCCGGAGTGGGGTCCGCGCAAGACATGGGGAGAGGGGTACGTGGGTTTGAACAGGTTGAGCCACTGGGTTCGGGTTTGGGTTAGAAAATAATGGGCTTCACAATCTTCCCTTCTTAGAAAATTTCGTCCTCGAAATTTCAAGGATAAGGGCCGGGATACAATCATGCCTCAAACCAGTAAGGGTATTCTTCCTCAACAGCCTCATGTCTAAACTAGGCTAACTGTCCCATAGCAAATCTATGTAGTGCAATATCTTCATCAACCTATCAACTATTCTCAAATAACATTCTTTCCGCCTTAGGAACACAGTCACTATCCACAATTATGGATTTATGCTTTCGTCCCTGGATTGTCAGTCACCGTCATAACCTTGAAAAATTTGTCTTTCTACCTTTTCTTACTAAACACATATAATATTTTCCGCAATATGTTTTGTACTTCCTTCAGCTTGCTAATATATATCCAAAATTTAACTCTATGTCATACCAATCACGTCCTTATACATCTTATTCATTCCTGACCAAAATATTATAATTTGGTACACTCCGTCTTATCTTAATCCTCTAGTATCAAGTCTTAATAACCCAATATCACATTTAAAATCCAACATCACGTTTCAATACTCCAATTTGTCATGATCAGTGAAATTTTCATCATTCCTTGTTTATCTTTTGTACTCATATGTGATCACTCTGTAATTTATCTAGACTTCTATTTTCACCAACACGTATATATCTTGATTCCAAATCCTCATTTACTTATTTGATCCTGAATTCTCAATAAAATTTATTTATCTTGTTTTAAGCTCGAACAGTTCATCTTGATTTCACTGTATCATTTGACCAAACTTTTTTCTGTTAAAAATATATCTTATTTCATTCCCCAACCTTGTATTATTTACAATCCTTCAATCTCTGGTTTCTGATTTAAAATCTTTTGCACCTTTCAATTCATACGATTGCCATCCTTAATTAGTTACACCTTAAGACCAAAATTTCTTATTTCGGTCGTCCTTTATATATCTTTTGATTCATCATGCATCTTCTTAAAGTGCATATCCATGCTTATCATTTAACAACCTCTAATCTACAATGTCAGTTTGCTTGGTATTTATATAATTAATTATTCCTTCCTTGATTCAAATCACAAGTGTTCATATTTATCTCATCTTTATTCCATAACTCATGTACTCTATAAATCTCTGCTATAGATCGTTCCAGATTTAAATCATCAGGCACAAACGGATTCGAGGCTTGATCACACTAGGTACAATGATAAAATATAGGCACGGTCATAATTATCTAGATATGGTCTGAGATAGAGTTAGAATATTGTTGTGATCAAAATTATTTTAGGCACGGTAAAATCTAGATACGATTAAAATATGATCATAAAATAGGGGAAAATCAAATGAGTTCTCATGAAACATAAAAGGCAAGAAAGAAACGAACGTCAACAGTTTATTGAGAATGCAGAAAGTAATAGAATCTTCTGGGATGAGTGACTATAAATTTCAAATCAAATTGGAATGGGGTATAAGGGTTTGTGACTCAGGAAAAATTAAAAATTTGTATGGTAGTAGGATAGCGAGAGTGATTAGAATAATATAACTATGATAGGAGTAAAATCGAATAAGATATTTCTATTGAGGACTGAGTGATGATCAAATGGTGGTAGAAAGGATATCAAAACACTATTTCAAGGGTCAAAAGGCATTTCAAGATAGGATATGAAGGAAAAAATAACTTACAAGATAACCATCTTATTAACACCCATACAAAAATTAATCTCTAACTCGCTAAACTGGCTGAACTTCCAGTATCTACAAAAAACTAAGGCAGCTGCCAAGGTATTAAAACTAACTCTATTTGGAATCATAAATCAAATTTCCATCCGTCGTTGTATGTAACTCGTATGCAAAATGTATTTCAAATTTCAAGTATTTCTCTCGATCAAATTATTTTACAGACATCAATTTCCACTTGTCAGCCATTCTTCCAAAACTGATTACATCAAAGTCACAATATTCACTTGTCATAGTAAATCCTTAGAATTTTTTTTTAAAGTTGATCATCCATGATCTATATTCGAGAATTTCCAATTCTTGAAATCAATTGACCAAATTATAATCACTAATCAAATTTTAATCTTTAACCATGCACCTAACAATCGTTCTCATCCAAACACATTAGTAAAATATTACAAATTAAATCTCAATCATTCTTACCATAACTAATATGAGTCTCCAATGTTTGGTAGAAATTGCAAACCCAATTGCTCTTTTCCAAAGTTGCATGCCAATGGTCTTATCTCAATTCCTCACTGCTTATTCCTTCTCTAGAACCTATTATTCCATTGCTTGTGATATTCCTTCCATGGTTATATCCGTCCCTTCTGGGTACAGTAGTCCTCTAATCATAAAAGTTGATCCCCGTCAAGTGTTCCTTTACTTGATTATCATATTCTCATGTTTATATATATTATCCAAATTCACTTCCTCCATGGGAGAACCTTACCAAAACCTAGACTTTCCTCGCTAACTCTACCTACGTCTTCCCCTATCTTCCATAACTCTCCTTTAATCATAAAATTCAAAATCGTCAAATACTTTCATTTGTTCAAATCCAATACCCAAGCACTAGTAACTAGTAAGCACCACTAATCATTCTATCATAATAAACCATAATTTATAATTCTCTCAAGACTAACTTGCTTACCATGTGCCTTGTCATACTACCATTTTCTACCCTTAGCTATCTAATCTCATTGGGAGAATATCGAACCTCTAAGGATTCTCTTACCCGAATAATATAATAAGGTTGCGAGGTAACTATCTAGGTTTTTTCCGTATATAACTATCAACTAGCTATATATATAGCTACAAAAAAAAACTATCCACAAAATATATGCAACACACTAAAATTGGACCTTGAAAGAGATTGAGCCAATATAGATTGATATGGTCCTAATAAGTTCTAGGAAAATCATGTAGAATTTCATAGAAAATCTATTCTTTCTGGCTGTGATAAGAGACTGAAAATGGAGACAACCGCTAGAAATGCAAATCCTCTAATCGAACAAAAGTCAGAATAATTTGATGGTGCTAAAAAGACAACCATGGTATGGATATAGTCTTAATAATATTCGAAAACCAAATATATCCGAAGTCACTTTCAAATTCATGCCTCGCCAGAGTGCACCTGACTGTAGTGAATTTTTGGCTCTATAACTTGAATATTGATAGGTTACCGAGTAGTCTATCAACTTTATCCATTTCCTGGCTGAACAACATAGGAGACAAATATGATGCACTTAGGACATAGTCTCAATAATATCCAAAAACCTATGAACACCTGAAATCACTTCAACTTAGAGTCTATGCCTCGCCAGCGCGCAACTGGCTGCAGTAAACTCGCAGTTTCCATAATTCAGATAAATGGCAGCAACGCATATGTGCGAAGTCATATTAGGTCACTGAATATTTTCTCAACTTTGTCCATGGGAATTTCAAAGGGATAGCTCAACAATTCAAAAGTTTTCCAATGACTAAAGGAAATTCAATAATAGAATGGAATCAATTCTCTGACCGTTCCTGCTTCATGATACTCCAGCATTGAGTTTAGAAGCTTTCTAGGCCTTGAATTGATCAAGAAGTTGCCTAGAGAGAATAAGGTTTCGAGTTGAGTGGAGGAAGTCAACCAATGAAAATATTCTCGATTCTTGGAATAACTTAGAAAATATCAATCAATATTGGAATTATTTTTGAAAAATAATTCCTTTGGAAGATTCATGAACTAGCTAAGTTAAACCAATTCTTTTGCTAACAATTAACCTTGGGGCTTTATGGTTCCAAAAGAATTCGGTTCGGAATTGGTTCCGAGAAAGTCAATTGGAAAATAAGGTCAAGACAAATGGTTGGATACACTAGTCGTAGAAATACTTTGGGTAGATAAGAGCTTATTATGTTTTGCTAAAGTAGAATTTGAAACTCTAAATAGTGAATGGATCTAGATTCTAAATAAAGATAGAAAAGTAAGATTTGATCAAACTAATAGAAAAATTGAAAATAAGTTTGCTGACGAATGAGATTAAAAAAATTCTAATATTAATCCATAAATAGCGAAAGAGTATGGATCCTAAGGGATGCTAGAATCTGATAAAGATATGAAGGAAAATAACCCCCGAAAGCCAAGAGACACTAAAAGATACATAAAATCTAGAAAATAATATAGGCAGTAAAATACACCATGATACAATCAGCCTAATCTGGATAAGGTTTAGGTACAAACATAAGCAAGGTAATCTACGAAACTATAGGCAAGCAAAAATAGATATTATATAAATAGATAAATTCGGTCCTATGTTGTGACAGGGTGAAAATAGTCTAAGTGATCTAATTATTTCTAGAGTCTGTTTTCCTAAAGTCATACTTAGACCTAAGTTAGATTGCAGGACTGCATGATGGTTTAGACTAAGTTGACTAGACCACTTTGCAGAACTGACCTGTATGGGCCACCACTAAAAACATGTCACGATCCGATCCCAAGTATAATGGGTCCAGTCGGATCATGCCCAGCCTGCACCATTGTGAGACGGCGGCAGTAAGCTGTATTAAGCAGTGAAACACAACAGACAAATATCTAACGGAAATAAAAACATTTTTATTAAATTGAAACTGAAAAGGATTAACAAAACAACAACATTCATTTATTACAATTGGTCTAATAAAGCAAAGAAAGGGAAAGAACTATGCCAACATCTAGGGTTCTGGGGTTCCTGGTTCTGCTTCAATTAAATCTGCAGGACCCAAGTCAGGTCCGTAGTAAGAACTGTAAGCTAGCTCCTCCTCGTTGCAATCACCTAATAATATTGGGTCTCCAGTCAGGAGGGAGCAAGAAACATATTTTCACATCTAACATTCTAAATAATAATTAAATGAAATGCAAGACAGTTTAAAAACAATATATATTTTTGATAAATAATAATAAAAGACAGCAGACAATATCTCTGGAACTACAATGATGCAATTCTACAATAGTGTTTTGAGTATATAACAGGACCTGTGACCGGCTGGGATAGAGGCAATATGTATACTAACATTTTGGCCAAAACGATAGCATACGGTACAGCTCAACCCCCTGTGCGGTAGGGGTTAGCGCGAGAGAGACAATCGAAAAGTTTGGTTTTGGTCACAGACGTTATACTACTCTCCCAAGCAATCTCCGAGTTAATGAGTTAATGAGTCAATCAATCAATCCGTCAATCGATGTGGAGTCCGAGAGGGATCCACTGTGAATCAATGTCGCTACAGTACATGAAACTACTGATGCATACATTTAATTATTAAAATATAACGCAGACATGAAAGATATAAAACTTGCCTTGGGTGTATCCCCGACGTGGAAAGCAAAAGCTAGAAGGTAACGGCTAGGATTCAGGGATCCGAACCTATATTAACAATATCCTGTCCTTAGAACTTGACCAAGATTCGCTAACAAACTACTAACGCAAACTACGCTAATTCTAGACATTTGCCGTACTTTCTTAGAGAACTAATAATTTTAAATATAGTATTTTTGGTAAAAAAAAAAAACTATTTTGTGAATATTTTGTAAATAGGTGGAACATAAATTATTTTGGAATATTAATACAAAACATGGTTTTTATCGAACATTATCTTAATAGTAAAATATCGCGTAAAACTCGGAATATTTGAAAGCTAATACATTTATTTTCTAAATAAACTTTTGTAAAATATTTAACAAATACATTTCTTTTGTAACGAAATTATTTTAGTAATAAAAGATACGCAAAACTTATTTTAAATAAAGTTACGATTTTATTAGAAGACACGATATTATTATTAGTTTTCATTCCATAATTATTAGCAGAAAAAGTATAAATTATGAAAATAACTTTTCTACTTAAAAACATGAATATACGGTTTTGGCCCATAAATATCATTTTCCTATATTAAAATACACTATGCTACGTAATTAGATATTTACTCCTAAAATGGCCATTTTATAGAAATTATAGCGGAAAACATATATTTGTTGAAATTAGCGATAATACGACAATATTCGATTAATAATACAAAAAGCGCATTTTTACTTAAAAGATACTTATACAAGATTTTGTCTATAAATTTACGCCTTCGCTATTAAAATAATATTTTGTGGCAAAATATCGATTCATTAATGATATTGAATTTACGTTTAACGGCATTAGTCAAAATCACGTAGTTAACACTTCTAACCATTAATCTACAACGACGCTAATAATTCACTACTTCTAACAATTATTACCGAACCAATATAGGAAACTAATACTAATTAACTATTTCTAGGAACAGAAACAGGTCCTGTGAAAACTACAGAAGGGTGCAGGGGTATACCAAAAGCTGTGACGGAGCACTGAGGGGATGCCTCGGACTCAGAAAGCACGCGGGACGGTACGAACACGGACACGGACACGCGCTGCGTCGCGAAAACGCACGCGGATGGCGACGACACACGGGAGGCGTGTAACGCCGGCGGAGAACCACGTGGAGGGCGCCGGGCGGGGGCTGCCAGTCGCGGGGAGCGCCGGGCGAGGTGCTGCCGGTCGCGGGGGGCGCGCCGGGCGGGGCTGCGGCGGCCGGGGTGGTCGCCGCACGGGGGCGCAGGAGAGCAGCGGTCGTCGGGGCAGCTCTGGTCGTCGGTCGGCGGTCAGCGCGGAAGGAGGGCGAGAGTGGTCCTGAAATGATGGGGTCGGAGCTGTGAGCGCAGCGATGCTCTCGAATTGGAATTTGATGGAGTGGGAAGAGAGTTATGGATTTATTTGTGAAGGTTTTGGGTGAGAGAGAAAGGCTTCTGTGATGTTTCTGATGGAGAAGAGAGAGTTATCTCTACGTGAGATTTCAGATCCGGAGTGGGGGTCCGCGCAAGACACGGGGAGAGGGGTACGTAGGTTTGAACAGGTTGAGTCACTGGGTTTGGGTTTGGGTTAGAAAATAATGGACTTCACAGGAAGTATGTGCTAGACATACTGAATGATGCAGGAATGATGCAAGGCAAGGGAACAATCTCACCTATGGATCCAGGGTCTGAGTTACTTTCAGACGAGGGTGTCCTGATGACCAATCCCGATCAGTATCGACGAGTAGTTGGAAAACTCAACTACTTGGCAGTCACGACTCGTCCAGACATCTCTTTCGCAGTTAGTGTTGCAAGTAGATTTATGGCTTCTCCAAGAGTTTCATATTGGCAGACAGTTCTCAGAATCCTGTGCTATCTAGTCAAGAATCCAGAAAAAGAAATTCAGATAGAGAATCATGGACACACTTGTGTTGAGTGTTTTACTGATGCCGACTGGGGTGCAAGCGTGACAGATAGACAGTCTACATCTGGCTGCTTTGTATTTATTGGCGGAAACTTGGTGTCTTAGAAAAGCAAGAAGCAGAGTGTGATAATACGATCAAGTTCAGAAGCAGAATATCGAGCTATTGCTCATGGCAGAATAGAGGTGTTATATATGAAGTATCTTCTACAAGAATTGGGAGAAGAAGCAGGATCGAGCACAACATATATGTTATGTGATAATCAGTCTGCTATCCATATTGCTGCTAATCCTGTATTTCATGAAATGACGAAACATGTTGAAATCGACATCCACTTCGTCCGTGATGAGTATACAAAGGAGATGATAAAATTTCATCATGTGAGGACCGATGATCAGATAGCCGATATCTTCACGAAGCCTCTCTTAGGTCATCGGGTTCATTTTCTGTGTAACAAGTTGGACATGATTGACATCTATGCTCCAGCTTGAGGGAGGATATTAAGTATATATATTAGTCATATTAATATTACTGTTAGTGGACTTTAGTCCCACATTGCCTAGAACAATAGTGAGAGGGGTTAGCCTCTCCTATATATATGTAGCTCTCCTCATTATTAAAATTATTCCATTATTCTAATCTCTACAATTATGTTAGAGACCCTATATAGAATTTCTTTATTCGGATACCCTGGGGGCTTAAAGAGTTCAGCATACACAATTTCCATATATATATATATATATATATATATATATATATATATATATATATATATATATATTCTTTACAACAATGAGAAAGTGGGTGGCTGTCGGATTTCTGACACCATCCTCTTGGATTTTCAGAACTGTCTTACGAGATTGGGATTGCAGCATCTTGCTTGGTCTAGCCATATTTGGACCTGGAACAATAAGGCTTTGAGAAGAAGAGTGGCTTGTTAACTTGACACGGTTGTAGGAAATAGTAGGTGGTTGGCCTCTTTTCCGATGGACTCTGGTGGGAGATCAATTATACTTTCCTGACTCTGGTGTCGAAGAAGGAGGGTGCGACTAATCTTGCTGACTTTCGTCCTATCTTTTGCTGTAATTTCGTATACAAGCTTATCACGCATCTCATGTGCAATCGCATGAAGGGTATTATGCCCGATCTGATTTTCCTGAACCAAGCTGGCTTTATTCGAGGAAGGAGTATTGCGGATCATTGTTTACTGGCGCATAAGGTGGTGCGAGGCTTCAACAAAGCGGGAGGAGAGAAGACTTGTATCAAATTGGACCTCCGGAAGGCTTATGATATGGTCAACAGGGAATTTGTCTGCAACACTGTCTTGGCTATGGGATTTAGCCCTACCTGGGTGGATCGGGTCCAAAAATGCATTATCGCTGCTACTTTTTCGGTCATAAATCGGGGACAACCGTATGGGTTCTTTGGCAGTAATCGGGGGCTTCGGCAAGGGACCCCCGTCCCCTTATTTGTTTACCATTGTTATGGAGTACCTCACTTGTCTTGTGGATGCTGCGAGTTACCGTCGTGAGATCACTCCTTTGTTCAAGCGGGTGATCCCTCATATAACTCATTTGATTTATGCTAACGACTTGCTCTTGGTCCTGAAACCTTCCAGAGCTGGTTTGAGAGCGGTCTCTGATATTATGTCTTCCTTTGAGTGGCTATCGGGCTTGAGTCTTAACAAGGAGAAGAGTAAGGTTTACTTTAACTAATTATGTCAGGTTAAGGATGAGAAGGTTGCTATCTTGGGGATTAGCCAGGGTGCTCTTCCGGTTAAATATCTTGGTGTTCCTCTCCTGTTATTATACTATCAACCTGGAGTGCCAAAGCTTGGTGGAGTTCACTCAGCGGCTGGTTGAAGGGTGGCAGGTGCAGTGTTTATCTTTCAGCAGCAGGATTGAACTTGTTCGATCTGTGATTACAACAATAGTGATGTTCTGGTAGCAATCAATCCTTCTACTAGCTGCTACCATCCGGAAGATCGAGAAGATTTTTTCCAACTTCATATGACTGGGAGGTATTCATGCGATCTCTTGGGAGGCTCTGTCGTCCCAGGGAGGAAGAGAGAGTGGGGTTCAGACCTCTTCTGATACTTAGGAAGGTTGCTAGTCTGAGGCTGGTTTGGAAATTCATTTAGGGAGACACGTTGTAGGCAACCTGGATGAGGAATTCATATATTCGCCAAAAATTATTTTGGGAGTATCGATGTAAAAACAATGAATCGGTTGTCCTCAAATACATTCTTCATCGGCGAGGTGGCCTGAAACAATGTATTACTCGAGTTGTTGCTGATGGAAATGAGACAAGTCTTTGGGGTGATCCTTGCGTGGATTACCGAAGCATCCCGGAATAGTTGGGTATCCAAGGAAGGGCTCCTATTCCTTGGCGGGGCCAAGTTAGCCGTATCATCAGGACGGGTGCATGGCAGTTGGAGGACCTATAGATTCCGGCATATCTTGCAAATCGCATTCGTCACATCCCGATTTCTGGGAATGAAGATCAGGATGTCTGGTGGTAGGATGGCAACCATACAGGAGGATTTATTTTCAAGCTCGTTTACGATCAGACTCATGAGCATTTTGCCACTTGGGAGTACATTGATATCGTCTGACAGAAAGATATTACAAGTAAGTTTCAATATTGCATGTATAAGCTTTTGTTGGGTAAGCTATTAACCAGGAACCGTCTATACCGATTCAAGATTCTTCCTCCCGACCTTAGTTGTATGCTATGCGGTTAACAGCCGGAGTCCATGAAGCATCTGTTCTTTGAATGCCCTTACTCCTGGAAAGTTTGGCAGGCACAAATAAGGGTTCTGAAGCTGAGAAATATGAGCTCTATACAACTCACAGAGTTCATGGAAAACATTATAGGGACTTGACGACGAGGATTACTTTGGTTTAAGGAGGCTTGTACCTGTCTGGCTTCTGCAGTGTGACATATTTGGAAGGAAAGGAACAACATGATATTTGTCGGGCTTAGTATCTCTCCTACTGGTGTTCTACATAACATTGAGTTTGATGTAAAAGTATTGATTCCAAATTTGACTCCCACATAAAGGGGTCGAGTTGAAACAAACATTTATCAATACAATTACATATATATATATATATATATATATATATATATATATATATATATATATATGAATCCGGATCAAAAGCCCCGCCGCGGGAGCCCTGCCGAAGCCCCGCCCCCTGCACCATCGGATGTGTGTGTGTGGGGGGGGGGGGGGGGGGGGGGGGGGGGGGCGCTTGATCCAACGGTCGAGGGGCGGACGGGGCTTCCGATCCGGACCCTATATATATATATATATATATATATATATATATATATATATTTATATATATGCCAATTTTCCAAGAAAGTCCTTATAATAATTTATACTCTACCCGGAATTCAGTGCTGGCTTGAGCCCCCACATTGTTGTATATGCGTCTGTCCTTGCTGACACCAAAGCTTATACTATAAAGTGTGAAACTTGTTTGAAGGTTACCGAGCTTAAACTGCGTGGCTAGGAAGTTGCATTTGTAACATTTCTGAGGCATTATGATGGTTTACGTCTTGCCGACTGCCCATAGTTTCCTCGCTGGTATTACAATAGGATGATAACTGCTCATAATGAGGTTTGTCTAGTATTACCTAATAAGTGCCAAACCTCTGGAACTAATTAGTTTGTTGCTTGCCAACTAGTGTTGTGTTCCTGATCTGGATTGCGAAAGTTTACAACCCAATAGGTAGGAGAACATTACAAGAGATCTTTGTTGCAAAGATACTCCTCTAGAGGACCATGTCTCAGCTCATATCCGTATCAGACTTTTATCAGACAGAATACTCAACACTCATGTCACATAAGTCTCGCCCATATCTAGGCCCCAAAAGGACCTAAAACATGGTTGAAAGTGTGAGATGATCATGATCATGTCAAATATAATACTTGAGATATGAGAAAGTAATTTCCTTGCAACAAACCTTTTCTAGAACTTATTGGAGCCTATTTAACTATCAGACACGTGCATAAATATAGATCTTATACTAAGATATAATGTGCAAAATACATATAGAGATATTCTTTACTATATATACATATAACAGTGTCCATTTGGGTTTTACCTTATATCAAGGTATTAATTAGGTAATGGATATATAGGTATAGGTTAGGTAAGGATTAAGAGTTTAGGTAATGGGTTTTACCTATATGAGTGTAGGTAATGCCTAATGTATAGGCATATGGGTATGGGTTATATGAGATACCTAAGTGTAGATATTGGTATATGTCACGACCCGCACCCAGTGTAAGGGCACGAGAAGTGGGTACGTCCAGCCTACGCCGTAGTGTCGGCGGTAAAACGCTGTCCTAGGTCACAACATCTAACAATATGACTGTACCTGTACAATGATATACTCTCCAAAAGGAGGACAACATAAAAGGTACAACTCAATCACAGAATCTAAGATGGAATAAAGGAATAAAAGATGGATAAAAATCTCAACAGAGAACTACAACTGAAAGTTAATAAGTTTGGATGTTTAAACAACATCAAAATCCAAATAACTGAAGTACATCTAAAAAACAAACGTCTAAACAAAGAAACTAGTCTAGCAGTCTAAACTAGACAATTGGCAAGTCCTCAGCAACTGTTGGATCCTCCTGAGGGTCCAAGTCACCGGTGTCATCTAAGCTAGTGCCATAATAGGTAGCGCAGAACTCCTCATCACTTGTAATATTTTCAACAGTCCAATCAGGACGGAAACGAGCACAATACATCTCACGCAGTTCATATCATGACATGAAATATAAAGCATGCGATAGAATAATATACGTGAAACGCTGTAAGAAATAAGCATGAAAAGAAAGAGACTGATAAACAAAAGCTATCTATATATGATAATAGAGAACTGTAAGTGACTATGTGATTTAGAGTACAAGATAGACATGTGAACGGCTTGATTTGTATATGATTACACTACAGAGTTTATACATGATTATACTACTTTGGAATGGTTCACATGACTACTTCTACTCTCCCGTACCCCAATCAATACACAAGGATCTATACAGGTTATGTTATTATACATGAAGCTCATGAGATCATGATAGTACATGAGAGCACATGAGTGTACATGAATAATAAGAGTCCATGAAATACATGATGTTCGTGAAAAGAACATGACATGATATATTCGATGCACCCGAGGGGGATAACATCTCATGTAAAGATCCATATAGTACTAATCCGTGATAACATCATGTCAGTATCTAGTAAATTAGTCTATAACAAGAATATAATTTCTAGCAAGTATGAAACGGTCAGAGAATGTACTCGCCTGATATCCCGACTGTCTGATGAGAATAAGAGTCCGAACCAGAGTATCTGAGTCCTATTTAAAGCAACCACAGGTTACAAAGTGTCTACTATGAAATAAAAGTAATCTACAATGCATGCTATATGATTCTAGGTCAAAGTCAACTCTTGGTCAACCATTCTAGTCAAATTAGGTCAAAGTCAACCCTTGGTCAACTTTGGTCAACCATTTTGGTCAAACTAGGTCAAACCTAAGTTAACTAGTTAATTAGTCTAAGTTTAAGTCAAACTTAAGTTATCTAACCATTTCAAGTCCGTTTGAGTCGATTTGGATCAAGTTTGATCTAAAGTTGACTTTTGTCAACTTGGTCAACTTGCTCGTCAACTTGGCAAGTTAGGCCCATTGGGTCAATCCTAAACTGACTCACTAAACCATAGGCTATATCTAATAGCAAAATCACATATATACATATATATATATATATACTCATTCATTCAATACATAATATATATATATATATATATATATATATATATATATATATATATATATATATTTTTTTTTTTTTTGGAAAAATGGTAAATTTTTTTCCAAAAGCAAAGCAAATAATCTTACAACATACAATCAAAGTGGGACTCCCACTCTTCAGTTCCCCATAGCATTTACATCAAACTCTATGTTATGGAGAATGCCTACCGGAGGGGTGACCAGCCCCTCAAATATTCGACGGTTTCGTTCTCGCCATATATGCCAAACTGAGGCCGCCAGTCGAACTCTGGCGGTCTGGAACCAGTCCTGCCCTCGACCCCTGCTATCCCGGAGCACAGTGATGATGTCCCCAATTTCCTTTCCGGAGTCGCACCCTCCCAACGCTCTGCTCTGCTCAGACCAGATCTGCCATGCCAGGGCACACTCGAAGAAAATGTGCCCTATAGACATTCTCCATACTGCAAAGCACACACTTGGGATCTGGAACCGGCACTCCAAACGAACTCAGACGATCCCTAGTCAAAAGACGACCCAGTAGAAGCTTGTAGACACAAAGCTGCATCTTCCTGGCCAGACCCTTGCACCATACAAACTCGTAGTCAAAACTCTGAGGAAAGGTGCGCCGGATGAGGTTGTAGCAACTCCGGAATTGGAACTCCCCAGTTCCTGGAGTTGCTCCTGGCGGCTCCCAAATCCACCGATCAGTAGGCAAGTCTGGATTAATGGAAATAGTACTAATGATCCCACCCAGCTCCTCAGTAAACCGATAAGACTCCGGCCTCCATTCCCCGTCGCGAATGATACGACTGCACGTCAGCCCACGCCTGTCCTCCTGATGTGTCGGAGCTCCCCTGATGTCCAATAGCGAAAGCCGATCTATCCAAGGATCCCGCCAGAGGTCCGTTCCAGACCCATCCTTCATGACCTTCCGGATTGCAGATTTGAGAACCCCCTGTGTCTCAAGACAGTCTTGAAAGTAACTGAGTGATTGTTGTTAGTAGCACACGTCCAAAAGTTGTCCTGCTTCACGTATCTGCTGTGTATCCAGTCAGCCCAGAGAGACCCCCGGTTGATGAATCTCTATGCCAGTTTAAGCGCGGAGGCCTCCCTAATCTCCATCAACGGCCTGAGCCCCACTCCTCCCTCCTTCCTGGGTCGACAAAGCTGCTCCCAGGAGATCGCATGCATACCCCCCTCCAAATGAAATCTGCACCGATCCGCTCCACTTTCCTAACAGTGGCAACAGAGGAGGATGGATTGCAGCCAGAAATGAGCCACAGTCGAAATCACCGATCTGACCAGCCCGATGCGTCCTCCAAATGACAATCCGGCGGCTTGCCAACCTTCCACTCTCCTCTGGACGTACTCCACCAGACTATGACAGTCCTGATCCCGCGCATAGTTGACTGTGAGAGGCACTCCTAAATAGCGCACCGGAAGATCACTCCTCTCGATTCCCAACACATCGGCCCGCTCGTCCTTTTGGGGACATAGGGAGCTGAAGTACACTCTACTCTTTTCTCTGTTCATCTGAAGGCCCGAGAGGGAATTCAACTCTCCCATAATCTCGCTAGCGTCTGCATACCCTCCGTCGATGGTTGGATGAACACCAAGAGATCATCTGCATATATAAGGTGGGTAACTGGGGGATCCACCCTCCTAAACAACGGGACCATCCTCCCACGGTGCACTGCCAGGTCTATCAGACATGTGAAGTATTCCATGATAAGCGTGAACATGTAAGGGGACAGGGGGTCGTCTTGCCTAAGCCCACGATTGCTCTGGAAGTACCCATAAGGAATGCCCTGGATGAGGACAGAGAAAGTGGGGGATGTAATGCACTCCCGGATCAATGCAACCCAGTGGTCCTTGAAACCCATGGCGGTCATCAGATGACAGAGGAAGTCCCGATTGACCATGTCATACGCCTTTCTCAGGTCCAGTTTCATACATGCTTTCTCCCCTCCGGGTTTGCTAAAGTCCCTCACCATCTCATGAGCCAGGAGGCTGTGCTCAGCGATCGACCTCCCTTGATGAACGCAGCCTGATTCGGAGATACCAAGTCCTGCATGATCCCCTCCATCCGCCGTCACGTAAGGTGCGTAATTATCTTATAAAGATAATTACAGCACGCAATAGGTATGAAATCCGCCAATGCTGTCGCTCCCTCCTTTGGCACCAAGGTCAGGAAAGTGTGGTTCAGCTCTTTCAGCAGCTTTCCTTTGGTGAAGAATTCCTGCACCACCTCCAAGACCTGATACTTCAGAGTGTCCCAGTGGCGTTTGTAGAACCCACTGCTAAAACCATCCGGTCCGGGGGCCTTGTTGGGATCCGCCAACTTGACAATTAATTTCACCTCCTCCAAAGTAATAGGGGCAAGAAGGATGCTATTCCCATACGGAGTCACCAATCGCTTCGTAACAACCTTTGGGAACACAGACAGGTAGTCAGTCTGGAAATATAACTCAGAATAGTACTTGACAGCCTCACCTTGGATCTCAGCCGGCGCCCCCACCAGGTTGCCATCAGCATCAAGAAGCTGGGAGATGTGATTCCTATGCTGTCTTGTCCGGATGACATCATAGAAGAACTTGGAACAACGGTCGCCGTCCTTGAGCCAGGAACATTTGGCACGCTGAGCCGTGCTAATCTCCTTTTGCAGCCGCAGGATGTTGACTTCTTCGATCAGCTCCTTCTCTCTTGCCGCCAGGTCCCCATTAAGCATGTCAGATTGCATATCCTGCTGGATAGCCCGCAACTCCGCCTCCTTATCTTCCAAGGTGGACTTGGGCAACCCCTTCACCCAACTCCGAAGAGCCTTCTTCGTGTCCTTGAGATGACGTACCAAGCGAAACTGGACCGTCCCCTCCTGACATCTAGTAAGCCCCTCCGAGACAGTCTCCAGGTAGCCCTCCGAGAGATACCAACTGTTGTTGTACCTGAAAGGGCGAGACTTCCCAGGAGACCGAGAAGTGAAGCCAACACCGATGGGTGAATGATCGCTCGTCCCAGCAGCCAGTCCCTCAGCCGAAGAATTGGAGAAATGTCGGAACCATTTCCCATTGTCCAGGGCTCGATCAAGCTGGCATGCAATCCTGTTCCGGATTGCTTTGTTATGCCAAGTCCAGATGAAGCCTGAGCGAGACAATCCCTGGAGCCCCGCCTGGAGGAGGCATCTCTGGAAAGCATAAAGGATAGAGTCTGGAACTGGGCGACCGCCCACCTTCTCTTCTCGGTGCAGAAGGGCATTGAAGTCTCCGATCAGAAGAAGTGGAAGAGACGTCGAATCTGCAGCAACGACAACACGGGAGATGTCTCTCCACAGGGACTCTCGCCTCCTTCTGTCGTTGTGGCCGTAAACCGCCCCAAGTAAGAACCGAAAATCACCCTTTTTCGAGAAGGAGATGGCAATTAACTGCTCCGTCATCAAGATCAAGTCACCATCCCAGCTCTTCGAGTTCCATCGAACCCAAATCCTGGCCATGTCACACAGAGCCAGGTTGTGAAGTTGGGCCCAATGAGATGGGGTCCGCCGAGCAAGAGTCTTTTCACCTTTGATCTTAGATTCTAATATAACAGAAATGTCGCACTTCTCTCTATGAAGAACCTCACAAATCTCTCTCCACCTCCCTAGCGAACACGCCCCCCTCACATTCCAGGTGATGATAGTCATTAATTAATGAGAGGATGGGTCCCCTGGAAAACATCCGGATCAGCACCTGGGGAATGTGCCACATCCGACGCTAATAGATCCTCATCCATCCCAGTCGGAAAGGCCTGCTAGGGATCAACCTGAGAGAGTGCCAACGTCCAGGCAGGGTTGTCAACACACACCGTCTCATCTCTGTCAGTAGGATGCCCCCCTCCCTGGAGGGGCCGTCACTCAGCGGGACAACATCACGTCGCTTACTACAGTAAACCTGTCCCTCAGTCGATCCGCCACCCCCCTCGCTCCTCGATCCCCGACGCCACCATGCCTCTGGTAATCATACTACTCTGTCCCGGGCAAGTGGTCAACGTCCCACTTGTGGGATCTAGCTGGGTAGAGACAATGAGGCTCAACCCGCCATCACTCACTGGATGTGAAACCCCTCCCACCAAGACCTCTCCACTGTCATCTCTGGAATCCATGTCACAGGGTGAGTCTGGAGCCTCACTAAGGGGAATAGTAGGCTCCACCTGAGGGCCTACCGTCGAACAAGCACTAGCCAGATGCCCAAAACAGGTACAACGTGAACAGGTAGGTGGAACCCATTTGTATTCCACCTTCTGGGTTAGCACATCTCCAGAAGGAATCTCATATTCCACCATCTTCGGTAACTCCCCCCCAGCCCGAATCTCCACAAAAATCCTGGCGTACATCTACCTCGACCGAAAGCCAGTAGCTTCATCCGCCTTGATCGGGGTGCCCACCAAGCTCGCCAGACGAATCAGCAATGGGATACTCCAGAACCGGATAGGGAACTCAGGGAAGCGAATCCATACATGGATGACATTCAGGACTTCCCTCTCACATCTAAGTTCTGGGGTTCATTCCTTCAGAATGATAAGCCTGCCGTCGAACGTCCAGGGGCTGCATTGCAGGATCCTTGCGACATCCTCCGCAAGCCCAAACTTCACATAGTAGAAGCCGTTCTCGTGAGCAAAGAACTCCATACTGCCCTTTGGCTGCCAGACTCGTGCCGCATAACCCTGGATCTGTCCGTAAAAAGGCTTGTTGCCTAGGACGTAAAGCACCAGAGTATTCTTCCAGTAGGCGGTCACTTTCTCTATCTCCTCCGCAGGAAACGAGGCCCGGAAACCCCTCCCTGCCTTAATCGACGGCACGTACTCCATCGATGTGGGACTTTTCGGTCCCACAAGTTTACAAATATCTGTCCAGGACCTTCCAGCCGGCCGTGTAGTCGCCCCATGTGGCCTGGGGACAACCTCCGGGAGGGGAGACCCAGACCCCTGATCCACCACCGTACTCTTTCCCTTATCCGCCGCGGTCGCCTTTGGCCGCCAGCCCACCGATCTCCCAACAGACACCACAGGACCACGGGCCGATGGCCGTGCCCCTGACCCGCCCTGTCGTCTGTCAGCAGGATGACGATCCCTAACATGGTCCTGTCCTCCTCCTGCCTTTCTCCCTGTCTTCGTCACGCGACGACGCGTAACCGTCGTCTATCCTCCTCCCTCCATCTGCCCCCCCTTGAGATCCATATCCGGCTCCGAATTCGAAGTTAGGGGCGTTGGAGACACCCCGCAGGATCCGATCCCCGTCCGAAACTGAAACCGACCCCCCCACCGCCGTAGGGGGACCGCCCGACCCCCCCGCCTTCGTTCCCGCCCCCGCTCCCCTCGCCTTGGGGGGGGGGGAGGGGGCGCCGCCGCTCGCAGCAGATCCGGGGGTCCGCTTGACCCCCCCATCTTTGCTCCCGCCCCCCCCCCCCCCCCCACTGCCTGGGGGGCGCCGCCGCTCGCATCAGATCCGGGGGGTTCGCCCGATCCCCCCACAAACGATCCCGCCTCCCCCCCCCCCCCCCCCCCCCCCCCCCCCCGCCTGGGGGGGCGCCGTCGCCCGCAGTGGATCCGAGGGGTCTGCCCGACCCCCCACCCCCCCCACCCACGATCTCCCCCCTCCCCCTCTCCGCCTGGTGGGGTGCCGCCGCCGACCTGGGGGCAGCCCGCCCCCCCTTCTTCCCGGACTTCCTCCCCCCGCCGGCGAGGGGATCAGTGGCCGCGGGGGAGGAACCCTAGCCACTCGGTTGCCCGCTCCCGCACCCGAGTTCTCCATCATATATATATATATATATATATATATATATATATATATATATATATGTAAAGAAAAGGGGTGAGAGTGTGTGTGAGAAATGAGTATGGCTGCTGGTATAGGGCTACTGTTAGACTAAAAATCTGAGAATAACTTACATAATATATATAAATACATATATACACTTTATAAATATAAGTATCTATCAATGGATATAAAGGATTTATATATATATATATATATAACATATGTATATATATGGGCATAGAATGAAATGAGGGTGTGTGCTGTGTGTGTTTGCTGTGTAGTAGGGGCTGCCCCCAAACCAATACACAACTCAACTGAACCAATATCCCCTAAAAATATATAGGCCTATATATCTATATATACTAACACTATACATAATATAGATATCTATATACAATGAAACTATATACATATAGATTTATATACCATGAATGTAACCATAGTTTAACTACAAAATCAAAATCAGAAATATCACCAAACCTAACTCTAAAATTCAGAAATATGAGTTTAACTCATATATATATATATATATATATATATATATATATATATATATATATATATAGCTATATATCAATTTGACAATATATATATATATATATATATATATATATATATATATATATATGCAAAGAAAGCTATAACATATAGATTATAATCATTTGAATGTAAACATTAGATCAATATACAAAATCAAACTCATAAACTAAACTAAAACCAATATCAAACTCATAAATATAAGTTTAAATCTCAAAAATCCGATTTCAAACCAAAAACTCAATTCAAAATAACCCAACCGAAACCCGAAAACCAACTCGACACCCAAAACGCAAAATACACAACTAGAACTCGCGAAACTTGGCAAACACGAAGGTTTATACGCGTGTGACATGCTCGAATACTCACAGGGTCGAACCTGTGTCCGTATCGTGTCCAATCAGTGCGTATCGGAAGAGTCCGTACACGCGTGAATGGAAACGTGTTCGTGGGCACGTGCCGCGCTCAATAGAACGCCACACGCAACCTGTGTCCGTATCGTGTCCAATCAGTTTCTCTTCATTGGCTAAAATGTTAGGGTAGCAATGGTGATTCATGTGACAAGATAAAGAAATGATAGAAACTTTTCTTTCCGCAAAGGGCATCACTGAATCTTAATAGTTTCCCCTAGAGTGATCTTTTAATATTGAATTTGCTTTTTACCTTAGAGATGCAACTAAAACAGTTAATATTCCATGGCCTGTCTCATCCTCATAAAAACCTCCAACTTTGTTACAGAAGTATTATTATTCCTTACCTACTTATCAAAACAACTGAGGAAAAAGGTCCTAACTCCTAAGCGTACCAAGTACCTAAATAAGATATGACAATTGCCTCCCATCCTACAATATATTACTAGCTTTTCATAACATTGGATTCATCTCTTTGGACCCTTTAGGGATTAGATATTCCATTGTTGAGATGACTTAAAAATAATGATGATAGTGAATGGTGTCAATGATTGCTGATGTAAGTAAAAAGCTTTTTCTTGTACCTTATTTGCAATGTTACATGTTACATTTCTACTTTATAATGGACTGTTAATGCTGAGACGACGTGGATGAACATAGGTGATGTGAACTATGCTGATATATTGGACATTCCATCCCACTATCTTATGATTTATGTTGTTAGTATCTTACGATTCACAATACATATCTTACGAGAATATGGATTTTGGAACTAGATAGAAGTGTAAAGATAAAACAAATAAAGAATTTATGAGAAGATATAAATTAAATCAAGTTTCTATTTGGATTTAGAAGTATAGACTTAAACTCTTACAGCTATTGTATTATGCAAAACATGATAGGATACGCGATACATGATACGATAGACAAGCAAACCAATACACGAAAAGTATCGTGAAATGACAACCTAGCTTATGATTCTATCGAGCATGTATGATTTGACATATATTTCCTACTATAGCTATCTTTCTTGTCACTCAAAATTAATGTTCTTATTGCTAAAGAAGATTTAATACAGTTGTCAATTTCCTCCTAGTTTGCTATAGTGGATTTGTTGTATTGTAATTTTCAACTTTTTATAGCATATTTTGCTTATTTATTTTCATTTTCTGCCATTTCACAGATTACAGATTTATCAATACCACATTTCTTGGCAGCAGCTTTATTTTCTGCTCAAAGCAGCGAGAGACTAGTATTCTACAGAAGTGCAAAACTTCTGCTTTTCTTGTGTTTCTCGTCTGCAATATTCAGGTTAGTGTCTTGGACATGGATGATATTCCTCTAAATCCTTATCTCACTAAAAACTTTAGTTTTTATATTCTGCACCTCTTCTTTTATATCATGTCAAGGATTCATGTAGGCCAAAAACAAAATTGAGGCTAAGAAAAGGATATGGTAGTTTCCACTACAGAGGGGATTTCTCTTAATAGGGCTTAATGGAAGAAAATAGTTCACGTATTTGATCTGAAACATTTGGGATAATGGCTTTCTTATTGATGTGCTTTAATATCAAGTATATGGGAGTCTCCATAACTGAGAAATCAAATTCATGAATAAGATAGGCATAATCAACCTTTTCGACCATAGACTGTTGCTAAGTTAAATATCTGCAAACTTGGATGTTCTAATGGTTGTAAATTGTTTCCTTGAAACCTTGGTAACCAGTCTGAGTTAAACGGTAGGATAGGTTGTATAAAGGAGAAGTTCCTTTCAGGAACAGAAACCCTTATTGTTCATAGTCTCAGTTATGACAGGGAAACCTGAACCTCAACAGTTTTATTTTGATTCGAAGTTGCTGGTTGATCTACCACAAAGTTCCTTTAGACTTCGGGCTGAAGGAACATGGTCTCTCCTCCATCCATTGCCAATTAAGCAGACTCTATCTTACCTAAGGATGACGGGGAAACCTGAACCTCAACAGTTTTATTTTGATTTTGAAGTTGCTGGTTGATCTAAGAAATAGTTTCCTTCCGACTGCTGGCTAAAGGAACATGGTCTCTCCTCCAACCTTTACCAATTAAGCTGCCTCTTTGTTACCTGAAGATGACATAGCATATCCGGACTCCCCAAAAAGCTCAGAATTTTCAGCTGAGTTGGACTTTGCCTATCAGAGATTAAAAATTGTAAAGTAGTTGATGTTTTCCTTCGACCCTAGCATGTCAACTGACGCTAATCTGCTGCTTCCCAATAGTTTTGCCAGCCACCAACTTTGGTACTATATGATGGATATCCACTTCACATCCAAGTTGGGAGCGTGCGCTAATAATTTTTTTTAATGTTTATTAATTATTGTTATTAAAATTTATAATATATTAAAATTTATTAGAATTTATAAAGTTCAGTTCAAAGTTCAAAGTTACAGATAGATCATTCGCATGGTGATTTATATGATGCCAATGTAAGTAATCCTTAGATTCTTCCTACTTTGATGAACATGTATTAAATTTTTTTTCAACTTTCTTTCGAATTTTTTTGTCATCTTTTAAAATTCTGGTCATGGAAAACGTTCATATCGTCGGAGAAATGCACTTCCTTTGACGGGAAGAAAATGCACTTTCGTCGTCGGGAAAGCGAGCTCCCGTCGCTGAAGAAGCGAGCTCCCAAGTCATTCCTAAGTAAGAACGTCGAATCGAGGTTCTTACTGAAATTTGTTGGCCTTCTAGGAGATTCTAGCTCCTAAGGTTTGAATATGTGCATCCTGAACTAATAAATGCTCTAGTAAGGAGTGATAAGATATTAGTTAAAGGAGCCTTTAGGGCTAAGGGTGGGCCTAAATGAACATTGATTGAGGTTCTAAAGAAGGATATGCTTTTGGTTAGTGTTACAAAGGACTTGGTATTTAACATAGCTGGATGGGAAAAAAGGATTCGAACACCCCAAAATTTTGGGATAAAGTCTTGTTGTTATTGTTAGTTTTATTTTAGTGTAGTAGGTGAAAAGGAGGATTACATTAGATTAGGTAATTATATGTAAAATATTATTATTATGGATTTACATTCTTTGTATAAGGGTGGTGGCTTTGTATAAGCAAATTTTCATAGTTCGCAGTGTCGGCCGATATCGATATGTATTGGCCATATCGTATCGGTTTTGGCATGTCCCGATCTGATACCATCCGCTATTGATGCCACTGCCTGGTTCTTTTTCTTAGTCAATTTGGCAGAGAAAAGTTGGAACAAAACAGAAAAAGTATGGAAAAACATTGTCAACACAATAATTTGGTTGTGTCGAGGATTGACAATGTTACAATTTATCGATAGGATTCCTCATCGACACACTATACCATTATCAATTGTTGAAGTTGTATACCCATATAAATATTATTCCCTTAAAAACTATTTATTGTGGTTGTACTTGTAGTGTTTAAAGGTAAGTAAACAAACAATAATATCTATTGCGGATGAGTGATTTAACACATTTAAATATTATCATTTAAAACTAATGAAAAACAACATATAATATATAAACCTGCCTAAATATGTACCAAATAATTTTCTAGCTTTTTAAAATACTTTTTATCATTTCTTGATTTTTGAATGGAAGAACCCGACCCGATACTCCTATCCGAAACTGCCGATATCGATACTCATAGGAAGGGTCCGAAACCAGTAACGATACCGATACTAGAACCTTGCAAATTTTATATTTGTTAGGAACATGACATTTATGTTCTATGTCATTTTGGTCTAAGTTTCTGATTTCGATTTTGATTCTTAAATTTATTCTTTGTCATAAAGGTTATTATATATAGTGCATCTGTATAGTCTCCTTTAGTCCACATCTAATAATGTATTACACATCTAATAATGTATTACGAGAAACACCGAAGATCATCCTATATATATGTACCCAAAGCCGCCTTCAGTTAATTCTATATGTAAATCGAGTTGGTATCAGAACTAGGGTCTCTGGTTCTCCTACTCTCTCTCTTTCATGCCACCTCTATCTTCTTCCCCTCCCATGCTCGCCACCCTGTGCCTCCCTGCTCGATCCACCTCCAGTTATCCTGAAGCCATGCTGTCCTGACACCTGGACCAATGATCCATATCCCATCCTCCATCCTGGCGCCTACCTCTAGCCTCCCTCGACCTCAACGATCTTTTGACGACCCACCCGTACTCTTCTCTCACAACACCCTATAACACCCACCTCCACCTACTCTTCTCCTCTATAACACCCTATAACACCCACCTCCACCTACTCTTCTCCTCTATAACACCCTATAACACCCAAAGGATCCTTGTGCCTACTGACATAGTAGCCAAAGCTTGCTAAAAATCTCCCTATTCGAAGTTTGTCTCTTTCAACGATCCTTGTGCCCACTGACCTAGTAGCCAAAGCTTGCTAAAAATCTCCCTATTCGAAGTTCGTCACTTTCAACTTTGGGCTTATATTCCATGAGTTGATCACTTCTAGATCTGCTTTTGTCCTTGTATAAGTGTTGTTGCCCCTATTATTAGTGGTCATTTTATTTTTGTTCCAACACTTACATGCAAGCCATGTACAACTTGATGGGGAGAGTTCAGCAGAATATTTCTCTTATCAATTTCATCCTACTCTTGCGAATTTTTTCTTCTCTACTAATGCAGTCTTCATCCGACTGTTTACTGCTATTGTACTATCTTTTGTCGTATGTTGGCTCTTACTACTGCTGTTATTGTTGTAATCCTTATCTAACCGTCTACCCTGCCTGGAGCCCTTATCTGTCTACTCTTCCTGCAATCTTTATCTGTTTTTCTACCTAGTCTGCAGTCTTCTGTTTTTCTACCTAGTCTGCAGTCTTTATCTAACTGTTTACTTTGTTGTTTCCTACTGCTATAGTCCTTGTTTGACCGTCCACTGTTGCAGCTTCTCTTTGGTCATTTGTCGACCAGTGCATATTTGCTTCTTCATGACTGGATGATCAAGCCACTTCTAACATCTTCTCCTACTGCATTTTTCTACTAATGATGGTGATTATGCGTTCTTTTGCTAATGCTTCTGTTCTACTATGATTTTGAACTCTACCAGTTTTTACTTTACGTAGCAAATTGAGCATATTTGTCATAAATGCTCCAACTTGAGGGGGAGTGTTAGATATAATGCTCTTATGTAATCTCCTTTAGTACCACATCTAATAATGTTTGCTGAGGAACATAACTCATCCTATATACGTGTACCCAAACCTTCTCAATAACATATCCCATTTAGTTCTTTCTATTTACATACAATGTGTGTACAGCTCCAGACTAACAAACTTTACCTATCGATCCTAAATCTACCATTTGGATCCTTTGCTGACAATAGTGTGCTTGTTTTCAGAGTATCTAAAAAAAGGTTCTAAAGCAGCAGAATCCTTTTTGTAATCGTAGCATATACCAAACAGTTCCATAGCTAAAGTAGATTTGGAAGTAAGAAACAAACTCCTCTCTATTTTGTCTTAGGCTTATAAGTAGAACTGCATTTCATTGTTGCTTTAGGTGTTTTGTATCTTTTCCGTATATATTATGCTTTCGAGCATGTGCTAAATTTCTTGAAAAGCTTTCTGGTTTCTTGTTTCGTGATGTTTCACTTGATAAATTCATGAACTCTTTTACATGAAACTTTCCCCATATAATTATGAGATTTTTGTGCATGCAATGTAAAAATTCGTCTCTTTGTACCATTTGTCCCACTTTCTTGCACCTTTTTGGCATATCCATTGAACTGTGTCATACATCTCCGTGAGTCTAAAAATGTAGTTCTGTATCATGAAGAACTTGAGATTCTGACCGCAAATTTTGCTCTCTGATGTTCAGTGGTTTGCGAAGTTGCTGCTTTGGTTTTGCTAATATGATATTGGTAAATCACTGATTGTATTCCTGATTTATTTATTAGGTTTCTTTCTTCATAATGGTTTGAATTTTCAGCAGAAGAGAAAGTTCTTACTTCTTAGGATTCATATTGTCAAACTCTTGCAGGTTAAGCGAATGAGAGAAAGGCTGTACCATGCTCTACTTTTTCAGGTCACAAGTGTAGCCTTTGGATTATATGGAAGTATATAACTAGTGCAGCATATCCATTGTTTTCTGGCCCATTTTCTCATCCTGAACTCTTTATTGTTATCTCATTCGACTCAGGATATGTCCTTTTTTGACGAAGAAACAGTTGGTAATTTGACTAGTAGACTTGGCTCAGACTGTCAGCAAGTATCCAGAGTCATAGGCAATGATCTTAATCTGATAACTCGCAGTCTACTACAGGTTCTTTATCTCATAGAACAAATATATTCTTCTTTATGGGTTTATCTGGTTTGGAAAGTCTGTATATTTATAATTTTTTTTTTATCAGGGAACAGGTGCATTGATATACTTATTTATATTATCGTGGCCTCTTGCACTGTCTACAGTGGCGATCTGCTCTGTCTTTGGCATAATATTGCTCTTTCATGGCCAGTAAGGGTTTAAAATTAAGTTACTCCTTTGCTTAGCTTAGTTTCCTTTTCCAAATAGATTTCATATAAACTATTTCCTTTAAGTGCTATTGTAAGTAGATGTGTAATACTACTTTCTCTCAGACTAGAAATAGTTCGAACTCTGTAAGAGATGGCTTAGCTTGTTTCTTGCACTTCATTTTTTGTGCTTTCCCTGAAACAGCCCCTCCATAAAAATGGGGGTGAGGCTGTATATCATGACCTTCTATGAACCATGCATTGGTGAGAGCCTCATTGCCCTGGGACACCCTTAGTTGTCCTTTTGCATGGGGCATGCCTGTCTTTGAGATTTTTTTCTGACCCTTTTCCTGATGAATAGGTACCAGAAAAGAGCAGCAAAAATATCTCAAGAGTTCACTGCATGTTCTAATGAAGTAGGGGAATGCGTTGGTTTAGTTTTTTTTTTTTGAAAATTGCAACATATGTTCTTAACACTTGATGAAAATTTCTTGTTTTATCTATTTATTCAATCAGGTTTCACAAGAGTCGTTATCCTTAATGAGGACAGTACGAGTTTATGGAACAGAGGAACAAGAATTTCGAAGGCAAGATATCCTCTCTTGTTGACATTAGCCGGCCATGTGATCTGCAAACATGAGCAGCCTCTCTCATGGTCTCATTTCCTGTCAATTGTATAATGACCTGTATAACTAATGCTAATGTTATTGTCAGATACGCAAAATGGCTGGATAATCTGTTTGGTATAGGCTTGCGTCAGAGCTTTGCATATGGCTATTGGAGTCTGAGCTTGAGCTTTCTTTATCACTCCACTCAGGTCTCTATCATGAGCTTTATAATAAGATTTTAAAATTTCTCTAAATATCTTGTTTGAGAACATGCTATACATAACACTGATACCCATTTCGCCGGAGGGGTCATAGATGGAAGCTTGGAAAATTGCATGAGAACAGGAAATTCCCATGTCGAAACTTGGGAATGCCTTGGCGCCTGTGCACGGACACGGATATGACATGACATGGTAAGGACACGGTGACATGGACACGCCATATATTTTGGTGTGTCCTACTATATTTTGGAATGTCTGGGTTGTGTCCAATATGTGTCCGATAAGTGTCCAACATGACACAACCTAGATTTTTTGAATGTCCGTGCTTCCTAGCTTGGCGCTCTACCTTCTCTATCACTCCACTCAGATCTGTTTGTTGTGTTTTAGAAATGAAACATTAAATGATTCCCACAGATAACATGTTCAGAAGACATTTGTACACAAACTTGTATCATCTTTGCCAGAGGGCTGATAGATGGATGCTTGAGAATTTACTTGAGAAAAAGGGAAGTCCCAAGTTCAAGTTTGGAAGGGCTGGCTGACCACTGGTTCTAGAGAAAGCAGCGGTCACAGATAGAAACATACATACTTAGAGACTATTTCCACTCATAGGGGGCGTGGAGCCCGTTGGTTTACAGGTGCACGCACCAGACTATCAGCTACAGTATGACACATTTGGAAAGAAAGGAATCGGTGCACATTCGATAGCTTGCAGACGACAACGGTGGGGTCCTGCACAATATAGAATATGATGTAATTAATATGAGTTGACTGAAGTAGGGATGTAACATGTTCAAAAACAATAAACTTACCTTTTCTATATATATATATATATATATATATATATATATATATATATATATTTTGGAAAGGGAAACTTTATTGAAGTATCAGGCGCAAAATGCCACAACCTATACAAGTAAGAGTGCCAAGCGCCAAACGACTACAACTACAACGAAAAAGCGCAAAGCGCCAACAAAACGACATCCCCAAAAAGGGACCCGAGGCTAAGACAGGGCCTCCCAAAAGCTATCCGAGGAGTGCGGGCAGCGCCTCCTGACTTTATGAATCTGTCTGATAACCTCCCTGTTCAGTTGGGTAGGAAGGTATTGGCGGCCTTCGTACCTGAATTTGTTCCGATTCTTCCACAAGACCCATATCCCAACGGCTGCGACGATCTGACGCCCATGAGAACTGCTCCAGCTGGCCAGGAGATCGTTGAAGCCCCCAGGAAGATGATCCTGCCGGCACTTGGAGTTGAGGCTAGTCCACATCTGCGAAGCGAGGTCTCCGGAAAGAAGGACGTGCTCCACCGTTTCTGCTTGATGAGAAGTGCAGCAGTGGCATCTCGATGCTAGGCTGAATCCGAAAGAGGTGATGGAGTCGTCGGTGGGAAGCTTCCGGCGTTGGGCTCTCCAGATCAGTATCGACCATTTGTTGGAAATGCATGGCTGCCAGTAAGGTGCGATGAAGGAAGACAGCACTCCGATGCCTCTCACCACAATTCTGACGGTAGCCAGCGAGAAAATGCCACCAGGATTGGGGGTCCACCGCAGAGCGTCCGAATCGCCGGAGATCTGCAAATCCACAGCGGCGAGACTGGTGGCTGCTGCCTGACCGAGCCAGTCTCTGACTCTGTCCTACCTCCAACCAGAGCCGCTGTCCCACATATCTCGGATCTCGCAATTGTGGAGGGGTGTTCGCGGAGGGGTGGATGACCTCGTCCCCCAGCCAACGTTCATGGCACGCTGATGGACGACCGTTGCCCAGCTGAAGGCGAATTAAGGGTTCAGCGAGATGACGGCCACGGATGATGCGTCGCCAAGTCGTCGAGGATCTGTTGTTGACAGCGGCCGTCGCGGGGTGGGATGCTCTGAAGTATCTAGCCTTCATGAATCGAGTCCATAGAGAGTGGTCCGTGCGCAGCTTCCACCATAACTTCATGGAGCATGCGTCAACAATATGCTCTAATCTGCTGAAGTCCAGCCCTCCTGTGGTTGGTTTGGCCATGGTGTCCCAGCTGGCCCAGTGGTGCTTGTCCTTGCCTTTAATGTGTCCCCAAAAGAAGTTGGCGAAGAGGGATTCCTACGAGGAAAGGACCTTCTTTGGAGGGGAGCAGACGGCCAGGGTGTGGACGGGGATGGAGGAGAGGACGTGCTTGATCAGAATCATTTTGCCATCCGGAGATAGGGTCGCGTTGTGTCATCCCTCGATCTTCTTCCTAATTTTGCTCACCAGATCCTCGAAGATGCCGGAGTTAGATTTATCGTACATCTGCGGACACCCAAGGTAGGAGAACGGGAGATATGCGGTGGTGAAGGTCAGATTGGATAACAAAGCTGAGTGGTTTCTGTCTGCTTTGTGGTGAGTGTAGATGACGCTTTTGTTGTTGTTAACGCATTGGCCGGAGCATCTGGCGTATCTCTTCATCGTTCTGTTGACCACCTCGACGGACCCGATGTCGCCAGATGAGAAAATGAGGATGTCGTCGGTGTACGCGAGGTGAGTGATAACGGGACAGCCGGTGGTGGTATGGAAGTGGTGGAAACGAGGAGTGTTTGCCATACTTTTGAGGTTCCTACTGAGGGCTTCAGCTGCGATGATGAAGATGGTGGCGGATAGAGGGTCCCCCTGTCGCACTCCTCGGCTGGAGGTGAAGAACCCCTCGGCTTGTCCGTTGATGACGGTGGATAACCAGGAATTGCTGACAGATCTGAAGATGATGTCAATCCAAGATTCGGAGAATCCAAATGTCCTGAACACCTAGATCATGAATTGCCAGTCCAGGCGATCGTAAGCTTTCTCTATGTCAAGTTTTATGGCGACGTTGCCCCCTCTGGACGGGAATTTCATGCATGTGACCATCTCTTGAGTGAGAAGGATGTTGTCAACGATGTTTCGCCCCTTAACAAAGTCGCTTTGCTCTTCGGAGATGATCTTGAGAAGGAGATCGGACATGCAGATAGCGATAATTTTCGAGATGATTTTATTGGCAAAGGTGCAAAGGCTCATGGGGTGGAAGTCTTTGAAGGTTTCCGAGTTGTCTTTTTTGGGAATGAGAATGAGATTGGCCCTGGAGATGGATTTCGGGTAATTCGCCCCTTGGAAGAAAGCGATTGTAGCTTCTAGGAAGTCGGATTCGATGATGTCCCAACACGATCTAAAGAAGACCTCGGAGAAACCGTCTGGCCCGGGGGCACTGTGTTCGTCAAGAGTCCAGACAGCGGACTTGACTTCCTCCGCGGAGGGAATGGACAGAAGCTGCTCATTCTCTCTATCGGTGATGAGGTTGGGGACGTCGGACAAGTACTCGACGTCCTTGACGATGGCATCTTTGGAGAAAAGTTTGGTGTAAAAGTTGGCGGCGGCCTCTGAAATGCTCTTCTGGTCATCCAGCAAGATGCCGTTGGCATCGGAAATTCGGTGCAAATTAAGCTGTTGTCTGCGGCCTTTGACGCAGGAGTGGAAGAAGATGGAATTACGGTCCCCCTCGTTGTCCCAGGTTAATCTGGCTTTCTGCTTCCAGAATTTCGTCTCAACCTTCAGCCTGGACTTGAGAATCGCTCTAGCTAGGTTGAGCGCAGCACGGGTCTCCTGTGATCTACCCGTGGCGTACAGGATCTCAGCTCGGGTTACGTCGTCCTCTGCAGTTCTGATTGCTTGGAAGATGTTGCCGAAAGCGGACTTGCTCCAAGTCGAGAGAGCCTTCCTAGTAGCTTTGAGTTTGGCTGCGACCCGGGCTAGAGGATCGGGATCATCCGTCGAATTCTAAGCGGAAGCCACAATGGTTTTGAATTGTGGATGATGTCTCCAGAAGTCTAGAAAACGGAAAGGTTTTTTGATGCGGTTAGAGTTGTTGCTAATCTCGATTAGGAGGGGGGAATGATCAGATTCTGTGGTGTTAAGATGGGAGAGGTTGGAGATCAGGCCCATGTCGGACCATTTGTCGTTGACCAGGGCGCGGTCCTGGCAGGAGTATTGTCGACGGGCGCTTTCCTGCATGTTGCACCAGGTGAAAGCGTTACCGGAGAATGGGAGGTGGGTTAAGTGGGCGTTGAAAAGAAAGTTGTTGAAGTCGTCCATGGCCGGTTGAGGGGGCGGACGACCCCCAGATTTCTCATCTCTGCAAGAAATCGTATTGAAGTCGCCTAAGCACAGCCACGGAAGGTTGTTGAGGGGGGGGGGGGGTGAGTGTCCAACAGGTTATCCTAGAGAAGCCTGCACTCTGGGATGTCACAGCTGCCGTGAACTGCGAAAAGGAGGGATCGGGCCCGGAGCGCAGGGTGTTCCACCTAGCAAGAGAACGCCTGTCTTGAATCCTGGGCGATTCCAAACTTGATCTCAGCAGCAAAAAAGATCCAAATGTCATGGCATCCAGCGACTGCAGACCGGAATCCGAGCTGGAGTTGAATGCCTTTGAGACGTCTTTGGAGAATTTTGGGTTCTATGATCACTAAGATGTCGATCCGATGGGTTTTCTTGAGGCTGAGGATTCTATTCAGCGTCGGTTTATTGGCCTGTCCTCTCACGTTCCACGAGAGGATGTTAAGCATTTGAGGGGGGGAGGGGGGAGTTTGTGTGGAGCTTCACGGATGACCTCGTGGTCCTTGCCGATGGCTGCTCTTGGGTGCTCTTATTCTTCTTAATGTTGGATTTTTTTGGGGTATTCTTGATAGTCCCGGTGAGGTTCTCTGCCGCCCCGGGCGGTACTGGAGAATTGTTCCCAATATTCTCCGTCGGGGTGGGGGTGTATTCATTTTCGATTTCTTCCAGAGCGCACAGGGGGTTGCCGGGGTCCAGAAAACCTGCCTCCTTGGCCTGTCGAAACCTTTCCGTGGCTGCTAGGTCAATGAAGTGCGGATTAGCCTTGCTAGAGTTGTCGGGGTTGAGCAGAGAGTCGACTGTGATCGCTGGCTTTGGAGGGATGATCAAATCCTGCTGCACCGCCCTGCCACTGGACTGCGGGGCAATGTCCGACCGGACATCTACGTGCTGCAAGCTTCTGCTGAGGGGCAGGGGGATTTCGACTGGACATCGGCTGACGGCACGCTTCCGCTGTTGGGAGGGGGCATTTAAGGAGAAGATTGGAAGGGGAGGTGGTGGTGGAGAGGCTTTCAAAAGAGTTGCTGAGGGGGATGGATAGGGGTTCGTATGGAACAATGGCTGTTCTAGATGGGGAGTGGGAGCGGGGTCTGGGGGAGTAAGCGTTGCATTCGATAAGGAGGGTGGAGTTGAGGATGGGGTCTGGAGGAGCTCTAGGTGAAAGGCGAGCCTCCTCCGGAGCTCGCAGTTTGCGAGGAGCCGGCTTCTTGAGCTCAGGGTGTGCTCAGAAACAGTGTTTCAATGAGTGACCTCTCATCTGACAGTGTTTGCAAAATATGATGTTGTTGTCATATACCAGCTGTTGGACGTGCGTCAGACCCCCGAGCTCGATCTGGATATGAGTTGGGGGGGGGGGGGTCGAGCGCTAGGTCGAGTTCAACGCAGATCTTTGCGTAGTTGCCTTTGGATAGGTTTCGGGTTTCTTCGGCAATGGCCACGAGAGTACCGAAGGAGCTGGCGATCCTCTTAAGAGCCGCAGGCGCGAAGCAGACCAGTGGGAGGTTGGGGAGGGTGACCCACGCCGATATGATCGTTGAGTCGACCTTGGGGTTGAAATTAGGGGACCATTTGACAATCTTGACGTTCTGGGTGTCGATTCTGATGGTGCCTTTTGCCCACACTTTAGTTTAGTCAGAGTTCGAAGAGAGGTGGAGGAACATGTGTTTGGGGTCCAGCGGGACGACCTGGTAGGCGGAGGAGAGGCTCCAGCCGGCGATAGCTTCCTTGACTTTGGCAATTTTAGGACATCCTGACGAAAATTTGAATACGAACGTCTTCGCAAAGGTGGAGGAGAGGGAGGAGATCTCGACGGCTGAAAAGGGAACACGGATGGGGATGCCATCAGAGGGAGTCGGAAAATCCACGTCGGGGAGGATGATCTCCTCCACCGGGGGGGCGAGCGACCTTACGCGGTCCGGCCGGAGAGCCGCAGCGTAGGATGGGGCAGGATAGGGGTTCGCAACACCCGCGGAGGAAGGGGAGGGAGAGTGCCCAGGAAGCGAGGAAGGGGGGGCCGCTGAGGAAGTCGGCGACGGCGCCGAAGGGGAGATCCCAGATGGTTGAGCAGTGGAGGGAGGCGCAGCGGAGGAGGGCCCAGACTGCAGGGACGGCGACAGGAGAACCGGCCATCCGTCGACCCCCGCGTAAGACGAGGGGCCACGGAGTAGAGCAGCGTCCTGGGAGGGATGCGCATGGGGCACGTCCGAGGGGGACTTCCCTCCGGTTCCAACGGCCGGGGAAGCGGAGGAGGCGTGGCCAAGATCCGGGTAGGCGCAAGCACCAGGGGCGCTGGGCGCATGACTGGCTGGGGGAGCTCCAGCGCCTAGAGGGGGGGGGGGGGCGCATAGCCTGACTGAGCAGGCCGGGCGCATAGGCCCAATAGGGTGGCGCATGCCCTGCGTGCAGAGTAGCAGGCGCATGGCCAGACTGAGGATGAGCGCCGGGAGGCCGAGCGCATAGGCCCTCAAGCGCATGTTCGGCAGAAGGGGCGCTAGCGCCAAGAGGAGGGGGCGCATAGCCTGACCGAGCAGGCCGGGCGCATAGGCCCACAAGTGAGGGCGCATGCCCAGGGGGCATAGCAGCAGGTGCATGGCCGTGCTGCTGCGAAGCTTCAGGCGCATGGGCACAAACCCCTGTAGTAAGGGGGGAGCGGGCGCATGGCCCATGCTCCGCGCTTTCCCGGGGGGGGGGGGGGAAGGCGCGGTTCGAATTTGAATTCGAAACAGCCAAGGAAGCCATCGCGGACGGGAAGGGCCGGGGCAGCGATGAAGCCGATGTAGCCGGGGCAGCCACCGCGACGGGGACGCTGGTGGAGGGCGGCCACCGGAGCGGGGGCTGAACGGAGGACGAGTCGGGGGCGGGAGCAGGGAGAGGCCACCGAAGCTTGGCCGCGATCCCGGCTGGGACGAGGCCAACCATGGACAGCTGGGCGCTCGTCCAGGCGAGGTCTGGGTGATGGGGAGGGGCTGGGGGGGGCACCCAAGATGGACGGAAGCATGCCACCTGAGGGCCCCGGCGACGGACGGCTCGAAACGCCGGGTGCGTTCGACCGCTGGGGGCGAGGCCGGGGGAGATACGGGTGGCGGAATGCAGCTAAAGACATCCTGCCCCGTCGACGGTGACGGACAGAGGAGAGGAGGGGTTGTCGGCCGAACATGGCGACGGGAGGGCTAAGCGTGACGGCCGCGCGCGGCGTCGGGGGGAGGGATCGAACCGCCACGTCGCGAGCTCCGGGGTGCCGTGCGGGGAGAGGCGACGAGGAGAGAGGAGGAGATCCATCAGAGGGGTGAGGGGGGTGGCTCCGGACGGGGAGGGGCACCGCCGGGGTTAGCAGCCGGCCGGTGAGTTCCATGGGGAAGACAAAGGGGGGGGGGGGGGCGCACGTGAGCGAGCAGCATCTTTTCTATATATATATATATATATATATATATATTTGGAATAAGGGTAAATTTTATTCCACGCAAATCGCAGTAAAGATATTACAATATACTATTATCACATCTCTCACTCCCAGTTAAGGGACCATTACAGATACATCGAATTCTATATTATGTAGAATTCCTACAGGCGGAGTAGCCAGCCGCTCAAAGATACGCCTGTTACGCTCCCTCTCGACGTGTCAAACTGATGCTGCAAGTCTAACTCTAGCAATCTTGGCCCAACCAGGGTCCATGCCTCGGCGATCTCTGATCCAGCTGCGGATCCCCCGTATATCTCTAGCACTGCCAACTCCACCCATTGATCGCACGCACTGCTCTGACCAGATGTGCCTAGTCATCGGACACTCAAAGAATAGTTGGCCCATAGATTCGGCGTCACCTGTACAGAGTACGCACTTCGGGTCTAGAATCTGCATCCCAAACCTGAGAAGTCTGTCCCTCGTCATCAACCTGCCTAGAAGGAGTTTGTATGAACAAAGCTGCATTTTGCGAGCAATCTCCTTTGGCCAGATAAAGTCATACTCCTCAATCCTGTCATGTGGAGTCCGAACCAGATTGTAGCAACTTTTAAGACGGAATATCCCTGACCCTCCATCCGAACCATGGTCAACCCAACTCCAGGAGTCAGCAGGCTGGCTACTATCAATAGTGATCTGACGAATCGCCTCTCCAAACTGAGCAGTGAATGGATACTCCTCAGGTCTCCAGATCCCATCCCTGATGATCTGACTACATTTTACCCCCCTGTCCGCGTCTCTGTCCATCTGTGCACCCAAGATCTCTAGGAGGGAACCATTACCCATCCACGGGTCGAGCCAGAGATCAGTGTTCGCCCCATCTTACATAATCCTGCATATAGCGGACTGGAGAACCGGTCTGCACCGAAGGATAGCCTTAAATGAGACCGAGAAATTGTTATCTATCTTGCATGTCCAGAAATTCGTCCCCCGTAAATATCTGCTAGCCAGCCACTCTACCCAAAGCGAACCTCCCTTGATGAACTGCCACGCCATCCTCACCACAGATGTCTCCCTAACCGCCCGTAGAGGTCGCAACCCCACTCCTCCTTCCTCCCGGGTCCGACAGAGTTGTTCTCAAGCGATCGCATGCATACCTCCTCACCAGATGAAATTTGCACATATGGTCTCCACATTTCTTATGGTAGCTACCAGAATCTGAATCGACTGCAACCAGAACATAGGATGCCAGAAATAACAGACATCACCAGCTCAATACGGCCACCAAAAGATAGTCCAGCTACCTGCCAGCCTTCCACTCTCCTTTGGACAAAATTCACCAGGCTGTGACAATCTTGATCCCTAGTATAATTGACCGTCAACGGCACCCCCAGATACTTCACCGATAACTCTCCTTTCTCCACTCCCAGAGCAAGGGCCCTTTCCTCCTTGAGGGTGCACTGAGAGCTGAAATAAACCCTGCTCTTCTCCCTATTCAGCTGAAGCCCGGACAACCTCCCAAACTCCTCCATAATATCTGAAAGGGCACTCATCCCCCTCATAGATGGATGAAGAAACACCAAGAGGTCGTCAGCATAGATCAAGTGTGACACCACCGGCTTGACCAGCCTGAAGAGAGGGACAATCTTCCTACTATGCACAGCCAGGTCCATCATGCAAGTGAAGTACTCCATCACCAGAGTGAACAGGTACGGGAAAAGAGGATCCCTCTGCCGCAGTCCCCTGTTGCTCTTGAAGCATCCATATGGAGTACCCTGTATGAGGACCGAAAATATGGGAGAGCATATGCACTCCCTCACCCTCGCTACCCATCTCTCATCATACCCCATAGCAAGCATAAGGTGGCAAAGGAAGTCCCTGTTGACCGTGTCATAAGCTTTCCGCAAATCCAGTTTCACACAGGCCTTCATCCCCCCCCCCCCGGCTTGTTGAAATCTCTTACCATCTCATGTGCAAGAAGACTGTGCTCAGCAATCGAGCGCCCCTTGATGAAAGCCGCCTGATTCCGAGACACCAGGTCCTGCATAATCCCCTCCATACGACGACACATGAGGTTGGTAATTATCTTATATAGATAATTACAACACGCAATAGGCCTGAAGTCGGCGAGGGATGTCGCGCCCTCCTTCTTCGGAATCAAGATCAAGAATGTGTGATTCAACTCTTTCAACAACTTTCCTTCCAAGAAAAACTCCTGCACCGCCTCCAGGACTGGGAACTTTAGCTCACCCCAGTATCGCCTAAAGAACCCGCAAGAGAAGCCTTCAGGCCCCGGAGCCTTATTAGGATCTGCCTTTATCACATTAGCCTCCACCTTCTCCAATCTCACAGGAGCCAACAGCAAGCTATTCCCATAGTGCGTCATCATCCTCTTCGTGACAAAACCTGGGAACGTGATGGGATAATCAGTCTGCTGGTATAAGTCAGAATAGAACTTGACTGCCTCCTCCTGAATCTCCACTGGATCTCCAACGAGCCTGCCCTCGCCATTTAGCAGCCTGGTGATGTTGTTCCGGTACTGTCTGGCACGAATCACATCGTAGAAGAATTTGGTGCAACGATCCCCATCCTTGAGCCATGAACACTTGGCCCTCTGGGCTGCACTAATATCCTGCTGAAGCCTCATGATGTTGACCTCCGCAATCAGGTTCCTCTCCCTAGCCGCCAATTTCTCGCTCAGCATGTCAGTCTGCAAAGCTTCCTGTACCTCTCGAAGATCGGCCTCCTTATCCTCCATGGAAGACCGTGGCATCTTCTTCACCCAATCCCGAATAGCTCTCTTGACCTGTTTGAGCTTGTGAACCATGCGAAACTGAGCCGTGCCCTCCCGAGTATACTGTAGCCCTCCCATAACAACCTCCTCATATCCAGCAGAAAGGTACCAGCCATTGTTGTACCGAAATGGCCGAGCCTTCCAAGTGGGCCTCTCAGAGAGACCTACCCGGATAGGGGAGTGATCGCTGGTCCCTGCCGCAAGCCCTTTCGCCACGGAATTTGGGAAGTAGCGAAACCATTCGCTATTTCCCAAAGTCCTATCAAGCTGACAGGCGATCCTGTTGTGAACCGCCTTATTGTGCCAGGTCTAGATGTGTCCAACTCTCTCCAGTCCCCTCAGCCCAGACAAGATAAGACACCTCTGGAAGTCGTATAAGATCGGATCCGGCACCGGACGACCTCCCACCTTCTCTTGTCGATGTAGCATGGCATTGAAGTCTCCCATAAGCAGCAGAGGAAGATGCAGGTGCTCCGCCATACGTCCTACGCGCACAATGTCCTCCCACAAGGTCTCACGAAGCTGCCTATCATTGTGCCCATAAACTGCTCCAAGAATGAAGTGGAATCCCCCTTTGTTCATAAAAGATATGCCAATAAGCTGTTCTGTAATCAGAACCTGTTCCCCCTCCCAACTATCTCTGTTCCACCGAACCCAGATCCTAGCCATATTGCAAAGATCCAGGTTGTGAATTTGCGCCCAGTTTGCAGGAGTCCTGCGAGATAGCACAGTCGCCCCTCTAATCTTCGTCTCAAGAAGAATAGATATGTCACATTTCTCCCGCTTCAGAACTCCACTAATCTACCTCCATCTCCCAATGGAACACCCTCCACGAATGTTCCAGGCAAGGACCGACATTAATTAATTAATGTGGGGTTCCCCTGGACTCCATCTGGACTGACACCCGAGGGAGGTGTCTCGTCCGTCAAATCTATATCCTCCCCCATCCCCGTCCCCGAGGAGGGTGCAAGATGGGCCTGAATTCTGGAAAGTGTCCAGGTCCAATCTGGGTTGGCCACGGTCTGATCATCGAGACCCCCTGGCTGGAGCTCATCTTCCCGTGGGGACAGGACAAGCCTTTTCCTGCTATAAACCTTTTCCACCATAGAAGTCTCCATCCTATCATGTCTGCTATCCAGGGTACTCATATCCCTGGTCACCATACTCCTCTGGGGCCTGAACGGGACTATCGCGCCCTGTGAACTCTCCTATCTCGGCGGTGTGTCGGTCTCCGACCTCCGGGCCACGTCCATCAGAGTGTCCTCCTCCGTCGGCCTGACTGTCGACGCCACTCCGATGATGGGACTGGGCGCCATCTCTGGCTCAACTACCTCCATCTGCGCTACCGAGGGCCTAGCTGTCTCCGTCCCTCTAGTCGTACAGGCACTAGATAGGTGACCAAAGCACTCACAGAGGGAACACATAGGGGGGACTCAATCATACTCCACGGCCTGAGTCAGAACCTCCCCGGACGCCACCTGATACTCGAGAATGAGCCGCCCGTCAAAGGACCAGGGCCCTCCTTGAATAATCCTGGACACATCCTCCTCCAAACCGAATTTCACAAAGTAAAACCCATTTTCACGGAAGAAGATCTCCATGCTCCCCTTGGGGCGCCATACCCTCTCTGCATACCCCCATATCTGTCCGTAGAAAGGTTTACTTTCCAACACATACATCACCAGCGTGTTCTTCCAGAAGTCCGTGACCTCTGTAATCTCCTCAGCTGGGAAATATGCTCGGAGACCTCCTCTTACCTACATCGGTGGCACATACTCCATCGACACCGGGCTCTTGTTCCCACCCGGCATACAAACATCCTTCCAGGATTTGGGACGTGGTCCGCCTGTGACCGTCCGGGGAGTGGCATACGGAGGCACCGGCCTCTGACTCCCGACATCCCCAGCAATACCCTTTCCTTTCTCCACTGTCGTCGCCTTTGGCCGCCATCCAGACACAGTGTGCCCCGGTCCTCCTCCCTGTCGTCGTGTGCCACCTAGGCCGATGGTAGACCTATTCCCGTTCCTCCCAGGGCCCGTCCGACTCATAACTAGATTCTGAGCCCCTCTTCCCCCTCCCGGACGTCGTCTCACCACCGTCGTCCAGCCATCATCATCTGTCCGGCCATCTCGAGTCCCAAATCCCGATTCGAATTCGAACACCTGGGCATTAGAAGCATCCAAACCGTTGGTCGCCGGAGTAGCCACAGCCACCCGGGCCGCCCTGCCCTCCGCCACCACTTGGGAGGGGTCGGCCGACCCCCCTTTGTCGTCTCCAGCCCCGCCCGGGTCGGCGCCAGCGCTGGTGGGGGTCCGCCCGACCCCCGGAACCCGCCTCCAGGCCCTCCCCCCCCCGGCCTGGAAAATGCAGTTGTGTATGTATCGCCTGCTCCTTGGTCGTCTCCTGACTAGGGACAGACTCATCTCTTTTGGGATGCAAGTCCCCAATCCGAAGTGTGGTCTCTGTGATTTGTAGGAGTAATCGATGACCCATCTATTTTTTGACTGTGGAGTTTCCTGGTCCATATGGTCTGAGCAAAATCGTATGCTGGGCGGAGGTATTTCTGGCAGGTCGATGGGGGCCATCATTACGGGTATTCGAGATTGCAGAGGGCGAAACATGGTCTGGTTCAAGTCTGCTAGGATTGGGCTGGCAGCCGCTGTCTGGCATGTTTGGCGGGAGAGGAATCGGCGCATATTCGAGAGACTTATCACCCCTCCGGTTGGTATCCTCCATAATTTGGAGTTTGATGTAAAAGAAATGGTCGACTGACGGGTGGACAACCATCCTGTCTGTATGTTGTATGAGTATTGACTGATTTTGGAATAAAATTTACCCTTTGGACGGTGGAGTCCATTTGTGCTAATTTCATCTGGAGGGGAGGTATGCATACGATCGCTTGGGAACAACTCTGCCGGACCCGGGAGGAAGGAGGAGTGGGGTTGCGACCCCTTCGGACGGTTAGGGAGGCATCTGGGGTGCGGATGGCGTGGCGGTTCATCAAGGGAGGTTCCCTTTGGGCAGAGTGGCTGGCTAGCAGATATGTGCGGTGGATGAATTTCTGGACTTGTAGGATTGACAACAATTTTTCGTCTCATTTAAGGCCATACTTAGGTGCAGACTGGTCCTACAGTCCGCTATATGCAGGATTATGAGAGATGGGGCGAATACTGATTTTTGGCTGGACCCGTGGATGGGAAATGGCTCCCTTCTGGAGATCTTGGGGCCTCAGATGGACAGAGAGGCGAGCAAGGGAGTGAAATGTAGTCGGATTATCAGGGATGGGAGCTGGAGGCATGAGGAGTATCCATGCACGGCTCAGTTTGGGGAGGAGATTCGTCGGATCACTATCGATACTAGCCGGATTGCGGACTCCTGGAGTTGGGTTGATCCTGGTTCGGTTGGAGGGTCAGGGATATTCAGTTTTAAAAGTTGTTATAATCTGGTTCGGACCCCACATGACAGGATTGCGGAGTATGACTTTATTTGGGCGAAGGGGATTGCTCGCAAAATGCAGCTTTGTTCATATAGACTCCTTCTAGGCAGGTTGATGACGCAGGACAGACTTATTAGGTTTGGGATGCAGATTCCTGATCCGAAGTGTGTTCTCTGTACGGGTGACGCGGAGTCTATGAGCCACCTATTTTTTGAGTTTCCGTTGACTTGGCACATCTGGGAGGAGCAGTGCATGCGATTGTTGGGTGGAGTTGGCAGTGCCAGAGATATCCGGGGGATACTCAGCTGGATCAGAGACCGCCGAGGTATGGACCCTGGTTGGGCCAAGATGGTTAGAGTTAGACTTGCAGCATCAGTTTGACATGTCTGGAGAGAGCGTAACAGGCGTATCTTTGAAGGGTTGGCTACTCCGCCAGTAGAAATTCTACATAATATAGAATTCGATGAATCTGTAATGGCCCCTTAACTGGGGAGGGAGATGTGAGAATAGTGTATTGTAATACCGTTACCGTGATTTGCGTGGAGTAAAATTTACCCTTATTCCAAATATATATATATATATATATATATTTTTTTTTTGGAAAAAGGGTAAATTTTATTCCATCAACGCAATAAGGTTACAACATAGAGATACAATCCCAACTCAGGGGGACATTACTAGTACATCCGACTCAATGTTATGGAGGATGCCCCCCAGTGGGGTGGACAGTCCCTCATAGATGCGCCGGTTCCTCTCCCGCCAGACATGCCAAACTGATGCAGCAAGTCTCAACCTAGCATGCCTGGCCCAGCTCTGCTCCTTGCCCCTGCAATCCCCAATCCACTTAAGGATTTCTCTGAAGTCACGCTCCCTTCCAACCCCTCCCAAGTGTCTCCGGCTCTGCTCTGCCCAGATGCTCCACGCCACATGGCACTGAAAGAACAGATGCCCAATGGACTCAGTCTCTGTCTCACACAAAACACACTTAGGGTCAGGGACAGAAACTCCGAACCGAAGCAGTCTGTCCCTAGTAAGCAACCGGCCCAGCACCAGTTTGTATGCAGACAGTTGCATCTTCCTGGCAAGCCCCTTCCCCCAGACAAAGTCGTATTCCTCAATATCATCGAAGTGTGGGCGGACAAGGTCATAGCAGCTGCTAAATCGGAACTCCCCTGCACCCTCCGAGCGGCCGGGAGGGGCCCAAATCCAAACATCAGACAGTGCCGTAGGGGTGATCTGCACCTGTCTGATCTCCTCACCTAACGGAGCAGTGAAACGATACTCCTCTGGCCTCCAGACCCCACCACGGATGATGTGCCTACAAGTCAGACCTCTGTAGGCTACGCCGTCCCTCTGGGGACCCAGCATATCCAGGAGCGACTGACCCGAGATCCATGGATCCAGCCATAGGTCCGTCTCCCCTCCCTCTCTCATCCTCCTCCGCATAGCCGTCCGAAGTACAGGGCGGTTCCTCAGGATATGCTTGAAAGACACAGAGAAGTTGTTGTCAATTTCACATACCCAGAAGTTCCTGCCCCGGAGATACCGACTAGTCATCCAGACCGACCATAGAGAATCACCCTGAAGGAACCTCCATGCTAGCTTGATCCCCGCCGCCTCCCTGACAGAAACAAGAGATCGCAGACCCACACCTCCCTCCTTCCTGGGCCGACATAGCTGCTCCCAAGAGATGGCATGAATCCCCCCATGCTAAATGAACTTGGCACATATGCCCTCAATCTTTCTGATAGTAGCCAAGGGGACCATAATCGATTGGAGCCAGAACAGAGCAATAGCAGAAATAACCGAACGAACCAGCTCAATACGCCCGCCAAACGATAGGCCAGCCGCCTGCCAGCCCTCTACCCTCCTCTGTGCAAAATCCACCAGACTCTGACAATCACGGTCCTTCGCATAGTTGACGGAAAGGGGCACCCCTAGATATTTCACCGGGAGGTCCCCCTTTTCCACCCCAAGCTCCATGGCCCGCTCCTCCTTCAAAGTGCAGGAGTTGCTGAAGTAGACTTTGCTCTTGTCCCTGTTTAACCGAAGGCCCGATAGCTGTCCGAACTCCTCCATCACTGCCGCAAGCTCCCTCATCCCTCGCATGGAAGGCCTCAACAAGACCAAAAGGTCGTCTGCATAAATGAGATGAGAGACCACCGGAGAGACCCTGCTGTATATCGGTACAATCCTCTCCCGATGTACCGCGATGTCCATCAAACAGGTGAAATACTCCATCACAAGCGTGAATAGGTAGGGGGAAAGCGGGTCCCCCTGCCGAAGCCCCCTGCTGCTGCCGAAGAACCCGTAAGGGATGCCCTGAATGAGGACCGAGAAAGTAGGAGAGGAGATGCACTCTCTGACTCTATCCACCCAAGTCTCGGAGAAGCCCATCGCACCCATCAAGTGACAGAGGAAGTCCCTGTTGACGGTGTCGTAGGCTTTCCTCAGGTCGAGCTTCACACAGGCCTTCATCCCTCCAGGCTTGTGGAACTCCCGAATCAGCTCATGAGCCAGTAGGCTATGCTCCGCAATAGACCGCCCCTTAATGAAGGCCGCCTGATTCCGAGAAACCAGACCCTGCATAGCATCCTCCATCCTCCTGCACATAAGATGAGTAATTATTTTATACAAATAATTACAGCAAGCAATCGGTCGAAAGTCAGCAAGAGAAGTCGCCCCCTCCTTCTTAGGCACAAGTGTCAGGAAGGTGTGGTTCAGCTCCTTCAGGAGCTTGCCCGTAACAAAGAACTCCTGAACAGCCGCAAGGACCGGGGCCTTGAGGATACCCCAATGGCGCTTGTAGAAGCCACTGGAGAACCCATCCGGCCCAGGAGCCTTGGAAGCATCTGCCTGCATCACAATCGCCTCCACCTCCGCCATCCGAATAGGAGCCATAAGAAGACTATTGCCGTACTCCGTGATCAACGTCTTCGTAATCAGCTGCGGGAAAACCGAGGGATAGTCCGTCTGATGATAAAGCTCAGAGTAGAACCGGACAGCCTCCTCCTGGATAGCACCCTGGTCGGTCACAAGACGCCCGTCCCTGCCAATCAGTCTCTGAATACGGTTCCGGTGCTGACGCGCCCGGATGACATCATAGAAGAATTTGGTGCAGCGATCCCCATCCTTGAGCCAGGAGCATTTGGCCCGTTGGGCCGCACTAATCTCCTGCTGTAGCCTCAAGGTGTTGACCTCTGCAGCCAACCTCTTCTCTCTAGCCGCCATCTCCCCACTCATCATGTCGCCCTGAAGCTCTGACTGCAGGTCTCTCAACTCCGCCTCCTTCTCCTGTAAGGAAGTCCGGGGAAGTACCCTCACCCAGTCTCTGATGGCGCGTTTGGTTTTCTTCAGCCTATGAACCATACAAAACTGGGCAGTGCCGATCGCCTCCTGGCTAAGACCTCCCACCACAGTCTCCTCGTATCCAGCCGAGAGGAACCAACTGTTGTCATACCGAAACGGCCGGGCACTCCATCTGGGACTCTCCACGAAGCGCACCAGGATCGGCGAGTGGTCACTGGTCCCCGCAGGGAGCCCCTCAGCCACAGAGGCGGGGAATAGGCGGAACCAATCACTGTTCCCCAAAGCACGATCCAGCTGGCAAGCCACCCTGCTCACCACCGCCTTGTTGTGCCAAGTCCAAATGTGCCCTATCCTCTCCAGATCCCTGAGCCCGGACTGGAGCAAGCAAGACTGAAAATCCGAGAGGATCTGGTCCGGGACCGGCCGCCCCCCTAGCTTCTCTCCCCGGTATAGCGTAGCATTGAAGTCTCCCATAATAAGTAAGGGGAGATGACGATGCATCGCTAAAGAACTCAGCCTGATGATGTCCTGCCACAAGGTCTCCCGCCGCCTCCTGTCGTTGTGCCCGTAGACGGCACCAAGTAAGAAACGGAACCCCCCCTTGTTGGTGAAGGAGATAGCCACCAGCTGGTCAGACATGAAAACCTCCTCACCCTCCCAACTAGCTCCATTCCATCTAACCCAGATCCTCGCCATATCACAGAGACCAAGGTTGTGAAGCTGGACCCAGTCCGTAGGAGTTCTACGGGTCAGAGTTTTCGCCCCCCTGATCTTAGTCTCCAGTAAGATCGAGATTTCACACTTTTCCTTCCTCAGCACCTCACTAATCTCCCTCCATCTCCCCAGAGAACATCCCCCCCGGACATTCCAGGCAAGGGCCGACATCTAAACCGCGGGTGGGGTCCCCTGAACATCCTCTGAAGGAGCACCCGGGGAGAGTGCAACCTCCATATCTCTGGTATCCTCATCTCCATCCCCCTGTAGAAGGAGGGGCAGAGTAGGGGCCGCAGCCCCGTGTGGGTCCCCCTGTGGGGTAGACTTTGCAAGAACAGCCACCCATTTAGGATTGACCTTCCACACTCTCTCCGTCCCACCCTGACCGCTGTCCTCACTATGCGCCTCCGTAGCCTGGCGCTTCCGACTGTACACCTGAAGTGCTAGCGCGTCTTTATCACCCTGTCGCCTGTCCTCCTGCCCCATACTCCTGGTGGTCATGGTCCTCGTCCCCATATACTCAACCATCGCTCCAGACAGATCCTCCGTCGGAGACCCCTCATATCCCCCAGAGGTGGGGGAAGGGTCTGCCTCCATCTCATCCTCCATCAAGCCCACCTGGTCCACTACAGGGGAGTCTTCTGCACCACCTGCCTCCTGCTGTACCTCCTCCGTCACCACCTCAGAAGCTCCTCCACGTCTACAAGCACTCGGAAGATGCCCAAAGCAGGCACATGCCGGACATCTGGGGGGAACCCACTCATACTCCACCTTCTGTATAGCGAACTGGCCAGAGGGGGTCCTGTACTTCAACTGCTCAGGCAGATCCAACTTAGCATCAATCTCCACAAATACCCGTGCATACATCAATCTAGATCTGAAGGTGGTGGCATCATCTGCCTTAAATCGGCTTGCCAATAAGGCTGGCAAGTCTCATCAGAAGGGGGACACTCCAGAAGCGAACCGGGAACTCAGGAAACCGAACCCACACAGGCACCGCATTAAGCACCTCCTTCTCACACCTCAAGTCGGGAGTCCATTGCTTCAGTATAATGAGACGGCCGTCAAACGTCCATGGCCCCCCCTGGAGTATCCGAGTCACATCTTCTGCCAACCCAAATTTCACGAAGTAGAACCCGTTTTCCTTGGAGAAGAACTCCATGCTCCCCTTCGGCCGCCAGACTCTGTCCGCATATCCTCGGATCTGCCCGTAGAAGGGCTTGCTCCCCAACACATATAGCACTAACGTATTCTCCCAAAATGCCGTCACCTTCGCCACTTCGTCGGCCGGGAAGTCGGCGCAGAGCTCACCCCCAATCTCCATAGGAGCAACATACTCCATCGATGCCGGCGTCTTGGCAACCCCAACCTTGCAAGCATCTGCCCAGGATACAGGTCGCGGGCCCGCACTCCGAGGTGGAATCGTCGGGGTTGGCCGGCCACTAATGGTCGCAGCAGTCCCTCTTCCCCCGATGACTGGGGCAGTCGTCCCCGCCGACCCCTTCGCACGAGGCCGCCACACAATTCTGGCTTGTCCCTCCCGTTCCACCGAGTGAACCTGACCCACCATTGGACCCGTTCTCCTGGCAATCCCCGCCCTCCTGTCCGATCCCTGCGTATAAGCTGTGCCTCTCCTAGCCTCAGGGATCTGCGATCGTTGCCCTCCTCCCCGCCTAACCCTCCGATTCTGGACCGTAGTCCAAGCCCCCTCCTCATCCTCCAATCCCGACGAAGTTCTTTGGGCGGTGAACACCATCGGAGAGCCCCCGGGGGTCACCGCCGTCGAACTCCCAGTCGAACCCGTGCCCGGAGGGAAGGCCACCGTCCGCAGCCCTCCCCGGCCACCCCCCCCCCCCCCCCCCCCCCGCCTGGGGGGGTCGCCGGCCGCCTCCCGCCCCCGGGGGAGGGTCGCCAGACCTCCCCGGTCCTCCCGCGTTGCTCCAGCGCCCGCGCGCGGCTTCGCAGCAGCGCTCGCCGCCGGCGGCCGGGCGCCGCCGACCGCCTCCCGCCGGTCGCCACCGGCCGCCCCTGCCACCCCCTTGCCTTTCCCCCGGTCCGGGGGGCGGTTGGCCGCCTCCACGCCTCGATTTGGCGATGCCCTAGCAGAGCTAGGGTTTCCGGAATCACCTGCAGCCGCCATATATATATATATATATATATATATATATATATATATATATATATATATATAAACCGTACCTGTACCGTGGATTTTTAGAAATTGTCGTATTGACTTACCAGATACATACCGTACTGTGTACTCGTACCAATACCTATGCTTCATAGCTATTAGTTATTGTTACTATCACCATCGTTATTGATTTTTTAAGGAAAATATGCAATGTGATTAGCATTCTTACAAAATATTTTGAATACTCTGTCGCTAAATTTTCAGCTATCCAATTTATGATGGACATTGATAAAATAGTATCAAACTTTATGATGACTATCGAGCAGAAGTTAAAACTAAGAAATTAATGTTCTTACATCTTATTGTGATTACACATTCATGCTTCACTGTAACGTTTAGGGTTTAATATTTATTACATCCAAAACTTGTGTAGGTTATTGGTGTCCTAATAGGGGGAATTTCTATTATGTCTGGTCATATAACAGCAGAACAACTTACGAAGTTTCTAATGTACTCCGAGCGGTTGATATATTCGGCATGGTGGGCAGGAGACAATTGGTCCTCATTGATGCAGTCTATTGGAGCAAGTGAGAAAGTTTTTCGGTTGATGGATCTCTCACCTAGCAAGCAGTTCTTATCAGCAGGCAAGCAATTTGTTTTGTTTGAAATTTGAAATATCTGCTGACTGTATCTAGGTTCAATAATTAGTCTCTCCAAGAAGGTTAGCCTGTCATAATCTTTTATCATATATTTTGATGAGTCTTATTATGGTATTTCCCACATATCCTTGGAGTCGGCATTAAGTTTTACACTGTGAATGGAATTTGCAAGACTGTCATTGTCAGTATTATCTATTCGAAATAAAGTAAAAATTAAACCTATCCTATTGTATGGTCATGTTACAATAGCCTTTTTTTCTCAGTTAATTGGTTGGTCTTTATTTCTTTGAAATAACGAGTAAGAATTTGGAATTCCTCTTTCAATCCATCCCAGAATGAAATGTTATGGCAAAGAACGAAGCAGAAGAAATTTGTCCAATAGTGACGAATGGTGCCTCCGTAGGTTGACATCCTTGCAGCCTAGTAAGAAGCAACCTGCTAAAAGCAACCAAAAGACGTAGTATGGATCCTCGACCATGATTGAATTGCCTTTGATGACTGTCCTATGTTGTACTTTGCACTAGGCGAGGCGAGGCAACAGGCCACCCGCCTCGCGTAGGTGTCAGCCTAGGATCCGCTGTTCTTAAATCAAAAAATTCTACAATTATGCGTACAACAAATATGTAGTATAACTAATAAGCAATAAGTATTAACCAGTAAGCATAAAAGTAATATAAGAAGCAACAAATATGAAATAACCAATATTCAACATCAAGTAAGGATAGAAAGCATAATTGGGTGACCCTATGCGGACTTTTTTTTTTTTTTTCCTCTGGACGACCCTAGTCGGGCGCCTAGGCGCATCTAGGCACGTCTAGGCGTGCCTAGGTGAGCAAAACCTCACCCATGGAAAAAATTTCCGGGTCGAGGCGAGACCTCTCCGACCTGCATGCCTAGGCCACCTAGGCGCGCCTAGGGGTCGCATGTGACAACATAGTGACTGACTACAGTTGCCTATCAACATCTTGCAATAGATTGAGCTGCTCTAAATAATTCAGATGTTAGCACTTTACTCAGAAAAATATATAGGAGCATGAACATTGTTCACTATCACCCCCTTGCGTAGACTGGTCAATTCATTTACGGTAATGCGATTGATTTGGTTATTCAGTCTTTAGCTTATATTTGGCTTTTGATCTAGTATACAGTAATGTGGATTATTGGTCCTTATTCACGTGAGCTGCATAACCAATTAGGCAGTTTTACCTGCCTGACAGCTGGTTATATAACTTTGATACATGGATTTCTCTTACTCATAAGATACCATGTTTAGGAATTTGGGACCATCAACTCATAGAAGATTGATGTCAGATTGGCAACATCTACTACAAAATTATTTGTTCTCTTGTGTTGCTTTCTCCTAATTTGGTCATGCTCCATTGTAGATCCATTTTGGTAATGATTAGGAAAAGGCTTGGATGATTATTGAAGTGAACACATTATTAGTGGTGCTGTTGTCATCAATCTCTAATTTGAATGTTTTATCTGTTACTCTCAAGTATTCAGATCCTCAAGTTGTGAAGGTTAATTATGGACTTCTGATATTATAACTGGCTCCCTGTGGTCATAACAAAAAGCATGGAAGGTTGTAACTTGTAATCATCAATGATCTGTAAGACACAGAAACACAAGTGATGTGTTAGATTAGAAGACAACACAAAACATAAACAAAACTATCAAGTGGTTCCTTGTCACCTTAATTATGTTTTCTGAAATTTAGTTTTGTCTTATGATTACTGCTGCTTCCAATGAGTATTCAAAGTAAAAAAAAAACATCATTTGCACAGTTTTGAGTAGCGAAGAAATATAAAATAGAAAGTCATTTTGATATTACAATATTACTTATGTGAAAAATGACTAGCACCAGTTTAGTTGCCTATTAGTTGCTTGATCTCTTTGGAAATGGAAACATTATGTCTAAATAGAGTTATGTTATTAAGTTCCCCTGAGTTGGTTGCTCTTAAAGAATGTAATCGAGGACTCTGAACAACTATGCTATTAATTCTTGACAGGACTGAAATTGCAGAAGATGGAAGGGAAAATTGAATTTGTGGATGTATCTTTCCATTATCCTTCAAGGATGACAGTATGCTTGCACGCTATTTGTTTTTTCTCATTTTGTTTTAGTTTCTTTTAAATTACCCGTGCTGAAATTTCTTCTCTTTTATTTTCTGTGCATAGAGTTTCTCCTTCTTATAATGAGACTTGAAGTGATTGACTAGAAAGAGAATTGAATTGATTTGATAATAAGTCTTAACTTCTCATTGTCAACAGTCTTATCTTGGTTACAATTGTCAAGATGCAATAACCCATTCTATTAAGCACCTATATAGTGTCCTGAAGAAGCGATCCATCAGAGAATTAAAACCATATTTTTAAGAAATAATATTCTACTTGCTGAATGGCATATTCCTCATAACCATCAAAGTCCTTCCTATAAGAAATAGGTTTCTTGACTAGAAGAAAATTTTGAAGTCAGTTTTTAAATAACTTAACTCCAGAGTCAATATATTCACTGGAATTTTACTGACAATCGTGAACATGCCATCTAGGTGCAAAGTTTGAGCTTATGCAGATAATCAAATACTTTCTAGTTAAACTTGATCTTAGGTGCCTGCCTAATTGGGTTAATTTTTGGTTAAATATTATATTCATAACTTTTTTGTGAACCAGTTGATAATAAACTATATTGATAAAGTTAAACGTCTTATTTCCCTTGTTGTCATTGTTTGTTCTTTATACTCTTCTGACCGTGGAATAACTTTTCGGACTTTGATAGTAAGGGCCAGTCTACTGTCTCCCCCACTTTCCAAAACCAGGTCCTTCCATTCTCCTACCAAAGGCCTCAATCATCGAACTCTAAATTATTGATGTTGTCTAGATGTTGACATTATCTCATATATTCTTCTTTTAGTGTTTATGCCCCATTGTTTTTGCAGGGCAATACTTATCCAATTGCTAAGTCTGGAGAAATCAATATTATTGCATATTCACTTCTCCTTTAATTGTTTACTTCCATTGCATGGCTTTCACTGGCTTGATGGTGACCACATCATTTTATTTGTAGGTTTGTGTGGTCTGGATTTTCTTTGCGCACCTTTATTTCTCCATGCTATCATGGCATCAATATTCAATTCTGTCACTTTTTGTGCGACTGATGGCCTTGTGTTAAGATTAAGAACAACAACAACAACAACAACAACAACAATTTATCCCAATCCAAGTCCTCTTAGGCCTACTTCTAGTTTTAGCTACTCCTTCAACTAAAATGTCTATCACTCTGAACATGTGTATCTATTGGTCTTCATTGTGTGTGTATCTGAACGATATCATATTATTTTCTCTTATCTTATCCTTAGTTGGTGCCACCTCAAACTTCCCATGAATACACTTATTTCATATCTTTCTTTAAATGTATTGTCACTCATCCATTTTAGGATCCTTATTTGAGTTAACGCACATTTTTCTATGGCATGTTATTTCTTACTTGTCGAACAGTCCAATCTGTAAAGCATAGTGATTTTCGCTCCAAAAGAAAGCAATCGTCCACGCCAGCCCGCTATTTTCTTCTTAAATTTAGCTTCAATCTCCGAAAGTAAGCTTATAGCTGCTTATTTCAACTTCAAGGGTATTCCACAATCACAAAGCACTCCACTTCCACATCGTGCTTTAACATACGGACACATCCTTCTTAATCTTCCCATCATGATGAATGATTAGATATCTTCTAGACATTAATATAGACTAATCCAATTTTATATTTCTTGAAACTACATTTCGCATAATTATAGTGTTATCAATTTAAATATTTATATTCCAAAGTTTCTCTGCACGTTCTATTTTACCTTTTTGACTTTTTTCCTCTCTTGATTTTCATGCTTGAAAGCTATCTCCCCCTCTTTACCACTCACTGTACAGTATGATTAATCCACTTTCTTTTGTTCCTTATTTTACCTCGATTTTCTTCCATGCTATTAGCAATCATTTACCTTACCTCCTACCACCTGGTTCCTTTATTTCATCAACTTTGTGTTAGATTTTGCATATACAATTAGTAACTTCCGTCCTTGGTGATCACAAATGATAGCATAATGATTATTGCTACATAGATCTTCTTAGTTAAAATCTAGGTCTGTAGTATCGACCAATACTGATTATTGTTGCATCATTTATGCTGAGAAGTTGACTTAACTTAATGGACTTGATTATTTATAATGAAAGAGTTACATATTTATAGGAATAACGATAGGCAGGGGAAAACCCCAGCCTATCCGAGGTGGGACTAAAAACTAAGAGAGATAAGGCTTTGTAATGCCCCATTCCATACGGTGCATTATAATGGCTTATTGGTTCGAAGGGCCTAATTGGACTTGGATTTATGCGAGGGATCATTCAGAAAGCTATGTGATCTAGATAGAAAGTTATTCAGATAAAGGTGGGTGGCGTTGGTCCTTCGCTTCTTTTATCTTCATGTTTAACAAAATGATTATGTTCATGATCGTTGATGTTGTTGCTAAATGATACCTATCAAGAATCATAAAAGATAATGAAAGATAAGTAATCTATTAACCTGTTATAATAGAATGGGCAGTGAGTATTTTTGAGCTACGACTCGAGAAAATATGGTAAAACATATAGTAAGTCCCGGGATTGGGGAGGTAAAATCAAAGTCCCTGGATTTGACAGTAAATATTACGAGCTACGGCTCGACAAAATGTGACAAAACAGATGAGAAATGTTGGCATATTTATTTAAGTTTTCTGGATCATGCATGATATGTTTTTTTATAATTAAATTGCTTATGCATGCATGGTTATGGACAATTTGTGCATAAGGTTTGGTTTCTCGAACGTTTATCGGGACACTGGGATCGTGTCGCTGACGTACTAGCACAGATGATTTGGAAGCCTTCAGGAGGGCTAGCTATCCGCTGTTGAAGGGGAGCCATCTAATCATGTAGTCCAAGATGGCGTGTCGCCAGTGACCCTCATATACATAGACTATACTAATGATGTCTTATGCATGCAGAGTAAGTTATTGCTCATTTACAGGGAAGGACAAACTACAGTAGGTAAGTATTACCAAATGATGATAACATATATGTTTTACATTCTTGTAGGTTATGAATTCTTAATTGACCCTAATACAAGATAGCAAGATCATAATTAGTAGTGTTACTCTTACATTAATTACTGTGTTGATTTTAGGTGAGTTGGTTTAGCACCGCTCATCAATATACGGCAATATATTGCAAGGTTGTGCAAAGCGCTAGGCGCTAGTCGGGCGGACACTCACCGCCTAGCGCCTAGCCTGCCTAAGCAGTCGCCTTGATCTAGGCGGTTCAAAAATAAATAAAAATCCAAAAAATGTACTGAAAATTGCAGAAAAAGTATATAAAACCACAAACCATGCACAGTCGGACGTCGGGTGGTCTAGAAGGGCGCCTAGCCCGACATGGGAGGGTACCGGGCGCCTAGTGCCTAGGCGGCCGCCTAGACCGCCTTTTAGAACAATGATGTACTGATACCCTCTCAGGTCTGCAGGTGTGGAGTAGTTGGACAGTTCTAAGGTATCGAAGAATTGATGGGCCAGTTGGAGCTTTTCTCGCAAAAGATGTGATCTTCTATTTAAAGGGCATAATGTATAGAATGTTGTAAATCTTTTTGTATCAATGAGATGTAAGTCTATTCGGCAAGTTCCAATCTAAGCCGAGTTTGACAAGTTTCAGTTGACTATTAAGAGACTTTGTATTCCGCTGCAAAATATCAATAAAAGAGATTCTTTTTCATATGTTCTGCTGTGACTTCAATTTATCTACTTATTTCCGATGTAATGTCGTTGTTATATAGAAATATCATTAATTGTGTTTGTTTTGTCTTGTATAAGTACAATTTAGACTTGTACGACATCACGATCAGTGACGACTATCGATTTGGTGGAATCAGAGAGCGACATAATAGTATCAGAGTACGACTTATCTTGCTTGTATTCTCATTTGATTCATTTCAATTCTAAATTGTTTCCGCAATTGGAAGTCTCTTGACCCTCCTTGATACTTCATTGGATGTTACATACTATATGTCTAAATATATTGTTATTGCTGGTGTGTATTTATTGATTTGTAATGATCCCGAGAAATACCAACAATGATTCGATGCAATTGTATAATAAAATCAGATAATCTGTGAATGATGCTTTGTATGTGGATTCAAGAAAAGCCGATAGATGTGTTGCAATCTGTGATGAGTAATGACATTGGTTGTCATGAAGGAAATGTGCATGAGTTTCGATGTATGGGACGGATAGAAATCTTGAGTTGACTCGTGGGTGTTGGCTTGGTTATGTTTCAGACTGAGTAAATGAATATCTTATTTGGTGGTCGGCAATGCCACCACGTGATGGATAGTCCGGAATAGACATAGAATCGGTGTGAAGGTAGAGAGTATGGTACCAGGGATAGCTTCGTTCGTGAGTGGTATATCCCTTTACCCTCTTAGTAATGATATGTGCCTCGACCATTCTCATAGTGAAAATGACAAGTCTATCCGAGAAGGATGTGGTAGTGCCAAGACTTAGTTGAGAGTTATACTTGTTGTATTATGACTTCGAGTGTCCCTTGGTAAATTGAGTTTGAATGATCAAGAGTAGGCTCTTATCAATTGGATATTATGTTGGATAAGAATTCAAAAAGTATGGAATGGATAACTTCGCTGGGAACAAAGATATGGTTTATATATTAAATGGTGACTTGAATCAGTTGTGTAAAAAGTTTTTAGATTTGGTACCGATGGTTGGTGTTACTGTCGAGGACTTTTTGGGAAAATAATATGAACTATATATTGAATGTTGATTGGAATTGGTTGGATGAAAGTCATATTTGGACATTAATGCTTTGGTGGCACAATTGCAAGTTACTTGGAATGTTTGCAAATGACCCTAAGTATGTGAAGAGCTGTGCCTTTGACCTTAGGTGTGTAATAGCTGTTTACATGCTTAGTTCAAAGGGTAGCATCAGTGAAGTGAGAATATTAAGCTTAATGTAACAGATAGTTTTTGCATATGTGCATGAATGCATAACAGATTGAGGTGTAGCAAAATATGATAGCCATTGACAGTGGATAATGTAGCTGCATAGATAATAGTTTGTTGACATATAAGATTTGTTTAATTATAAATTAGTTGTATGATTTCTGACATACAGACTAAGATAGTACGATTGTTGATGTTGGATGATCTATAACATTGTTATATGACCGATGTATGATAATATGTGGACATTTATTAAACTTGGTTTAACGAACGTGGAATTCTTTTATAAGATTTTTATGTGGTGATGTGAAATAAAGTTAATGGTTAATTAGTATATGAACTCGTCGGATTGAAATGGATTAATTAACCCGTGTTGTATAGATTTATATGGAAGAATTATTGATGATGAAAATTCTTGTAAGCTTGATTCTTGAGATTCAGGGTATAGTATATGTGGATTTTTTATGGAACCCAGTTAGCGAATATAGAAGTTCTTTACGTGACTACGATGGATAAGATAAAAATAAAGTTGATGTTAGCAAGAATTGCTAAGTTGACCCAAATTGTATCTCGATGGATTTTGCAAAGTAGACTGAATTAAATGAATTATGAATATATTGTCACGCCCCGGTTCTGTAGAACCGATCGTCCTTGCTAAGACATGATGCTGCGTGAGCCTAGGTTGCGCTCAAGCAAGGCGGGTTCCATAACGGCCGATTACAGGAGCTTGCGACGGGGTCATCGCACAGAAGTCCCAAAGCAGAAACATTGAATGATCAGTATGTTACCAGCGGAAAGTTGAAACAAACATAAGTCATGCAAATAGCTCTTTATTGATATTGAAACAAAGATTACATACGTGGCACGAGGCCAAAACACTCGATCTAACACTTCCTCACAATACAAGTCACTTAGCTCTCTCTCATCTCTCAATACAAAAGTTCAAGGTTGCTACTTGCGGATGCTTCAGAAGGCGATGTCGATACATTATGTCCCGTATAGGTGAAGTCTTCAATACGGTCGCACGCTTCGAAACGCTAAGGAACTCCATGCCTCAGCGCGTCCAAGCAAGCTCTGCCCCGACGAGTAAGTACCTGAAACCTGTACATGAAAATTGTTAGGTGGTCAGTACACAACCGTACTAGTGGTGTGAGCTCCTCGTCCACCCATATAAAATCAACACGTTCATTTATTGAATGCAACTTATTCTTTTGATTGTCTTTCTAATCTTGCCTTAGGATCAGTTTTTAGGACATAGACGCCTGGCCTATTTGGTGCATCAATGACATAGTTGTGCCATAAATCCTTTCGTGTAACATAATCTGGGCAGTGCCTCACCACTTAGTAACTTGCCCAAACTTCGTGCCGCAACAACGTGGTCGTGCCATAATGTTCATTCGTGTATTATCATCGAGGCCATGCCTCACAACATAGTGTATCTTTACTCAATACTTGCCCTGCGACCTTTCTCCCATTTCGCCTCCAGAAATGGCTTGATTATAGACTCCCATTTCGTCTCTGGAAATGGCTTGGTCATAAACTCGTGAACTTAGTATCAACGACTCAATTTACGACATTACTTCTCGTGCCCAAGTACGTGTTTCTGTTATAGCCAAATCTTATGCCCAATATTGTGTTACAAACCGTGCACATATTTAACTTGACCCATTAGTGCCATGTACACAGTACTCGACTCAATCCAAAGACATACCCGCGGATCGCCGATATTATGCCGACTCATCTATATGAAAGTATCACTAGTACCACAAACTATCTTGGACTTCTAGCTTTGTTAGACGACGACCCTTTCAGCGCATGTAACGAGCCCCCACTGAAAGATCCCAACTAACTTGAGCGGTACCCCCAGCTTGGCTATACCGTATTTCCTCCTAGGCCGGAACGGTCCTGTGGCCTCAGGTTGTCGTCCGAGAAAACTTTTCCTTGTGCATAAGTTATCCAATGACCATGCACTTGACTCGAACTACCATCTTACACATACATTACTCTTCCAGTGTTACCCCATTTTTCAGAACTACGTTGGAAACTCCCAAAGCCAGAGACTGCCTCGACGATCCACGGTTGCGAGCATTTTCATGTTACCATATCATTGACTCACTCAGGAATGACTATTTGATAGCCCTCCTGCCAAACTCAACTTGAATCAACCGTGTTTCATATCAGTGCCACGACTGTGCCATAAATCATATGACACAACTTAACCCGTGGGACGAGCAAAGGCTATACTAAGCCTTGCATCGTGGAAACGTGTATTGAGACTTATGGGACAATCATGCTATACCAAGCATTGGACAATAGGGCAGTGCAGGCTTTACCAAGCATTTATATAGTACGATACCTATGGCTATGCTAAGTTCATAACCTTGTGGCAACATAGACCAACTTTTTTTTCTCCCAAGCCACGGGACGAAGGACCGGGTGTTAATTTGAAAGCACGTCGTGTAACATTTCTAAGCCGACCGTAGGACCTTTCCATATTCTACCTCAATCTGATTCAAGGTGGAATTATTCTCTTAGCTATGTGGATTCATCTCTTTTATTATCAAACCTAATTTGTGCATGTGAAAACATCCAGTTTATTAGTGTGAAAGCCAAGCAGAATCAAGTTCACCGAAGCCACCCACCTGAGCGAGGAGTTGCCTCGACCGAGCGGGACTTCGAGCAAGCAGTTGCATGGCTAAGTCCAAACGCCGTTGCATTTCGATTCCTCCGGTTGAACTGAGCGAGACGGGACATTACATAGATGGTTACCTTGTTGATTGGTTAAATAAGTTTATTGAACCGTACAAATAGATTTAATGCATGGAAACTGAGTATAAGTTGGAAAAGAATTAAGAGAAAGCTTATAAAGGATGGATTATTGAAGGTAACTAAGCCGAAATTGTGTTTTTGAAATAGTTGAACTGGTTACATGTACAAATTTGGTAAGGAGAAACTCGAGTACGATCTAAGAATGTAAATTGGAGTAAGCATATGATTCCAAGATATGCAAGTGACAAACTGAGGATTTCGAATTCGGATTGGTGAAAATTTACATCATAGATTCGGGATATGCAAGAATAAAGCTTTGTTGGATGTAGTCCCTTAAGAAATAATCGTTGATATATAGACTTTGACCTTAGACTGTTGGTTGTTTACCTTTTATCAGGTTGGTCGGCAATGGTGCATCGGTTGTTCAGATTGGAATTTTATTTATAAATTGGGCTAGTCTCTTAGATTGATCGGATTTTGGTTTGGCCCTAAGATAAGAAATAAGTATGGTCCCTAGCAGCCGTCTATCTTAGATGCCTTACCTCAGTACTTACGTTTAGCTTCTGAGATAGTTAGCCTTAGAGACTTGGCCGAAGAGTTAAGTTGACTTTGGGAGACCCATAAGTTGACCCTATTGGTGTTGTATGAGGAATTGTGATGAGAAAGACTTGAATTATTTATCATAGGAGGTAAGTCTAGGAATTGATGGTTTCAGAAGTTGGATTGGATTGGCTTCGGCTAAAAATAATGGATTGCTATTGGATTCGGTTTGTTGAATGATCACATTTGAAGGATGTAGTTGGTTGATAATCAAGTTAGAATGAACGGATAAATTATTATGACGAAGATGGAATACTGCTGTGTGAAATCATACTCTAGACAAAGAGTGATTGATAATGGTGTGACCTTCGAATTAAAATGTTGCTAGATATGAGGATTGGCCTCTGCAAGATAAATATTATTTTTGTGAATTTGGAAAATTGGTTGGAAGGATTGACTTATATAATACAGAGACTTTCGATTTACTTAAGAGATTTTCTAGTGTCGGATGATGGTACGACTTTGGAAAATGAATCATGGTTGGAAATTTAGTTGTGCGTTGCAAATAGACTCGTGGGAAATGTTGAACGGTATTTGAATTTGGAGGATAGCGATTGTAAGAAAATAATTATGTTTGAGACATGTTATATATATATATATATATATATATATATATATATATATATATATATATATATATATATATATATATATAGTAAAGAAATGGAGATAGAAAAATGGAGGAGATTATTTCTTCATTCACTTGTCTCAAGTCAATCAACTTGAGAATAGCCTCTTATATATGCTTACAATGGAGGTTAACATCATAATGACAATTAAAAGAATAAATGTCAAAAGGCATAGGTTATAGATAACCAAAAGTCATATGTTATGTAGGCCAAATAATTATGGTGAATTATCCATATTTAGAACACTCCCCTTTGGATATTCACCATTAATTGGTTGTGTATGCACATTTGTTGTGTCATTAAAACCTTACTAAGAAAAATCCAGTGAAAAAAAATCTTAGTCAAGAAAAAAGAGTACAATGTGCAAAACTCAAAAACATTCTTCATAAGTCATCTCCCTTTCGATATAATGGATCTGTAATAGCTAGTTGGTCTGATGATTAAATTGTCGCATACCTCTTCTGAAATGTGGTACTTTGGAAGTGCCTTGGTGAATAAATTGGCTAAGTTTTTATTTGATCTTATTTGCTTGACTTTGATAACTTTCGGTTTTTGTAGCTCATGTGCATAAAACAACTTTGGTGGAAGGTGCTTGGTTCGATCTCCTTTGATGAATCACTCTCTGACTTGTGCAATACAAGCCGTATTGTCTTCGAATATTGTTGTTCTTCGAATATTGTTGTAGGCTCATTTGTAACTGTGGGTATTTGACAAGTTACTCATGTGTGATGAATGATCGATCGCAACCACACACTTTTTCTTGTTACTTCATGTAATTCAATTATTTCTGCATGGTTAGACTGTTGCTTTATTGATCGTTAAGATATAGCTACATAGTTATTAATAAACACATAACCTGTTTGGAAGCAACCTTTATGAGGGTCAGAAAGATAACTTGAGTCTGCATAACCAACTAGACAAGAATTGTTGGTGGAATCACAGGAATAAAATAATCCCATATCAATTATCGATATCTCAATGTGTTTAACTCCATTCGAATGTCTAAGTGTATGTGCAAAACTATATCTAGATAATAAATTAACTGAAAATATAATATCTGGTCTTGTGCATTGGCTAGATATAGCAGTGCTCCAATAGCACTTAAATACAGTATTTCAGGAGCAAGAACTTTTTCACTTCTTCCTTTTGTCGGAATGGATCTTTATCCAAATTCAAACTGCGTACAGCCATAGGTGTACTTAGTGGATGTACTTTGTCCATTCTGAATCGTTTCAAAATTATTTCAATATATCGGAATTGATGCACAAATATTCTACTGGAACTTCGTTCTATTTGCAAACCGAGAAAAAAACAAAACTTTGTTTTTTTCAAGTCTTTCATTTCAAATTCATTCTTCAAATAGTTTGCAGTTTTTTCCAATTCTGTAGGAGACCTGGTCAGGTTTATATCATCCAAATATACTGCTATTATAGAGAATCTATTGTCGGATTTCTTAATGAAGACACATGGGCAAATTTGACTATTTTGTATTATTCTTTAGTCAAATATATACTAAGACGATTATACCTCATTTTCCCAGATTATTTCAACGCATATAATGTTCGTCTAGTTTAATTGAACACATATCCTTTGACTTAGTCTCTGGTATTGTAAATTCTTTTGGAATTTTTATATAGATGCTAGTGTATATCTTCGTACAAATATGCAGTTACAACATCCATAAGTCTCATACATTATTCTAAATTTCGGCCTAGGCGGCCGTCGGCCGCACCGAAAATCCCTAGGCGGCAGTCCTAGGCGGGTTTCGGGTTAGGCGGGCCTAGGCGGCCTCTAGGCTGGCTATTCGGCCTTTTTCTTGACGATTTTCAAAAAAAATCTGAAATTTTTTTTTTTTGAATTTTGAAAATAAAAAAAAATTACTTACCTGGCTCCGCCACCTCTGCCTCTGCCGCCGCCGATTGCTGTTGGTGGCTGCTGCTGTTGTCGGAGGAGAGGAGGGGAGGATCGGAGGGGAGGACCGGAGGGAAGGGGAGGAGAGGAGAGGAGAGCTGTTGTGAAAACACTCTCTCCTCTCCTCCCTTTTTATGCTTAAAAAAAACTGAACAAAAAATATAGGATTCGAACCCCTGACCTTCCACAAACCAAGACTTAAACTCAAGTCTGCTAGCCAAAGGCACTCACAGGCCTTTGTGTTAGTGTATTACATATACACTACTTTTATATATATATATATATATATATATATATATATATATATATATATATATATATATATATATATGTGTGCAAAACCCAAAAAAAAAAGCAGCGCCTTAGGCGCTAGTCGGACCCTCGGCGCACCGATTCCGTCTAGCAAAATCTATAACATTGGTCTCATATCCAGATTTTCAAAAACTGCGAGACTAATTAGATATCTAAAGGTAATGACATCCATACCTGGAGAGTATGTCTCCACATAATCAATTTCATGTCTTTGAGAGAAACCTTGTGCTATAAGTCGAGCTTTGTATCTTTCATCTTCGATCCTCTCATTTTGTTTACTCACGAACACCCATTTAAAACCAACATGGTTTATATCCTTTGGTGTTTCAACTATAGGTCAAAACATACCATGTTTTTTTTCTAAAGATTTTAATTATGCTTGAATAACATCTTTCCAGATTGGCCAATCTTTTCTTTGTCGACATTCATTTATACTATGTGATTTATTTTCACAATCATCATTGTCCTTTGATATTTCAGTAGCTACTCCATAGCTAAATATGTCATGACAAGACTACTCCACAATTTACCTGAACATGCATGGAATATCGAGATTTTTTCATTTTCAGGTACCTGTGCCTCTCTAGAGGCATCCATAGCATTTCAGTAAATTTGAAAACATGCACATCTTCATTATTTGTTTTTTGGAGCTCCAGCCACTATCAAGCTTTTATCAGTACATTAGCTCTCCTCTTTCTAGGAGCACTATCCTTGGAACCTATAGGCCTAGCACGCTTTTGACGTGTAGTAGTAGATTCATTTGCCGTCTTGTTTTGATTTTGTCCAACTTGAACAGTAATTCTGGCTGGCACATTTATAGTTGGCACATATGATCTAGTTATCTTTGCAGCATCATTAAATGCATCAGATAATTGATTTACAATTTTTTGCAAATATATCATTCTTTTTGTCTCATAATCACAGTGTGGAGTTCTTGGATCTTGATGAGATAGAGTAGGCGTATTCCATGTCAATTCACGCCGTTCATTAGTAATGGGTTGTTCTATATGAACAATTTGTTGCTTACCTCCCCCTAACGGCGGGAAGACTATCTCATCAAATTGGCAATTATCAAATCTTGTAGTAAAGACATCACCAGTCATTGGTTCCAAATACCTTATTATGAAAGTAGACTCAAAACTAATGTATATTCCCAAACGTCATTGGGGACCCATCTTAGTTATTTTTTATGGAATTGGGACATATACTGTATATCCAAACTTTCTCAAATATGAAATGTTTGGTTGTTTACCACTAACATATTGTATATGTGAAAAGATATGATAGGCAATGAGTCTAAATTTAACTAGAGATGCAACATGTAAAATATCATGTTCCAAGTCTTACTTTTAAAACTAGATTGCACTAGTAGAGGTCTAACTATAAGTTGGAGATGTTTAATAAATGACTCAGCTAACCCATTTTGCGTGTGCATATGGGGAACATGATGCTCTACCTCAATCCCTAATGATGGACAATAATCATCAAAAACTTGTGAGGTAAATTTTGCGACATTATCAAGTTTAATTGACTTAATTGAGTTATCTGGAAACTAAAATCGAAGTTTCATAATTTGGAGCAAAAGACGAGAAAATGCAAAATTTCGAGTAGACAATAAACAAACACATTGTTCTAAAAGGCGTTCTAGGCGGCCGCCTAGGCGCTAGGCCCCTGGTGCCCGTCCGATGTTCGCCTAGACCCCCCGACGTCCGACTATGTATGTTTTGGGATTTTATGGTCTTTTTCTACAATTTTCAATAGATTTTTTTGGATTTTTTTTAATTTATTTTTGTACCGCTTAGATCTAGGCGGCCGCCTAGGCAGGCTAGGCGCTAGGCGTCGGGTGCCCGTCCGACTAGCGCCTAGTGCTTTTCTCAACCTTGGACAAACATATGATCACCTAGTAGATGCATCTATGACTACCATGAAATATTTAAAAGGACCACTACCAGGATGAATATGACCATAAATGTCTTCGTGTATTCTTTGCAAGAAAGTAGGAGACACATTCTTAACTTATAGAAAAGAGGGTCTAGTTATAAACTTCCCTTGTGAACAAGAACACAAGTGATTCTTCGGTAAGCCAAGATCATAATTTTTCAATAAATGTCCACAATAATTGTGAATGATCCGATTGAACATAGTTTGTCCCGGATGACCCATACGATCATGCCAAATGGTACATAAGACAGGATCATTGACTTTATATTTTGCCACATTCAGGTGAGATTCAATTATACCAATGGTGGTGTAATACAAACTCACTGAAAGACGAGAAGTCTTCTAATGTGAGCTTTTTTGCTTCCAACATTAGATGCGGTACATAACGTCTCTTTATTGTTATCATTTCGAGTTTCAATATGGTACCCATTTTTGTCTATATCCTTCAAAATTTGGCAATTTTTTTTTGAAACTGCTTGAATATAATGCATTTTGTAAATAAGTTTGAGTACCATTAGGTAACATGGTATGTAATCTTCCAAAGCCCTCAATTATATGGGCTAGCCCAGCTATTGTTGACACTTTATGCATGTCAAATACTAAATTCGAAAAAAACTTTTAATTCTTCAAAATCGTATGTGTTGTGGCACTATCTACCAAACACATATCCAAGTCACTTTTCTTGGATTCTTTTAATCTATTAACCTTTTGTTGAGTAGCTCTACATTGCTTAAACCAATGTCCAGTTTTTTCACATTATGACAAGCATTGCTAATCCTATTTGGTTTATACGAAGCAAAATAATTTTTTTTATAAACATATATTCTAGCTAGCATAAGTATAATACGAAATAATTAAGCATTTCAAATGATAATATCATAGTATAGAAATGTGACTCCAAATTTATAATAAAAGTTTCCAATAAAACAAACTCTCATGGTCTAGACATTCTATGATGGAAACCAAAAATAAAACATGACTTCAAATGTAAATAGTTTATAAGTACTTGAAATAAGACATAAATTGACTGCGTGCTTATTCGATGAAAGGTGAATTTTCAAGTATCTCCTCAAACTGTTCATTGGTAACTTGATGTCCGTTTTGATCCTCAAAACATCAGATCGAAACAATTCTTATTTTGTTTATTTTGAGGATTTGAATTGCCTTTAGAGTGTGATGTCCACTTATTCCATTTATTCTTTTGTGAAACATCATTTCCACCTTTGTAAGGCTGATAACCATGACCATATCTTCCGTAAAAAAAAAATTCATTCCCTCTCCCACATCCTCCACCACGACCTCTACTAATTTCAAAATTGTTGGCATTTGCCTCAAGAATTGCTATTGACCCAGTTGGTCTAGAGTTGTAGTTTTTCATAAGAACGTTGCTATTTCTCTGCTACAAGGGTCACCAGTTTAGAGTATTTTATGAAAAAAATTTCACGATATTATTGCTGCAAAAGCACATTACTTGCATGAAAAATGAAGAAGATTTTCTCAATCAGTTGAGTCTCTGTTACTTTTTTCCGCACAATCTAAGACGAGAAATATTAAACAGAGCAGAATTATATATATACACTTTGAGTCGTCAAAAGTATTATCATCCTTTGGTGGTCAAATCTATCCTTTAGAGATGTCCACAAATTCAATGGATCATCATCACATAGATATTCTGTCCTTAGATCATCATAGATATGATGTCGTAGGAAAATCAAAGCCTTGGCCTTAGCTTCAGAAGATTCTTTATTTTTCTTCTTAATAGTACCATCAAGCTTGCTGGACTGCAATTGCAACTTTGCATCCAATTGCCATGATAAATAATTGTCTCTGCTCACATCAAGAGCTTTGAATTCATGCTTTGCAAGACTCGAAAAAAATTATATTATATGTAAATTAATTTAAATAATAAAATTGATAAGCGCTTTCATGATTACAAAACTTCATATATGCCACAATGTGATAAAAATTATCAAAGAATATTATATCTTATGTGTATCACATATACAACAATGTGGTAAAATTATAAAGAATATTATATCTCATGTGTATCACATATACAACAATATGATAAAATGCTATCACAGAATATTATGTCTTATGTGTATCACATATACAACAATGTGATCATTATATAATAATAATATATTTTGGGTACTTTTATATATATATATATAATTCGATTCACATATACAACAATGTGAAGTAGTACCTTGTAGAATTCAAATAAATAAATAATAGAAATAGCAAATTCACATAAACTAATTTAATGTAATTAACTAGTTCCAAATAAGTGAAAAAATTCAAGATATTCTAGATTAATTGCATAGTTCATAAGAAAAAAATATAGAAATGAGACTTGTACATAATCTTAAATAGATTATCATAAATTTTCTATTTTGAATGAAATTGTGAACATGTTCAATACAAATTTAGATTTAAAACTAAAAGAGAAAGTATATCTAGAAAACTTACTTTCTAATCAATCTATAAACACACAAATTAAACATTTATTTAATTTTACTAAAACATGCATGTATCTAAGTATACAAGATTAGACTTACCTTTTCAATACCTTTTTTTCTTTTCTTAAGAGAACTATTTTTCTCTTATGTAAAATATTTCTCTCTTCTTCTATTTTCTAGAGCAATCGTGCTGATAACGTATTATAAAGTAAAGAAATGGAGATAAAAAAATAGAGGAAATTGTTTCTTCATTAACTTGTCTCAATCAACTTGAGAAGAGTCCCTTATATAGGCGTACAATGGAGGTTAACATCATGACAATTAAAAGAAGAAATGCCAAAAGGCATAGGTTATAGATAACCAAAAGACATAGGTTATGTAGGCCAAATAATTATGGTGAATTATCCATATTTACAATATATATATATATACACACAGGATATTGATGAATTTTGAGAATGGCTAAACCAAAACTTGGTTATAAGATGTGTTCAAAGTTGGATAAAAAGGAGAATGTATGTATACAAGAGCTTGGTACAATGAATATGATAGAGTAACAATATGAAAATATAGATGTAATGTAGTCATGTTTTGAATTGTGCATAAGTATAAGTAGAAAATTATGTGTTCTTGAGAAGTAGCTGTGAATGAGTTATAAGAATTGATGCTAAGGGGCCAATCTAGTCGAGAGTATTGAATGGTTAGTATTGTGAATAGAAGTTGCATTTGAGCTCATTTGATTTCACTACCATTAGCTGAATTGCACTATATTTTTGGGTCTATGAAAATATGTGTATGATCTATGCTAAGTGGTAAACTAAATTCAAACGGAGTTGCATGGAGGATTATTGTGTGTTAAAGAAATCATACCAGTGTTGGACAGAGAAAAGAGATGTAGATTGAAATCGTTTGTATATTCGTATGCTTTGATGAGATGTTAATTTGTCAAAGTGTTAATGTGAGATGTCGAACTGGAGCTGAATGAGAATTTCTTGATAAATTCAGTTGATGAAGTGGAATGATTTTATTTTTAAGTTTTGAGGATGAAAGGACAACTGCTCTTTAATTGTAGAAATAGATCACAAAGAAATGAACCATGCTCTTGTTACCATGTTGAGAAGTTCGCTCACTTAATGGACTTGTTATATATATATATATATATATATATATATATATATATGCAAAGGGATATATGTTTAAAGATGGAGAGCTCTGCTAGGGTTTCCCCTATGGCGTCTACTACGCCTCCCTCCCGTCCCCCCGATCCTCTCGCGGGGGGGGGGGGGGGGGCGTTCGGCGGTTTGGAGGAAAGGGCGGCGGCTACAAAGGGACGCCCCCAGGCCGGGGGGGGTCGGGCGGCGAAGGCGGCAACAAAGGGGCCCCCCCGTTCGGGGGGCGGGGGTCGGGCGGCGACGGCAACAGGGGGACCCCACCGTTCGGGGGGGGGGGGGGTCGGGCGGCGGCGGCCACAGGGGGACCCTCCCGATAGGGGGACCCCCCCGATCGGGTGGGGGGGTCCGGCGGCGGCGGCGGGACCCCTCCAGGCGGGGAGGGGTCCGGCAGAGTCGGCGGCGGGACCCCCCCAGGCGGGGAGGGGTCGGGGGGCGGGCGGATGCAGGGGGACCCCCCCGGGCGGGGGGGGGGGGGGTCGGGCGGCACGGGAGGTTCCTCCTCCAGCGGAGCGGCTTCAGTGTTCGAGTTCGGGTCCGGGGGGGACAACACTGGTGATGCAGGCTGGCAGACGGTGACGAGACGACGGGCTGGAGGACGACGAGGGGCCCAGACCTAAGTATCGGGGCGGACGGGGCCAGAAAATTATGGGAATCAATCTTCGATCGGCACAGTGGATCCCCGTCGTTGTGGGGGAGGTACGGTGCGCACTGTTTCGGGTTGGAGGCCAAAGGCGACGGCGGCAGAGAAGGCTAAGGGTATTGCTACTGATACCGGCAGGACAGGCCCGGGTCCTGCGAACCCTCCGTCCAGGACGCACCCTGAGGAGCAGAGGCCTCGGTCATGGAAGGAGGTAAGCACGTCAGTGGTTACGAAAAGCCCGATGTCGATGGAGTTTGTCTCACTGATGTCGGTTGGAGGAGGGCTTCGGACGTATTTTCCCGCCGAAGAAATAGCGGTGGTTTCAGAATTCTGGAAGGACACTCTGGTGCTGTATGTGTTAGGGAACAAGCCGTTCTATAGCCAAATTCGGGGTTATGCGGAGCGTGTCTGGAGACCCAAAGGTAGCATGGAATTCTTCTCTCGGAAGAACGGGTTATATTATGTCAAATTTGGACTAGCGGAGGATGTGTCCAGGATCCTGCAGGGAGGGCCTTGGTCATTTGATGGGAGACTCATTATATTGAAGGAGTGGACGCCGGAGCTGAGGTGTGAGAAGGAGGTGCTGAACGCTATTCCCATCTGGATCCGATTTCCAGAGTTCCCAGTAAAGTATTGGAGCATTCCGCTTCTCATGAGACTTGCCAGCCTTGTGGGAAAGCCGATCAAAGCAGACGAGGCCACTGCTTTTCGCACCAGACTGATGTATGCCATGGTCTTCGTGGAGATCAAGGCGGGCTCGGAGCTACCGAGTATGCTTGAGTATCAGGTACCGTTTGGGGAGGTTCTGACACAGGCGGTGGAGTATGACTGGGTCCCTCCCATGTGTTCTTACTGCGAGTGCTTTGGGCACACTACCAGTGCGTGCAAATACAAGGGGAAGGAGACCGCCAGGCCACATGCGGTTCAGACGGAGGCACCTGGGAAGGAGACGCCCCCCAGTCACTTGCCTGGGGAGACGGCGCCAGACAGACATATGGAGGAGGACACAGTGATGGAGGTCGATAGAAGGCTGGAGTCAGGATCACCGCAGAGACAGGAGAGCACGCAGGGTGCACTGGTCCCGTTCAGGCTATAGAGGACCATGGTGACCAGGGGTATGAGCGCGGCTGATAGTGGTCATATGGTGATGGAGGCCTCCCCGGTGATCATGGTATACAGCAGCAGGAAAAGACACGCTCCGGCCACACGGGAGGATATCCCTCAGGCGAGGGATATGGATGACCAGACTGAAGACAATCCTGACTGGGCACTTACTCTTAGCAGGATTCATGCCCGTCTTGCTCCTTCCTCCATGGTAGATGCAGTCATTGATCAGGCGGATGAGACACTTCCCTCGAGTGTCGATCCAGACGAGTTCCAGGGGGACCCGTCATCTATTAATTAGATGTCGGTCCTAGCATGGAACATTAGGGGGGGTGTTCCATTGGACGATGGAGGGAGATTGGAGGGGTTCTGAGGAGAGAGTCGTGTGACATTGCTATCCTGCTGGAGACGAAGATTAGAGGGGCCGCTATGCTCTCGCGTAGGACTCCGGCAAACTGGGATCACATTCACAACTTAGATCTTTGCGGTATGGCAAGGATCTGGGTTAGGTGGAACCAAGGTAGCTGGGAGGGGGTGCAGATCCATAAATCAGAACAACTCATCGACATTACTTTTGAGAACAAAGGTGGGTTCCGATTCATCCTGGGTGCTGTATATGGGCACAATGACCGGAGACTCTGGGAGGCTTTGTGGGAGGATATTGTGCATCTGGGTCTTATGGCGGACAGCATGCATCTCGCTCTGCTCAACATGGGGGACTTCAATGCTATGATGCTTCGTCAAGAGAAGGTGGGAGGTCGTCCTGTTCCGGACTCGATCTTATATGACTTCCAGAGGTGTCTGCTTATGTCAGGGATGCGGGGGCTGGAGCGAGCTGGACATATTTGGACCTGGCACAACAAGGCTACACATAATCGGATTGCTTGTCAGTTGGATCGGGCCTTGGGCAATAGTGAGTGGTTCAGGTGCTTTCCGAACTCGGTGGCGGAAGGTCTTGCGGTGGGTACTAGCGACCATTCTCCTATCCGGGTTGGCCTCTGTGAGAGATCCACTTTGAGGGCGAGGCTGTTTCGGTATAACAACAGCTGGTATCTGTCGGCTGGATATGAGGAGGTGGTTACGGGAGAGATGCAACACTTCCTGGATGGCACGGCTCAGTTCCGCATGGTTCACAAACTCAAGCAGCTCAAGCGTGCTCTCAAGGGTTGGGTGAAGATGAGACCGCGGACTTCTCTGGCGGAGAAGGAAGCCGAGCTTCGGGACACTCAGGTGGCTCTCCAAGCTAACATTCTGAACGGGGAGCTGGCGGCTAAGGAGAAGATCCTGATTGAGGAGGTCAGCATCATGAGACTGCAGGAGGAGATTAGTACGGCACAGAGGGCTAAATGTTCCTGGCTCAAAGATGGAGACCGATGCACCAAATTCTTCTACGATGTGATCCGCACCGTCAGCACCGGAACAACATCCCCAGACTTCTGAATGCCGAAGGACATCTTGTAGGGGACCCGGTGGAGATTCAGGAGGAGGCCGTCAGATTTTACACTGACTTATATCAGCAGACGGATTACACTAGCACGTTCCCAGCCCTTGTCACGAAGAGACTGGTGTCCCTCCATGGGAACAGCCTGCTTTTGGCACCTGTGAGGATGGAGGAGGTGGAAGACATTGTGATGAAGGCTAATCCCAACAAAGCTCCCGGGCCTGATGGCTTCTCTTCAGGGTTCTTTAAGCGACACTGGGGTGTGCTTAAGACCCCTGTTCTGGCGGCGGTACAGGAGTTCTTTGCGGAGGACAGGCTTCTGAAGGAGATAAATTACACCTTCTTGATGCTGGTTCCTAAGAAGGAGGGAGCGACCTCACTTGCAGACTTTCGGTCCATTGCTTGCTGTAATTTTCTTTATAAGATTATCACTCATCTTATGTGCAGGCGTATGGAGGGGATTATGCAGGGATTGGTGATCCAGAATCAAGCAACGTTCATCAAGGGCCGGTCGATAGCGGAGCACAGCCTGCTAGCTCATGAGATGGTGAGGGAGTTCAGCAAACCTGGGGGGATGAAGGCTTGTGTGAAGCTTGACCTCCGGAAAGCTTATGATACGGTCAACCGGGACTTCCTGTGTCACTTGATGCTTGCCATGGGATTCGACGAGAGGTGGGTTGCGAGGGTGAGGGAGTGCATTTGCTCCCCTACTTTCTCAGTCCTCATACAGGGCACGCCACATGGCTACTTCAGGAGCAACAGGGGGTTGAGGCAGGGTGACCCCCTCTCCCCGTATTTATTTACCTTGGTGATGGAGTACTTTATATGCATGATGGATACGGCGGTGCATAGCAAGAGGATCGTCCCCCTTTTCCGGTTGGTGAGTCCGGTTGTCTCCCATTTGATCTATGATGACGACTTATTGGTGCTACTCCAGCCTTCCATGCGGGGAATGAGAGCGCTCTCTGATATTATGGAGGAGTTCGGACGGCTATCTGGACTCCAGTTAAACAGGGAGAAAAGTAGAGTCTACTTCAGCTCCCGGTGTACACAGCAGGAGGAGAGAGCCTTCGCCTTGGGAGTGGACAGAGGAGAGCTCCCAGTAAAATACCTGGGGTTCCCGCTGACGGTCAACTATGCCAGAGAGCAGGATTGTCACAGCTTGGTGGATTTTGCTCAGAGGAGAGTGGAAGGCTGGCAAGCTGCGGGTCTATCATTTGGCGGACGAATTGAGTTGGTGCGTTCGGTTATTGCGGGCATTACGATGTTCTGGCTCCAGTCTATCCAGATCCCTACGGCTACTATTCGAAAAGTGGAGGCCATCTGTGCTGACTTCATCTGGAGGGGAGAGATGCATGCGATCTCCTGGGACCAGCTATGTCGGCCTCGGAAGGAAGGAGGAGTGGGGTTGAGGCCTCTTCACGCGGTCAGGAAGGCAGCTTGTGTGAAGATGGCCTGGAGATTCATCAAGGGGGGTCACTCTGGGCGGAATGGATGGCGAACAGATACTTGAGGACTAACTTCTGGGCCTGCAGGATAGACAACAATTTTTCGGTCACGTTTAAGGCCATTCTGAGGTGTCGACCGGTGCTTCAGACCGCTATCTGCAGGAACATGAAAGATGGGACGACTACCGACGTCTGGCTAGACCCTTGGTTGGGTTCTAGATCCTTGCTCGAGATATTGGGAGGTCAGCTGGACAGAGAAGCGAGCAGGGGGCTCACATGCAGTCGGATCATCAGAGATGGAGTTTGGAGGCCAGAAGGATATCCATATACTGCTCAGCTTGCCGAGGAGATTCGCCTTATTACTATTGACGCTAGCCAGCATGGAGATTCCTGGAGCTGGGCCGGCTCAGGTACGGGGGACGGGTCAGGTCTATTCTGCTTTCGTAGCTGCTACGACTTGGTTCGGACCCACCACGACCGGGCTGAGGAGGTGGACTTCATTTGGGGCCAGGGGTTTCCCGAAAAATGCAACTATGTGCATACCGACTTCTACAGGGTAGACTGATGACGAGAGACAGACTCCTCAGGTTTGGGATGCAGATCCCGGATGTCAAATGTGTGCTATGTAATGGGGAGGACGAATCTATGGGGTATCTCTTCTTTGTATGTCCGGTAACCTGGCACATTTGGACTGAGCAGTGCGTGCAGCTGCGAGGAGGAGTTGGGGTGGATAGAGACATCCGGAGCATTCTCAGCTGGATCCGAGATCACAGAGGCCGGGATCCGGGGTGGGCCAGAAGAGCCAGAGTTCGTCTCGCCGCGTCCGTTTGGCACATCTGAAAGGAGCGGAACAGACGTATTTTCGAGGGCTTGACTACCCCCCCTATTGGAATTCTACATAACATAGAATTCGATGTATCAGTAATGGCCCCTTAATATTATAATTTGGGGCATGGGAAGTTGTAATGTTTATGTATTGTAATACCTTTTCCGCTATATGCGAGGAATAAATTCACCCTTATTCCAAATATATATATATATATATATATATATATATATATATATATATATATAAGGTCGACCTTAGGTAAGTTACCTAAGGTCGACCTGATTTTCCTCACTTTACAACATTTTTTTCTTGAATGTTTTTTTATGTAATTGATCTACACCTTATTGATTGGCAACATACCAAATTTCAAGTGATTATAATATTGTTTAGCCCCCTATCTATCCCTTGCAAAATCGACGGTCTAAAACTTTGCTGCTACAATTTGGTATGTTGCCAATCAATAAGGTGTAGATCAATCCCATAAAAAAACATTCAAGAAAAAAATGTTGTAAAGTGAGGAAAATCAGGTCGACCTTAGGTAACTTACCTAAGGTCGACCTTAGGTACATTTTCCTCTATATATATATATATATATATATATATATATATATATGTGCAAGGGCATACCCCTACTTGAGCCTATCCATGTAGGACTAAAACTAAGAGCAATAGAGGCTCTAAGGCGTACAAAGAAAAAACAGAATGCAAGACTAATTATCTTCTACAATATCTGGCCTGTACTAACCCCTACAGTTGACACCGATCGATACCAATATATGGGCTCTCTTCTAGTTACTTCAGCCAACAAAACAAAAAAGAATTACCATAAAGCAGAGCCAGCATGATGATTTGGTCGTGATAAAGATCAATATGCTACAATGTGTAACTATCACCATTTGTTGAAGTTATCTGTAAATCGACAACATTCAACCATCTGTCATGGGTGTACTATCTAAAAACGAGTAAATAAACAATAATATCTATTGCGGTTGAATGTCTCAACAACGTTGACAATTGTTCATTCAAACTAACGGGAAGCAATAAGTAATATAATAAAATTATGCCTGATTGTATAACATATTTTTCTCGATCTTTAATTTGTGTTTTTTTGGCTTTTAGAAGCCAATAACTCCAAAACTCGTATGAGAAACCGCAAAATTTGCAAAAAACTATCAATACATAATACATATAAGAAGGGTAAAGTCCAATCTAATACTGTGAAGCTTGGTCCGGTGGTCTTAACACCTATGCAAACCGGTCGAAGCAATACTAATACTAATACTAATACTAATACTGTGAAACTTGGTTCAATGGCCTTAACACCTATGCAAACCGGTCGAAGAACCATGCTCGAGTGGTTGCTTAAGGCCATGTAGAGATCTTCTCAACTTCCATGCTGTCTCAGACTCACCGCTAATTAAGAAAACCATGTGGTTACTCCAATAACTTAGTTTGAGTTGCCATGAAGAAAGACAATATGGACCTCTATCTGTTACAAGGCAATTGGTATTTAACAGCAAGTGACACGAAGTCATACTTAAGTCTTCTTGTCAAGCTAGAGGAATGTAGTCAACACCATAAGTCCGAGAACAACCTATAGACACTAGTCTAGCTTTAAGGCAAACAATTGAACGATTAGGATCAAGTTAACGATAAATGCAATATCCACATTTTTCCCCCTTTCGTAAGGGGTCTAAATCCCAAGTCTCATTTTGTAGCGGAGTCGTCATTTCCTACTCCGTAGTCATCCCTCAAAACTATTTTGAGTTAGTGGATCTAAAATTGAGGTGAGGATGACACTCAATATAAGAGAGAACTGTTGTGCAAGATGAAGACAAAGTGGATGAGAGGTGGTGCAACTCCATTTGTCCTTTCTCAATGCAATAGGAACATCAAGGTCGAAATTTGAAGGATTCAGAGAAATGGAGAAGACCAATATATTAGGAGGGTCTGTAAACTAAACTGTAGAGGTCGGTGAACATATGCCTTCCTAGGCTCTAATGAATAGGTAGGTAACCATCATACTGTCTACCATCCTAAGGAGGTGAGGTAGCAAGAGGAACCTATGAATATATTTCGTAGGAGGAAATGATAAGAATATCAGAGTTAAATCTTCATTAATCACATGTATAATACCATGATCAGAGGAATATGTACTCCCAACTCCCAAGGAATGTGACATAAAAGTAACACACTTATTCAGTCTAGGATTGTAACAATGATGGGAGGAATATGATGTACTCTAAGGAATGTACATAAACAAAAGTAAACACATTCAGTTTAGGATTGTCACTGTTGTACCCCTCTGAATCGAAATTAGATAAACCGACACTGACGATGAAGAACAAAACAACATACCTAAAGATGACAAGTTGTAAGAATAACATCGCCCCAAGACTTAGGTACTTGCATAAGGATTAAGTGTGTTTGAGTAGCCTCTGTAATGTACCTATTTTTTCGTTCTGACATCCTATTTTATTTAGGTGTATAGGGACAAGAAAATGATGCATAATGCTGGAGTTGATATATTACAGCGGTTACTCGAGAATAATCATCAATAGAAGTAATAAAGTGTCTCACACCAATGGTAGTAGTTACAAGACATGGGATCCTAAATATCAGAATAAACAAGATCGGAAGGTTTCTCAACACGATAATTAACTTGATTTTTAACTCTCATCGATTGTTGATTCTCATTGGTATGAAACACAATAATGCCTGCTCATCTCACAAGATTCACAATCTAGTGGGTAAGTGATGAAAAGAAGGAATTATTTTCTTCGAGGTATCGAGAAAAGAGTAGTTGTAGAGAGAATCAACATCCAAAGGAGATGAAGAAATGAAACATACAATGGGAAATACTCATCCAAGAGATATAACTCCTCATATTTAGTGCATGTGACAATCATCCTCCATGTATAAAGATTTTGCGTAATACAACCCGTAGAATCAAATGAGATAGAACACATTAAGGAACACATAAATTTGCTAGGAGATATCAGATTGCAAAGACAAGAAGGTAAATATAAAATCAAAAATAATTTTAAAGCTGGTCAGGAGTAACTGTACCAAGACCCTGCATTTTGAAAGTAAAACTATCAACTAAAGTAGCTGAAGTAACATAACTACATTGAGCTGTAAAGCGGAATAAAGAAAAGATACATACTTCTAAGATATGATCACATGCTCATGTTTATAGGCTTTTGAGTCAATGACGTAGAACCGGGACGATGAAGTGGTAAGGCATGTATTACCTTAAACCATTATAGTAGTAAATGAACTAATGGTAGATATCATTTTAGCATCATGATCAGCTGCCAAAAACATATTTTGAAAGCAAGCGAGTTCATTAGAAGTTAGTGATGTGTTAGGGGTGACTGCAACATAAGTAGCAGAAGGAGCCAGGAGGGCGACTATAGAAGGTACCAAGTATCCCTAGTGTACACCCTCCCTCTCACAGTGTGTGCAGAACCATGATTTAACCTTGGTCTCCCCTACCAATTCCATGCCCCACTCATCCTCTTTGTCATCTACCTAGTATCAGATTGTGAAGATTGATGTAGAGTTCTAGTGATGAGTATGTCACCCTCCTTCCCAAACTGAGCAAGGTCTTTTTCTTGATCACTCACAAGATATATCCTCATAAACAAGTGATAAGTCTAAAAAAGGGAGGAGGCAGCTTCTCCCTGCTTCCAATATTTATGGTCTTGCAGTTGTAAATTTTGTAGTAGTAGTCCACTCAAAATGGCCATCCTCAACTGTTCTCGTTGAAGTTGTATCTCTTCACCATCGGATGTAAAGAACACGATCTTCAGTTTCTCATGCATCCTCTTGAAATCAACAAAGTTTTGGGGGAAATAATGATATCCCTTCTTAATACTATACAAAATTTGAATTGGCTATAAGCCCGAGAAAGGATGCTTTTGCCAGAATACCCAAGTAGTCTGAAACTTATGTCGTGCTCAGATGGATCACCAAGCTCCTTATTCATGACTCTGACATTCACCTCTTCCAGGATCCTGACCACCAGCACCTCTTACCATCATGCAGCCTCCACACCAGCGACCAAGTTGCAAGACCTATCTCTTTGCTGATATCAAGGAGATCTAGTGCATCCACAACAAGCTCTACCTATGACTACACAAGGTTTGCAATATCAGTTGATACCTAAACGCATATCTGTCATATTGTTTTGGCCTATCCCGATCCGATATTGACCCCCACCGGTACCGGCTGATATTAATCGATACCGTTGTTGCTCTTAGTCAATTTTGCAAAGAAATCTAAAAGAAAAGAGAGAAATAAAGGAACATTAGGTGTTGACACAAAGGTTCGGTCATGTTGAAGACCAAATATTTACTATAGCTATACTACAAGCATTACTATTTGTCAAAGTTGTACTTTATAAACTCACAACATTTATTTACCTCAAAACTATCTATTGTTGGTGTACTTTGTCTAAAAACAAGTAAATAAATAAAAAACTATTGCATGTGAGGATTAAACAATGTTGAATATTATTCTATCTAAAACCAACAGGAAAGAATAATACATAAACCTATACTCGAATTATAATTTTTTTTTCTTTCTAGTTTTGGTTCTCCAAAACAAAGCACTCTAATCCGAACTCATTGAAATTACCATCGTCCATACTGAAACTCATAAGAAGGGTCTGAAACTGATTTTGATACCCGTGTGCGAACCTTCTACCACACTCGAGTGAATTAACACTTCAGATGGAACAAACACAATCATTTTGAATGGCCTCTACTCATTATATTATCACCGTACAACTATTTCTGGCACCTAACCATCACCTTATCTTGTTCTAGCCGACTCCAACCACTACCTTGATGAGGAGGACGACTAGGGTGTGGAAGTGCTTGGAGGAACGACAACAAAATGGTCAAAGGTGTCTATGGAAATTATGATGAATGTGATAGGTTAGAAAAATGGAGAGGAGAGATGAAGTGAATGAGTTGCTTCCGAATTATTTCACACACAACCTAATCATCTAACACAATAGGTAAAACATAAATATTCCACAAAAGCCCATACATCTTTAATAAGGTCTACATAAGAATGCAATGTGGATAACCTTCCCTTGATTTAAGATTTCAAACATTGACATATAGAAACACCAATAACTCCTTGAGTTCATTTCAAGGTTTAAAATATCGGCCGATACTGATATGTATCGATCGTATTGTATCGGATCGGAAAATGAGGTACCCGGCCATACTAAAAGAAAATATTGGTACCGAACCAAGACATTCGTAACCAACGGTCTTTTGGCCAAAATCAGCCGACAAACGGTTGGTATCAGTTGGTACCAGCCAAAAACCGGTTGGTATCAGTCGATCTAGCTAGTAACAATCGATATGGCTAACATTCGGTCCTCGGAAATCTAAAAAGAAAAAAATGGAAGGGGGGGGAGGGAGGAGAAGGAAAAATTCGAGCCATTTTATTTATTTATTTTTCCTTACCTTATTGAACTGTCGGGCGCCAACAAGGGGAAGAAGAAAAAGAGTGAAATCCCGACCTTAAGGAAGTGGGTCCATGCTATTTTGTTTTTACGACTTATTTCACTAGTTTTTTTTTCTTATTTATCCATAGTATAAATGATAATGAGAGGTGGGCCATAATAACGCTGAGTCCTTTCATAATAGGAAATATTTTGAAAAAAATTTCACGAGTTTCCACGTGCTACTATGCCACTTGTCATAAAGTAAAATAAGAAAACCACCAATCCGTTGTAGAAAAGAAAACAATTAGTGCATAAAAACAACAAAGAAAAAAATATTAACAAAGATTTTGTCTTGTGTACGCTTAAATTAAATTGTAATAGAGTTTTTATTTATAGATTAGATTAGAGTATATTAGATTGTAAACTTAGGTAGATTAGATTTATTAGGAATCAGGCTAAATATACCTATTTGTTTAATTAGAATATATTAGATAAGATTATATATATAATTTCATTTGAAGTCTAACCTAATATAGTTTGTAAATCAATTCCATAATTTCAATTGAATCAATCCTGAATTTACATTAAAGTTTTTATCTAATCATATTTAATCCATAACTTAAACTGAATTAAATTTAATATATATATTTATCTAGTCAAAATCATAATTTAAGTACAATATGACCGCAATCTAGTTTATTATTTAAATTCTAGCCCTATCTAATCTAATTATCCCTTTTAATCTAATCAAATTTAAAATTAAATCTATTTTTATCTAATCTAATATATTCTATAAGACTAGATTTAAAATTATAGATTATATTATATTACATTTTAAGTCAACTATATTTGATTTAAAATTAACTAGATTCGATTTTAAGTTATAGACTAGATGAGACTACTTTTTCAATTAGATTACATTATATAGGAATAAACTTTACAACTTATTTAAAATATATCTAATTTAGGCTTGATCTTATCAAAAAAATTTCTAGTCCTTATATATATATTTTTGAAAAAAGGGTAAATTATATTCTAAAATCAACTCAACAATCATACAATTAGGGATAGTCTCCCACCCATTTAAGGTGCCATATCAGTTACATCAAATTCTATATTATGAAGAATGCCTATAGGAGGTGATGATGACTCCAACCTCTGCCTGTGTCACATCCTCCCAGCGCTCTGCGGCACTGCTCAGTCCAGATATACCAGGACACCTCACACTCAAAGAACAAGTGTCGCATAGATTCAATGTCCACTTTACACAGTACACACTTCGGGTTGGGGACTTGGATCCCAAATGAGATGAGTCTGTCCCTCGTCAGCAACCGACCAAGCAGCAACCAGTAAACACACAACTGCATCTTGCGGGCCAGGCCCTTGCGCTAGATGAAGTCATAGTCCGGGCTAATAGGGGATGTACGACGCACAAGGTTGTAGCAGCTATTGAAACGGAACTCCCCAGTGCCTCCAGTAGCTCCCGGCGGATCCCAGGTCCAACTATCTGCCGGCTGACTCGGGTCAATACCAACCGCGCGAATAGCCTCTCCAAGCTCCACGGTATAGCGGTAGACCTCTGGTCTCCACTCTCCATTTTTGATAATATGCTGGCAGGTCAACCCCCTACCAGCCTCCCTGTGAGTCCGGTCGCCCAGTATCTCAATCAGAGATTGACGCTCTAACTATAGATCTCGCCAGAGGTCAGTCCCAGCTCCATCTCTCATAGTCCTCCGGATGGATGATTTGAGTACAGCTCTGTGGAGCAGAATATGCTTGAAAGTGACAGAGTGGTTGTTGTTGAGGGAGCAGGTCTAGAAGTTGCCCCTCTTCACATATCGACCGTACATCTAATCAGCCCATAATGACCCACCTTTAATGAACCTCCATGTCAGCTTCAGACCAGAGGCCTCCCTGACAGACAGCATGGGTTTAAGTCCCACCTCTCCCTCCTCCCGAGGGCTGCAGAGCTGCTGCCAAGAGATCACATGCATGCCCCCTCTCCAGATTAAGTTGGCGCATATGCTCTCCACTTTTCGGATGGTGGCGACAGGGACTAGAATATATTGGAGCCAGAAAAGTACCAGTGCCGAGATGACCGATCTAACTAGCTCAATACGCCCACCAAACGACAGGCTAGCAGCCTGCCACCATTTGACCCTCCTCTGAGCATACTCCACCAGACTGTGACAATCAAGATCTCGCGCATAGTTGATTGTCAGAGGCACCCCTAGATATTTCATCGGAAGATTGCTTCTATCAACACCCAGAGCTTCCGCACGTTCCTCCTTCAGAGAGCAGAGGGAGCTGAAGTACACACGACTCTTCTCTCGGTTCAGTTGGAGCCCTGTTAGTTTTTCCAATTCTTCCATAATCCCTGAGATCATGGTCATTCCTTCTATAGAGGGCTGGAGGAAGACCAGGAGGTCGTCAGCATAGGTGAGGTGAGTAACAGGGGGCTCGATCCTCTTGAACAACAGGACCAGCCGCCCACTGTGAACCGCTATATCCATCAGGCAGGTGAAGTACTCCATGACTAGTGTGAAGAGGTAAGGGGACAGGGGTCACCTTGTCGGAGTCCTCGGTTGCTGCGGAAGAACCCATACGGAGTATCCTGGATGAGTACAGAGAAGGTAGGGGTCGAGATGCACTCCCTAATCCTCGTAACCCACCGCTCGTCGAATCCCATGGCTAGCATCAAGTGGCACAGGAAGTCCCTATTGACCATGTCATAGGCCTTTCTCAGGTCCAGCTTCACACATGCCTTCTCCCCTCCAGGTTTATTGAACTCTCTCACCATCTCATGCGCTAGAAGGCTGTGCTCTGCAATCGATCTTCCCTTTATGAAAGTCGTCTGGTTCGGAGAGACCAGGTCCTGCATAGTCCCCTCTATGCGCTGGCACATAAGGTGCTTAATTATTTTGTAAAGATAATTACAGCACGCTATAGACCGAAAGTCCGCCAGCGAGGTCTTTCCTTCTTTCTTCGGGACAAGGGTCAAGAAAGTATGATTAAGCTCATTCAGCAACTTCTCCTCCGAAAAGAACTCCTAGACCGCCTCGAGCACCAGTATCTTCAGAGCTTTCCAGTAGCGTTTGTAGAACCCACTGCTAAAACCATCCGGCTCCGGGGCCTTGTTGGGATCCGCCTTCATGATGATAGCCTCCACCTCCTCCAGAGAGACTGGCGCGAGTAACTGGCTATTCCCATAGGGCATCACCAGCTTGTTTGTAATGATATTCGGAAACATAAAGAGATAGTCAGTCTGAAAATATAACTCTGAGTAGTACCTGACAGCCTCCACTTGGATCTTCGTCGGCTCTCCAACCAGTTTGCCCTCGCCATCAAGCAGGTGGGAGAGACTGTTCCTATGTTGACGGGTCCAGATCACATTATAGAAGAACTTGGAGCAACGATCACCTTCATTGAGCCAGGAGTATTTAGTGCGCTGGGCCGCACTAATCTCCTTCTGCAGCCAGAGGATGTTGACTTTCCCAATGAGCTCCTTCTCCCGTGCCGCTAAGGTCCCATCCAGTATATCAGTTTGCATGGAGTACTAGATGGCCCTGAGTTTCGTCTCCTTGTCTTCCAGGGAAGGCCTGGGCTGACCCTTCACCCAACTCCGAATAACCTTCTTCGTGCTTTTGAGGATGTGGACCATGCGGTACTGTACTGTGCCCCCCTGCTGGTGTAGAAAACCCTCTGCAACAGCCTCCAAGTAACCTCCATAAAGAAACTAGTTGTTGTAGCAGAAGGGACGCGACTTCCAAGTAGGCCGGTCTGTGAAGCCGACCCTGATAGGGAAATGATCACTCGTCCCAGCAGCCAGACCCTCTGCCACCGAGTTCGGGAAGCAACGGAGCCACTCCCTATTTCCCAGAGCTCCGTCCAACTGACAAGCAACTCTGTTGTTAACAACTTTGTTATGCCAAGTCCATATGTGCGCAGTTCACTCCAAGCCCTGTAGGCCCGACTGAAGGAGACGTCTGAAAATTATACAGGATCTGATCTAGAACAGATCTGCCTCCCACCTTCTCCCTTCTGTAAAGGAGGGCGTTGAAATCACCCATCAAGAGTAGAGGGAGGTGCAAAGAGTTAGCAGAAACAGCTACACTGGCTATATCCCTCTAAAGGCCCTTCCGACGCCGCCTGTCGTTGTGGCCATATACCACCCCCAGCAAGAACCGGAAACCACCCTTATTGGAGAAGGAAATAGCAATCAGCTGCTCCGACATGAGGACCGGATCCCCGTCCCAGCTGTTGCTACTCCATCTAACCCAGATCCTAGTCGTGTCGCATATCGCCAAGTTGTGAAGCTGGACCCAATTGGGGGGAGTCCTGCACGAAAGCGTCCTCTCCCCTTTTATCTTAGTTTCCAGAAGCACTGATATGTCACACTTTTCTCTACGTAAGACCTCAAAAATCTCTCTTCATCGTCCTAAGGAACATGCACCTCGGACATTCCACGCGATAACCGTCATTAATTATTAATAGGGTGGGCCCCCTGAAACCCTTCTGGACCAGTACCCCGGGATGGTACCACGTCCGTCGTCGCCATGTCCTCCTCCAAGCCAGGAGTAGTATGCAGATTCGCTGTTTGAGTGAACATCAACGTCTAAGCTGGGTTCACACACAACGCCTCGCTGTAGTCAGGCATACGGCCTTCCTTCCGAGGGTGCCCATCACGAAGTGGGCCAGCATGTCTCTTCCTGCTATAAACTCTCTCATCGGACACACCACCTTCTCCCCGATGATCTCGTCCCGACGCCGTCATGCCTCTGGTGACCATATTCCTCTAGACGGTAAAAGTAACCATAACCCCACTGGACTGCTCCGGCTGCGGCGATATAGTCAGTTTCAGTCCACTGGCGTCCTCCATCTGTCGTTCCCCTTCCTGCATGCCACCCTCTACCCTCTCTTCTACTCTAGTAGTCCCTGCCACATTGGCTATTCCGGGGTCCGTAGCTGTCTCCGGGGGAGGCACAGTCTTCTGAGCTCCATTCGGACAAGTACTAGTAAGGTGACCAAAACAAGCACAATATGAACAAACAAGCGGAACCTATTCGTACTCAACTCTCTGGGTGAGAACCTCCCCAGACGGAACCTCATACTCCAGCAGGCTCGAGAGCTCTCTATCAACACTAATCTCCACGAACATCCGTGCATACATCAGCCTTGACCGAAAGGCTGTAGCGTCATCCGCCTTAATCGGTTTGCCGACCATGCTGGCAAGTCTCATGAGAAGGGGTATGCTCCAATATCTGACTGGGAACTCCGAAAAGCGGATCCAAACAGGAATAGCATTGAGGACATCCTTCTCACAGGGTAGCTCCGGGGTCCACTCTTTCAAGATGATCAGTCTCCCATCAAACGTCCAAGGGCCTCCCTGGGTGATCCTGACGACATCTTCTGCAAGTCCGAACTTGACATAATAGAAACCATTCTCCCTCGCATATATCTCTATGCTACCTTTTGGCTGCCAAACACGTGTCGTATACGTTCGGATCTGTCCGTAGAAGGGTTTGTTCCCCAACACGTACAAAACCAACGTGTTTGCCCAGAAGGCTGTCACCTCCGCTATCTCTTCCGCGGGGAACGAGGCACGGAAGCTACTTTCCACCTTCTTTTGCGGCACATACTCCATTGACAATGGACTTTTGGATCCTACTGGCTTGCATATGTCAGCCCAGAACTTTTTCACATGGCGAGTAGACGTCCCTGAGACCATAGGGTAGGAAGAGGGTGCCCTATTCCCTGGCCCCCCGTGTCAGACGCACTCCCTTTTCTTTTTTCTGCCGCCATCGTCTTGGGTCGCCACCCAGTTGTCCGAACACCAGTACTATTCCCCGCCCGTGGCGGACCACCTAGGCCAAGAGGTGACATCCTCGTCCCTGATCCTGCTCCCGACCTCCTATCGGAGGTGGGACGCACCTTCGGGTGAATCTGTCCTCTACTCACTTCTTGTCGCGCGCCGCCATCCTTCCCGACACTCCTACTTTCGCGACGTCTCGTAACCGTCGTCCATCCACCGTTCTCTGTATGTTCCCCCCTGAGATCTGGGTATGGATCCAGGTTGGAAAGCCGGCAATCCCGTCAGATCTGGGACCCATAGATTCCGACCAACAACCGGTCCTCCTCCCGTCGTCGCTGTCGAGCCACCTTGGGTGTTACCTCGCGGGGGAGCAGCCGCTCCACCCGTCGGCGTTCCCCCCACTGTCACGTTCCTTCCAGTCACTCCATAGCCGCCTGTACCACTACCGCCGCCGCCCACGACCTTCCTTGACGCGTCGCCTCCGCCCGCGCTATCGCCGCCTCCGCCAGCGCTCGCGCTACCGCCTCCACCTCCACCTGTGCTAGGGCATCCTCCAACGAGTACGCCGCCACCGTTGGCGACCGTGCCGCCCTTGGTCGGCCCGCCCCTGGTGAGGGACCCCCTAGGGTTTGCCATGCCGCTCCCGCTCCCGATCGGGTTCGCCATCGAATCTAGTCCTTATATATATATATATATATATATATATATATATATATATATATATATTTGGAATAAGGGTAAATTTTATTCCACGCAAATCGCAGTAAAGGTATTACGATACACTATTCTTACATATCTTCCTCCCCAGTTAAGGGGCCATTACAGATACATCAAATTTTATATTATGTAGAATTTCTACAGGAGGAGTAGCCAGCCCCTCAAATATACGCCTGTTACGCTCCCTCCAGACATGCCAAACTGATGATGCAAGTTGAACTCTAGCAATCTTGGCCCAACCAGGGTCCATGCCTCGACGATCTTTGATCCAGCTGAGGATCCCCCGTATATCTCTAGCACTGCCTGTAGTGCCCCGTCCCGCTCAGTCAATTAGAGGAATCGAAATGCCAACGGCGTTCGGACTTAGCCTTGCAACGGCTGCTCGAAGACATCGCTCGGTCGAGGCGACCGCTCGCTCAGGTGGGATAGTTTCGGTGAACTTGTCTCATCTTAGCCTTCACATAATAAATCGCATATTTTCAACTTGCACAAGTAGGCTTGATAATAAAAGAGACGAATCCACATAGCTAAAGAGAATAATCCCAACGGGGCGAATTGAGTTAGAATATGGAAAGGTCCAACGGTCGGCTTAGAATTGGTGTATGGCGTGTTTTGAAAATGACACTCGATCCTTCGTCCCGTAGCTTGGGAGAATGAAAGTTGGTTGAGTAGGCGAAGTTATGATCGTAGCCTAAGTCATAGGCGTCGCCCGCATGAATGCTTCATAAAGCATGCACGGTCCCATCGTCCAAGGCTTGGCATAGCCTTGGCTTGCCCTTGAGTTAAGTTGCGTTGAGCGGCTTGTGACCTAAGTCTAGGCACCCAAGTGACTTGGTCGTTCAAGTCGAATGCGTGCACGCCACGATCCATTAAGGCAAAGCTTGACGCAGCCTTTGCTCGTCAAGTTGTTGCGAAGTTAAGTTAGGCAAAGTTATGCCGGTCGACCTAAGACATTACAAGTACTGTCCCGCTCTTTCGCGGTTTGTCAAAGTTAAGTAGTCCCACGATCTCAAGGCCCGTCGACTTGGGCAGGAGTGTCGCGTAGAGCACGATTGGCTTAAGGCACGATGCACGGACTTAGTGTTTAAGGCAAGGACCACAATTGATTCAAAGTGACTTTTGAGAAAGGACTATCAAATAGGCGTTCATGAGTTGAACAAAATGATAAGGTAACAAGGAAAGAATGCTCGCGACCGTAGGTCGTCGAGGGGTCTCAAGGATAGAAGTCTTGAACTTGGTTTTGAAAGAGATGGTAACATTGGAAGAGGAATGACTGTGTGAGACGTCAGTTTGTGTCGAGTCTTGCATGGTCATTGGACAACTTGTCGACAAGGGCGAAGCTTTCCTCGAGCGGCAACCCTGGGCCATGGGACCGACTCGGCCTAGGAGGAAACAGGTGTATAGCCGAGCTGGGAGTACGCTCCCGCTCAGGTTAGTCGGGGACTTTCAGCGAGGATCGCTACCTTGCGCTGAAAGGTATCTCGAATAAGAAAGCTATAAGTCCAGGTATAGCTTGTGATGTTAGTGACCAATTCATATAGATGGATCGACACGGACGGCAAATTCGCGTGTGTGCCTTTGGATTGAGTCTAGTTGAATGTGTGCATGATTGGAACACAATGTTGGGCCTAAGATTTTGTGGCAACGTAGGCGACGTGCTTCGGCACGAGATGTGGCATCAAGTTTTATGTTGTCGGCATATAAGTTGCATAGTTATGATTGAGTTGTCTTGAGTTTAAGTCAGGAGATGCCGCAAGGCAAAGTCGGTCGAGTGACATTTAGTCCACAAGTCCTGATTTGGGTCAGTTGGTGATTGAAGTAGAAAGGGCCGCGAGGCGGCGATATGGTTTAGTCATCCTGAGTGCGAGGCACGACACGATGGATTTGTAGTACGGTCACACGGAAATGGAGCCTCATCGCGTAGTTGCGTCTCTGATTATGGCCGTAAGGCAAACACGACTTGATAGGTTAACATTGATGTTGCAAGCATGGGATGGTCTGAAGACACAAAATAGGCAAGGCGTCGGTCATAAAACTAATCCTAAGGCAAGACTAGAAAGACAATTGATAAGAATGGACTATATTGCACAAAGTAAATCAAACGTGTTGGTTTTGTATGGGTGGGCGAGGAGCTCATTCCACCAGTACAGTTGAGTACTGACACCCACATAGCTTTCATATGCAGGTGCAGGTAGAAGCTCGTGGCACGGAGCTCGCTTGGATGCGTCGAGGCACGGAGTTCCTTGGCGATTCGAAGCGTGCGGCCGCATGGAGTCAAGACTTATACAGGACAAAATGTATGGACGTCGCCTTCCGAAGCATCCGCTGGCTCAAGACATGTATTGCGAGATGAGAGAGAGCTGAGTGACTTGTAATGTGAGATGAGTGAGCTTGAGAGATTTGTAATCTTGGCCTTGTGCCCCATTGTAACCTTTGTTTCAATATCAATAAAGAGCTTCTTTGAATAACTTGTATTTTGATTCAAATTTTCGCTGCTATTATTCAATGTCTCTGCATGGGACTTCTATGCGACGATCCCGTCGCAGCCGCTGAAATCGGCCGTTATGGAACCGGCCTTGCACGAGCGCAATCTAGGCTCGTGCGGCATCACGCCTTAGCGAGGACGATCGCTCCTACGGGTGCGGGACGTGACATAATGATATCAGAGCACGGCTTTACGTCCTTGGACTATCGATTGAATTCTTTAACTCTGTTGTTTCCGCAAACTCTGATTTGTTGCTTCCGCAAAGTTGACATCGTTGGTGTGCTCTCTCTCAAATGTCCCACGGGATGTCCATACAATAAGTCTATCTATTTTGTAAAACATAAGAAAACAGTTTTTGGCAAAAACAAAAAGATGGTTTGCGTAAGCACGGTTGGCTAAGTCGGACTGGACATATACACCAATGATTGTGTCGACCTTAGCAAAGTCGAGTGCGGAATTCGTAATGTTTCGAGCAAGAATGAGTTAGACTTGATTGAGTAAATGAGATGACTATCGATAGGGGTGCTATCGAGCGACGATAACGTCGATGCGATATAGATGAGCGTGCTTGGAAATTGAGGAATAGTTCGAACGAAAAATTTGATGAAGTCGATTTTGATTCGAATGATAAGTTGAGAATTTGATAAATGACTTCATCCCTGAGTGGTGTATGCGATAGCCTCAGGGATGTCGATCGATCGATTGAGGATGTGGGGTGTCGGTGAGTCTATCAGCAAGCATCGCGTTATACAATGCCTTAGATTGAGTGTCGTTGAACAAGATGTAGTCTTGAAGATTTGGATGAGTTGATTCGAACAACCTAGAAATTGACGCACACGGAATGCGCACGAGATCGAGGATTGTGCGAGTATGAAACGCGAAGGTGATTGAGTAGGTAAATTAAATTGAAGAAAAGTTAAGGTATAGCGAACGAATGACTTGATAAAGGGAATCGATAGGTGAAATCGTATAGAGAAAGTTAGCACGATGGAAAGATAGCGTGCATGAAAAAGTTGAATTTTGAAGTTATGCAATGACTCTGAGGATTGGAATGGATGTCGTTCGATGATTGAGTTAGCAAGAATGATGCGAATTTAGGAAATACGTTGGTCGATGACTTAAAATAAAGGGATAATGATCGAACTTGAATTGAATGTCGAGGAGATTATCCAGTCGAACGATGGCATCATTCTAATGATTCGAATTTGGTTGCAAAGGAAGATCGTCAGGTTACGCATATCATCGATGGTATTGAGGCGTATCAAAGATCGATATGCGATAACTCGGGGGTACTCTAACTCGACGAAGGACGATCGTGCAAGTGTTATTATTCGGTTGAATGCTATACTTAGGATTTTGATTTAGATGAATGTTGGATGAAAACGAAAGTGTCTTGATGGTTACGCGGATAACCACAGCATCGACATTCTTGTCTTGTGCGAGCGCAACTCCAGCCTCGCACATGCGTCGCGTCGGATTTGGGACGATCGTTCCGCGTGAGCGTTGACATGGTGATTCATGTCGCGGGAATGATTGAACTCGAAAAATCAGGATACGACAACTTTGATTGTCTCGACTTGTTGGTTTGATGCGAAGGAAAATTTAGGATGTTTGGACTTGCGATTGATGATTGAGTAAACTTGAGGATTGAGTAGGTCCAATCCGCACATCGGAAATGAATTAGTCTACACACAAAACAAGATTTACGTCCCGATGAGGATGATTACCTTGCGGGAGCGTGCATGGTGATTCATGCCTACCGTGGATAATCTGAATCGCGTGAGATCGGGGCGCAACATATTGTTAAGTTAGACGACCTCATGATCGAATACGTGAATTGGAATAAATGACTTAGGGAGTATGAAATGAGAATTATGGTTTAGTGATGAATCGTGTCGCGTCGTGCTTGACTTGAGAATGATTGATAGACGGATTGTGTCGAACATGTTCGAGAGATAGACTATGCGAAATGGCTTGTTGGACAAGCGATATTGATATGTTAAAGATTTGGTTGAGTGAACTTATCGTAGGATGGCTTTGCTGAATGACTCGGACCCCGTGCGACAAACGTTCAGATGTGTATAGGAAATCTGTGCTCGAAGTTTAGAAATCAGAGTGATGCGAGCTTGGGTAGCAAACCCCCGTACTATCAACTTGGTTTGACCTTAGGATGGGGTCAGTGTTGATATTGTTGTTTGGGAACTATGATTCCAATACTGACAATTGACTTTAGCCTGGAGAGATGGCCTAGCGGCTAGACGAGATGTCCATATTGCGAGGGTTAGCATCGGTACGATTGGTTTTCGGGATTGAGTGGATGAATCGATAGGTGGGATTGGATACACTATCACAAGGCTTGGCTGAAATGTATATATTTTGGGAACGCCTGGAATATGTGCACGATCCAAACTAAGTGATACGTTGAATCAAGTGAGACTTGAGGAATGGAAAAGTGTCAAGGATTTAGAAATAGAGTTTCATAGATATGTGACGGTAGTGCGAGCGTGGCTCGAATTTGAGAAATGCATAGAGGAAATGTGCGCGAGAGTCGTTGAACATTCGAGTGATAAGTCGATGAGTAAGTGTACTCAGCTAGTTTCGAGGACGAAACTTTTTCTGAGTGGTGTATGATGTAGTGCCCCGTCCCGCTCAGTCAATCGGAGGAATCGAAATGCCAACGGCGTTCGGACTTAGCCTTGCAACGGCTGCTCAAAGACATCGCTCGGTCGAAGCGACCGCTCGCTCAGGTGGGGTAGTTTCGGTGAACTTGCCTCATCTTAGCCTTCACATAATAAATTGTATGTTTTCAACTTGCATAAGTAGGCTTGATAATAAAAGAGACGAATCCACATAGCTAAAGGGAATAATCCCGACGGATCGAATTGAGTTAGAATATGGAAAGGTCCAACGGTCGGCTTAGAATTGGTGCACGGCGTGCTTTAAAAATGACACTCGATCCTTCGTTCCGTGGCTTGGGAGAAAAAAAGTTGGTTGAGTAGGCGAAGTTATGATCGTAGCCTAAGTCATAGGCGTCGCCCGCATGAATGCTTCATAAAGCATGCACGGTCCCATCGTCCAAGGCTTGGCATAGCCTTAGCTTGCCCATGAGTTAAGTTGCGTTGAGCGGCTTGTGACCTAAGTCTAGGCACCCAAGTGACTTGGTCGTTCAAGTCGAATGCGTGCACGGCACGATCCATTAAGGCAAAGCTTGACGCAGCCTTTTTGCTCGTCAAGTTGTTGCGAACTTAAGTTAGGCAAAGTTATGCCGGTCGACCTAAGACATTACAAGTACTGTCCCGCTCTTTCGTGGTTTGTCAAAGTTAAGTAGTCCCACGATCTCAAGGTCCGTCGACTTGGGCAGGAGTGTCGCGTAGAGCACGATTGGCTTAAGGTACGATGCACGGACTTAGTGTTTAAGGCAAGGACCACAATTGATTCAAAGTGAGTTTTGAGAAAGAACTATCAAATAGGCGTTTATGAGTTGAACAGAATGATAAGTTAACAAGGAAAGAATGCTCGCGACCGTGGGTCGTCGAGGGGTCTCAAGGATAGAAGTCTTGAACTTGGTTTTGAAAGAGTTGGTAACATTGGAAGAGGAATGACTGTGTGAGACGTTAGTTTGTGTCGAGTCTTGCATGGTCATTGGACAACTTGTCGACAAGGGCGAAGCTTTCCTCGAGCGGCAACCCTGGGCCATGGGACCGACTCGACCTAGGAGGAAACAGGTGTATAGCCGAGCTGGGAGTACGCTCCCGCTCAGGTTAGTCGGAGACTTTCAGCAGGGATCGCTACCTTGCGCTGAAAGGTATCTCGAATAACAAAGCTATAAGTCCAGGTATAGCTTGTGATGTTAGTGACCAATTCATATAGATGGGTCGGCACGGACGGCAAATCCGCGTGTGTGCTTTTGGATTGAGTCTAGTTGAATGTGTGCATGATTGGAACACAATGTTGGGCATAAGATTTGGTGGCAACGTAGGCGATGTGCTTCGACACGAGATGTGACGTCGAGTCTTATGTTGTCGGCATATAAGTTGCATAGTTATGATTGAGTTGTCTTGAGTTTAAGTCAGGAGATGCCGCAAGGCAAAGTCTGCCGAGTGACATTTAGTCCACAAGTCCTGATTTGGGTCAGTTGGTGATTGAAGTAGAAAGGGCCGCGAGGCGGCGATATGGTTTAGTCACTCTGAGTGCGAGGTACGGCACGATGGATTTGTAGTACGGTCACACTGAAATGGAGCCTCATCGCGTAGTTGCGTCTCTGATTATGGCCGTAAGGCAAACACGACTTGATAGGTTAACGTTGATGTTGCAAGCACGGGATGGTCTAAAGACACAAAATAGGCAAGACGTCGTTCATAAAACTGATCCTAAGGCAAGACTAGAAAGACAATTGATAAGAATGGACTATGTTGCACAAAGTAAATCAAACGTGTTGGTTTTGTATGGGTGGACGAGGAGCTCATTCCACCAGTACAGTTGAGTACTGACACCCATATAGTTTTCATGTGCAAGCGCAGGTAGAAGCTCGTGGCGCGGAGCTCGCTTGGATGCGTCGAGGCACGGAGTTCCTTGGCGATTCGAAGCGTGCGGTCGCATGGAGTCAAGACTTGTACATGACAATGTATGGACGTCGCCTTCCGAAGCATCCGCTGGCTCAAGACATGTATTGCGAGATGAGAGAGAGCTGAGTGACTTGTAATGTGAGATGAGTGAGCTTGAGAGACTTGTAATCTTGGCCTTGTACCCCATTGTAACCTTTGTTTCAATATCAATAAAGAGCTTCTTTGAATAAGTTGTGTTTTGATTCAAATTTTCGCTGCTATTATTCAATGTCTCTGCATGGGACTTCTGTGCGACGACCCCGTCGCAGCCGTTGAAATCGGCCGTTATGGAACCCGCCTTGCACGAGCGCAATCTAGGCTCGTGCGGCATCACGCCTTAGCGAGGACGATCGCTCCTACGGGAGCGGGGCGTGACACTGCCAACTCCACCCATCGATCGCATGCACTGCTCTGACCAGATGTGTCAAGTCATCGGACACTCAAAGAATAGGTGTCCCGTAGATTCGGCTTCACGCACTTCGGGTCAGAAATCTGCATCCCAAACTTGAGAAATCTGTCCCTCGTCATCAATCTGCCTAGAAGGAGTTTGTATGAACAAAGCTGCATTTTGCGAGCAATCCCCTTTGCCCAGATAAAGTCATACTCCGCAATCCTGTCATGTGGAGTCCGAACCAGATTGTAGCAACTTTTAAACCGGAATCTCTCTGACCCTCCATCCGAACCAGGGTCAACCCATATCCTGGAGTCAGCAGGCTGGCTAGTATCAATAGTGATCTGACGAATCGCCTCTCCAAACTGAGCCGTGAATGGATACTCCTCTGGCCTCCAGATCCCATCTCTGATGATCCGACTAAATTTCACCCCCCTGTCCGCTTCTCTGTCCATCTGTGCACCTAAGATCTGTAGGAGGGAACCATTACCCATCCACGAGTCGAGCCAGAGATTAGTGCTCGTCCCATCTTTCATAATCCTTATATATATATATATATATATATATATATATATATATATATATATATATATATATGGAGTATGGAGGCCGGAATCTTATCGGTACACTGAGGAGCTGGGAGGGTTCATCATGTCTACAGCCATTGATCCGGCTTTGCCTGCGGATCGATGGATTTGGGAGCCGCCTGGAGCATCTTCGGGCTCCGGGGAGTTCCGGTTCCGTAGTTGCTATAATCTTATCCGGCACACTTCTCCTTTGAGTGCTGATTATGAGTTCGTCTGGTGTAAGGGTCTGGCCAGAAAGATGCAGCTGTGTGTTTATAAGCTTCTTCTGGGTCGCCTCTTAACGAGGGATCGCCTGAGTTCATTTGGAGTGACAGTGCCGGATCCCATATGTGTGCTTTGTTCCTCAGCGCCTGAGTCTATTAGACATGTATTTTTCGAGTGCACTTTGGCATGGCAGATTTGGTCGGAGCAGAGTCGGATATTGGGAGGGTGCGCCTCGGGTAAATACATTGGGGACATCATCCCGGTGATACGAGATAGCAGGGGTCGAGGTCAGGACTGGTTCCGCACGGCTAGAGTTCGTCTGGCGGCTTCGGTTTGGCATGTTTGGCGGAGCGAAACCGCCGAATCTTTGAGGGACTAGTCACACCTCCGGTTGGCATTATTCATAACATTGAGTTTGATGTAAATGCCATGGAGAATGGATGAGTGCTGAGTGGGAGTCCCACTCAGAATGTATGTTGTATGATTATGACTTTGCTTTTGGAATAAAATTGACCTTTTTCCAAAAAAAATAAAAATAATATATATATATATATATATATATATATATATATATATATATATATATATATATATATATATGGTTTTCCAATCCCAAAAGTCCAATACTCCGATCCAAAACAGCCGAATATTGTCAATTTCGATACTTATAAAGACGGTCCGATACCAATATTTTGAACCTCGGTTCATTTCCCTTTCATATATTGCATAAAAAAAATCAGAAGAAGAAATTCTTATTTACTCAATGCTCTTGTACTTTTTCATTGCCGACTTGAATCACTAAACAAAATTGCTTACGTCGAATGAGAGCTTATTACTGGATTTGGCAAAGCAAAAAAAAATGTCATTGATGGGGAATTGACTCTTTAAAGGAAGAATTCAACTGCCAGAAAATTTCAACTTATTCAGTTTTCTTAAATATCATTAATTTGTATAACTAGTCAAATTTATGTTAACCTTGATTTAACTATATAAAAGTGATCAGTGATTGCAAGAGAATAGTACCATTCATTATTTTGTGAATTTAACTTAGGAGGTACTTTCTTCTAACTACGTAATTAAAATAAATTTGAAGTATGGTTATACAATGTTTTCTGATTTGTTATAATATCTGTTTCTGATTTGTGTGAAATTTAATCATTCTGCCATTGTATATGAGGTTTATTATACTGGTTTTTTGCTTCAGATGCATGAAAACTGACATTATATTATGAACTTGAAGCAGTAATAAACCTTTACTACTGCATTTGGTTTCGCAAGAATTCAAAGGAGAAGGCATGCACTAGATGTCTAACTCATAATTGGTTACATTTGCCTTCAAACAGGTACAGACCCTGCATCATATAAACTTGTCAGTTCACCCAAACGAAGTAGTTGCAATTGTAAGCATTCACGAGTCTGGTATATTCTAGTCAGAATAATGGACCTTGTATTTGTATTTTTCTGCCATATGACTTACGGAACAAGGCATATATTCATTTGCTCTCTTTTTGTTTAGGTTGGTATGAGTGGAAGTGGTAAAAGCACAATGGTTAGCCTTCTTCTTCGTCTCTATGAACCAACTGATGGTCAGGTGTGTTTTGTCAGTAGATGGTCCTCCATAGTATGTCATATCTCAGGGCTACATCCAAATGGATTTATCCTTATATTTTAGTGATAGTACATTTTTACATGTTATGGTATTTCCCTACATATCCTTGTGTTTAGTATGTTTTAATCCCTTTAGCCACTGCTATCAGAATCGTATTTTCTGACACTAACGAAATAACTCTTCTGATGCAAACATGTTCCTTTGTCTTTTGGATGAACAACCCAGGCAATGACATAGAAACATAACATCTGATTTTTGAAAACTATACTTCATAATTGGATATCATGTTATTTTCTAGTCTTTCAAATGGTTCTGTGACATGGAAGTGGAAAGAATTTATTTATAGCTTATGAAGTTGTTACTGCCTATTAAAATGAACCTACAAAATACTAACTAATGACACAGGGGAGCACATATTGCAAATAAACTAAAAAGAGTTTAAAGTGGAAGGGTATATGTGCTATACTCCAGAAAACCACAAAGAATTGAGAATATCATGGTATATAAATTATGATAAATACCTTACTACATAAAAGGAACAAAATGACATTCATATTACTTTAAATCAGGATTGCAGTATCAGTTTTGCATCCTTCCTATGACTAACAGTTTTGGAAGTTTCACTGGTTTCTGTATTGGTTTTGGCTGTGATACTGCAAATCTTTTCTTTTAATGTTACATGTATCTATCAACATGTTTGATGATGTTACAAGTCATGTTAGTAATGGTGTCATTTCTTTCTGAAAATATTATTTGATAATGCTAGTACTTATTGTAGTTATTAGCAGCATGTGTTTAACTTCTCTTAGCAATTTGCTTCAAGTTACTATGTCTGAAGTGGAGTGATATTGTTTATCTAGATGTAGCTAGCACATTCTGTATCTGTTTCCCATAATGGTCGTCTTTACTACTAAAGCAAACACACGGAATGTTAATGGCATTTTGTGCTATAAAATGTTCCATCAAGAAATATTTGTTCAATTGATAAGAGGCATCAAACCCATTGTTAGCTGCTAATTACTGGTGGGAAAATAGCATTAAAGGAAGCACCTTTAAAGTGATGTGTGTGTATCAGATGTAAGGTTAAGTGTGTACCTTTTAACCCGAAGTTCACTAGAGAAGTGAGCTTGATGAGTATGCTTCACCTTTCTGGTTAACCATTATGAGTCCATCAAATCATTTTAAGAAAAAGATGAACTGGTTCATACTTAATTTTGTTTCATACAAGTAAGGAAGTTATGCCACAGATGAGGATTGAATATAAAACTGAGGGTCGATAGAATATCTTCTGCATGCCATTTCATCAAAGTTAGTTTTATATATGTGGAGCTAAGCATCGCTCTGTTGGATCAATAGATGGAAATACTCCCTTATATTCTACTGCTGGGGGTTTCCATTTGTATATCAGTATAATAAGTTATTCACAGATTCGTTTTATTTAAGTGATTGAGGTGGAGTGTCCTGAAAGATTGTTCAGGTGCGAATTGATTTTGAATAAGTAGAAGACAAAATAGTTAATTGAGATATTGACTCGATGCGAACTTGTTGGAGAACAACTAGTTATCTAAATGAGAGGTATATTGGAATATTCGGTAGCCACTTGCAGATTTAACGATTTGAAGGGTATGATGAAATGTGAACAATACCTTGAGCTTCTCATTATGAAGTAAACTGGGAATGGGTAAATTACTATATTTGGGTTTGACCTCTGGTTAAAAGGAGGAAAGTTAATTGTTTTATATTTGATGAGATTACGTGGTAGTATTTTGTGAGTTAGTTCATATCGGATAAGAGAATGGGTTAATCCTTAACTGTTTGGCCTGTGAAGCTGTATAAAGAGATAGCAACTTGTGAAGAATCTGATGAAGATAGGTAAATTTCGTACGGTTCGACTCTGAGAAGTGCTGGGATCTTCGTGCAAAAAAATATTGCGTCTCAAGTGCAGTTTGGGTTCTAATTCTTGATCCCAGATTTATGAATAGACTGTTAACCAACTACGAATTTGTTGGGAAACTAACTACTAGGACTTGTAAATTCCAGTACCAAATGCCTGGGATCATCCTTTCATGAGATTCCATATACTCTCTAATCTATGCATGTAAGTGTGCTGATTTATGTTAGGAAGGTGCTTATTGGTGCAACATAATAAGTAGGTGAAGGTGTCTCATGGGTGATGGAACTGGGGATCTGTAGGACTATGGATTGGTGTGCATATCGATCGATACGCATAGACAGGTTTAACACGTGATCTAACCTTTCAATGGCGGAAACTAGGTTCACAAATTATACCTGAAGCGATGAGAAGTAGATGATGGTTTTCAACGAACTCGATCTGTCAGCGACCTCAAAATCTTCTGTCGTATTCCTTATTCGGATTGGACGTCGTGTGGGCGACGATCTCCCAATCTTTTCTTCTCCTTGGCTGACCTCTCTTTCTCTCCTTATGTGAAGAACGAATTTTGATATAGTTGCTCTTTTCTGATGCATATGACGGTCAGAGAATAGATGATATATATAAGCTACAACAGGGACCATGAGAAAAAATTAGGATTAGGTCTCCTAACGGATCTAAATATCCCGTGTTCAGCTCGAACACACAACCCAGGTCCGTTAAGGGTAACTTGGTCCACTAAAGAGCTATTGTTGCACTACCTTCATAATTTCAAGTTACGTTTATGGGCTCCTTATTATATGCCTGTTCGTCTTCCCATGTTAAGATATCGAATGTCCGTCGATCAAAATAAGTTGCTGACAACTATATTGATCGATATCTTTTATTCTTAAATAGTACCACTCAACTTTATTTGTCATGACAATCCTTATGAGCTCCTTAAGGGGACATCATCAACCCGATGTATCGGGACATGGATTCATTTTATATCATCATACACACAATGCCATTACCCAATTCGTATAGGTTGTTGACCCATAATAAATTTTACTCTTTTATGAGTCAAAGTAATGCATACTGCATATATATGTCTGTTATTATATCCGGATTAAAAACACAAGCATCCATAATAACAAAGGTATTTGTTCTCTTATGTAGTCAGTACAAAAAAAATAACCTCAAGTGGTCCCGTTCGATACACACAAAGTACACTAGTGCAACCTATAGTCAAGATCGACTAATGCTAGAATACACTACAACTTTACCAATGGCTTGTCCAAATCCTTCTAGGTTATGAACTATTTATATATACTACAGGGAATTGATAATATGATCTTCTGTATATCACCACACACCATATTATCTTCAGTGTAGAATATCAGACACTTGCATTAACATAATAACAAATATAATATGCAAACATTTGACCATATATTCTCATTTTTAAAAAATAAAAAATATAGTTAATACGAAATGATGCTTTGAGTATATAACTCTATCTTCCACTTGTACTCAAAGCTTTGCTTTTTAGTATACTGTTACAAATCTCTCACTTATGCTTAAAGCCATGTTGCCACGCATATGACTCTTATTCCCTCAATATGACTATCAAAAGTCTTAGCTGATAAGCTCTTTGTAAAGGAATCGGCTAGGTTGTCTACTGATGCTATCTTGGTCACAACATCTTCTTTCTTTACGATATCTCGTATCAGGTGGTACTTACGCTCAATGTGTTTACATGTCTTATGGGCTCGTGGTTTCTTCGAGTTTGCAACTGCACCACTATTATCACAATAGAGTATAATAAATAGTCTTAGGCAACTAGGTACCACATCCAAGTCCAATATGAAGTTTATGAGCCAAATCGCTTCTTTGGCTGCCTCAGAGGCATATACTCGACTTCCATGATGGAATCAACAGTACATTTTGCTTGATCCTCCTCCATACTATGGCTCCACCTTCCAAGATAAATACATAACATGAGGTAGATTTTCTGGCATCCCTATCTGACTGAAAACCTGAGTCTGTATACCCCAAGGGCAGTAAACTATCTGCCTAGTAAACTAGCATATAATCTTTACTCTTTTTCAGGTACTTCAGAATATGCTTTACCACAGTCCAATGATCTTGTCCTAGGTTAGACTGATATTTGCTAACTATGCCAACAACAAAGCATATGTCTAGTCTCATACATAGTTTTTCATACATTAAGCTTCATACCACCGAAGCATAAAGAACCGCTTTCATGTTCTCTATCTCTTTAGGTGTCCTCGGACACTGCTCCTTTGATAGAGTTATTCCATACCTAAAAGGTAAGAAACCTTTTTTGTAACTTTGAATGCTAAAACGAGTGAGTACAGTATCGATATAGGTAGCTTGAGATAAGCCTAACATTCTTCTTGTGATCTTGTAGAATTTTGATCCCAAAGATGTGACCTGCTTCTTCCATATTTTCATATCAAACTGTTTGGATAAATATATCCTTACATTAGATAATCTTCACATTGTTTCCAATGAGCAAGATGTCATCCACATAAGGTACTAGAAATACCATCATGTTTCCGTCACACTTTCGTATACACAAGATTCAGCTGGATATTGATCAAATCCATAGGATTTTATCACCTGATGAAAATGGATGTTCCAAGATCTGGAAGATTGCTTGAGTCCATAAATAGACTTCTTGATCTTACAAACAAGATGCTCTTGGCCTTTTTCAATGAATCCGTATGGTTGCTTCATATAGATGTTTTTCTCACGACTTCCATTAAGGAAAGTTGTCTTGACATTCATTTGCTAAATCTCATAATCGAGATGAGCTGCAATAGATAAAAAAAAATCTGGATAGACATAAGCAGCACTACTGGCGAAAAGGTTTTCTCATTATTAATATCCTTTTTCTGTGTAAAACCTTATACCTTTTTTCTGAGTAAAACCTTTTGCAATAAGCCGTGCTTTCAATGTTTCAACCTTACCGTCTGTTCCTCTTTTTCTCTTGTAGGCCCACTTGCATCCAATGGCTTTTACACTAGTGGGTGGTTCTACAAGCTCTTAGACCTTATTAGAATCCATTGATTCTATTTTCGACATCATTGCTTTTTGCCAAGATTTTGCATCTTTATTTTGGAGTCCATCATTATATCATAATCTTATTCCTCAGGGACGAAGTCTGACGACTCTCCCAAGAACATAAATCTGTCAGGTTGTATCACAACCCTCCCACTACGATGTAGCACTATAGGTTGTGGTGTAACATTTGTGGCACATTGTGCAGTTACTTGTGGTTCCTCCTCTTGTACTGTTGGTATTGAAGTCTTAGGTGTCTCTCCTCTCAATTCTTCTAGAACAACTCTACTCATGGGTTTATGGTTTATCAAATAATCTTCCTCTAAGAATCAGACATTGGTGCTAACAATGACCATTTGATCCTTGGGACTAGAAAATGAACCTCCTTTCGTCCTTCTTGGATAGAGTACAAACAAGCATACTTCTGTACGAGATTATAACGTATCTATTTTCTTATTTAGCACATGTGCTAGACTACCCCAAATTCGCACGTCTCAAACTAGGCTTTCGTCCGGTGCACAGCTCTGTGGGAGTAATAGGGACTGACTTAGAAGGTACTAAATTCAGAATATAAGTCGCGGTCTCTAAGATATATCCCCAAAACGAATCTGGCAAATCCGAATAACTCATTATTGATCTAACCATCTCCATAAGAGTCTTATTCCTTCTTTCTGCTACACCATCTGTTGGGGTATTCCAGGTGCGGTCAATTGGGATATAATCCTAGCCTCTGATAAGTAATCCCTAAACTCTCCAAAAAGGTACTCGTCACCACGATCTGAACGTAATGACTTGATACATTTTCCATAACGTTTTTCCATTTCAACTTTATATTCTTTGATTTTCTCAAAGCACTCAGACTTACGGCGCATCAAGTAAATATATCCATGCCTTGAATAATCGCAATGAATGTGACAAAATTTTGAAAGCCACCTCTAGCCTGGATAGTCATGGACCCACACAAATCAGAATGAACCAATTCCAATACATCTTTGGCCCTTACCCCTTTGGCTTAAAAGACTTTGGTCATTTTACCTTCCAAGCAAAATTCACAGACTGGAAGTGCCTCAACTTCTAATGAACTCAAAGGTCCATCTATAACCAGTCTTTGAGCCCTTCTTAGGTTAATATGACATAATCACAAGTGCCAAATATATGTTTGTTTCATACAAGTAGGTTATTTTCTCTTATTTAAGTTAGAAGACGTATTATTCATTTCCATAAGTTGCATTGTGGGTGAAATAGGATTAATGACATAAGGTAAAATGCTTTTTTTTTTCCTAATAACATTATTATCATTAAACTAAACTGAATATCCATCTTTAACTAGCATAGAAACAGAAATTAAATTTCTTCTAAGTGAAAGTGCATAAAGACAATCTCTCAATATCAAACACATATTTCTACCAAAAGATAAAATAACATCTCCTACTGCAACAGCCGCAACTTTTGTAGCGTCACCCATCAACAACCATCTCTCTCCATCACTAAGTTACCTTGTTTCCTGGAACCCCTGCAATGAATTGCACACATGATTAGTAGCTCCTATATCTACACACCAAGTGTCGGTAGATAACACCGCTAAACATGTTTTAACTACTAGTAAATGAGATACACCTTTTTTTTCTTGTTTAAGAAGTGGACAGTCACTCTTCCAATGTCTTGATCCTTTACACTTGAAACACTTGTCTTTCGGCTTTTTCACAACACCTTGAGGTCTCGTGCCCTTCTTTGTTGAATTTACTTGATCTTCTGACCGCCTTTCAGCTTAGAAGTAGAAGCCTTTTCATTAACATATATGACCATTCTGCCTAAAGAGAGCTTCAACATCTTGTAGTTCTTTCGCAAGTCCTGTCAAACTTTACAACCTTTTGTTCATGTTGTAGTTAAGGCAAAATGAGTCAAACTTTTAGGCAGAGTCCCGAGAATGTTATCGACTTGGGTTTTCCATCTATTTCAGCTCCATGGATAAGTCTCATTCAGATGACCTATCATCTTGAGAACATGATCCCTTACTGGCATCCCTTCAGCTATGGTTGTATTCATCAAACTCTTCATAGCAAGCTGCCTAGCTACCCTACTCGATGTCCGAAGAGTTCCTTGAGGTTATACATTATGTCATAAGCTGTAGTCGTCGCCTAATGCTGATGTTGTAGCACATTTGACATAGATGACAGAATGTAACACTGCGCTATCTCATCTGCCTTATCTACTTCTTATAAGCCTCTTTGGCCTCTCCATCAGAATTAGCATTAGGCTTAGGTGGACATTCCTCATTGAGTACAAATTTGTGCTCTTCAGCAGTTAAGACAATATCCAAGTTACGTTTCCAATCAATGTAATTAGGGCCAGTAAATTTTTCTTTTTAAGAATATCCATAAGTAGACTGAAAGAACCTTTTTTTAAAATACTGAGAATTACATAAATAACTATTATGTAGGACAAAAACTTTTTGAATTAAATAAATATTGATTCCCTCAAAACAATAATAAAAAATTCACCAACATCTTAAACACTATGAATTTAGTATGCCATGATAGTGTGGATGTATACAAATTCAATATTTGTCTAAGGAGGTTTTTCTATTAAATTTTACTATCATGTCAACCTAAATTTTTGACAAATAAAATTAATTTGTTGGTCTTGCTTTGGTCCTACAAATAATAGCAGTGACTACGATGGAAAGAATACCATTATTTGTATCTAAGTGTACACCATTACTTAATAGTAAGTCCATTACTTCGTAATGAGTTTCTTCAGATGGAGAAGTAAACACATACTATATAACTTTCTATAATTATTCCAAAGGAAGCATGTTTTGGTGATCCGTAACTAGACTCTTCCGACATAGAGGAAGACACTAAAGCCAACATGCAAGTATAGTTACGTCACCTACATACTAGTAATAGAGACCATGAGATTTATTCTAAATAAACTCTCTCGTACTTAGTTATTTAACAATAAGGGTTTTTCTACTAGTTGATTTATATCCATGTTGTCTATTATTAATGTGGGCTCAATTTATAATAAACATCAACAGAATAACATGCATGCATAACAAAATAAGCAAATATAGCAATAAAATAAAAATAAAAATCCTACTATTATGGCCGTATATCCTGCTCCTTCCTCAACTGTGTTGGATCCAGAATATTGCGATGCGCAGAGTTATTCGGACTGCTTAAAAATAGAGACTATTAATTTTTTTAGGTTTTGGCTGTCAAATCCTTCATCGAAAATCATCTGATTGCTTTCGAACTGCTTAAAAACATCATCTCGTCCTACATTAGAAAAAGCTACAACCGCCATCACGACAGACAGACTTTTTCTAAAAATACATCAATCCTATGAATCCCGAAGAAGTTTTACACATAATCTAAATTGAAGAAAATTAAATAATTAAGCACGATTAACCCTCGTGATTTTAATTACATCCATAAAGAACAATAGCCACGACAAGCCGTGGGTTTAATCACATAAATAAAACATGCAATCAGAGCATAATAATTGGATCTAAGATGCCTGCAAAATCGAGTCAGAATAGATCTACATCTATCTACTATTTTTTGATATAACGTTTTATTGGACAACGTAGATTTATCAATCGAAACGCATATCCAATACCGACTTTGATACCAATTGATGGAACTGGGGATCCCCAGAACCACAGGTTGGTGTGCATATTGATCGATACACATAGCAGGTTTAACACGTGACCTAACTCTTTATTGTCGAAAACTAGGGTTCACGAATTATATTCGAAGTGATGAGAAGTAGATGATGGTTTTTAGCGAACTCGATCAGTCAGCGACCTCAAGATCTTCTGTCGTATTCCTTCCTCGGGTTGGACGTTGCGTGGATGAGATCTCCCAACATTTTTTCCCTTGTCTGACCTCTCTCTCTACGTGAAGAACAAATTTAGAGAAAGTTGCTCTTTTCCGATGCATATGACGGCCAGAGAATAGAGAATATATATAGGCTACAGCAGGGACCATGTGGAGAAATTAGGGTTAGGTCTCCTAGCGGATCTAGGTATCCTATGTTTAGCTCAAACACACAACCCAGGTCCGTTAACAATAGCTCGGTCCATTAAAAAGCTATTGTTGTACTATCTTCCTAATTCCAAATTATTTTTATGGCTCTTTATTATTATATGTTTGTTCGTCTCCCCATGTTAGGATATCGAATGTACGTCAAAATAAGTTACTGACAACTATATTGATCTACATCTTTTATTCTTAAGTAGTATCACTCAACTTTATTTGTCATGTCGGATATAATCCACCTGCAGAGTTTACATGACAATCCTTATGAGCTCCTTAAGGGGACATCATCAACCTGATACATCGGGATATTCATTCCTTTTATAATCAATAACCCATCATACACACAATGTCATTACCCAATTCGTAGAGGTTGTTGACCCATAATGAATCTCACTCTTTTATAAGTCAAAGTAATGCACACTGCATATACATGTCTGTTATTATATCCGGATTAGAAGCACAAGCATCCAAAATAACAGAGGTGTTTGTTCTCTAATGCAGTCAGTACAAAAGGAACAACCTCAAGTGGTCACGTTCGATACACACAAAGTGCACTAGTGCAAATCTATAGTCAAGATAGACTAATGCTAGACTACACTACAACTTTACCAATGGTTTGTCCAAATCCATCTAGATTGTGAACCATTTATATATATTACAGGGAACTGATAATATGATTTTCTGTGTATCACCACACACCGTATTATCTACAATGTAGAATATCAGACATTTGCATTAACATATAACAAATATAATATGCAAACATTTGTCCATATGATTTTCATTCAAAAAAGATTAAAAAATGTAGTTAATACAAAAGTGATGTTTTTAGTATATAACCCTAACAATGGGAACAATAAACTGTTAGTCCTTTCTAGAATGGTATGACACTGTGTATATACCTGGCAAGAAAGAAGTAGGACAATTCTTCAGAGGCCAAAGGAATCCATAATTTACTAGGACGTATCTTCCATTACGGCAAGATGGTACTACAGAACAAGCTGATCATGCTTATGTGGTTTCCCAGACTAATCAGTGAAGAGAAGTTTATATAGGTATAACTGGAGAAGGCAACATCAGACTGTATTCTAATCTATTTTTACATATATATGACGAATATAATCACATTCCAATAAAGGACAGCAGCTTAAGAGACTGATAAAACTTTTTCTTTGATCTAAAAGATATACCAGGAAAAACTTGGGGTCCGTTTGGATATGTTTTCTGAATTATTTTTCTAAAAACAGTTTTCTGAAAGTTAATTATAAAGTTGTTTTCTGAGTATAGAAATTCTGAAATTGCGTTTGGTTACTTTCAATAATTTTCTAAACAAAAAAATTAAAATTTTGTTTGGTAAAATAATTTGTTTAATAAAATTTTATGTCATGTGTCCTGTTTACTGTTCTGTTTTCGTGTCAAGTCCACCGTCAACCGTGTCCAATCCTCCGTCCAGCCCCTTCGTCGGAGCTCGGGCTACGAGCTCGGCCATGGCATCGCCCTCCGCCCAAATCTGGGTCCTCCACCCGACTGCCCTAGAGAACTCGTCGTCCTCGACAGTCGCCGTAGCACGAGCTACGAGGTCGTCGTCCTCGACTGTCGCAGTCGAACAACAGTCGCCGTCCTCGACTACGAGGTCGTCGTCCTCGACAATCGCCGTTCTCGGCAGTCGTCGTAGCTCGAGCTACGAGGTCGCCGTTCTAGACTGTCACCGTCCTCGATGGTCGCCATCCTCGACGGTCGCCGTTCTCGACAATCACCGTAGCTCGAGCTACGAAATCGTCGTCCTCGACTGTCGTCTAAGCGAGCAGCAGTCGCCGTCCTCGACTACGAGGTCGTCGTCCTCGACGGTCGCCACTAGACGATCTGCTGGTCGCGGGCGGTGACGATGACGCTAGACGATTTGCTGGTTACGGGCGGCGACTGCGTCGGCGAGATTGGTTGGAAGGAGGATGCGGTGGCGGCGGCGACATCGAGGAGGTTGATGTGGTGGCAGCGGCGGCGACGTCGAGGAGGATGCGGCGACGTCGAGGAGGATGAGGGGGCTCGGGAGGCTGATGGACAAGTACTTGGTGGAGATCCAGGAGGGACTCACAAGTGAGGAGAGAGAATTCCCAAGCACCAACCCCCTCTCCCTTCAGCGCAGGTTCCAAGGAGAGCTTTTACTTTGAGGAAAAAACTTTTTCTCAGAAAGCAGAGTTATAATGTTGGGTTTGGAATTTTTTTTTAGAAAGTTGTTTCAGAATGGCTTCAAGCAAGCGTTGTTTTTTATGAACTGTAGCATTTACATCTCGAAAGCTGCATTTAAAATCTCGAAAGCTGCATTTAAAATGACAACCAAACAGGCCCTTAACCTTTTGTACCCAACAACTGTATAAACCAGTTCGAATATTTAGAATATATCCACACTTTGCTTGAGCTTTCTTTACATTCTTATATTTACTAGGCTAACCTTTAGTATTAGGAGTTGAATACTATTTTATCTTTTTCTGCATTTTGTTTGACCATATTTCTGTTTTCTAAAAGATAGGGTTGCGTATGAGTTATGTTAGTTTTGAAACTGTTTGGTCAAGAGCTTGTAATTGCTCAAATCTGTCTGACAGCAACCATTTGAGTTGGTGCCAAGTTCCTGAGAAGGAAACTGGGGGCAGCCTCCCTTGGAACATGGAAAGCCAATTGGCTGGTGGGGAACCTACCTTGTATAGATCACAAAGTTTTAACATCATTTGCACCTTGCTGATGGATATGATTATTGGTACAGAGTCATTTTATTCCCTTGTGAACTAATCAGGGATCTGAATATGCTGAACTGACTTCCTGACTTCTTTCTTCCAATTTTCAATTATTCAGATATTAATTGATGGATTTCCGCTTAGAGAGTTGGACATCAAATGGCTGAGAGAAAGGGTTGGATATGTGGGACAGGTAGTCAAACGTACGCTTTAACATTTTCATGACAGGAATTCAGTTTGCATTTGAATGTTGGACTTCTCTAATCAGTATTGCGGTTAACAGGAACCACGCCTCTTCCGAATGGATGTTAGTTCAAATATAACTTATGGGTGTACGAGGCAAATCAGACAAGAAGAGGTGGAATGGGCTGCAAAACAAGCCTTTGCGCATGAGTTTATATTGTCTCTTCCCAATGGATATCAGACTCTGGTCGATGATTCTCTCCTTAGTGGAGGCCAAAAGCAGCGGATTGCCATTGCGAGGGCTATTCTTAGAGACCCTACCATCTTGGTCCTCGATGAAGCAACTAGTGCACTTGATGCAGAGAGTGAACACTACGTCAAGGTAGTGGTTTCTCTTGTATGAAATTTAATTGGGGGTTTCTGTATTGACGGAGACATGCTAACACTTTGTAATATTATATCTTATTTCTGTAAAGGGAATCCTTCGCAACAGCTCCAGCGCAAAAAGAACTGTTATTGTCATTGCACATAGGTAATATCCAATTCTCTGTATCTGTCAAACTTTATTGGTGGTGGTTTACTCATTCAGATCGTTCATGATTTGAAACTGGAATCTATGCAGGCTATCCACCATACAGGCTGCTGACAGAATTGTAGTAATGGACAGTGGAAGAATTGTAGAGGTAGGTGCCCTGTATTTCTTAAAAAACACTTGAAAGTGATTGGTAGATATAATAATTTGAATTTTAAAACTTGATGATTTCAAGGACACATTAATTATAGCTACCAAAACTTACAAAATGAAAATCTAAAAATTGGTAACTCGTAGCATCCATCCTATTCATCCTATATTCAGAACCGGCTAACTACATTCAACAGGTCCTGAACAAACTATATTGTTAGAATCCTACAAGACTATGAACACGCCACTCGTATATAGTAACATGACAAATGCACAAGGTGTCTACAAAACCTACAAATCTGAAGTACAGCCAATAATTCTCTTGACAGTTTTAGCTTCTAAATATGTAATCTTGAAGGAAGATCCTAAAAATGTATTGCGTCGTTCCTTGCTAGGTTGTACTCTGAAAAATATAACCCACAAATGGGGAGCTAAAGCTCAATTAGCTAATGAAACTGTTGGGATTTTTCGCCAAATAAGCTGACCGGTTTTGTGGTCACATGTTGCTGGATCAGTCTGGTCAGACACTGTTTGCAATTTTTGTTGTAAAGTACGAACCGGAAATCTGGTCAAAATGGGACAAAAATCTGGTCGGATCTGGAGTCTGGCGAATTTTGCCAACTCGGGGTCGATTTTGATGTGCTTTCTGTATGCCTTATGTGTTGGGAAGCCTGTATAAGAAGACCTAAGGTTTCTGTGGAGCATAATATCAATCTCAAGGTAATCTTATACTCTTTTTGAATTTGGAGAGCTGTCAAGTGAGATAAAGAGTTCTAAAACAAGAACAGATAAAAGGAAATGTGTCGAAGAGCTATATTGGAATCAGTGGGTAGATTTATTTGAGTGCTTTGAGTACATATATAGAGGTGAACCTACCTTGTATAATTGTATCCCCTTTGGGGCTAAACATAAGCTACATATACCCACACACTCAAAAAACTCACACTTCTCAACTTGGAGCATGTGAAACATGTTCTACTTGTTACATAAAAGAGAAAATAAGAGAGTTATACGCCATAGTAGAACAAACAACATACAAACACATTAGAAACAACACCATCAACATAAGTCTTAGTTGTAAATGTCGAAAACGACCCAAGAGAGAAGCAATTGTAGCAGACAGAGGCATTAGTAGGACTCTCCATAGATGTAGTAGTATATAAAAATGCTATATAAAAATGCACGAGTGTGCGTATATAAAAATGCACGAGTGTGCGTATATTGTAGCAGACAGAGACATTAGAAACAACACCATCAACATAAGTCTTAGTTGTAAACATTAGTAGGACTCTCCATAGTGTGCGCATTGCGCGCATTGCGCGGCTTGCGCAGGTTGTGCGCGGTGCGCAAGTGGCACACGTTGTGCGAGTAACGCAGTGTGCGCATTGCGCGGCTTGCGCAGGTTGCGCGCGGTGCGTGTGGCGCAGTGTGGCGCAAGTGGTGCTGTGCGCGCAGTGTGCTAGTTGCGCGGGTGGTGCAAGTAGCGTGCGTTGTGCGCAAGTTGACTCAGATCGTGTCTATACACGATTTGAGCGGTTACAGCACGTTCGGGATGGTTTTTTTCATGTCCCGAACGTTCTGCAAACTGGACAGTTACTGCGCGGCCTTATATAAGGCTCTCTTCTCTCTCACAATAGAAGAAAAAGTAATAGAACATAGAGTACAGAAGTGTTTTTTTAACACAAGTACAGAGTTCAGAATTGCTTAAGAATTCTCACAGACTTTATGAGAGAAGAGTAGCGTTGCACCATCGTCACTTAGCGCCGCAGGAGTCCGCTGCCATCCGAGTAGTCAGAAGAGCAGAGTGTTCCAGAGTTCTTCTACGAACTTGCTGGTTCTTGGAAGCTATTCATGTGGGGCGAATTAAGCTTTGAGCAATGATGATCATTCACCCCAGCAGGCCATCTTCCATCTTTCGCCTGTCTTCGCTGCTGCTGTTAGCATTTCGATTCGTATATTCTGTTTAGAAGTGCTACTGTCGTTTGCTACTGTTACGAAATCTTTTTAGATTATCGTAATCCAAAATTCTCCTAGGATCTCTGTTGTGCACCTTCTTTGAAGTGTTGCGTTGAAACGTTGTTTTTACAATTGTTTCATTTTCTTAGTTTTCCATCGAAAATTGTGCCCCGATATATATATATATATATATATATATATATATACAGTCAGAGTACGGCTTGCAGCTTCTGTCTGATATTTCTGGAGGGAACGGAACCGACCCATTTTCGAAGGACTAACCACCCCTCCTATAGGAATTCTACATAATATAGACTTCGATGTAACTGCTATGGCAACCTGAAGGGTGGACGACCACCCTTGATTGTATGATAGTTTGAGCTAATTTTGGAAGGACGACGGTTTAGAGGGAAGGGCGGCGGCCACAAAGGGATCCCCCAGGCGAGGGGGGTCGGGCGGCAGAAGTGGGACCCCCCCAGGCGAGGGGGGTGTCGGGCGGCGGAAGTGGGAAAGGGCCGGGCGGTAGCAGGAGGACGGGGGGGGGGGGGGTCGGGCGGCGGTGAAGGGACCCCCCCCCCCCCCCCCCCGAGAGGGGGGGGGTCGGGCGGCTGTAGTGGGACCCCCCGGGAGGGTGGGGTCGGGCGGCACGGGAGGATCCTTCTCCGACGGAGGGGTGTTAGACGGCGGCTTGGGGTTGAGAGCGGGCCCAGGCGCCGGTGATGGTGGGAACGATCAAGGAGGGAGAGGGTCGGGGGCTTCGGCTCCAGTTTTCGAGTTCGGGTCGGGGGTAGCCAACACTGGAGATGCGGGTTGGCAGACGGTGGCGAGACGACGGGCTGGAGGGCGACGAGGGGCCCAGACCCAAGTATCGGGTCGGGCGGGGCCAGGAAATTCTGGGAATCGATCATCGATGGGCACAGTTGATCCCCGTCGTCGTGGGGGAGGTACGGTGCGCACTGTATCGGGATGGAGGCCTAAGGCGACGGTGGCAGAGAAGGCTAAGGGCATTGCTGTTGATGCCGGCAGGAAAGGCCAGGGTCCTGCGATCCCTCCGACCAGGACACACTGCGGAACAGAGGCCTCGGTCATGGAAGGAGGTTTGCATGCCAGTGGCGACGAAAAGCCCGATGTCGATGGAAGTTGTCACTCCGATGTCGGTTGGAGGAGGGCTCCAGGCGTATTTCCCCGCCGAGGAGATAGCGGTGGTTTCAGAATTCTAGAAGAACACTCTGGTGTTGTATGTGTTAGGGAACAAGTCATTTTTTGGCCAAATCCGGGGTTATGCGGAGCGAGTCTGGAGACCCAAAGGTAGCATGAAATTCTTCTCCATGGAGAATGGGTTTTACTATGTCAAATTTGGAATAGCGGAGGATGTGACCAGGATTCTGCAGGGAGGGCTTTGGTTATTTGATTGGAGACTCATTATATTGAAGGAGTGGACGCCGGAGCTGAAATGTGAGAAGGAGGTGCTGAACGCTATTCCCATCTGGATCCGATTCCCAGAGTTTCCAGTGAAGTATTGGAGCATCCCGCTTCTCATGAGACTTGCCAGCCTCGTGGGGAAGCCGATCAAGGCAAACGAGGCCACTGCCTTCCGCACCAGACTGATGTATGCCAGGGTCTTCGTGGAGATCAAGGCAGGCTCGGAACTACCGAGTATGCTTGAGTATCAGGTACCGTCTGGGGAGGTTCTGACACAGCCGGTGGAGTATGACTGGGTTCCCCCCATGTGTTCATACTGCGAGTGCTTTGGACACACTACCAGTGCGTGCAAATATAAGGGGAAGGAGGCCGACAGACCACAGGCGGTTCAGACGGAGGCACCCGGGATGGAGACGGCTCCCATTCACTTACCTGGGGAGACGTCGCCAGACAGACAGATAGAGGAGGACACGGTGATGGAGGTCGACAGGAGGCTGGAGTCAGGATCACCGCAGAGACAGGAGAGCACGCAGGGCGCTCTGGTCCCTTTCAGGCCACAGAGGACCATGGTGACCAGGGGTATGAGCGCGGCTGACAGTGGACAGATGGTGATGGAGGCCTCCCCGGCGATCGTGGTATACAGTAGAAGGAAAAGACACGCTCCGGCCACGCGGGAGGATATCCCCCAGGCAAGGGATCTGGACGACCAGACTGAAGTCAATCCTGATTGGGCTCTTACTCTTAGCAGATTCAGGCACATCTTGCTCCTTCCTCCATGGTGGATGCAGTCATTGATCAGGCGGATGAGACACTTCCCTCGAGTGTTGATCCAGACGAGTTCCAGGGGGACCCCTCACCATCAAATTAAATGTCGGTCCTAGCATGAAACATTAGGGGGGGTTCCATTGGACGATGGAGAGAGATTGGAGGGTTTCTGAGGAGAGAGGCGCGTGACATTGCTTTCTTGCTGGAGACGAAGATTAGAGGGGCCGCTATGCTCTCGCGTAGGACTCCGGCAAACTGGGATCACATTCATAACTTAGATCTTTGCGATATGGCAAGGATCTGGGTTAGGTGGAACCGAGGTAGCTGGGAGAGGGTACAGATCCATAAATCAGAACAACTCATTGGCATTACTTTCGAGAACAAAGGTGGGTTCCGATTCATCCTGAGTGCTGTTTATGCGCACAATGACCGGAGACTCCGGGAGGCTTTGTGGGAGGACATAGTGCACCTGGATTTTACGACGGACAGCATGCATCTTCCTCTGCTCATCATGGGGGACTTCAATGTTATGCTGCTTCGCCAAGAGAAGGTGGGAGGTCGCCCTGTTCCCTATTCGATCTTATATGACTTCCAGAGATGTCTGCTTATGTCAGGGATGCGGGGGCTGGAGAGAGCTGGACATATCTGGACCTGGCACAACAAGGCTACACATAATCGGATTGCTTGTCCGTTGGATCGGGCCTTGGACAGTAGTGAATGGTTCCGGTGCTTCCCGAATTCGGTGGAAGAAGGTCTTGCAGCTGGTACTAGCGACCATTCTCCTATCCGGGTCGGCCTCTGTGAGAGACCCACTTTGCGGTCGAGGCCGTTTCGGTATAACTACAGCTGGTATCTGTCGGCTGGATATGAGGAGGTGGTTACGGGAGAGATGCAGCACTTCCGGGAGGTGGCGGTACAGGAGTTCTTCGCGGAGGGCAGGCTTCTGAAGGAGATGAACCACACTTTCTTGACGCTGGTTCCTAAGAAGGAGGGAGCGACCTCGCTTGCAGATTTTCGACCCATTGCTTGCTGTAACTTTCTTTATAAGATTATCACTCATCTTATGTGCAGGCGTATGGAGGAGATTATGCAGGGATTGGTGTCCCAGAATCAAGCAGCATTCATCAAGGGCCGATCGATAGCGGAGTACAGCCTACTAGCTCATGAGATGGTGAGGGAGTTCAGCAAACCTGGGGGGATGAAGGCTTGTGTGAAGCTTGACCTCCGGAAAGCCTATGATACGGTCAACTGGGACTTCCTGTGTCACTTGATGCTCGCCATGGGGTTCGACGAGAGGTGGGTTGCGAGGGTGAGGGAGTGCATCTGCTCCCCTACTTTCTCAGTCCTCATCCAGGGCACGCCACATGGCTACTTCAGGAGCAACAGGGGGTTGAGGCAGGGTGACCCCCTCTCACCGTATTAGTTTACCATCGTGATGGAATACTTTATTTGCATGATGGACACGGCGGTGCATAGCAAGAGGATCGTCCCCATTTTCCGGTTGGTGAGACCGGTTGTCTCCTATTTGATATATGCTGACGACTTATTGGTTCTCCTCCAGCCTTCCATGCGGGGCATGAGAGCGATCTCCGACATTATGGAGGAGTTCGGACGGCTATCTGGGTTCCAGTTAAACAGGGAGAAAAGCAGAGTCTACTTCAGTTCCTGGTGTACACTGCAGGAGGAGAGAGCCTTCGCTTTGGGAGTGGAAAAAGGCGAGCTCCCAGTGAAATACTTGGGGGTCCTGCTGACGGTCAACTATGCCAGAGAGCAGGATTGTCACAGCTTGGCTGATTTTGCTCAGAGAAGAGTGGAAGGCTGGTAGGCTACGGGTCTATCATTTGGAGGTCGGATTGAGTTGGTGCGTTCGGTTATTGCTGGCATCACGATGTTCTGGCTCCAGTTTATCCAGATCCCGACGGCTACTATTCGTAAAGTGGAGGTCATCTGTGCTGACTTCATCTAGAGGGGAGGGTTGCATGCGATCTCCTGGGACCAGCTATGTCGTCCTCGGGAGGAAGGTGGAGTAGGGCTGAGGCCTCTTCAGGAGGTCAGGAAGGCAGTTTGTGTGAAGATGGCCTGGAGATTCATCAAGGGGGGTCGCTTTGGGCGGAATGGATGGCGAACAGATACTTAAGGAGGACTAACTTCTGGGCCTGCAAGATAGACAATAATTTTTCGGTCACGTTTAAGGCCATTCTGAGGTGTCGACCGGTGCCTAAGACCGCTATCTGCAGGAACATGAAAGATGGGACGACCACTGATCTCTGGCTTGACCCTTGGTTGGGTTCTAGAACCCTGCTCGAGATATTGGGAGGTCAGCTGGACAGAGAAGCGGACAGGGGCTCACATGTAGTCGGATCATCAGAGATGAAGTTTGGAGGCCAGAAGGATATTCCTATACTGCTCAGCTTGCCGAGGAGATTTGCCTTATTACTATTGACGTTAGCCAGCATGAGGATTCCTGGAGCTGGGCCGGCCCAAGTTCGGGGGGAGGGTCAGGTCTATTCTGCTTTCGTAGCTGCTATGACTTGGTTCGGACCCACCACGACCAGGCTGAGGAGGTGAACTTCATTTGGGGTAAGGGGATTGTCCGAAAAATGCAACTATGTGCTTACCGACTTCTACGGGGCAGACTGATGACGAGAGACAGACTCATCAGGTTTGGGATGCAGATCCCAGATGCCAAGTGTGTGCTATGTAATAGGGAGGACGAATCTATGGGGCATCTCTTCTTTATATGTTCGATTACCTGGCACATTTGGACTGAGCAGTGCGTGCGGTTGAGAGGAGTTGGGGTGGATAGAGACATCCGGAGCATTCTTAGCTGGATCCGAGATCACAGAGGCCGGGATCCGGGTTAGGTCAGAAGAGCCAGAGTTCGTCTCGCCGCTTCCGTTTGGCACATCTGGAAGGAGCGGAACAGACGTATTTTCGAGGACTTGTCTACCCTCCCTATTGGAATTCTACGTAACATAGAATTCGATGTATCAGTAATGGCCCCATAATATTATAATTTGGAGCATGAGAAGTTGTGATATTTATGTATTGTAATACATTTTCCGCTATATGCGAGCAATAAATTCACCATTATTCCAAAAAAAAAATATATATATTTTAAATTTCATAAACCACTCCAAAACCGATGCATAATATTGTTGCTGAAAACTCTTTAAAGCATTTTGATGGACCAAGAATTTGTAGAGGTCCTCAATCTCGAATGAACACCAGTAATCTGGTCCTAATTTTGTGTTGGAAACTATCAAATTTCACCCTAAACTTTGTGATTGATACAACGCTGCTCCTTTGTATGCAGATGGGAAATCATAAAGATCTTATTCACAAGGATGGATTGTATGCGCGGTTGAATAAGCGACAATTGGATGCCTACGAAGAATCCTCATTGACAGCTTAATAATATATGTATTGTGATCTTTTATTGATGTGGAACAGCTAAAGTACTCAAGACGAGCAAAGTTGACAGCTTAATAATATATGTATTGTGAGCATTTATTGATGTGGAACAGCTAAATTACTCAAGATAAGTTAATATCCCTTCGATAAGATTTTTTTTCCCCCAATGTACAACGTAGTTACAAGATTTACCCGTTTTGTTTTTGTTTCCAATATGTTATTTTCTTTCCAAGAGAACATCGTGTTTACTTTATAGAATAGCATTTGGTTGTAGCTCATTTCTGTTCATAAGCTGTGTAACTCTCCAAGCCGGTACCTTGGCCTTTTCAAAATCTCTTTACCTTCTTTCTTAAGATGCACTACAGTTCAACTATTTGGCAACATTAAAAATTAGAAATTCTGCTCTTCCATCTCTCTGTCCAAGAGAGAGAAGGGCAAAGCTTTGGATGTTCTTCCTAGTAAAAGAAATTGGAGCCACACAATTACTTACTAGTCAATATGTTTTTCTTTCGTACCTTTCTTTCATGATTCAATATTCTAGTGTCCGGTTGAGGATTTATCTGGTTTGACATTACATTGTTTGAGGAACCCTAAATGTTAGAGTATAGGATTGTTAACAAGGGCCGAAAGGCAGGACTAGTGGCTGGAGTGAAAGTAACAAGGTAATTGTACTGGAAGGTGCAACTGGATAAAATAATAAGTTCTACAACCCAAACTAAGCAAATACTATTACTAAAGACTTGCTCCAATGGACTTAGACTTGCTCCAGTGGATGTACTCTTTGAGAAAAATGATTCTATTATTCAGAATAATTATCATAGTAGAACTATCTATAAATGCAACTTAGATGATTATTATGATAAACAAATCCATGCTACGCAACATCGAATGTTGGTGTATGCTATTGTCTGTAAATCTAGCGGCAATTGAGATAAGGATATTGCCAGCTTTATTACATATGGTTTTATCGGCACTTTAAAGGGTCGATGGGATCATTGTATATCAGTTGAGCAAAAGAAATAAATCTTTAATGTCGTTAAAATAGAAAATGATGTGCAAATACAGGATATTGTGTACATATTATTAATCACAATATTAGAATATTTTACCGAAGGAATTTCTGATCATGGAGAGAGAATTAGAACTCCTACAGAATTTAAGATGTCGAACGGTAACCAGTTTAGATGGTATAAAGATACTAATCTAAGTAGAGTAATTTAATTGAGTGATGTAGATGAAGCACACTGGAAGTCTAAATTTATAAATGGACTTGTCCAATCTTTTTGCAGAAAGAATAAGTCAAGGATTAAGAAATAAATATGATGGTTATCATCCATTTACTTATTTATGGCAATCTAATTAATATCTGTGTCCAAGAAGGATTAGCTCTTTGTAATGATTTAAAATTAATAAATTAATTAAAATCTCAAACATTATCTGAGAAAAAATAATTAGGAGAATTATGTAGTCAATTTGCAATACAAACATTTAAATCCCCAGATAAAAGGAAAAATCCAAAAAGAAAGTATATGAGAAATCTTATAAGAAAAGGGAAAAAAATATTTTGCTCAAAAGAAGAGTAAATCAAGAGAAAATAAAAAATCCTTCACAAAAGAAATCTCCAAATAATAAGATAATTAAATGTTGTAAATGTCAAAAATTAGGCCACTATGCAAATAAATGCTATACTAAAACGAAAATAGAGGAAATAGAAGACGAAGGGTTGAGAAGAACTCTTATATTCGCCCCTAAAATGAAGCTATTCCAACAAGAAAGAAGATTTCTAAGGCATAATATTGCTAATAATACAATAATTCCTATCTAACGGAATTATTGTGTTTTCGTCTAAATTTTCAGAAGAAATAACTAATAATAAACAATTACAAAGGTTCTTAGGAGCTTTAAGCTATGTAGCAGAATTCTATAACAATATTGCAATAGATAAAAAAATTTGTATCAAAGACTTAAGAAAAATCCTACTCCTTAGAGTCAAGCTCACACGGAAGCAGTTAAATTAATTAAACAAAAGGTTAAGAATTTACTCTATTTACATTTAGTCAATGCTGAATGGAATAAAATAGTTGAAATGAATACAAGTCATATATGATTCGGTGGCATCCTAATACAAATAAAGAATTTTTAGTTCGTTATCATTCAGGTAAATGGAACGACACTCAAATGAATTATTCTACAATAAATAACAAAAAAAATTCTATAATAAAATACATTAATAGGTTTCAAGTTGACTTATTGAATAAAAACATTTCTGTTACAAATGACTGTAGCTCTTCTAAGACAGTTCTACAGAAAGATGTAAAAAATTTAGCATCCAAACAAATTTTTGCTAGATGGCAAGCTGATTGCGCGAGGCGCATAGTGCGCTTAAGTTGCTAGGCGCATAGTGCGCTTAAGTTGCGCTTGTTGCGCAGCCGATTGCGCGAGTAGCGCAGTGTTCGCATTGCACAGCTTGCACAGGTTGCGCGCGACGCGCAAGTGTCGCACGTTGCGCGAGTAACGCAGTGTGCGCATTGCGCGGCTTGCGCAGGTTACGAGCTGTGCGTGTGGCGCAGTGTGGCGCAAGTGGTGCTGTGCGCGCAGTGTGCTAGTTGCGCGGGTGGCGCAAGTAGCGCGCGCTGTGCGCAAGTTGACTCAGATTGTGTCTATACACGATTTGAGCGGTTACAGCATGCTCGGGGCGGTTTTTCCCACGTCCCAAACCTTCTGCTAACTGGACAGTTACTGCGCGGGCTTATATAAGGCTCTCTTCTCTCTCACAGTAGAAGAACAAGTAATAGAACATAGAGTACAAAAGTATTTTTTAACACAAGTACAGAGTTCAGAATTTTTTACGAATTCCCACAAACTTTGAGAGAGAAGAGTAGCGTTGCACCAGCGTCACTTAGCGCCACAGGAGTCCGCTGTTATCCGAGTAGTCAAAAGAGCAGAGTGTTTTAGAGTTCTTCGACGAACTTGCTGCTTCCTGGAAGCTATTCGTGTGGGACGAATTAAGCTTTGAGCAACGGTAATCATTTACCCCAGCAGGCCATCTTCCATCTTTCGCCTGTCATCGCTGCTGCTGTTAGTATTTCAATTCGTACCTTCTGTTTAGAAGTGTTACTGTCGTTTGCTACTGTTACGAAATCTTTTTAGATTATCGTAATCCAGAATCCTCCTAGGATCTCTGTTGTACATCTTCTTTGAAGTGTTGCGTTGAAACGTTGTTTTTACAATTGTTTTATTTTCTCAGTTTTCCATCGAAAATTGTGCCCCGGCAATAACAATCTCAAAGATTAATTGCTACAATGGAAAACTTTCGTGCTTCGCTAATCAATCCTAACTTCTCTAAGTTAGAACAATTTGATGGTGAGCACTATCAAATCTGGAAAAGAAAGGTTTTTTTCAATATTTAGTTCTCTGATGTTGATCACGTGCTGATTGAGGAGGAACCTACTGTTCTAGAAACTGGATCTGCAGCCGCAATCTCTGCGACTACTAAGAACCAGGCAAAGTGGAGAAGGGACAACAGCATTTGTAGGCTTATGATCCTAAATGCTATGGAAGATTCTCTTGTCGAATTTTATTCAAAGAAGACTGTTGCCAGAGAGATTTGGGAGTCTCTGGAGAAACTGTACGAGGATGATAAGAACCGTAGCAAGATATTTCTTGTTGAGAAATATCACAAGTTGTTCTTTGAGGACGAGAAGCCAATGCTGCCGCAGGTGAAGGAGTTCCTAAAACTCTGACAGAAGTTGGAAGACGAGGCGATGCCTCTCCCCGACAAGTTTGTTGTTGGAGGGATTGTTTCGAAGCTCCCTGCTGGGTAGAGCAAGTTCTATGCAAACATGCATAGGAAGAAGTTGGAGGTCAGTCTCGACGATCTCTTGCAGGAAATCTACGTTGAGGACCAGATGAGGGCTCAACTGAAAGTGGACGCACTGTCCAAACAATTGGTTAACGCCAATCTGGTTCATACCAGGGAACCAAGGGAAAAGCATGCGGCTTCCCACAGCAAGAAGAACGACCCTAACAATCTGAACGTGAAGGGACTTCCTTCAAGCAAAAGAAGGCATAGTCTCAGATGCCTTGTTTCAAGTGTGACAAGAAGGGCTATTTCAAGAGTGAATGCAAAGCAAAGACCAAAAAATCAGAGCAAAGAGAGCCTAGCAAGGTATCTATGATCACTGATGTTGTTGCTATGATTGCGCAGGTCGATGCGGTGGGGGCTGACTCTGACTGGTGGGTAGACACTGGAGCCACCTGCCATGTCTGCTCCAGCAAGGAGTGGTTCACCACCTATACACCAACTTCTGAAGTGGTTATGGTGGCGAACCAGACACAAGCTGAAGTGCTCCGGATCGGGACGGTGGTTTTGAAGCCTACTTCGGGGAAGTCTCTGACGCTTCAAGGTGTGAAGTATGTACCTGCTATCGCAAAGAACCTGATCTCGGGAGGCCTACTCTGTAACGCAGGCCTCAGGATGGACATCAATGCTGGCGAGATGGTGATGTCTATTTAGGGAACATTTCGGAAAAGCTTTTTATACCGAAGGAATGTTCAAAATTCAGCTTGTAAATCAGTCCAATGTAATTCATGCAATCACTTCTTCTGCTTATACTCTTGAGTTGTGGCATAATAGGCTAGGACATGTTCATTGTAAACGAATAAACAAAATGTCTAGTCTAGGACTTATCTCCAAGTGTGGGGGTAAGGCAGAGAAATGTGAAGTTTGTGCTCAAACGAAGATCACAAGGAAACCCTTTCCTCGGGTTTATCGAAGTACAGATCTTCTGGAGTTGGTACACTCCGATATCTGTGACTTCAAACAATTCTCTACAAAGGTCGGGATGAAGTATTTCATAACCTTCATCGATGACTTCTCAAAGTATGCGTTCGTCTACTTGCTGAAGGCGAAAGACGAAGCATTCGAGAAGTTTAAGGAGTTCAGGGCCGAAGCTGAGCGGCAGACTGGACAACAACTTAAGAGAATATGAAGTGATCGAGGTGGAGAGTACAGGTCTCATGAATTCGCATCGTTCTGCAAAGAACATGGAATTGTCAATGAGACTACGGCTCCGTACTCTCCTCAATCAAACAGAGTAGCAGAGAGGAAGAACAGAACGTTAACAGAAATGATTAACTCAATGATGTTGACTGCGGGTCTTCCAAAGTGCTATTGGGAGAAGCTGCATTGACGGCCACTTTTATTCTAAATATAGTACCTCATGCAACTTCAGACATTACTCCTCATGAACTCTGGTTCAAGGTCAGACCTAACTTGAATGTCATTCGAGTGTGGGGGTGTCTAGCATATGTCAAGCTTCCAGATCTGAAGATTCAGAAGCTTGGGACAATGACTACAAAGACGATCTTCTTGGGGTATGCCGAGAAGAGTGATGCTCGGAGATTTCTTAATGTTGAGTCAAATCATATCATTGAATCTCGCGACGCAGAATATTTTAAAGACAAATTTGCAAGGCACAAGAACATTGTTCTAACGGATATTCCGGAGAACAATGATGGTGCGCAAGATACTGAAGTCTTCAATGAGGATGTGGTCCAAGAAGATGTTGAAACACCGGTTGAACCAGAACTCGTTGAGCCGTCAGCGAAGCGTGTGAGGAGGCCGAAGGACTTCGGAAGTGACTTTGTCACCTATCTTGTGGAAGCAGATCCGCTTACCTATGATGAGGCGATGAAGACCAGAGACGCGGTTTTCTGGAAGGAGGCGATTGACAATCAAATTGGTTCCATCACCTCAAATAACACTTGGGTGTTAGTTGATCTTCCTGAAGGAGCTTAACCCATCGGATGCAAATGGATCTTCAAGAAGAAGATGAAAGCAGACGGAACTATTGACAAGTTCAAAGCTAGGTTGGTAGCCAAGGGTTTTCTCAGAAGCAGGGGATCGACTACTTTGACACGTATGCTCCAGTAGCCCGGATGATCGCCATCAGAATGTTGATTGCTCTCGCAGCAATACATAAGATGGTGATACATCAGATGGATGGGAAAACGGCTTTTCAAAATGGTGAGTTGACCGAAAGATTTACATGCAACAGCTAGAGGGATTTGTCGTCAAGGGTCTTGAAGACAAAGTCTGCAAGTTGGTAAAATTTTTGTACGGTCTTAAACAGGCTCCCAAGATGTGGCATGAGAAATTTGACAAGGTTATAAGGTCAAATGGCTACATGGTCAGCGAGACGGACAAGTGTGTTTACACGAAGTTCGCTGATGGAAGAGGTGAGATCGTTTGTCTGTACGTGGATGACATGCTGATCCTAGGTACGGATATGGGCTGTGTCACGGAGACAAAGAAGTTCATCTCGAGCAAGTTCAGTATGAAGGACTTGGAGGAAGCTGATGTGATCTTAGGGATCAAGATCATCCGGGCAGACACTGGACTAGCGCTGTCACAGTCTCATTATGTTGAGAAGATGATCACTCATTACGGGTATCAGGATCTTACAGGGATCGATACGCCGTACAGGTGTGATCTGAAGCTGAAGCCTAATTCAGAAGAAAGCGTCAGGCAGCTGGAGTATGCAAGCGTAATCGGGAGTTTGATGTATGCTACTACTTCCACAAGGCCTGACATAGCTTTCGTCGTGGGAATGCTGAGTCGTTTCACGAGCAACCCAGGCATTGAGTACTGGAAAGCTGTGAAACGAGTTATGTGATATCTCAAGAAGACTCAGACATATGCACTTCACTACAGCGAAGATCCGCCGGTAGTGGAAGGCTTCAGTGATACCAGCTGGTGCTCAGAAGTGGAGAGCGAGAGGTCCACAGGTGGATACATTTTCACAATGGGTGGCGCTGCTATATCGTGAAAATTGAAGAAGCTGACTATGCTCTCGCGGTCATCCATGAAATCTGAGTTCTTTGTACTTGATACCGCAGCGGAGGAAGCAGAATGGTTTCGGGAGCTCATGTATGATCTTCCAGTGGTTGGGGTGCAAATACCGACGATATCGATATACTGCGACAACCAGGCGATTGCGGCGGTGGCGTCAAATGACCTCTTCAACGGGATAAAGAGGACTGCGGTTGAAGCACGGGGCAGTACACGTTCTCATCAAAAGTGGTGTTATCGCAGTGATTGATGTTCCGGTCAGGAGAACCTGGCTGATCCGTTCACCAAGGGTCTCAAGCGCCAGCTGGTCGATGACACAGCTTGTAAAATGGGCTTGAAGGCATTCTGATATTGTGTTATTACATTCCTACCATAAAGTTTTATGCTATTAGTTCAAAGAGAAATCTACTAGGCATCTAGCTTTTGGTTCAAGGGAGGACTATTAACTGGAAGAATATCAGAAACGGTGGGTACTTGTCCTCTGTGGCATGGAGATGTTACAGACCTACAACCACTGTTGTCTACTATTGTTTTCTGCGGAAAACGGATCCTGTGAGAAGGTTGGCTTAAACGCCTTAATGAGTTCTCAGGCAGAGTGAATGCCTGGTGTGCTTTATCGGAAGCATGGTAGCGCAACACTACAAGGAGTGAAACTCCATGCTACTGTGGGGTGACTCCACCATGAGGTTTCCGAAAGTGGTAATGCCTCGGATGTATGAGCCAAGTCACAGCGACGTAGCACCGCAAATAGGCAGGTAGCCTCATACTGTATGTTGAAATGAAAGAGGGTGTAGTCAGCACTACAAAGAGGAGGGGTTCCTCATGTTACAGTGGCATGACACCACATGAGGTACCCGGATAGGGGTAAAGCCTCGGTCTTGCAAGCCATGTCGTTGCGGCGTAACACCGCAAGAGAGCCTAAGGCTTCATGCTGGGTAGTTTGGCACTACAAAGAGGCGGTGACCTTATGCTACAGTAGTATGACACTGCGATGAGGTTCCCGATACGGGATAAGGCCTCGACTTTAGGCCATGTCTTAGCGGCGTAGCATCGCAAGGGAAGCACAAAGTGCTTCATGCCATGTCTCTTTAACAAAGAACTCATCTATAGTGTATGGAAAGAGATATCAGGCCGTCTCTTGAGGGTAAACTTGTAGACGCCCAAAATTATACACTGAAACCAGGCTGGCACAGGGCCTTTAATGTGTAGCTAGAAGCACATGTAACTACATTATGTGAGTTGGAAGAATTTCAGCTATGGTGCAGAATTCAAGACTTAATCCATTCTTGTATTATGATCTGTTATTTGACCCATGCGGGAAGATTCAAGTCGTCAGCGACATCTCCCCTAATGCATGATGGACACTTACTGTAGGGAACACTCAAACCCATATATAGAGATGTGGGGGATTGTTGGAGTTTGGCATTTTGTTTTGGAATTTTAGTCCCACATCGACTAGGCCAAAGGAGTTGTATCTCTATATATTAGCTATGCTCTTTTAGAGATGCACATGTGGTGTGAAGGTGCACATGGGTGTACCATGTGGGGGTATTTTTCTAATGGGAAAAAGGCTAAATCAACAATGAAGCATTCATGCTTTTTGCTCTTAGAAAATTTATTTCCATTGGAGCTAAACCTCGTAGGGGCTTAGCGACTCGGACTCGGACTCGGGCTCATGAGGCATAATGTGACGTTTTGTTGGCGCACTTTGCACTTAGCACATCAGCATCGTCACTAGGCGCATAGTGCGCTTAAGTTGCGCTCGTTGTGCGAGCCTCTTGCGCAGCCGATTGCCCGCGTTGCACGGTTTGCGCAGGTTGCGCGCGGTGCGCAAGTGGCGCACGTTGCGCGAGTAGCGCAGTGTGCGCATTGCGCGCATTGCGCGGCTTGCGCAGGTTGTGCGCGGTGCGCAAGTGGCACACATTGTGCGAGTAACGCAGTGTGCGCATTGTGCGGCTTGCGCAGGTTGCGCGCGGTGCGTGTGGCGCAGTGTGGCGCAAGTGGTGCTGTGCGCGCAGTGTGCTAGTTGCGCGGGTGGTGCAAGTAGCGTGCGTTGTGCGCAAGTTGACTCAGATCGTGTCTATACACGATTTGAGCGGTTACAGCACGTTCGGGATGGTTTTTTTCATGTCCCGAACGTTCTGCTAACTGGACAGTTACTGCGCGGCCTTATATAAGGCTCTCTTCTCTCTCACAATAGAAGAAAAAGTAATAGAACATAGAGTACAGAAGTATTTTTTTAACACAAGTACAGAGTTCAGAATTGCTTAAGAATTCTCACAGACTTTATGAGAGAAGAGTAGCGTTGCACCATCGTCACTTAGCGCCGCAGGAGTCCGCTGCCATCCGAGTAGTCAGAAGAGCAGAGTGTTCCAGAGTTCTTCTACGAACTTGCTGGTTCTTGGAAGCTATTCATGTGGGGCGAATTAAGCTTTGAGCAATGATGATCATTCACCCCAGCAGGCCATCTTCCATCTTTCGCCTGTCTTCGCTGCTGCTGTTAGCATTTCGATTCGTATCTTCTGTTTAGAAGTGCTACTGTCGTTTGCTACTGTTACGAAATCTTTTTAGATTATCGTAATCCAAAATTCTCCTAGGATCTCTGTTGTGCACCTTCTTTGAAGTGTTGCGTTGAAACGTTATTTTTACAATTGTTTCATTTTCTTAGTTTTCCATCGAAAATTGTGCCCCGATATATATATATATATATATATATATATATATATATATATATATATATATATATATATATACAGTCAGAGTACGACTTGCAGCTTCTGTCTGACATTTCTGGAGGGAACGGAACCGACCCATTTTCGAGGGACTAACCACCCCTCCTATAGGAATTCTACATAATATAGACTTCGATGTAACTGCTATGGCAACCTGAAGGGTGGACGACCACCCTTGATTGTATGATAGTTTGAGCTAATTTTGGAAGGACGGCGGTTTAGAGGGAAGGGCGGCGGCCACAAAGGGACCCCCCAGGCGAGGGGGGTCGGGCGGCAGAAGTGGGACCCCCCCAGGCGAGGGGGGTGTCGGGCGGCGGAAGTGGGAAAGGGCCGGGCGGTAGCAGGAGGACGGGGGGGGGGGGGGGTCGGGTGGCGGTGAAGGGACCCCCCCCCCCCCCCCCGAAAGGGGGGGGGGGTCGGGCGGCTGTAGTGGGACCCCCCGGGGGGGTGGGGTCGGGCGGCACGGGAGGATCCTTCTCCGACGGAGGGGGGTTAGACGGCGGCTTGGGGTTGAGAGCGGGCCCAGGCGCCGGTGATGGTGGGAACGATCAAGGAGGGAGAGGGTCGGGGGCTTCGGCTCCAGTTTTCGAGTTCGGGTCGGGGGTGGCCAACACTGGAGATGCGGGTTGGCAGACGGTGGCGAGACGACGGGCTGGAGGGCGACGAGGGGCCCAGACCCAAGTATCGGGTCGGGCGGGGCCAGGGAATTCTGGGAATCGATCATCGATGGGCACAGTTGATCCCCGTCGTCGTGGGGGAGGTACGGTGCGCACTGTATCGGGATGGAGGCCTAAGGCGACGGTGGCAGAGAAGGCTAAGGGCATTGCTGTTGATGCCGGCAGGAAAGGCCAGGGTCCTGCGATCCCTCCGACCAGGACACACTGCGGAACAGAGGCCTCGGTCATGGAAGGAGGTTTGCATGCCAGTGGCGACGAAAAGCCCGATGTCGATGGAAGTTGTCACTCCGATGTCGGTTGGAGGAGGGCTCCAGGCGTATTTCCCCGCCGAGGAGATAGCGGTGGTTTCAGAATTCTAGAAGAACACTCTGGTGTTGTATGTGTTAGGGAACAAGTCATTTTTTGGCCAAATCCGGGGTTATGCGGAGCGAGTCTGGAGACCCAAAGGTAGCATGAAATTCTTCTCCATGGAGAATGGGTTTTACTATGTCAAATTTGGAATAGCGGAGGATGTGACCAGGATTCTGCAGGGAGGGCCTTGGTTATTTGATTGGAGACTCATTATATTGAAGGAGTGGACGCCGGAGCTGAAATGTGAGAAGGAGGTGCTGAACGCTATTCCCATCTGGATCCGATTCCCAGAGTTTCCAGTGAAGTATTGGAGCATCCCGCTTCTCATGAGACTTGCCAGCCTCGTGGGGAAGCCGATCAAGGCAAACGAGGCCACTGCCTTCCGCACCAGACTGATGTATGCCAGGGTCTTCGTGGAGATCAAGGCGGGCTCGGAACTATCGAGTATGCTTGAGTATCAGGTACCGTCTGGGGAGGTTCTGACACAGCCGGTGGAGTATGACTGGGTTCCCCCCATGTGTTCATACTGCGAGTGCTTTGGACACACTACCAGTGCGTGCAAATATAAGGGGAAGGAGGCCGACAGACCACAGGCGGTTCAGACGGAGGCACCCGGGATGGAGACGGCTCCCATTCACTTACCTGGGGAGACGTCGCCAGACAGACAGATAGAGGAGGACACGGTGATGGAGGTCGACAGGAGGCTGGAGTCAGGATCACCGCAGAGACAGGAGAGCACGCAGGGCGCTCTGGTCCCTTTCAGGCCACAGAGGACCATGGTGACCAGGGGTATGAGCGCGGCTGACAGTGGACAGATGGTGATGGAGGCCTCCCCGGCGATCGTGGTATACAGTAGAAGGAAAAGACACGCTCCGGCCACGCGGGAGGATATCCCCCAGACAAGGGATCTGGACGACCAGACTGAAGCCAATCCTGATTGGGCTCTTACTCTTAGCAGATTCAGGCACATCTTGCTCCTTCCTCCATGGTGGATGCAGTCATTGATCAGGCGGATGAGACACTTCCCTCGAGTGTTGATCCAAACGAGTTCCAGGGGGACCCCTCACCATCAAATTAAATGTCGGTCCTAGCATGAAACATTAGGGGGGGTTCCATTGGACGATGGAGAGAGATTGGAGGGGTTCTGAGGAGAGAGGCGCGTGACATTACTTTCTTGCTGGAGACGAAGATTAGAGGGGCCGCTATGCTCTCGCGTAGGACTCCGGCAAACTGGGATCACATTCACAACTTAGATCTTTGCGATATGGCAAGGATCTGGGTTAGGTGGAACCGAGGTAGCTGGGAGAGGGTACAGATCCATAAATCAGAACAACTCATTGGCATTACTTTCGAGAACAAAGGTGGGTTCCGATTCATCCTGAGTGCTGTTTATGCGCACAATGACCGGAGACTCCGGGAGGCTTTGTGGGAGGACATAGTGCACCTGGATTTTACGACGGACAGCATGCATCTTCCTCTGCTCATCATGGGGGACTTCAATGCTATGCTGCTTCGCCAAGAGAAGGTGGGAGGTCGCCCTGTTCCCGATTCGATCTTATATGACTTCCAGAGATGTCTGCTTATGTCAGGGATGCGGGGGCTGGAGAGAGCTGGACATATCTGGACCTGGCACAACAAGGCTACACATAATCGGATTGCTTGTCCCTTGGATCGGGCCTTGGACAGTAGTGAATGGTTCCGGTGCTTCCCGAATTCGGTGGCAGAAGGTCTTGCGGCTGGTACTAGCGACCATTCTCCTATCCGGGTCGACCTCTGTGAGAGACCCACTTTGCGGTCGAGGCCGTTTCGGTATAACTACAGCTGGTATCTGTCGGCTGGATATGAGAGGTGGTTACGGGAGAGATGCAGCACTTCCGGGAGGTGGCGGTACAGGAGTTCTTCGCGGAGGGCAGGCTTCTGAAGGAGATGAACCACACTTTCTTGACGCTGGTTCCTAAGAAGGAGGGAGCGACCTCGCTTGCAGATTTTCGACCCATTGCTTGCTGTAACTTTCTTTATAAGATTATCACTCATCTTATGTGCAGGCGTATGGAGGAGATTATGCAGGGATTGGTGTCCCAAAATCAAGCAGCATTCATCAAGGGCCGATCGATAGCGGAGCACAGCCTACTAGCTCATGAGATGGTGAGGGAGTTCAGCAAACCTGGGGGGATGAAGGCTTGTGTGAAGCTTGACCTCCGGAAAGCCTATGATACGGTCAACCGGGACTTCCTGTGTCACTTGATGCTCGCCATGGGGTTCGACGAGAGGTGGGTTGCGAGGGTGAGGGAGTGCATCTGCTTTCCTACTTTCAAAGTCCTCATCCACGGCACACCACATGGCTACTTCAGGAGCAACAGGGGGTTGAGGCAGGGTGACCCCCTCTCACCGTATTAGTTTACCATCGTGATGGAATACTTTATTTGCATGATGGACACGGCGGTGCATAGCAAGAGGATCGTCCCCATTTTTCGGTTGGTGAGACCGGTTGTCTCCTATTTGATATATGCTGACGACTTATTGGTTCTCCTCCAGCCTTCCATGCGGGGCATGAGAGCGCTCTCCGACATTATGGAGGAGTTCTGACGGCTATCTGGGCTCCAGTTAAACAGGGAGAAAAGCAGAGTCTACTTCAGTTCCCGGTGTACACTGCAGGAGGAGAGAGCCTTCGCTTTGGGAGTGGAAAAAGGCGAGCTCCCAGTGAAATACTTGGGGGTCCTGCTGACGGTCAACTATGCCAGAGAGCAGGATTGTCACAGCTTGGCTGATTTTGCTCAGAGAAGAGTGGAAGGCTGGTAGGCTACGGGTCTATCATTTGGAGGTCGGATTGAGTTGGTGCGTTCGGTTATTGCTGGCATCACGATGTTCTGGCTCCAGTTTATCCAGATCTCGACGGCTACTATTCGTAAAGTGGAGGTCATCTGTGCTGACTTCATCTGGAGGGGAGGGTTGCATGCGATCTCCTGGGACCAGCTATGTCGTCCTCGGGAGGAAGGTGGAGTAGGGCTGAGGCCTCTTCAGGAGGTCAGGAAGGCAGTTTGTGTGAAGATGGCCTGGAGATTCATCAAGGAGGGTCGCTTTGGGCGGAATGGATGGCGAACAGATACTTAAGGAGGACTAACTTCTGGGCCTGCAAGATAGACAATAATTTTTCGGTCACGTTTAAGGCCATTCTGAGGTGTCGGCCGGTGCCTAAGACCGCTATCTGCAGGAACATGAAAGATGGGACGACCACTGATCTCTGGCTTGACCCTTGGTTGGGTTCCAGAACCCTGCTCGAGATATTGGGAGGTCAGCTGGACAGAGAAGCGGACAGGGGCTCACATGTAGTCGGATCATCAGAGATGAAGTTTGGAGGCCAGAAGGATATTCCTATACTGCTCAGCTTGCCGAGGAGATTTGCCTTATTACTATTGACGTTAGCCAGCATGAGGATTCCTGGAGCTGGGCCGGCCCAAGTTCGGGGGGAGGGTCAGGTCTATTCTGCTTTCGTAGCTGCTATGACTTGGTTCGGACCCACCACGACCAGGCTGAGGAGGTGGACTTCATTTGGGGTAAGGGAATTGTCCGAAAAATGCAACTATGTGCTTACCGACTTCTACGGGACAGACTGATGACGAGAGACAGACTCATCAGGTTTGGGATGCAGATCCCAGATGCCAAGTGTGTGCTATGTAATAGGGAGGACGAATCTATGGGGCATCTCTTCTTTATATGTTCGATTACCTGGCACATTTGGACTGAGCAGTGCGTGCGGCTGAGAGGAGTTGGGGTGGATAGAGACATCCGGAGCATTCTTAGCTGGATCCGAGATCACAGAGGCCGGGATCCGGGTTAGGTCAGAAGAGCCAGAGTTCGTCTCGCCGCTTCCGTTTGGCACATCTGGAATGAGCGGAACAGACGTATTTTCGAGGACTTGTCTACCCTCCCTATTGGAATTCTACGTAACATAGAATTCGATGTATCAGTAATGGCCCCATAATATTATAATTTGGGGCATGAGAAGTTGTGATATTTATGTATTGTAATACATTTTTCGCTATATGCGAGCAATAAATTCACCATTATTCCAAAAAATATATATATATTTTAAATTTCATAAACCACTCCAAAACCGATGCATAATATTGTTGCTGAAAACTCTTTAAAGCATTTTGATGGACCAAGAATTTGTAGAGGTCCTCAATCTCGAATGAACACCAGTAATCTGGTCCTAATTTTGTGTTGGAAACTATCAAATTTCACCCTAAACTTTGTGATTGATACAACGCTGCTCCTTTGTATGCAGATGGGAAATCATAAAGATCTTATTCACAAGGATGGATTGTATGCGCGGTTGAATAAGCGACAATTGGATGCCTACGAAGAATCCTCATTGACAGCTTAATAATATATGTATTGTGATCTTTTATTGATGTGGAACAGCTAAAGTACTCAAGACGAGCAAAGTTGACAGCTTAATAATATATGTATTGTGAGCATTTATTGATGTGGAACAGCTAAATTACTCAAGATAAGTTAATATCCCTTCGATAAGATTTTTTTTTCCCCCAATGTACAACGTAGTTACAAGATTTACCCGTTTTGTTTTTGTTTCCAATATGTTATTTTCTTTCCAAGAGAACATCGTGTTTACTTTATAGAATAGCATTTGGTTGTAGCTCATTTCTGTTCATAAGCTGTGTAACTCTCCAAGCCGGTACCTTGGCCTTTTCAAAATCTCTTTACCTTCTTTCTTAAGATGCACTACAGTTCAACTATTTGGCAACATTAAAAATTAGAAATTCTGCTCTTCCATCTCTCTGTCCAAGAGAGAGAAGGGCAAAGCTTTGGATGTTCTTCCTAGTAAAAGAAATTGGAGCCACACAATTACTTACTAGTCAATATGTTTTTCTTTCGTACCTTTCTTTCATGATTCAATATTCTAGTGTCCGGTTAAGGATTTATCTGGTTTGACATTACATTATTTGAGGAACCCTAAATGTTAGAGTATAGGATTGTTAACAAGGGCCGAAAGGCAGGACTAGTGGCTGGAGTGAAAGTCGTAACAAGGTAATTGTACTGGAAGGTGCAACTGGATAAAATAATAAGTTCAACAACCCAAACTAAGCAAATACTATTACTAAAGACTTGCTCCAATGGACTTAGACTTGCTCCAGTGGATGTACTCTTTGAGAAAAATGATTCTATTATTCAGAATAATTATCATAGTAGAACTATCTATAAATGCAACTTAGATGATTATTATGATAAACAAATCCATGCTACGCAACATCGAATGTTGGTGTATGCTATTGTCTGTAAATCTAGCGGCAATTGAGATAAGGATATTGCCAGCTTTATTACATGTGGTTTTATCGGCACTTTAAAGGGTCGATGGGATCATTGTATATCAGTTGAGCAAAAGAAATAAATCTTTAATGTCGTTAAAATAGAAAATGATGTGCAAATACAGGATATTGTGTACATATTATTAATCACAATATTAGAATATTTTACCGAAGGAATTTCTGATCATGGAGAGAGAATTAGAACTCCTACAGAATTTAAGATGTCGAACGGTAACCAGTTTAGATGGTATAAAGATACTAATCTAAGTAGAGTAATTTAATTGAGTGATGTAGATGAAGCACACTGGAAGTCTAAATTTATAAATGGACTTGTCCAATCTTTTTGCAGAAAGAATAAGTCAAGGATTAAGAAATAAATATGATGGTTATCATCCATTTACTTATTTATGGCAATCTAATTAATATCTGTGTCCAAGAAGGATTAGCTCTTTGTAATGATTTAAAATTAATAAATTAATTAAAATCTCAAACATTATCTGAGAAAAAATAATTAGGAGAATTATGTAGTCAATTTGCAATACAAACATTTAAATCCCCAGATAAAAGGAAAAATCCAAAAAGAAAGTATATGAGAAATCTTATAAGAAAAGGGAAAAAAATATTTTGCTCAAAAGAAGAGTAAATCAAGAGAAAATAAAAAATCCTTCACAAAAGAAATCTCCAAATAATAAGATAATTAAATGTTGTAAATGTCAAAAATTAGGCCACTATGCAAATAAATGCTATACTAAAACGAAAATAGAGGAAATAGAAGACGAAGGGTTGAGAAGAACTCTTATATTCGCCCCTAAAATGAAGCTATTCCAACAAGAAAGAAGATTTCTAAGGCATAATATTGCTAATAATACAATAATTCCTATCTAACGGAATTATTGTGTTTTCGTCTAAATTTTCAGAAGAAATAACTAATAATAAACAATTACAAAGGTTCTTAGGAGCTTTAAGCTATGTAGCAGAATTCTATAACAATATTGCAATAGATAAAAAAATTTGTATCAAAGACTTAAGAAAAATCCTACTCCTTAGAGTCAAGCTCACACGGAAGTAGTTAAATTAATTAAACAAAAGGTTAAGAATTTACTCTATTTACATTTAGTCAATGCTGAATGGAATAAAATAGTTGAAATGAATACAAGTCATATATGATTCGGTGGCATCCTAATACAAATAAAGAATTTTTAGTTCGTTATCATTAAGGTAAATGGAACGACACTCAAATGAATTATTCTACAATAAATAACAAAAAAAATTCTATAATAAAATACATTAATAGGTTTCAAGTTGACTTATTGAATAAAAACATTTCTGTTACAAATGACTGTAGCTCTTCTAAGACAGTTCTACAGAAAGATGTAAAAAATTTAGCATCCAAACAAATTTTTGCTAGATGGCAAGCTGAATAAGCCATATTTGATGTTAATATTCAATTTATCAAAGGATATAATAATTCTCTTCCTGACTTTCTTACACGTGATTTTTTGCAGAATCCTGGATAACTCAAAAAGAGGACGAGGCAAAAAGCCACGGGGAATGAGGCCCATGGACTCCTTTGCACGAAATAATTTTGCTGGTCAAAAACCCAAAATTTTTTGGAATGAAGCTGGGTCATCTTCCCAGAATAAAAAAAACAATCAGGAATTGCTAATAACAATCCCTCATATAGGAAATAATAGAAGTTGAAACCATTTATACTCATAAAAATAATTTTGAAGAAATTATTAAGATCAATAAATCAGACATTCCATAAATGAATGATCCTTGGAAGCTTAAGCAAAAATATAAGAAAGAGCAATGTATCCCATAGAGGATAAATCTCGTACAATCTATAAGGGCATTCAAGAAATGAATGATCCATGGAAGCTTAAGGAAAAATATTAGCAATGTATCCCATAGAGGATAAATCTCGTACAATCTATGGGGGCATATTATAATTGCTACAAAATCAATTGTAATTAGACACCTCTATCAGAATACTCGTGATCCTACTTCTGAGGTTCTGTACAACAAGGCTGTCATTCATCAAGTTATCACTTATCAATATTGGGGACTACATCCTAATAGATCCCTCAACTTCACATCTAAAGACAAATCTATGTCTTGCCAATATAATTATGGGGATTATATTAAAGTTTTTTATAAATTTCTTTACACTAAAAATTCAAGCCAAAAACATTCTTAGTTTATTTGAATTTGTCCAACCATTCTCTTAAAGGAAAATCCTTCATAGTTCAATGACTAGTTGCTACAATTTGGAGCTACATTTGATGTCATGATCCGCACCCGATATAAGGGCATGAGTACGTGGGTACGTTCAGCCTATGCCGCAGTATCAGCGGTAGAACACTGTCTAGGTAAACAATACTAACTAATACATCTCATAAATATGTATCACAATCTGTCAATGACATCTCAACTCCAAAAGGAGTATAATGATAATACCTATACTCAATCATACTAAACTAAAAGGAAGATAAATGGCATGATAATGACATAAAAGATATGAAATGGTAATCCAAGAGAAGTCTAGAAGCATAATGTAACCCAAATTCACATCCAAAGTCTATGAGTTTAACTGCCTCAACATAAACATAAGCCTCAGAAATAATAACATCTCAATGTGTCAAAAGATGGAGACAAATTCAGTACTAATAGCTAAACTAGCTCACTCGCTACTAGTAATTCTCTTCTACTGTAACTAGTCCCTCCTAAGCCACGGTCTCCAAATCTACTCCCACTACATCTTGAGGTCCGTAGTGGGTAGATGTCACAACCGTTTTCCGTTATACGTATTTCCAGTATACGTGTACGGATTTCCGACCCGTATTTTGACTTGTCTAAGCATGGCTTGGCCTGCTTTCGTCTTGGTTTAACTTGGTTTAGCTTGGCTTGGTTTATTTTGGTTATGGATAGAGATGGAGAGGGTTAATATAAATATCAACTCCACTCTCTCTCTCTTCATTATTTTCTAACTCCTTCTTCCTCCTCCATTAAACCTCTCCCAAACCCTTAGGCAAGTGCAACTTGCTTCATGGAGGAACTCCATTTTATTTGTTCCAATGTCTTCCCTACAAGCTTCTAAGACTATTTAGTACTTAGCATTTTTGGTTTTGGAGGATTAATTCTTGTAGATCCAAGTTTTCTTAAATCTTGCTTTTTTGGGGTTTTGATCTATCAAACATCATTATTTTCATGTTTTGATTGTTCTATGCTGTAGAGAATTTAATTTTACCCAAAATGGACCTTTGAAAACCCGAATTTTGATTTATTTTGAGTGATTTATGGATTGAAAGTTCATGGGTTCCATGGTTCTTCTTCTCGGGTTGGAGAAGAAGAATACTGTGTAGGTGCATGACATTTTATGTGCCCACAGTGACTTCAGCCATGGGCGTATAGCCCTTTATATGCGCCCAAGCTCCCTGCCTTCCTCAGTGTGGACGCATGGCTTTATATGCGCCCATGACTTTTGGTTGCTTATGCACATAACTTCAAATATGTGTTAAGCCATAGTGTCCCTTTGCTGTGGAAGCATAGCCCTTATTATGCGCCCACATAGCAAGTATAAATGGCTCCTGACTTAGCTTCCCAAGTCCCCTGCCTCATGCATGTGGGCGCATAGACCCTGCACCCTGCCTCACTCATGTGGGCGCATAGACCATGCACCCTGCCTCACTTATGTGGGCGCACACATGTGGGCGTATAGCCTTGGGTGCATGCCACTCTCAGCACATCCATTTTGGGTGTGTGCTCTTCATGACACCCCATTGACCCTTGTGCCATCTCTTGCAAATATCCGTACTTTCCCCATAGTCCTTAGTGTGAGTTGTGACTTGTTTGTATTCTTTACTTGACTGGTCCTATAATGTTATTTTCCATGTTGCACATGTACTATGAGCTTTAAACACGATCTTGGTTTGGCACGTGTACTCGCTAACAACTCCTTGATAGTAGGCCGCTGTGGTGCACTTACATGAACACGACATAACAATGTGACCTTACATGATAACTTTTGATAGTGACCCGTCGTGGTGCACTCTTGATAAGCAACTTGACATGATAATTCTTGATAGTGGTCCGTCGTGACACACTCTTGACAAGATAAGTAATCTTGATAAGTAACCTAACATTATAATCTTGATATGCTGTTACGACGGTTATCTTGACTTACAAAGTAAGTCTTATCTTGACACCGTGGGTGATCGTTCTTGAATGTGCTCGTATAAGCTACCAGTCTCGTCTCGCATCATGTCTAGGACTTGCATCCCTGGTTACCATGGTCAGGGATTTATATTGAATCTGACTAGGTTAATAACTAGATTGATTAAAGTAGTTCATATAGAGAGATGTTTCCAGTTACAGGCGATCCTGTTATCCCGGCCACACCCGATGTACTTGTAGCCTGCCGACGAGTAGGGCACATTTCTAGCCCACTGTCATGTGGGGCACTCCTTGAAACAAGTACTATGCACACTGTCATGTGTTGCACTCCAAGTCACCTAATAATTCTTGATAACTCCTAAATGAACCTCGCATGGATAACCTAGATAGCTGCAGGACTTGTGACTGCAGGAACATCTCGTTGCATCTTACTAGTAAATAGGCTTGTGATAACCCGAGTTAGTTAAAGTATTAAGCCATACTCTTTGCTTGGTCGTGAATGTTGGATGGAGTCATATCCTGTCTAGTCTTGTCTAGATCCAGTACATGGCTATCTCAGGACATGTTTGCTTACTCTTGGTGATAAACGGTTAGAGACTAGGTTCTGTTCAGGCGAAAGGTTACAATCTCGGTCCTTGTTTGGTTTACGGATTGTAACCTGGCTTCCGAAATAGTTCCTTGTCCTCTCGTTATTTATTACCCCATTTATATTTCTTGTTTTCTTGTTATTATTCTTGTTTATGTTCTGACATGCTAGTTTTAGTTCTTAAGTGAAGCCTCCCTTGTGCCACTTGCTCTTTCTGGGATCTGACCCCACTGGTTTTGTATGGCCATATTTCGGAGTAGCTCCCGAGGATCTTCCAGCCTTCCAACCAGATGTTGAACACTAGGTGCAACCATAGAAATGAGTGGGTTTTTATTTTGCTCTCCCACTCTATTGTAACTTTTTTGAGGCTTTTGCCGTCGAGCAAGTATTAGCTCGTGTTGAATTTACATTCCTGTCTGCCTAAGGGCTGTAACATGATTGACAAATCCTAGGGTTGATCATGTATGAATTAAACTCTTACTAGTCTTTGCATTTTATATGACTAGCTTCATGATCATCTGAATATGTAATGTTTGGGATGCCTTACTTTGTATGTCTGATGATCTACCTTCTTGTTACATTTACTTGCTTGCTCGAGATTGAGACACTAGGCTTGTACTTGACCATAAGAGACCGTTGGCTTGTAGTTAAACCCTCATGCATCTAGACAGCCGTAGCCGTATTGCGAGGTGGGGTTCACTTCAATATACGTAGCTGGCTGTGTCTGTCCCCCGCTCTCCAGTATTCTGGTTCTAGGGCGTGACACGGTTTAAGTGGTGACCCATGCAGGTCTTGTAAATCAAGAATGTGTGAGGGTTTTACCGAATAGATGTCTCAATCAGCACTCGCCTTTTATGTCTACTCATGTCTTCTAATCTTTCTAAAATCTTGACCTGATAACATGTTTAAAATCTTTGATCTATGTTGGTCCTTCCTTATTGTTCCCCGTGTTATTGTTTTAGTGGCATTATTCCTACCGGTCAGCCGAAAGGAGCTCAACCGGCACCCCAGCAGCTACAAGAAGACTAAGCCCAGCTCTCGGAAGCAGCATCCCGAGCCATACACCCTGATGACCCAGATCCCCCAGTTCAACCAGTCCAGCCTGCGGAGTCCGACAACAGGGTCTTGATTGGACTTATCAGGGAATTGCTTGTATCGCAGGATCGTCGAGGTGATGCCCTGTACCAGACAGTAGAATTTGCCATAGAAAGAATGGGTTACCAAGGTAACAGTGCAGCCAACAATTTTAAGCGCCTGAACCCTCCCTTCTTTAACGGTAGCGAGGATGCGATTGCGGTAGATGCCTGGCTCCAGGACATCGAGATTATCTGGGAAGCAGACAAGACTCTAGAGGAAGAGAAGGTGGTCGTAATGCGCCTATAATTATTGGACTTAGCCTGCACCTGGTAGGCGATATTAGCAGTCGGATTGGCGACGCCTATTCCATAGGCGATATTCAGTGACAAGTTCCAGACCAAGTACTTTGATGCAGTGGCTCGATATGATCTGCAGACGAGATTCACCAATTTGAAGCAGATGAGCAGGACGGTCGATAGATATATGGCCGAGTTTTCAAGACTGAGTCGGTTTGCTCCCACCTTGGTGGCAACCGAGTTAAATCGAGCGCAGCAGTTTCAGCAGGGGCTCCACCTAGAGATTATTCTAGCTGTGGAGCAGTTCGAACATCAGACTTTTGATGCTGTCTTGAGAGCAGCCAGGAAGCATGAATATACCTCTCAGAGGATAGTAGATAGAACCGGAAGCAGGAAGAGGTCCTATGGGTAGATGAGTCTGTCCTCAGCACCAGCCTCGGCAGCTAGGACTTTGTCGATTGGAGTTCCCCGAAGGACGAATTCAGTTACGTTGGTTCAGCGTTCAACACCAACATACCCTCTGCAGCAGAAGCAGAAGCAGTTTTCCGCAATGGGCTGCTCTCATTCTGGGAAGTCAGGACACGTTGTTTCAGAGTGTCGCAGAGCACAAGGATTGTGCTTGGCTTGTGGGGCACCGGACCACAAGGTAGGGTCCTGTCTGAATAGAGCCAGTTCATCGTCATCAAACCTAACTAGTCCCTCGGTTAGGGGACCAGCCCTAGCACCAGCCCCAGTGCAGTAGCAGTACCAGTTTTTGAGGCCATTGTCACCTCAGGCTCAAGTTTTCCAGCAGCAAAGGCCACAGCAGTATGCTCAGGCCCAAGCTCAGATGAAGAACAGGCAGAGAGGTTTCCAGCAGAGGAGACCAGCACCCAGAGGGCAAGGTCAAGCGATAGCTCTGACCGTGGAGGAAGAATTAGCATCAGGTGAGGTGGTGGCAGGTACCATTCTCGTCAACTCTTTTCCAGCATCGGTATTATTTGATTTGGGTGTATCGTATTCATTTATGTCTGTACGATTCGTAACACGAGTAGGACTGGAGCCCGAGTCATTATCAGTAAGACTCAATATACTTACTGGTAACGGTCTTGTGGGAGTAGATAGAGTCTTTTCCTCGTGTAGAATCGTAGTTAGCGGTAGAGAGTTTTCTGCTAGACTGATAGAATTTCCGATAGCCGACTATGATGTGGTCCTAGGAATGGATTAGTTGAAGGAGAAATATGCGAGAATAGACTGCCATATTGGCAGAATTATCCAGAGTTTTCATTTTTCAGAGGCAAAGTAGAACCTTCTCAACCAGTAATGCGGATGGCAGTAGCAGAGGCAGTTCAGTTTCCCAGAGTCGTTGAAGAGTTCCCTGACGTATTTCCTGAAGAGCTTCCAGGCATGCCTCCAGAGAGAGAGATAGAGTTCACCATTGATTTGCTTCCAGGGACGGCACCGGTATCAGAGAGAGTCTATAGGATGTCACCTTCAGAGTTGGAGATTTTGTACAAGATGATTGAAGAACTCAGAACCAAGGGAGTTATTCGTGCTAGCGGATCGCCTTGGGGAGCCCCGATGCTTCTTGTAAAAAAGAAGGATGGTACGTCAAGATTATGTGTTGATTATCGTACCTTGAACTCTGTAACAATCAAGAACATATATCCCTTACCAAGGATAGATGACGTATTTGATCAGCTCAGGGAAGCGACAGTATTCTCGAAGATTGACTTACGATCAGGGTACCATCAGATCAGAGTTAGAGAGCAAGACATCCAGAAGACAACATTCATATCAAGATATGGGCATTGGGAGTTCCTTGTTATGCCATTTGGAGCGACCAATGCACCAGCCGTATTCATGGACCTCATGAATCGTATCTTCATGTCTTATTTGGATCAATTTGTGATAGTGTTTATAGATGACATCTTAGTCTATAGCAAGAATGGAGCAGAGCATGAGCAGCATCTTCATGTAGTCCTTCAAATTCTCAGAGAACACCAGTTGTACGCAAAGTTCAGTAAGTGTGAGTTTTGGCTTGACCGCATATTATACTTGGGTCACATCATCACCAGAGGTGGAGTGGAAGTGGACCCCCAGAAGATAGTGGCTATAGAGTCATGGCCAGTACCCAGTATAGTCGCCGAGGTTCGTAGTTTTCTTGGATTGGCCGACTATTACCGACGATTTGTTTCAGACTTTGCTCGAATTTTAGCACCCATGACTCAGTTGACTCGCAAGGATATGCAATTTGCTTGGATAGCAGAGTGTCAGAGTTTATTTGAGAAGTTGAAGCGAGGCTTGATGATGGCACCCATTCTCACGCTTCCAGATGGGACAGGAGGATTTTTAGTCTATTGTGACGCTTCCGGCAGAGGATTGGGATGCGTCTTGATGCAGCATGGTAAGGTAGTAGCTTATGCATAACGTCAGCTTCGTGATCATGAGAGGAATTATCCAACCCATAACTTGGAGTTAGCATCGGTAGTTTTTGCACTTAAGCTATGGAGATATTACCTGTATGAAGATCGGGTGGAGATTTTCATCGACCACAAGAGTCTTAAGTATGTGTTTACTCAGAAGGATCTTAACATGCGTCAGAGGAGATGGCTAGAGCTACTTGCGGATTACGACATCAACTTGTAGTATCATCTTGGGAAGGCCAACGTAGTAGCAGATGTATTGAGCAGAAGAGATGGAGTTTATTTCCTAACAGTGCAACCAGAGTTATTAGCAGACCTTCAGAAAATGGGTATTGAAGTTGTTCTTCCTACCAATGTGGCATTGATGGCCAGTATGCAAGTTCAGTCCAGTATAGTGGAGAGGATTAAGTTAGCTCAGTCAGCGGATTCTAAGCTTCAGCGACTTAGGAAAAATGTATAGCAGGACGAAGACCCGAGTTATGCGTTCACGAAGATGGCACACTCCATCATGGAAGGCGTCTTTGTGTACCCAGTGGTGATATCAGACAGGAGATCATGACAGAGGCTCACAGTTCTCAGTATTCAATTCATTCTGGTGGTATGAAGATGTATCGAGATATCCGTCAATACTTCTGGTAGAATAGCATGAAGAGGGAGATAGCCTGGTTTGTCTCCCGATATTTAGTTTGTCAACAAGTTAAGGCTGAACATCAGAGACCAGCTGGACTTCTTCAACTGTTATCGATCTCGGAGTGGAAGTAGGAGCATATAACCATGGACTTTGTAACTGGGTTACCTAAATCCCTGGCTGGCAGGGATGCTATATGGGTTATCGTTGATCGTCTCACGAAGGTAGCTCATTTTCTTCCTTTCAGAATTGGTCAGTCGACGGATCAGCTAGCAGAGATGTACCTCAGAAAGATTGTTAGATTGTATAGAGTGTCAGTTAGTATCATATCAGACAGAGATTCCAGATTTATATCGCACTTTTGGCAGAGTCTTCAAGAGAGTTTGGAGACTCGTCTCAAGTTCAGTTCAGCATATCATCTGCAGATAGATGGTCAGTCAAAACACACGATTCAGACTCTCGAAGATATGTTACGATCATGTACGCTGGACTTCGGTGGTTCGTGGGAAGATCACCTGCATCTCGTGGAGTACTCTCTTACAATAACAGCTTCCAGGCCAGTATTCAGATGGCACCTTTTGAGGCCCTGTATGGCATGAAGTGCATATCACCTTTAGCCTAGGTCGATGTGGGCGAGAGGCAGATGCTTGGTCCAGAGATGATTACACAGACTATCACGGTGGTCAGACAAGTTAGAGATCATCTTCGAGTTGCACAAGATCGCCAGCGGCATTGGGCCGTTTCTTATCGGCGTCCCCTTGAATTTTCTATCGGCGACCACGTATCCCTTAGGATCTCGCCTACCCGTGGCGTCATTCGATTCGGCGTACGGGAAAAGCTTAGTCCTAGGATATAGGGCCGTTTGACATCCTTGAGCGAATAGGTGATGTGTCCTATCGTCTCGCTCTTTCGATGTCGTTACGTGAGGTAAATGATGTCTTTAATGTATCCCAATTGCGACGGTATATCCCAGATCCGAGTCATGTCCTTGATCATTCGGAATTGGTTGTTGGTACCAACCTTTCATATAAGGAAATGTCCGTATACATATTGGACCGAAGAGAGAAGGTACTCAAGAACAAGACTATTAGTTTAGTCCGTGTTGCTTAGGGTCACCACTCTTTAGGTGAGTCAACGTGGGAGCGTGAGGATGATATCCGCTCGCGATATCCACACTTGTTTGACTCATAAGGTATAATGTCTTTCTTATGTCTTATGCTTTTAAATCCTTGCTTGTATGAATGATTGTTTGATTAACTGCTAGTCATAGATTGCTCGTGATTAGTATAGCTTTCTTCGACATCTCTAGCCTCTTGACTTGTCTAAGCATGGCTTGGCCTGGTTTGGTCTTGGTTTAACTTGGTTTAGCTTGGCTTGCTTTATTTTGGTTATGGATAGAGATGGAGAGGGTTAATATAAATATCAACTCCACTCTCTCCCTCTTCATTATTTTCTAACTCCTTCTTCCTCCTCCATTAAACCTCTCCCAAACCCTTAGGCAAGTACAACTTGCTTCATGGATGAACTCCATTTTATTTGTTCCACTGTCTTCCCTACAAGCTTCTAAGACTATTTAGTACTTAGCTTTTTTGGTTTTGGAGGACTAATTCTTGATCTAAGTTTTTTTAAAATCTTACTTTTCTTTGGTTTTGATCTATCAAACTTTATTATTTTTATGTTTTGATTGTTCTATGTTGTATAGAATTTGATTTTATCCAAAAAGGACCTTTGAAAACCTAGATTTTGACTTATTTTGAGTGATTTATGGACCTTAGAAGTTCATGTGTTCCATGGTTCTTCTTCTCGGGTTGGAGAAGAAGAATAGTGTGTGGGCGCATGGCATTTTATGCGCCCACAGTAACTTCAGCCTTGGGCGCATAGCCCTTTATATGCGCCCAAGCTCCCTGCCTTCCTCAGTGTGGGCACATGGCTTTATATGCACCCATGACTTTTGGTTGCTTATGCACATAACTTCAAATACGTGTTAAGCCATAGTGTCCCTTTGCTGTGGGTGTATAGCCCTTATTATGCGCCCACATAGCCAGTATAGATGGCTCCTGACTTGGCTTCCCAAGCTGTAACCCCCGTTTTCAAAATTTTAATAAATGAAAAACAATTCCAAATTTACCCCAAATTGCTTCCATTAGGTTCTAAATATTTTTCTATTAATTTTAGAATTTTTCTGCAATTTGGTTGGAGTCGTTTGGACGTCATTTGAATTTTTTGTAATTAAATAACTGCTACCGTAAAAGCTGTATTTCTCCCCGTTTTGGCAAAACGATAAAAATCTAACCCTAGGGTCAAGTTAGTAATTTACCATGGTTAGTTGCCCTAATTTTATTTTCCTATAAATAGGCTCTCATCCCAATGTAAAATCCCAAACTCAAAATCAATTTTTAATTGAATCCTCAAATTAATTCCTTTCTTAATTCTTCCCTGTTCTGTTACTGAATTCCGACGAGCTCGCCGCCGGCGACGAACTCCGGCGACCCCGTTCTCCCCTATCCAGCGACGTCGACCACCGCCGAGGACACCAACGTGTCGAGAACGGCGAGGGCAACCCGAAGAACACACCCGACGCCGCCGCCGACCATCGCAACGCCGCCGCCATAGCCCGCCCGACCGGCCACGTATGATACTTCCCCATTTCTTCATCAAATCCCTATTTTCTTGACACCATCGAGTTCGTCTCGACGAGACGAGTCGATCGCCCCTAGTTTCGACTCACCCCGACACACGGACACGAAGAAAAGTTTAGCCCTAGTTTGGACACGACACGAAAACTTGTTGTGGTGACACGAAAGTGACACCACTGGGTCGAGAACGTCCTGGCGAACACTTTAGTGTATTTTGACACGAAAATACATGTCTGGGAACCTCCGACACGAGTGCAGGACACAGTCCCGAGTGTCCACGCACTCAGGACACGATGATGGTGACCTACCCATTAGTTTCTAAATAAGTTAAACCATAATCCCATTATAATAGCAAGCGACTTGGGCCTACTGGCCAGTGGCTGCATTCTTAGAACCTGCGCCCCCTTGCTGTGGTGCTGGGTTCGAGCCCCCTTCCCAAATTTTTGGGATTAATTTTTTGGTTGTTATATATGTATTAGTGATTGTAAAAACTCAGTAAACCCCCTTCTTCTAACAGAACCCGAGTTGGGTCTGTTGGTCAGCAGAGCTTAGTTGAGTCCCCCTTTCTGTGGGCTGGGTTCGAATCCCCTTTTAGTGTTTTGGTTAGGTTTTATTTGTTTTGTATTAGAAGTTTATATATATATATATATATATATTGTATATAATATTGTATAAATACATATGTACATGTATAGAATTTAATACTTTTGGTAAATATGGTATATGTATATGTAATTAAATATTGAAGTTAATTAATATTAATTCTTACTTCCATTTCTTTTTGGAGGAATATTATATATATATATATTTAATTTTTGTCATTTAAAATTTTGTCATTTAAATTACGCCATTTAAATTCATGTCAATATAAATACAGTGCCTATACTGTAATATATATTTTAAATTCTGTCATTTAAATTTATGTCAATATAAATACAGTGCCTATACTGTAATATATATTTTAAATTCTGTCATTTAATTATGTCATTTAAATTTATGTCAATATAAATACAGTGTCTATACTGTAATATATATTTTAATTCTGTCATTTAATTATGTCATTTAAATTTATGTCAATATAAATACAGTGCCTATACTGTAATATGTAAATAAATACAGTGCCTATACTGTAATACGTATTTATAAATACAGTGCCTATACTGTAATATGTATGTTTTCAATTTCTGCAATTTAAATTCCATATATTTAAATTACGCATTTATTTACGATTTACGTACTTTGTGCAAACGACCACTCTGAGTCCAAGCCTAGCATGGGTTGATCGGACTCAGGTGAGCCTACACATATTCGGAGTCTAGTCAAGTCATATTGGACTTGATTCACGGCTTCGGGTCCTGTATCTGGACTTCGGTTCAATTTCGAATACATGGACAAAATATTAAATAATTAATTATTTATTGTTACTTGCTGTTTTTGAATTTTTATATATATTTTAAGTGCTGTAAAAATCTGGAAAAAATTGTATTTAAATACTATGTTAATTTAGCTAATTTATTATAATTTTTCCAGCATTTAATAAGTACTTTTAGTATTTTATAAAAATGCCAAACCAGAACTCATTTTCAATGTACACTTGTATTCTGATTTTTAATAAATACTTACACTGGATTATAAATTCCAGAAAATTTATATTAAATTTTTATAAATAACAAGGATCAATTTGATATATTATTTCATATAAAATAGTACTATATAACTATCTTAAAAATTATTGGAACATATTATACAGTTTGATTAATTAATTAATTAATATTGACTTGTGTGTTTTTGTGTGTTTTTGGGATATTTTAGTATCGGGACCTTACCCTACCATAGTATAGAGACCTACTTGTTAGTCTAGACGTTGTAACACCTCACTTTAGACTACTAGAGCTTCGCATAGCTAGTGCCCTATTAGGAGCCGTGTCACAACACTAGTGTAATCTTAATCATAACTTAGGCTGAGTTGTATATTATCTTTACAGGACACCGGACATCTGTACCTTCATATTATTACTCTTGCTTTGCTCAAGGCAAGTACATCTACAAACTCATTTACTGTCTTTTAATGCTAGAACATGTATTAACCCTGTTAAAATACTGATCCTTGAGGTAGCAAGCTGTGTTACTTACAGTACCTGACATGCTTAGGACAGTTCTTATATCTTCACATGTTCCTTACTGGTTCTCAGTACATGTTTTACTATGCTTTATATTACTCGGAGTATTCACATGTTTCATACTGTTCCCAGTACCGGCCATGCTTATATTACTCCCAGTGTCTCTCACATGTTTTTACTGTTCTCGTATCTCTCACATGATAGAATATGGGTTATGGGAAAACTGACAGTTGAGTACGTGATCATGACCCCCCTATAGTAGCGAGCGAGGTCGCATTTTATATGCATACCTTGCCGCAGGCCATTATCCCGCATTTCTGTACGGATGTACACCTATGCTTGTTAACTTGTACGTATGTACATTTCATTTACATGTACCACAGTACATTGTACATCTATTGACCGATCACGTACCTGCTACAGTTTTAAACATTACATATACATCTGTCTCTATGACATATGTATCATTGCCATGATAGATTATGAGATATACCATGATTCCAGATATGCCATGTTCCCTGTGTTACTATGATATTGTGATCCCAGTTGTACCATGAGGCCATGTTTCTAGTATTTCCTGTTTTATAGACTTATCACCCCATGTTTCTTATTGTACATCTCTTTCATTATATGTTCAGTACTTTAGTTGTAGAGGTTGTACTTGCTCCCGTCCTGACAGGATAACGTTGTAGGTGTGCTTTCCGAGGAGAAAATGCTTTGCGATACTTTTTATGGAGCTGCTTTTGAGGACCTGGCCTTTGCTCCAGAAGAGGCCCCAGCGGGGAACCTTGCTTAGACATTGCCAGTCGGCTATAGACTTAGAGTTATTACAACTTTTATTTAGTTACTGGACTTTGTCTCCAGTTATTACTTTGGAAGTGTATTAAGCTTTAAAATATATTTGCTTTCATCTATAAATGCTGTGTTGTGACAAATCTCAAATGCTTTAAATATAATCTTTAGCACACTTAGTACTATCCTGACTATCTTCTAGAACAGCTTACTACGCTTTTACCAAGCGTAGGCTGGACATGGCTCGGCCTGGCCCAACAATTTGGGTAGCGGATCGTGACACAAGCCCCCTGTCTCATGCATATGGCCGCATAGACCCTGCACCCTGCCTCACTCATGTGGGCGCATAGACCATGCACCCTGCCTCACTTATGTGAGCGCATACCCTTAGGCGCATAGCCTTGGGCGCATGCCACTCTCAACACATCCATTTTGGGTGTGTGCTCTTCATGATACCCCATTGACCCTTGTGCTATCTCTTGCAAATTGTCACGACCCGCACCCAGTGTAAGGGCACGAGAAGTGGGTACGTCCAGCCTACGCCGCAGTATCGGCAGTAGAACGCTATCCTAGGTCACATACATCTAACAATTATAAGGTACCTGTACAGTATATACTCTCCAAACGGAGGACAATACAGAAATGTACAGCTCAATCACAACTAAGGTAAAAGTACGATAAGATAGATAGATATGAAAATCACTAAATAAAATATAGACAGGAGAAGTAGTCTAAGTGTCTAAGATAACATCTCCACAACATCCAGAATAACAACAAGATCCCAAATATATACATAATGTATCCAAATAAGACAAGACAATAAAGAAAAATAACTAGTCTAGCTAAGTAAGCCTAGACTACTGGGGTAATGTCCTCTGCAAGGACTGGGTCCTCCTGGGAGTCCAGCTCGCAGGAGTCATCTAGGCCTGCTCCATGGTACGTAGGACAGAACTCCTCAATGTCATCTGTAATATTTCAACAGGTCCAGTCAGGACAGGAATGAGCACAATACATCTCACGCAGTTCATATCATGATAGGAAATGTAAGCATGTTATAGAGTAAGATACATGAAACGCTGAAGAATATACATGAAGTAAAAGAGATGATTGTAAGAAAATATCTACTATAAGTAAAGAACTATCAGTGGCTAGTGATGTAGAGTACAAGATAGACATGTGAACAACTTAAATTTGCACATGATTACACTAAAGAGTTTGCACATGATTACACTACTTTGGAATTGTTCACATGACCATTTATACTCTTCTTTACCCAATCAATACACAAAGATCCAAACAAGTTATGTTATTGCACATGATTTCACATGGGGGCCCATAAATGGGTGCACATGAAGTATACATGGGGGCTCTGTGAACATGAGAGTACATGAATCACAAGAGTACACATGAATGATAAAAGCACATGAATACATGATGTACGTGAAAAGCACATGACATGACGTATCCCGATGCTCCCGAGGGGGATAACATCTCATGAAAGGATCCATATAGTACCAATCCGTGTTAACAACGTGACATCATCAAGTAAAGTAGTCTAGAGCATAAATATAAATCCTAACAAGTATGAAACGGTCAGAGAATGTACTCGCCTGATATCCTGAGTATCTGATGAGTATAGAAGTCCAGACAGAGTAGATGAGTCGTATTTAGAATAACACAGGTCACAACATGTCCAGAAAAGTAATACTGAAGATTACAATGCATACTACATGATTCTAGGTCATTTTAGACTAAAGTCAACTCTTGGCCAATTCTAGTCAACAATCCTAGTCAAACTAGGTCAACCAAGCTATTCTAGGTCTAACAAGTCATTCTAGGCCTAACCAAGCGTAGTCTAGCAATCAAGCACAATACCACAAGTATCACATATATGGCTATTGCCTATAATACAAGTATCAATATATATATATTTTATATATATATATATTATATATATATATATATATATATATATATATATATATATATATATATATATATATATATATATATATATATATATGCATTCATTCTCCTTATCATCATTCACATGTCATATATTCACATTAGCTACAACTATATACATATATCTATATATATAAGGGTGAGTTATACATTGTGTTACATATATACATATATATAGGCATACATTAAAGTGTAGTGAATGTGATATATGTATTATAGTGTAGTGTGTGTGGTAGTGAATGGCAGCAAGGTGTCAATGAACACGGTGTATGTCAAATGTGTTCTGTTATCATATACGGGTAGTGAGATAGGGTGTCAATAGGGGGTTAATGTCAATGAGTGTATATATGTCAAACATATATATACAAGTGTATGTCTCATGTAAGGGTTAAGTGTCAAAAGTAATTTGTCAATGCAATGTGAAGTGTCACATGCATATATGAGTGTGCAAACATGGTGTTAAAACTGGATAGCAAGGGGGATCATTCTCAGGTTTAAAGCATAAGTTAAACACATATACCTATATAAGCTAAGTATCAGTCATATATACATTTACATATGGAAATGATCTCGAAATGAGAGAATCATGCATTTACAACCCAAAACATGTTCCCAGGTATCCAAACATGTTATCCTAGTTAATATTAACAAATTTACATTATTACATGATTTAAATAAACTGAAAACCTAATTTGTAAACCCAGTTTATATCACAGTATCAGAACTTATACAAACTCGAATACAAAACCCCAAATCATATGTGAAAACACAAATTAACATCAAATTAATATGTGCCAGTGAATGTCAGACATGTATTCGTGTCCAAGGGGTCTTCTCGTGTCCATAAAATTGGACACGAGGTGTCCAAACATGATTAAACACTGAAACCCAAAGCTGCACACAGGCAGCCTCATACGGTGGGTTCGTGTCCTCGTGGACACAACACAGGCCACCCTACGCCATGTGCTCACACCCACATATAGCCCAGGCATAGGGCTACACGGTCGACACTTAGTTTTGTGTCCACGTCGTGTCGTGTCTCGACACGAGATGCGTATCAGTAAGGAGTTTTTGCGTGCAACAGTGTGGTACGAAACCAGTGCACGCGCGAGAACTCCCTCGATACGACACGAGGTGACACAAAACTCAAGGGGGTGTTGTCAGAGGTTACCCCTACCTCTGTGCCAAGTGGCACGTGTCCACATCACGTGTCGTGTTCGGAATCGCAATAGAGTAGCAGGACACGCATGCGAAGGCTCGTACGGCATATCCTGTCCAAATTGGGACACGAAAATGACACGACATGATACTGTGTGCATGGGAAAATGGAAACATACATGTAGGGCTACAATCCTATTCAAATAGATTTCAAAAATATGAACAAAAACCCCTTTGAGGCATTTCATCAAACACATATGCAAGAACATTGATACATATCCGATACGGACACCAAACCAATACCAATTCCTACCAAACTCACACTACAGCTAGGGGACACCTAGATGGATGCTTCTATGGAAAGAAAATAAAGATTTGAATCAATTTGAAGGATTTTACCTATTGAGAGATCTCAATCAAAAAGCCCCAAATTGAGAAGTCCTCCTGTAATGGCCAAGTGAGCTCCAAACCTAGCAAGCAAGCTCCCTTCAGCCTCTACTCCAAAAATGACCTCTAATGAAAGTGATTGGGATCAATTTGGTGGAGGAATGGTGAGATTTGATGATTTGGGGAAGAACTATTAGGGTTTCTAAAGGGGAATTTCTAAAAGAGGCAAGTGAACACTAAGAGACATTATATATGGGTTGGGGTCTCCCTATGGACTGCTCATGGCCGACCACAAATAGGTTAGGGTTAGGGTTTTTAAAGGGAAATGGGCCATGGGCCTTGTACACTAGCTAGTTGTCTCAACTTCCTAGCTAAAAGCCCAATAACACATAGCACCCAATCTCCTTATGAAACCTAGCCATACTCAAGTCAACTTGAGTCAACTTAAGTTAAATTAGGGTCCCACAACATTCTACCATGCTAACTAAGTCACCAAGGTCAAAGTCAAACTCTAGGCTAGTCTCTATAGTCTCAAATAGCAAAAGTCAAAAATTACAACACCAATGCAATAATAATAAATAATTCACAAAAATCAAAATGACCAAAATACCCTCAAACTAAAATGTGGTAGTGACACAAATATTCGTACTGTCCCCATGGTCCTTAGTGTGAGTTGTGACTTGTTTGTATTCTTTACTTGACTGGTCCTATAATGTTATTTTCTATGTTGCGCATGTACTCTAAGCTTTAAACACGATCTTGGTTTGGCATGTGCACTCTCTAACAACTCCTTTATAGTGGCCCGCCATGGTGCACTTACATGAACATGACATGACAATATGACCTTGCATGATAACTTTTAATAGTGACCCGTTATGGTGCACTCTTGATAAGCAATTTGACATGATTATTCTTGATAGTGGTCCGTCGTGATGCACACTTGATAAGATAAGTAATCTTGATAAGTAACCTAACATGATAATCTTGATATGCTGTTGCGATGGCTATCTTGACTTGCTAAGTAACTCTTGTCTTGACACCGTAGGTGATCGTTCTTGAATGTGCTCGTATAAGCTACCAGTCTCGTCTCGTATCATGTCTAGGTCTTGCATCCCTGGTTACCACGGTCAGGGATTCATATTAAATCTGCTAGGTTAATAACTAGATTGATCAAAGTAGTTCATATAGAGAGATGTTTCCAGTTACAGGCGATCCCATTATCCCAGCCACACCCGATGGACTTGTAGCCTGCGACGAGTCGGGCACATTTCTAGCCCACTATCATGTGGGGCACTCCTTAAAACAAGTACTATGCACACTGTCATGTGTTGTACTCCAAGTCACCTAATAGTTCTTGATAACTCTTAAATGAACCTCGCCTAGATAACCTGGATAGCTACAGGGCTTGTGACTGCAGGAACATCTTGTTGCATCTTGCTAGTAAATAGGCTTGTGATAACCCTAGTTAGTTAAAGTATCATGCCATACTCTTTGCTTGGCCGTGAATGTTGGATGGAGTCCTATCCTGTCTAGTCTTGTCTAGATCCAGTACATGGCTATCTCAGGACATGTTTGCTTACTCTTGGTGATAAACGGTTAGAGACCAGGTTCTGTTCAGGCGAAGGGTTACAATCCCGGTCCTTGTTTGGTTTATGGATTGTAACCTGGCTTCCGGAATAGTTCCTCGTCCTCTCGTCATTTATTGCACCATTTATATTTTTTGTCTTCTTGTTATTATTCTTGTTTATGTTCTGACATGCTGGTTTTAGTTCTTAAGTGAAGCCTCTCTTGTGGCACTTGCTCTTTCTGGGGTCTGACCCAGCTGGTTTTGTATGGCCAGATTTCGGAGTAGCTCCCGAGGATCTCCCAGCCTTCCAGCCAGATGGTGAACACTAGGCGCAACCATGGAAATGAGTGGGTTTTTAGTTTGCTCTCCTACTCTATTGTAAATTATTATTTTTTGAGGCTTTTAGCCGCCGAGCAAGTGTTAGCTCTTGTTGAATTTACATTTCTGTCTGCCTAAGGGCTGTAACATGATTGACAAATCCTAGGGTTGATCATGTATGACTTAAACTCTTACTAGTCTTCGCATTTTGTATGACTAGCTTCATGATCATCTGAATATGTAATATTTGGAATACCTTACTTTGTATGTCTGATGATCTACCATCTTGTTACATTTACTTGCTTGCTCGAAATTGAGACACTAGGCTTGTACTTGACCATAAGAGACTGTTGGCTTGTAGTTAAACCCTCATGCATCTAGACAGCCGTGACCGTATTGCGATGTGGGGTTCACTTCAATATACGTAGATGGTTGTGTCTGTCCCCCGCTCTCCAGTATTCTGGTTCTAGTGCATGACAGTAGAGCACCACTCCTCTAAATCATTTGAAAAATATATCCAATCAGGATTGGAGCGAAGCACACCTCTAATAACAATTCCAATAAATAATATAAACTATGTAACAATAAATAAAGAGAGTATAAGATAATGGAACAAGTACCAGAATATAACAAGACATGGAAATATTGTAAGTAAATACAAGCGTAAGAAATATCATGTACAAGAATCAAGAATAAACTATCTGAGTGAGCAGTAGTTTCAACATGTGATCGGCTTGAAAACTTGTACAAAGATAAAGGCCTGGTTAATCATTTGTGCTACGTATGATCAACACTCACAAGGAACAAGACATGCACAAAAAGGGTATGATCATACTGGTATAGTGGATCCAACCATGGTACGTTACGATACTGGATTCTATGAGAAGGTAGCTAGTCTCCTCCAGAATCAATGTACATACAAGTACAAGAACAACAAGGCTTGCACAAAGTACACCAAGATAATAAAAAAATCACATCTCATGAAGGGATATGAAAATACCAATCCGTGTAACCATGTGTCAAGAAATCAAGGATATCTACA